>CM060919.1:282104391-283354391 GCA_030737875.1 Allium sativum | reverse complement strand
ATGACAAAAAGAACCAGTGGCCTTTGATTATTTTACTGATCAATTACTCTTTGAATGCACCATATTCTTCCCTCCCCTGCCAATTTAAGTAAATTTACATTAAATACATATTCAGTTACAGAGGAAAACACTTGAGAAGAAGTATAATAACTATTCATGATAATACATTGATCAGATAAGATAAGGTCATAAGTTTTCATTATCCATTCTCTCTGAAACTGGATCTTTAAACTCAAATATCAAGTTGAAATTTCACGCTTAAAAAAGATTTCAAAAACATTAAATATGAGGACCACACTTGAAGGTTCAACGAGACATCATGAGAAACCAATAGTTTAAAAAGAAAGTAAGTGTGAAATTCAGATGTGTATTTGAGTCCAAAAATAAATTCCTAGAGGGTGGATCTTTGAACTTAAGTTGACACTTACAGATTTCAAACCATTAGATATGTAAACCATACGAAGATTCAATGGGATCATTGGAAAAATCAATTCGTTTAAGCATGAAATTTAAGTGTGTATTTCAAAAGACATGCTCCACTTTTTATAAATAGTTTAAACTCAGTGATTCCCCCAAGGTGTAGATGGAACACACACACAAAAATATATATATATATATATAGTTAAACGTATGTCAGGCATAGACATACACCACTAAATTTTTTGAGCGAGACTTGGTTACTACAGTCCTATAAAAGAATATTAAGAAGTTACCAAGTAGCCCTCAATCCCCCCCCCCTCTTTAAAATTTGCAACCTGTCATTACTAAAGCATCCTTTGAAATGAATGAAAATGGATGAGAAGCTGAAATGAATTCAATTAGTATGACAAATATTTAATGGTAGATTCAAATAAACTAGTAGCAGAATGTAAAATACTAAATGAAATAAAACAACAGATTTCCTATAGTTGATCCTCTAATATTTATATATAATGCCTTACCAGTGCATAATCCAAAAGTTGATCCTCTAATATTATCCAACCTGCTCATGTTATTTAATGCATTACCAGTGCATAATCCAAAAGTTGATCCACTAATATTTTCCTGGAAAAATACGAAAATGAATTGTTTACAATGACATTTCCTTGCATCGATTAGAATGTGAATACAAAATAAAGTATTTAATTGATTATTCTATACCAAGAGGTTAATTTTTTGTTCCAGTACTTGTTCTATGTATGTTTAGCACACAGTAAAATAAATCAAAACAATGTCATATATGTGCAAGGCAATATGCAATGTAAACCAGATTCTTGATAGACAATAGCTTTATATTTTGAGGAACCAATTGAAGTACACAAAAGTCAATGCAAAATTGTTTAAAACAGATCTATGCTTAAAGTCCGGAACTGAGTTTGCAAACTCAGTCCATAACTGAGTTTGTACTCTTTCCGCGACTGAGTTTGCGTACTTAGTCCGGAACTGAGTTTGTACTCAGTCCGCGACTGAGTTTGCGTACTCAGTCCGGGACTGAGTTTGCGTACTCAAATCGGGGCTGAGTTTGCAAACTCAGTCCGGAACTGAGTTTGTCCTCAGTCCGCACTAAGTTTGCAAACTCAGTCCGAACTGAGTTTGCACCCAGTCCGCGACTGAGTTTGCAAACTCAGGCGCGATACCTCAGTCCGCAACTGAGTTTGTACTGCCTAAGCATGCTTAAGCGCACACCATGACAACCTTGCTCAACTAACTAATTCAACTAAATTGACGGCAGTTTTCAGAGTAAATGTATTGGTGCATACAGATTAGCAAGCATTACAGACGTTAATAATCTATGGTAATTCACAAATTGACGGCAAAGGAAGGAATGACCACATATATGTACACATATGTCAAATTGACGGTCTCACAAAATCATACTTCCTGCTAAAGGTTCTTACAAATTCAGAAGTTCACCATCTTGTTTGAAGAATTCATAACACTGATGAAGCATGTTTTCAGAACAGTCTAAAGCTACAACAGCAGATTATGTTCTGGAAGTTGCAAATTTTCTTGAAAATAATCCACTCCCACAGTTCACGTCTAAAAGCAAACCACCCGCAACTGGCGCAAAGTAATCTTGGGCCATTTTGAACTGCCCAGAACACAACCAAATCAACACTATGTGAAACATGTAAATTTACTGTACTGAACCATGTGAATTATATGATTCAAAACTTCACATTCATTTGTGTTGTTATGTTATGTCAACAGCTAATAGCTTAAAATGACAGCAGTTTTCGCGTACATGTATCCTTGAATGGATTTCGTAGTCAATTTCCATCTTATATTTCTTGATTTATAATTCTCAATGACCATTCTGTAACCTTAAAGGCCAATACATTTTGTTTTGGGTAATTCACGATGTCAAAGCATGGAATGCATAAGTTACAAGAGGTTACCTCTCAATGTTCATTCTGTGATCTCCTTTTTTGCTACTTGACTCCTCTGTAATCTACACAAATTGGCAGCCTGTATTTAGTTCTTGGTTTATTTCATACTTACTGCCACCTTATTGCTATGATATAGCTTATTGGCTTAGGTAGAAGAGGCGACCTTTAAACTCCATGGAGGATAGCCTAAGATAGAATAGTAACCAGCCAAAATGCTATCAAGTCTCAAGTGATAAAATCAAATTTTTAATAGATATCACATTATTATTATAAATGAACAGAAAACTCAACCTACTTGTAACAATATCATAATATTATGCTCATACCATAATACATATCACATTATTACTGTAAATGCGTAGAAAACTCAAAAAAATTAGTACTTAGAAGAGGCATCGTGATTAAGGTACATTCCTAGACAACGTAATACAGTGATACATTAAAAATGCTAAAAATGCACTTAATGTGAAATATGCCACAAAGACCTAAATTTTAAATTCAAAATTTTGTGCATATAATATATATTTACATAAGCTAATGTTTTATACCATTGGCACCTAAATTTCAAAATGCCTACCTGGTATAGCAAAGCTCATGGAATAATAGTAAACTGGTTTTTTTTACTTGGACATTTCAAATAAAACAATGCTTTCAGGATGTTCCTTTAAAACTGTCTTAAATAGTAAATTTAGCACTTTCCCTTTAAGTTAATATTTTAAATATTAAATTTCCCCCAAAGTGAAGATAAAATTAGTTTGTATGAATTAGAAAATAGCACTTTTCTAATTTCCATTGGGAAACGGAAAATATATGGAGGGGAAAGCAAAAAAACAAACTTAATTTGATGGATCATTATTTATAAGTCGCTGATCTCATATGTGCATTATGCATGCACAAAGTCAGAACACATTATGTGAAAACAGTGATATCATACATATTGTCTAACCATTTACTCAAAATTCAATATGGATTACAACAACACAACCTAGGTAATTTAGGCACCACCCAATCGAACCGAACCAATCATTTTTAGTTTGGCCGGTTTAGATTTTGAAAAATATCGGTTTGGTTCAGTTTATTGAATAGTTAATCTGGTCATAATACACTTTCTGTCGATTGCAAATCAAACAATCATTTGAACACCCATAATCAGAGCATTCGTCAAGTGGAAGGATGATAATAGATGATGAAATAATAGTCATCTAAACTCGACAAGATACGTACATGTAAAATTCAACACTATTACTATGGTGTTTGAATTTTAACAGGCAACGCAAAAAAGAAGGGGCAAATTTCTAATTTCTAATGCTAGCTGGCAAGTGGGCTATAATAACCGTTGGTTTATTTTATTAACTAGCATGTAATCAAAATAAAACAAAATAACATGAACCTACGTGAACCTGAGATTTTGTAACATCAATGCATCCCTTTGCTGCATGGAGCAAATGTTCGTTACATCCTTCAGCGCTGCCCTTTTCTTGCATTGAGACACTGCAGTTGGAGTAGCATAAATATTCTCACCTCCCTCTTTTTTTACTGAGTTGTTGCTTCCTTATATTGGGTTTAGGAAGAGGAGGTTTCTGATGGAGTATCTTTACATCTGCATTGCAAGCAGCAGCCTTAGATCGTGTAATACGACCACTAGGAACCACATTGCTAGCACATGCAATATGCCCCTCCTTCATTCCTCTACAGCTTAAAGAAAGCGCACCCCAAACAACCTAAGTGACACAGCCGAGTTATTTGCTAAAGTAGAGTGTATACAGAAGAATGAGTTTAAGTGCATATCCAATGCATGCAGGTTTTGACAGAGCAGTAGATAGGAAATTGGAGAAACAACTCAGCAAAAATACGTTATCATGTTCTTAAGCCTCCCTAAAACAATCTATTTTCATACACAAACCATACCAAACTCATTCCATGCATTTCGATAATTCTAAGACAAGTGCTTTATTTGCAATCAAAAACGGAACCATTCTTCTTAAATTTATTATGTAAAGGCTAATGCAATAATATTATCAAAGGTTGTGTTGAACCAGCATTAACTGCAGAAATATACTAATGTTGGCATCCTAGCTAGTTTGGTATTGGTGCTTATGAAAATTCAAACAAAATTCAGTCTAACTTGAATGAGGACCAGGAATCATAGTACACATCCATATTGCCACCAAAGCTTAATTATCATTATCTGTATGCCTTCAACATGGAGTGAACTCCAAAAATGCATCCATACTTCTACACGGAGTGAGGTCCAAAATGCATCCAGACTTCCACATGCACTGAGGTTGAAAGAGATTTTATTCCAACCGTTGAAGCCTTAAACTGGATAAATGATTCATTTTCATGGTGCAACAACATTTATTAATACTTAATAGGGATCGTACATTGGAAAGAACATTTATTAGTGATATTTAACAATATTTCAATGTCAAACTAAGACCAAGTACACCATAGACAATATATTGTAGTTTATAACTTGTTGGCCTCCCACAAAACATTCGGGCATCAAAACTGAATGTGGCAGCAACCAGAAAGCGTCGTTTACTCTTACCAAGTACACCATAGACAAAAAATGAAAATTTGGAAGTTAATAATTTAGCTACAGGACCTCCTTCTGGCATTAGAGAAGTTACAAAATCAATGTATTCTGAATATATGTAGTTGTCAAATACGGTTCAACATCTAAAGAAGAGTTAACCTGATGTAGTTTTGCCTGCTAAGGTGTATCAATAGCATGATAAATTTTCATCAAGAAAGACTACTAAAAGGTGCTAATTTGCAAATCGGAATTCACAAAACTTCATAGCAGATTTTAGAAGAAATCGAATTTCTTCAAGATGATAGCCGAGAGTTGAAAATCGTGAAGAAAGAACTGACAACCTTATGCAACGAGAGTGTAAGAGAGGGCAACATAAAGATAATGGATAGAAACCTGGTCTTCCATCATAGATCCCGAGATGGATCCAATCGCCCAGCATAGAAATCATGGTTTGCAACTGGAAAGCTACAGCGCGAACAAAGCAAATTAATCGACAAATTGGGGATGAAATCCATCGCTTGAGATAGATGATGGAAGCCTGCAGGTGGTTAAGAGAGAGAAACTGAGCACTGTCTTCGTAAATTTAGGAATTCACCATTTTTTTTCAGTTTGGGAATTCTTTTTGGTTCGGCCGAAATAGAAAAGAGGAGAGGGAGAAACCAAAAAAAGAAAGACACGGAAAGAGGAAACACCCAATGGAATTTGATACGGGTCTAACCACGATCAAAAAGAACTAATCCGAACCCTTCAAGATCTATGGTGAGATTTCAAGCGTTGGAGAGGATGCGGATTGCAAAATAAAGTTTAATACGGCTTATCAAATTTGATACGACTATAAACCCTATTAAATTTGATACGGCTTAAAACCGTATCAAATATCTGTATCCTGGTGCGCCAAATTGGTTGTTTTGGTGTAGTGCCTCCTAAGTGAGGCTAACACCCCCACAAATTATAATACCCCTAAGTGGGACTAGTAATTCCCACACATTCCCATATAAAGGGACCAGTGACACTCTCTTAGAGAGCATTCATTCATTTGCATATCATATGGGTTAGGAGTAAGGCTAGATGCTAGATACCCTACGGCTAGAAAACTGAGAGAAGCTCCCGCTAAATGACTAATCATCTCAGGATAGGGTTATTTTATTACGAAAGCAGTACTCTATATATACACACCTGAAGATTACTTCTCGGAATATTTAAGACTCTTTCTTCCAAATGTTCTCTGAGAGAACCTCCAAGAAACACACACATAATAAATGGTTGCTTAATCACTTTCAATAATATTTGGATAGGTTGACACTATACACATGTATGATCTTTAGACGGTTTGTGATGCTTTCGTTGGATGGTCCTTAATTAACATTTCTATGTTTCTTTTATGCCTTTATTAGAGGATTTTATTTAGCTATGACATTCTTTAATAACTCTTAGTTAAGATATGGTTCTTTGACATGAATTTCTGATTTATGCTTTACCCAAGTATGAACCTTGGGGCTTCCATATGATTTCTGATTTATGCTTTACCCAAGTATGAATCTTGGAGCTTTTATATGATTTCTGGTTTATGCTTTACCCAAGTATGAATCTTGGGGCTTCCGTATGATTTTTGATTTATGCTTTACCCAAGTATGAATCTTGGGGTTTCCATATGATTTATAATTCCTATTTACCTAAGTATGAATCTTAGGGTTTTTATTAATTTCGGTTTGCAGGGTTCTAACCTTGTATCATAAGTACTCGGCTTGGCATTTCTAGTCTCTTACTTGAAATCTCTAAGCAAAGGTTATAGTTTCCTAGTGCCTAACGAAGGGAAGTTTCTGAACTTATGCTATTCTTATTCCAAATCCTGTTGTTATAAGTTCTGATTAAAAAAAAATGCTTCACATATTATAAGTGAAATATCACTCATTATGCAAGTCATGTTACTTTTATTAACACATTATATTCGTCAATGATGAGCATTTGATTGAAAATATCAAAATGTAAATTTTGGATTTGTTATATCACACTTTCAAGAACGAATTCTTGATAATTGAATGTTTAAGTAACAATAATAATGCTTATTCAGTATTGATAGAAGAATGTTGTACTTTAAATCACATCATCCAGCATGAATACATGTTTGAATTTGCACACTATGTGCAAAAAAAAAGTTCATAACTTTGACTTCATTTTTAGGCCTTATTTGATTAAGGAAAGTCTATACTCCCCCTTGCATCATTATTCTTGGTTATACGAAACTAACACCAAATATTTTTATTGGTTCTTAAGTGACAAGCAAGCTGTGTAAGAGCCACTGGATTTTGTCCTAAAGGACAAAAGCTTCTTTATACTAAGGGGGGGGGGCTATCTGTTAACACCAAAATTCGCTCTGGCAAGATATAAGAAACCGAAGCTCCAATACCAGAAAGTATAAAAGAAAAGGCCTTGGATACAACTATGTCGACACCAAAAGAAGAAGATGAAATCTTGTTTCTTCTACAACTTTTGATTGATGAGATATTCAAATCTGAAACCACCTCCATTGGATTCAAATGATGGTTTCCCATTCCGTAGGGTGGTCAGATTAAGCAAACGGACGTATAATTTAAGAGTAATTGATGAAAGGCTGGTGACGAAAGGCTGGTGACAAAAGGTTGTTGACGAAAGGGGTAAAGCCATAAAAAGAAAAAATGACAACAGAAGGTTGTAGTAAGCATAGAAAGCCAGAAAAAGACAAAAAACACAAAAAGCAAAAAACAAGAGCAAAAAGTTGACACCAAAAAAATTGGCAAAAAGGGTGGGAAAAAGAAGCAACAAAAAGGTGCCCAAAACCTCTATAAATAAGACCCCAAGGGTCACATTTGGAGGGACTTTTCTTTTTCTCCTCATTCCACAATCTTCCTCTCTTATTCTAGAGAGTAAACCCAAATTTGTAAATCAATTTGGGAATTTCTTGCGTAACCTCCTCCTTGAATAAAATCATCAAAATCCTTAAAGTGGGTGTAGGTTCAAGTTGAACTAAACCACTATAAATTGGGTGTTCTTACTTTTTCCGCATGCTATGCTACTTTTCAGTATATTTTTGTGTGTATTTTGCTATGCGGTTGGATCATCAGAATATTCATGCTCAAGTCATTAGGTTCCTAGCAACCTGACGCTTTCTACATGGTCCATTCCATAGACCTATCTCCGGTGTTGACGGAAAATATCATCAACAATATATATATATATATATATAACCACACTTTTCTGCACCCTTAGAGATGATGTTACAGATATTAATGATATCGTAAACCCCATGGTATGGGACACGGCAGTACATGCAATTGGTTAGTTTCGTGTTTCGTCTGATTGAAGCTATTGAGTTGTGAATAGAGATTCAATGATTTCTATGATTTTATGTTTCTAAGTTTTCTATTGCGAAGTTGACATACAGCTAGTAAACCAAACAATGAGAATGTGTGGTATGGGGTACACTATTACCGCTGTTTGGGTTACTAATCGTGAGTCAGTGATGCATTTTGAGGAGGATAAGCCAATACTCACTTTAGGTGAAGTCGGGACTCGAGGGGGTCGCGTATACGTATTCACTTGATCAAAGTGGTCAAGATACACTCGACTAAGGAGTCGCAGTGACGGGCACCTAATTGAAATACATATAAGTACTCGACCAGGATTAAAGTGGGCCATATTTATGCCTGAAGTGAGCGATAGCTCGAAGTGGGCTATCTCATAATGGCACATGCACATTACTTATGATGATTTCCTTTTGTAATCGGTGTTTGATGATTTTAATTTGATTGGGATGATTATTTACCTGCGAAATGCATTTTAGTTTCTTATTCATCTATTTTGGGAATTTAGATGATTTGGAGTTAAGTACTCCTTCGATTGATGCTTTATCCTCTTGAGATTTCTATGATGATTTTGGGGACTTCGACGTAAATGACCATCTCGTTGCTTGTGAATAATGTTGTACCTAGCATGAGGGCTAGTACAAGGGATTATGGTGTTCCTTTATATTGAAACATGTGAGTTTAAATCCAATTACTTTTACATCTATGCACTTACAAATCTTGGAGCTAAAGAGTTATATTTTTCATATTCATTTATTCCTATACTTGTTATTACTCACTGTTGACTAGACTGACCCGCGTGTGTTATTGACTCAGTCAGCCTGAGCTTTCAGGTATTTCTTGCTCTTGTTGATATCCTCTAGCTTTCACATGGATCATTCAGTTTGGGCTACTTAGTCTAGCTATTTTATTGTACATATGTAGTATATGATCCTTATTCTCTGACAATGTATCTTTATTTTGGAGTTGTGATGTACTGATTGTGGTTGTATACCACTTTTTTTGTGACACTGGTTGTTGTATATTATGTCTATATGTATATGATGCTGGTTGATCTATTCTGTGATATGTATTATGTTATTAGTCGTATTTGTTCTGAATTATATTCTAGGCACCATAGTATTGTGTTAGATAGAGATTAGGAGTATAACTACACGAAAAAAAATAGATAGCATATTTTATCGGTATTGTTAATATCTATTTAATACAACACTTATGGATGGTCGCTCCTAACCAACCCTATTATATGCATTAGTAGACAACATTACTTGTTAATGTTCTTTACTAATGTAGGTCTCAGGGGAGGGCGTCACATCATATGAAGAAGATATGCCAATAACAATGTTTGAATACAAAATAATAATTAATAGTAAACGTACAGATTTGGATTCGAAATTAATGGGATAAACATGGAATAAAATGAATACCATTAGCATAAAAGAATATTCTTTTGTCAAATTCAAAGTTATGTGTATATATATATAATAAGAGGATGTTGTTTCAAAAAAGGAAATGAATGAATCTCCATTAATTAGTAATTAAAACAAGTGCATGAAATAAATTCACGCTACCCATCCCAGAAGCAGGGTCGACCGCCACATCAGAAGAGGGGTTGACCACTCGATCGACCACCATCCTAGGTGTATTGTCGACCACTTCGTGCCTGGAAATATGTATGGCTACTAGGTTTGTTGAGATGTTTAGGTTTTTGGTGTCAATGGATGGCTTGGATTTTATCATTTAAATCTAATGGTTTCTACACATTTCAACAACTATATATAAAGCCTTAGCCCCCATCTCTCAATCACATATTTTAAGGCTTTCTACCACGATTCACCTTTTCTTTGTCTCTGTCAGTGCTAGTATCTAGTTTGGGTGGAGGTTTGTTCTTCTTCTTTTCCTTCCTTCTATTGTAATATATTCTACTCTTTTTGTTTTTACTTCTAGAATTACTAGATCTAACATCTATAATATTAAAGAAAAAAGAATTGGAGAGCGTTTTTGCATGGCTACAATCAAAATTTAGATTAATTCATAGTTTTCTCTCTTTGTTTTTTTGTGAGTGGGATTCTTTAAGTTTACCTAATTACTATAGTTCGTTAGTATAAATCTGAATTGATTATGCCAATAGAGGTTTGGGATTTCATGAAAAAGTATAAAATCCCCTAAATATCTAATATTTCAGAATTGTCAATCTGAGTTATTATTTAGGTTTTGATTTTAGATGTAAATTAGAAGGGATTTTCCTTTTTTTTGCTATATGTAAATTTAAAATTTGTACTCTTCTACTTTCCCTTCCTTTTTACTGTAAATCCTAAATTAACATAAAATAGGAGGATTTGGGAATTGTAACTTACATGTGTTTAAATCTCTATTTTGTTATAAAGTAGTGGATTTATGCATGCTAAACTACATATGACCAAAATCCCTATTTTGTATGTGTAAATCATTCAAAATGGATGGATGGTAAAACAATATTAGAAAGAATATACATGTAATACTATTTATTCATATTGTCCCTTTTTGTTTTGTTAACGTAATCTTAAATGCCTGGCATTACAAGTTTATCTTATGTTGTATTATGTTTATTTCCTCTATTAATGCTTAAATTTTGAAATAAAGATTTATGTGCCATATTGTGAATTTGTGAAATATGACTTGTATACCTTTTGGAGAAAAGATTAAAATTTCACCGACTAGTGTGCTTTCTTTTACTTGCGCCACTAATTATGTTTTTATATATTTATAATCATCGTAATCCATGTATCTTTAATGAGTATTAATTTTGTTAAATTAGAAAACTTGTGCCAAATATCCGTATTTGGAAACTTGCTCGTTGTGAGTGAGTTAATGGCCTTTAGAAATATAAAATTACATGTGGACACGATGTTAGCCCCTACTTGTAGTAGAAGTTACCCCAGACAACCCGACAAATCCAACAGCTAAAGAAGTTTAATGTGAGATGCCTATGAAGGTAATCTAAGATAGTTTGGCAGCGGATTTAACAATTTAACAACCCAAGTAGAATGCGTGAATTCAAAAACTGAATTAAATTGTGTACCTTTCTCATCATTCTACAATTCTTGAATTCGTAGAAAATTGGATGCTGGTTGAATTGAAATGGAGCGCTTGAAGGTGGCGCGTCTAGAGGAGTCCATGAACTTGCCTCTTGACGACGTCGAATGGAATCAAGAAGGATGAAAGATCGGTAGTAGCCGATTCCAGGGATTTAGGTTTTCCCCTTTTGTTGGATACTTCATTTTTCTGTGTTGCCAATAAAAATAAGAGTCAGGTCCTCTTTTATAGTATAAAATGAGGTTAATTATGGGAACGTAAAATCTGTTTTACCACTTCAAAATAAAGCAAAATGTCAACGTTTGATCCTATTTTGTTAAGAATGGTTCTCACCCTTTTAAACGTTCTTGGTGTGACCCTATAGGTTACTATAATGTTGGAAATAATTTAAACAGTATTTAAAATATAAACATTGAGCGACATCTTGTAATAAATTGTTGTTACCTAAGTTATAATAAAATCAATGATTCGATACAACCTTTTCTGTGACCAGTGTTTTAGTGTAATTTAATCCTTTTAACCAATATATCCAAGATTAAACTCGAGGCATGAAACGTATCACCCTCTTTATAGTTTAATACTTTTATCTTGATCAATGAGCATATTATATAAAACAAATCAATATTTGAGAATGGCTATGCATTTCATAATCATACTCAATCAAGAGGCCCATGTATATCTGTACTTATATTGTATGGTTAAATTCAATCTAGATCATTCATATTATTTAATCGATTCGAGATGTATCCGATAATCACCTTTATCGTCTACTTGGTTAAAAGTAATTTTTGATGATATCAAAATACAAATATCTTTGAATCTAATATATAATAATTTCAGGTATGAGGACCATCACATCACTGTCACTATGAGAATTACTTATAATATTATTAATTATGCTCCATGAAGTTTTCTCATGTTGAGTCAGCCCAATACGCTATTCTTTAATACGTATTTATGTACTGCCATTAATATCACACATATTAATGATAAATGAGATATGATCATCAGTCAATTAACATACTAGTCTCAATGTTTTATTGTTGTCCTATGTATAATTAAACTTGACTAGGGACATTTAAGAATTATAATACTTATTGCTATATATATAATCTCACGTTCAAGTCACTTACTTGAAACTATATAATTTTGTATTATTATTCTAAGGACTTATATTGTGTTAACATTTGTATTACACAGTAAATACAACATAACAAATTCCTTTATTCAAAATAAAATATAACATCAATAGTGTTATTAATGACATCAAATGGATTGACTCTAGGGCATAAACTCTAACAATCTCCCACTTGCACTAGAGTCAATTATTCATGTATCATATACCCATGAAACTAGTGTGACTATCATCCTACTGTTGCGACAGAATTTTAGTCAGTGGGTCTGCAACATTATTATCTTTCGGTACTTTGCAGATATGTATATCTCCTCTACGAACAATTTCACAGATGAAATTATATTTCTTAAATATGTGTTTGGATTGATAATGAGATCAAGGTTTCTACGCCTAATCAATAGCTCCATTGTTTTCACAATGCAAAATCATTGGATCAACAATGGATAGAACTAAGTTCAATAATGAACATTCTCCTTTGTAGAATCAATATCTATTTCCTAATATCATTCCTAGTAAGTTAAATGTTATCAATATATAACATTAGGATTATTATGTTACTCCCACTAAATTCCCTGTCCATAGAAGGTTCAATGGTATTTTGTGGTTTCCGAGATATTTCATTTCTACTTAATTCATACCGGTATCTCAGAGACTAGTTCTCCTATTAAAAGGTACTAACTCGAGCAATAAACATTTTATTCTTAGAGGGTTTGTAAAAATAATATCCTTTTTCTTCTTTCGGATATTCCAAAAAATAATACTAATCATATTTAGGTCCAATCTTGTCAGAGGAAAGACGTTTACAAATGCCTTACATCCCAAATCTTCATAAAAGACACATTAGGACGTATCCTTGTCCATATCTTATATGGCATCTTCAGAATCATTTTAGTAGAATTGTAATTAAGTGTGAATGCAAATGTTATAAGGGCATTACCCTTAAATTTATTAGAAGATCTGTACGACTCATCGTTGATCATATCTTATAAGGTGTGACTTCTCCTTTCGGACACACCATTCCAATGTGTTGTTCTAGGTGGAGTGAGTTGTGAGACAATTCCACACTCTTTTAGATAGTCATTAAATTATTGGCTTAACTATTCTCCTGGATCTGTTCAAAGAGTCTTCATATTCTTTCAAAATTGGTCTTGAATTTCAAATTTTGAATTTCTTTGAACTTTTCAAAGGATTCTGATTTGTGTTTCATAAGATACATATAATCATATCTAGTGACATCATCAGTAAATGTAATAAATTAATAAAACCTACCTCTAGCTGATGTACTCACTGGTTCAAATACATCACTATATATAAGCCCCAACACATCATTATCCCGTTCATTGTATGCAGTGAATGGTGTTTTAGTCATTTTTCCTCATAAAGAAGATTTGAATTCTTCATATGATTCGAAATCAAATGACTTCAAAATTTAATCATTATGGAGTTTTGATATGCAATTTTTGTTTATATGGCCTAAATGACAATACCAAAGTTATGTTGGATTTAAATCATTAGATTTAATCCGCTTAATATATATGTTATAATCAAGCATATCAAAGTTAAGAGTTTATAAAAAATCGGCAGCTAACTGTGAATTTCCATAAGAATTTCATTTAAATAAAATGAACAACAATTGTATTTTTTATTACAAATAAAAATTCAAAATTGTCTAAATAAGATACAAAATAACATTTATTTTAAACTAAAATCACATAATAACAATATCTTAATTCTTCAATTAAGCATGTGGTTAGGACAAACGACAGCTTCCTATGGATAATGTAGCAACATTTGCTTCATTTCCACTCATAAGTCCACTTTTCCTTTTACCATATTTCTACTCTTTTACTATTCCTGCAAATTCACATATATATATATATATATGTGGTTCATTTCTAGTATATAATACCAGAGATGTACAGGTAGATAAGTTGACATTTATAACATTTATACCTTATTCTGTTGAAGTCATACTTCTCCGTTTTCTTTCAGGTCTTCTAATTTTACAAAACAATTACATTTCCTTTTGTTTTAAGGGAAGTTCTCAAATTTTAATGTTAGTCAAGAATTTTGATTTAATCCGGTTTATCCTTCTAAAGGACCAATTTTAGTGATAAATAATTGGTGTTATTTACCGTTTAATATTCATGAGAGATAATAAATAATAAAATTATGATGAATGATATTGTACCATTTATGTTCAATATAAACACAAATTTTGACAATCAAAATATACACAGAACATTACATATTAATATAAATGTATAAATTAAACCGAAATATGCTCCCACTCAAATCAACATCCCTCTTTTCTAATAAAAACCAATGACTTGCTTAGAACAACTTTATGTTCCATGAGTCTTTTCTGGGTCGGGATTTAGGTATGTTTTGGGCGGGTGGTTACAATGTAGATTTCATATTTGGAAACATATCCTTGATGGGTCTAAAAAATGTTATCTAATACATTATTTGACTTAAAACTCAAACAAATAAGTATTGGGTATATGGATTCATAGTGATTTAACTAATTACTCCTTATAGAAGTTTTGTATTTAACTTGTTCAAGTCATCAAATAATAGTATTCACCTTTTAAACTAATATGGATAGTATTGTTTATTAAGGGATGAGGAGGAGAGTTATTAGAGAGGAACAATTGCAATTTTTATTGCTACAAAACATGATACAAAGTGCACATATATATAGTGCTATGAGCCCAACGGCTAGTACAAAATATACCAAATATGTATGAGCATAACGGCTAGTATTAAATATACCAAGTATGCATGAGCCTAACGGCTAGTAAATAATGACAAAGCATGCTAAATATGATAAAAACGTGTTCACACTCTAACGGCTCTATTGTCTTCATTATGCCCCCTCAGTTCGAACTGGGGTTTCCTTGCTCATTCTGGCTTCCGCCTGCACTGATAACGCAAAGTTCCTCTCTCATTCTGATAAAATTTTTGGTCGAAAGGGCCTTTGTGAGAGCATCTGCTCTCTGATAGTATGCGGGCACATGACATATTGCAAGTCTTCCTGATTGCGTTCTTTCTCTCACAAAGTGGAGATCAATTTCAAGATGTTTCGTCCTTGAATGTTGAATAGGGTTTAGAGATAAAGATACTGTGCTCTTATTATCGCACCAAATGACCGGCTTTCGTCTTGGAGTGAAACCAAGCTCCTCCATCAGTGATTCTATCCACATGATTTCGGCTGTAGCGCTTGCCAGTGCACGGTACTCAGCTTCTGTGCTAGATCTTGATGTGGTATGTTGTTTCTTCGTACACCAGGAAGTGATATTGGAACCGAGGTAAACGCAGTATCCTGAGACACTTTCGATCGTCAATATCGTTGGCCCAATCGGCATCGCTAAAGCACTGTAGGTTAAGTTCCTTTTCTGAATTTAGGCGTATACCGTAATGTTTTGTGCCTTGTAAGTATCGTAACACTCTCTTTAATGCCGTCCAATGTTCTGATAAAGGGTTCTGCATGTATTGACTGAGTTTATTGACGCTGTAGCATATGTCTGGTCGAGTAATAGTTGCGTATTGTAACGCTCCTATTATGCTTATATATTGTTTGGCATTGTCGATAGCTTCTCCTTTATGCTTAGATAGTCTTAGGTTACTAATCATAGGTGTAGGTAATGAGTTTGCCTTGTGCATATTTGCCCTTTGCAGTATTTCAGTGATATAATTTTGTTGGGATAATATTAATTCACCATTGTTTTTCCTAATCACTTGTATTCCAAGAAAATATTTTAGTTCCCCCAAGTCTTTAATGGCGAAATTTTGATCCAGCTTGTGAACGATTCTGTTTATTTCTTCGTTGTTGTCTCCTGTTATTAGCATGTCGTCAACGTATACTAGAATGAACACAGTTCCATGTATGCCCTTCTTCATATATAGAGAATTGTCCGATTTAACTTGTGAGAAACCCATGTTAGACAAAGTTGACTTTAGCTTTTCATACCAAGCTCTCGAAGCTTGTTTTAAGCCATATATTGCTTTGTGTAGTTTGCATACTTTATCACCAGTACCATATCCTTCAGGCTGTTGCATGTATACCTCTTCAGTCAATTCCCCATTCAAAAAAGCATTGTTGACGTCCAGTTGCCTCACATTCCACCCTTTATTTAGAGCAATGGTCAGTATAATTCTGATGGTTGTGGGTTTTATGACTGGGGAAAAAGTTTCATTGAAATCAAAACCAAATTGTTGCGCGTAACCTTTTGCAACCAGTCTGGCCTTGTATTTGTCAATAGATCCATCTTCTTTTCTTTTTATTTTGTATGTCCACCTACAACCAATCACATTTTTGTGTTTTGGTTGAGTCACTAAGCTCCAAGTGTTGTTTTTTATGAGAGCTTTATATTCAGTGTCCATTGCCTCCTTCCATTTGTTTGATCTTATAGCCTGAGTGAATTTCAATGGTTCGATCTCATTGGCAGAAATATTATATACTTTGGGTTTGAAGATGCCTCTCTTTGACCTGGTGATCATGTGATGTCCAGTTGATTGTGGTGGTGTTTGCTGCTGTGTATCATTGTTGCTGGTATTGTCAACATTGTTGTTGTTGTTTTCTGTATCTTCACTATGCTGCATGTTTTGATGTATGTTTGTATCTTCTAAGTCATTATGTGTCTCATTGGTTTGCTCGTTTGTTTGATCCATAGTTTCTTCCTGGGTGTTTAAATTGCTTGTGCGTTGTTGCTCTTCTTTTCTATCGATTGAAGGTGGTTCAGTAATGAATGGCTCGAACCGTATGTTATTGTTTATGCTTTGTTCCCCGTCCTTTTTGCCGATTTGCTTTTCTGCATAAGGAAACTTGTTTTCATCAAATATCACATGCCTAGAAATATATATTTTTCCATTTTTGTCCATGCACTTATAACCTTTTTGGTTTTGTGCATACCCAATGAATGTGCATGGGCTTGATCTCATACTTAGTTTATGATTGTTATAGTCTCTCAAACATGGAAAACATAGACACCCATAGGCTTTCAGAAAACCATATTCTGGTCTAACACTGTATATCATTTCATGTGGGCTTTTATTGTTTAAGACTTTAGTTGGCAACTTGTTAATGAGGAATACAGATGTGTAGAAAGCTTCATTCCAATATTTCATGGGTAATGAGCTTTGTGATAACAAAGTTAGACCAGTCTCTACTATGTGTCGATGTTATCTTTCGACTAAACCGTTTTGTTCGGACGTATGCGGGCAAGTTAATCTATGTTTGATCCCTCTTTTGAGAAAGTAATTAGTTAGAGGTTTAAACTCAGCTCCCCCATCTGTCTGAATAACCTTAACAGTACTGTTCATTTGTTTTTCGACATGAGTTATAAATTGCATAACTGTATTGCAAGCTTCTGATTTAGTTTTCAGCATGTATATCCAAGTATATCTAGAATAAGCATCCACAAAAGAAAGATAATACCTGTGTCCCTGATATGAATTTAGAGGTGCAGGTCCCCACAAGTCAGCGGCTATAAGTTCCAGTGGCTCATTATAGCTGGTTTCAGAATCACTAAAAGGGAGCTTGTGGCTCTTGCCGAGTTGGCAGAGCGTGCATGTGTGTTTGATAGGTACATTTTTATAATGAATGTTATTATTACGCAGAACAGTCTTAACAGTTTCCAGATTAGGATGTCCTAATTTTATATGCCAAGAATTAATCACGTTACATTCATCCCTATTATTGTCATAATCAACATTATTGCAACTATTCCTAATACAGTCATTGTCACTACTAGCATCTACATTATTATACCAGAATTCTCCACTTGAGTTTGCAGTCTTGAATTTGTATAAACCATCGTATAGGTTACCTCGAAGTAATATTTCTTGATTTAGGGAATCTTTAACTAAACAAAACTTAGGATGAAATTCAAAGTAAACATTATTGTCGTTGGCAAATTTTGATACACTTAACAAATTTTTATTAATCGTAGGTACCCTAAGAAGATTGTTTAATTTGAGTTGTCTTTTCCCAAAGATAGTCCCTTTGCCTATGTGTGTGATACTAGCAGTACTACCATTACCCATATGCAAATTTCTCATACCTGAGTAATTTCTGCTCCCAATGTTTAAATTTTGAAGATTGCTAGTTATGTGGTGAGTCGCTCCTGAGTCAGGGTACCATTCTTCGAAGCCATTGTCTTCATTTTTTACTTCATCATCATCTGCAACATTATGTCTTCGGTTTGCGTTATTATTATTTTGAGTTGAATTCCTTGTTGTTGCCATATTTGCTTGTGCTCTTCTTTATGAAAAGTAATTTTGTCTTGCTTGTTGTCTACCTATGTCTGAATTATACCTGAAGTAACATTTGTTCGCCATGTGACCAAACTTTTGGCATATTTGACATTTCAGACGATAGTTGTTGTTATCTCGTTGTATCTTCTTATTTCTGACTGTGGTATAATTGGCAGAGAACTTATTTTGTGTTGTTTTTCTTTGGTCAATTCTGCCTTCATGAGCAAGGAGTGCTGATCGAACGAAATGTAAATTAGGTAAAGCTTGTTGTGTGGCTAACACAGTTACTAGAGATTCATATGCTTCATCTAATCCACCAATAATAAATAGGATTTGCTCATTGTCGCTGATCTTATGACCAACAGCATTTAGCTTGTCACACAGATTTTTAATTTTTCCTAAGTATTCTTTCATGCTTGCCTCCTTTTTTCTAGAATTTTGCAATTCCCTTCTATATTGCATGATTCTAGCAGCTGATTGTGAACTGAAAATTTGTTCAATTGTTTTCCATATTTCATAAGACGTGCTACATCCAACTATTTGTGATAATAAATTCGAACTTACTGACGATAGGAGCCATGAGGAGAGGAGGCTGTCTTGTTTTTGAAACTTTGTGTAGTCTGTGTTAGGCACAATTTCTCCTTCCGAATTGGTTATCGTCACTGGTGGGACTGTTATTGTCCCATTAATGTACTGCAGTAAATCATACCCTCTCAAAGCGATCTCTACTTGATATTTCCATAGAATGTAATTGTCTTCGTCTAGAGATGTGGTGATAATTTGGCTTTTTGGTTTAATCAGGTCATGATGGTTAGGTGGAGCACTGTACCCCAAGCTTCCTGAAACAGTGGAGGTTACTTCGTTGTTGTTGTCCATAAAACAAAAACAACTTTCTGCTTGATGATTAAGCCTTTCGGCAATTTGGCTCTGATACCATATTAAGGGATGAGGAGGAGAGTTATTAGAGAGGAACAATTGCAATTTTTATTGATACAAAACATGATACAAAGTGCACATATATATAGTGCTATGAGCCCAACGGCTAGTACAAAATATACCAAATATGTATGAGCATAACGGCTAGTATTAAATATACCAAGTATGCATGAGCCTAACGGCTAGTAGATAATGACAAAGCATGCTAAATATGATAAAAACGTGTTCACACTCTAATGGCTCTATTGTAACGGCTCTATTGTCTTCATTATTGTTCCCTCCTTGGAATTTATCTAGAAAGTTCTTAACTCTATTTTAATTCTTGGTTACGTTTTGGGAACTCTGAATCTCTCTTAATAATTATTTTAAGGGAATGTATCACGATTAAATCAATTTATCTGTTCTCTCTAATGGGCGAGTCAGGATAGCATAAGGACCCAGTTAAATAGTATTCCAAACATTATCCTAGCAGCTATCTCTTAGTTACTAATACAGTATTCAATTTTTTGGGTCAACTACGATTTTACTACGTTTTTTTAGCATCCGAGCTTTCCCATTGATTTGTTCCATCTCTTGAT
Organism: Allium sativum; assembly: GCA_030737875.1. NCBI lineage: Eukaryota > Viridiplantae > Streptophyta > Magnoliopsida > Asparagales > Amaryllidaceae > Allium > Allium sativum. Next base: position 283,334,160 of record CM060919.1, on the reverse strand, counting down.
CAATTTTCATTGATGTTCAATGGTGGAACAAATGTACTAGTCATTTCTACATACTTGAATTTTATTTTCAAACTCTTTAATTAGCTTTAGAATACTTATATAACCATTTATTTATAAGTTTTTCATATTCACTTATTTTACCATTTGGATGGTGACATTAAAACTTTGTCAATCAAAACTTAAAATTTATTACTTACAATTCCTTTTATAAAAAATTTAGGTTTTTACGAAGTTTTTTCATATTTTTAAAGAATTTAAAAGTATCAGATCTATAGAGTTGAATGCCCTATTTTACGAACTGCCATAATGTGGCAGTTTTGAAATTTTGATTTGGACATATTTTGATATTTACTAAATGGAATCTTAATTTCTCACACTCATATGAAATATATAGCTATAGCAGTTTGGGAAATTCTTATTTCAAAAGGCTCCAGCTTATACTAAATTATATACATCCGTACAAATTTTTGGGTTGCGAATCGTGAACTGTTAAAACTCTTTTTAACTTAATATCTCATACTTCTTTTATTTAGTCGAGACAAGTTCTAATGTCTATAAAATATTTATAAATCAATTTGAAATCATTTTGGATAATATTATTTACGTTTCAAAGATGATAACAATGGCACATACATCATTATAGTTCATAAAAGGAAGTGATTCATTTATGGATATTTGACGTGTATGTATAATAAACCATTTCATATCAAACAAGCTTATTATCAAACATCCAGAACATGATGATTAAGCAACATAAAAAGCATACTAATCATATCATATCATTATGGAAGTCATTATTTAAAAGTGAGGAGTTGTTATCACGCAGTAGCATTTTAATCTTAACTCCCTAACACTTTTTTTGAACCAAAGCTAGCAGATTGCTCGACCTTCAACATCATATACACGTCCTAGAAGAAAGAAGGTAGAAGTTCTCAACAAAATAGTAATAGCATAGCAGCCCACCCAGAATGGGCCTAAATCCCGACCCAGAAAAGGCCTATTGGAACTTAGAGCCATTCTAAGAAAATCTTTGGTTTCTATAAGAAATAAAATAATAGAGCCAGACTAAAATGAAATCAAAATCTCACAGTGGATGAATAAAAAATAATAATTAAAATAGATGTGACATTTCGTAAAAACCACATATTGTCGATCACATCACGAATTCCAATGTCATAATAACAGTGCATCATAAATATCTCATAAACACAACCAACCACCAAACATAATGATAATACTAAATTGGAATAAAATCTTCGTCGACAAGCCCATGGTATCCTCAATCAAGCATTTCCACCAACTAACCTGTGTCGTTAAGAGGAGGGGGCCAAAACAACAATTCTAGTGAATGAAAATTCTTTACGTTTCAAAATGGAAATTTACTTCCTATACTTGGCATTATAAATCCATCAAATTATGTATAGGCGAACTCGACACACAATTAAATATAACATACACATGCATTAAATGGGCGGGCTATCTTTCTGTTACTTAAGGCTATCATGTGCATGTAGGGGAGGGTTCCCGCAATCACTTAATACCTTACACGCAGATTTCTATAATCACTTGATATCCTATGAGGCGGACTATCATCCAGTCACTTAAGACCGTTCTATATGTGGGCACATTCCTGTGATCACTTTACCCTACTAGCGGGTTCTTCTGATCACTTAGTACCCTACGGAAAACCCTAGACACTTAAGACCTCATTAAAGTTATCAAATATTCTCTTAGTCATAATGCGAGAAATAGTAATCATCCACTTAATACGAGGTGAGGGTAGACACTTATCTCCATTTATTCCCTTCGGTGGACCCATGCATTACTATATAGCTGGCATTAATGGTGATCCACTACAACAAAATGTGTCATTGATAACGCCATTTAATAATAGTTTATTCTGAATAGTTATTATTGACACTTAATTGTTTACATCTAAGTCAAAATGGTTTCACACCCACATGTAACGCTAAACTGTAGGTAAAAAATTCGTCTCTCTCCAAAACCACAAATTCATCTCCCTCCAAAGCTACAAATTTATCCTCTACTTCTCTCTCTAAAACAAGGATGCTGCTATTCACACCCGATTTACACTTCCAACCACCTTTCTAAATTTAATACAAATGATTATTTTTTATACTCTTCTGGCCACCATATATTATTTCCTTCAATTAGGTATTCACCACTATACTTCTCTTAAGAAAAACATGTACTTCTTTACAATTTCAAACCCTAAACCCTAACAAAAACAGATATTCTTTTGTGCCTAATAGAGATGGAAGATGAAGATAAAAAAGATGTTAGAATCGCTTGATTTTTTAATTGTTTTCTATTATGTTATATAATATATTGTTAGTTTTTCTTGTGGTTAGGATTTTCCATTGCGTTTTAGAATATATTTTTCCACTTTGTTGGAAATTTCAAGTTTGGAGGACATTAAATTTGACGACGTTGTAACAGAGAATGACAATATAAGTTTTGATTTGTAGGGTTTTTATCCGTATAACTTGCGTATCTTCTTTTATAAATTGATACATTTTTTTTGTCATTTGATAGATGAAGTATTTAAATGATGATAAATTGGACGATAAACATGATAGTTGTGATAATATGATGCAAAATGTTCGATCGAATGACTAAAAATACATAAATGTTGATTTGACAAATCATTTCACAACCGACAAAATAAGTATTCATTTATGAAAAATAAAATTTCTAATGTGGTTATGGAAATGGATTATGTTAATTTTTTTTCTTGAACTGTTTGATTTTAGATATTTTAATTGTAGAGTACATTGATATAAGAGAGGAAGGAAGCGTTCGTGTAGAGAAAAAAGCTGGTGGTCTCTGCATTTTTTGTTATTAATTTAGATGGTGGTCAGCAGAGGAAATCAGAAATAATTGAGGTGCTTTTGTTTTTGGTCGCCAAAAGCGTAAATATGGGAATTAATACTAGCAACCCTGAAACAATTCCGTCTCCCACCTAAACATAATTTTTCTTCTATTTTCGTCTCGCAAACCACTTGTCTTCCTTCATTGAAAACTTTGCTCCAAAACTCCAAACCTCCCCAGGATGAAAGCAAACTTCGCTGTTCTCCATAATCTCCAACCAGCAAAAGTCACGGTGCTTCTCTGTGTTTTGGAAAGAAAGCAAACTCAAAACAGCTGTCATCCGGAAACTCAAAACACGAAGACGCCTCTTTTTTTGAAATCAATTTAGGTTTTAGGGTTCAAGCTTCCCTATTTGGTTCGGATCTCGATTTTAATCAGTCGATGCTGCAGTTTGCTTCTTGATATTTGAAGCAGGAGGACGAAATCGAATTGGGTTTCTATGGTCGCTAGTAAGGTGATCTCTATGACCACAGATTTGTGGATGAAAGTTAGTGATTAATACAACTCAACGAAGGTAATTTCTTTATGCTGAAATTGATGATTTAATTTTTGCTTAATACAACTCAATGAAAGTTGGTGATTTAATTTTTGCTAAGATCCGGATAGTTTTTCTTAATTTCATTGTCTGCTACTGTCTTTTCTTCTGATTAAGTTATCTTCACTTCAATTTTATAAGACTTTCTTCAGCCTCCATCATTTATTTCACTCTAGTTATTCATGTCTCCTGCGGATGCTCTTCCCACCGCCGATGAATCAACCATCGAACCCCAATTTTTAGTTTGATGGGACTGTATAATGTTACTTCCGTCTTATGGCTAATCCCAGGTTGTGTATATGTTGGCAGTAACTGACATCATAGTTGTCTTTTCTTTTCCCATTCTCTTCTCCCATTTATTACATGTTGTAATTACCGTTGAATGCATCGCTTTAGTTAATCCCACTATCCACAACCTCATACTGTTTATCTATCAGACAAAAATATGAATCTGCAGTGTTTCATTCACGAGGAGTCCTTTGAAGATGCTGATAATTCAAGAGTAGAGATTGCAAAGCTAACCTGTCTAGACCAAGAAACAGCGTGTGGGAACATGCCTTGTAATTGCAGATTTTTAGTGAAGGAGCAAAGCGCTTTGGCTGATATTCAAGGATTGCACTAAACTTTTTTTTTTTTCGCGTTGTTGAGGCTGAGTACACGGGTATCACGACCAGCGATTTACCATCAGAGGTGTCACGATCTGGGGAAAAATACTGGTTGATGACAGAGTATTGCGGATGCTATGGGTGCAGCTATTGGGATAATAAGAAGCATGTTGCCTAAGTTATTGCCACACAGACATGAATAGTTGATGTATCAGGCCAAGTGTTGAGTTGCAATGTTCAGGGAATAAGAACTGCAAGGATGTGCGCTGTGAGATAAACAGAAACTATGAACCCAAAATGCTTCTGTTGAGACAAGTATGTAGGGATATGGTTGCCAAACAAGCAGGGACAAGGTGCAGAGACTGAGTTGAGAGCTGGTGCAAAGGTTCAGAGGTGGTCAGGTATGTGGTATGGCCTGGTGAAGGAAGAACCAGCATGCAGTGGCTCAGTACAGAACTGGTAGGCAGATTGTGGTTCATAAAGCTGTGAAGGAGATGTCGGCAAGCAGTGTTCTGAGATGAGCAGGTGACCCTAAAAAAACAAAAACACTCCAGTCCGTTGTATGTATTTTTGTATGCATATATACATAAATACATATCAGAGTTGAAACAATGCAATGGAGCATAGGTGGTTACATATATGATTATATGTAAAATCATATTTACATGTGTAAACTAGACCGAGGGTACGTAAAATGTGTATTATTAATTTTAGCAAACATATATATATATATATATATATATATATATATATATATATATATAGGCAAGCGTTCCGTTGCACCCCAAAAGCCCCCTAATTTCCATCTCTTATTTATATTAAAGAAAGTGAGTGGGAAGTGAGAGAGTTAGTGGAAGGAGAGAGAAGGGGAGTTAGTGGGAAATGAGTGGTGGAAAAGTGGTAGGCTAAAGGGGTGCTCACTATTTGGGGTGCCATTGAACCTGTCATATATATATATATATATATACACACACACACACACACACACACACACACACACACACACACACACACACACACACAGAGGTTCATTAAGTTTATTTTGTCCAAATACAGGAATCATATGGCTGGCTAGATAACTATGTTCATGATATCATACCGAGTATTCAGCACATGACAGTAGATAGAGGTATGAAGGATCTTTTTCCTTCTTTTTGAAAGCGAACCAGTTCAAATAAAAGTCCATGCAATTGTTTTTATCTAACTGTTATTATGATGGACCCTTATTTAAAGTCTTTGATATTTGTTGATTTAAATAATAAATGAAACAACTTGAAATTTTTATTGTTGAAATAAATCATATAGTTCATGGTTAGCAGCTAGAGCTGCAAAAGAAGTTAGTGGTAACATAATTGGACAAAATCACGAGTAAATTAATCGTGAGATCCTACTATTATGATAAATATGTTAAAATTCACCTTAATAAAATGACCATAAGCTTGGTACAACAAACAAGGTATGTCAAATGTTGCGATTTTCTTTCCATTTCTCGAACTTCACTCTACCAGCATGGCAGTTACTCATTTAAACTGTCAAATAGCATATTTGCATTAGCATCAACTACCTAACTCAGTTGTATGCAATGACAATAAGCCGTTCGCAAGTGATTTCGAACGCCAGTTTTCCAATTTGCCATTGTTCAGGTGTACCAGGTATGGTTGAAGCCTATTGATTAACATAACCAAAATTTATTTTTCTTCTACCCTCGTAATGGGAGGATTAAACAAATGATATTACATTTAACATTATTTCTTATTTTACCTAAGAAAGTGTTCAAATAGGGTAAAAATGCAATATAATTTGTTTTGAAAACTACTTTTCAACCTATTAGCATCAAAGTCAATTAGAAAATAACAGCTTCTTATGAACCCTGTTTGAAATTTTCCTTAACTAAGAGTATGATAATTTAATTTTTAAAAACTTCTGTTTAGACTGACCATTACTTCTCAGCCTACATGCATTTCCCTAATTTCGTTTTTTCCTGATTATGTATTGATTCTAACTTGTACTGCAACCCAATTACACACAAATACCAGCATCAGATTATATTAGTTTTTTAATTGTTTTATGGCTACTGAGTATTTCAACTGGCCAGTGTATTTCTGTTGTCATTTTCCCATAATTTCAACCCAGTAAGATTACAGTTGGAGTCACACACACATAAATATTATTATATGCACTTAAAGACCGTTTGTAATGAGCAGATTTCAGTGGATTAAAGTCCAGGAAATAAAAGAGCGAATGGCCTTCTACTCCTGGAATTTCACTGTATGTCTTATCAACTGGATTGCACACAAAGTAACGATTAGAATCACAGCAAAAGATAAGCCCATTGCGCCTATCAATGATGGAGAGATTATCAGGTAAGAAATCTAGTGATTTGCTGCACATCTTGTTTTCCGACCTGTGATAATCGTTCGGGCTTACACTAGTGCTAATCTGGTTGCTATACTAATAGTTTAATTTATTTTTCAGGAGATTAATGAATTGGTTAATTAAAGAATTAGTTTGTTTGCTGGTTTGCTAATTTGAACTAAAACTTAATTGCTAATGAAACGGTTAATGGATTTTTATGAGTTTCTTTTAGAGATTTGAATGATTTGAAGAGAGAAATTCATGAGTTTCTCCCTTGACTGCAAATTTTTCCATATTTTCACCTCGCTAATAAATATTCCGGTCTCCCCACTGAATTGAAAGTTAAAAGGGAAGATATCCATTATTTTAACGACTTTACAAGTTTACAAGCCTTTGAACTTGATTAATGAGTTTATGAAAAAACAGACTTAGTAGTCACCAAAGAAGTCAACTTGCATAATAATTTTTCTTTTTGTAGATATATATTTAAATGGTTAAAACTAATTGGTTCTATAGACCTGGTTATTGTGAAGCTTTGAATTTCTATCGTATTTTGGTTGTGTATGTGTGCATTATTTAAAATATGAATGAAACGTCTAGGGTGTATTTTTGCTTAAATTAATTTTAAGGGATAAAATCATCGACTCTTTATGCCATATGTACTTATCCATTAGATATTTGTAATATCTATATGCAAAACATAATCTGAAATTTGATTGGTCAGAGACATTTGTAAGTATCCCACAAACAATTTATTATACAGAAGTTATGAATCATCTAGAAACACAAATCTTTATGCATAAGCTACCCTTAAGTCTTTACTTATTAGAGCAGGCTTTGTAATTGATAGAATGTTTCATCAACATTTACATTTTTAATTGTGATTACAGTTTCACTTAAATTCTGTATTTAAATAATAATCTGATCTTATTGGTTATTTTTATTATATAGAAGTTATGGCCACCAGGAAACAGAAATCTTAATGCGTAAATACCAAAGTTTGAAAACTCGGCTTCAGTCGTTGAAAATTTTCACGGTTCCGATCAATTTTGGAAATTTCGGTCGTTTCGTATTTAGTTTCATTTTCGGTCCCAATTAACACAATTTTAGTTTGATTCGTCATCATGTCCCTAAAATTAAATATAAGACATCACAATGAAACAAAATACTACAAATCATTACGCTGAACTATATAAGCTAACCAGACCAAGTTAACTAAAAAGAATGTTAGATTATATAACATGCCCAATTAATGTTCTTCCTACTACTCCTAAAGCCACAAATCCCATTCTAAAACAACTTTTTTTCTCACAAGCAAAGCCGCTCATATTGCAGTTTTTTTCGAGAAGCTGATGTCCACTGAAAGAAAATCGACTCTTCCAGATTTTTGAATCAGCTTCGGCTGCTCAACTTGATTTTGGTTCGAGGTAATTGGTCTTCTGATTTTTTTTGTTTCAGTTGATTTTTTTGTTTGAATTTGCTGCTTTCAATCCTTTTTCTACCCGTAAATTCAAAAAATAAAAAGTTTTATTTACTGCATTCAAGCAGGACCATGATTTTACCCTAATTTCGTCCCGTCTGCTGCCGGAACCGAACCGGGATGTTCAGAATCTTCGGGTTTCGGCCAGAGCTTGTTACCTTGGTAAATACCCTTAAGCCTTATTAGAGCAGGCTTTTTATTTGATAGAATATTCATCTACATTAATATTTCTAATTATGGTTACAAATTTACTTAATTCTGTAGTTAACATACTAATCTGGTCTCATTGTTTATTTATATTAAGGACTTGCTTGTTTTGCTTCAAACGAGCTTTATCTATAGTTTAGTGGCAAATTTTTAATCTTTACTGTATGTGTAACTAGTATTTCAATTATTTAAATCACTCTAAAATTAAAAGCATGTTATCTTTATTGTATGTTAATATTTCACCTCATTGGACGTTTTTTGTCTTTGATTGTAGTTACATCACTTTGACATTGCTCTGCCTCCACAGCATGGAACATGATTGTACAAAAACAACTCATAAAGTCGAGCATGCAAATAAGGAAGATTCATCTCTTATCACGAAGCATGGCATATATTTGTTTTTAATAAAATGTGTATGATGAATCACTATTTGCTTATGTTACATATGAATGATGTCTACTGTTGATTGCTGATGCTAATAAAGATATACTCAAGCATAACAGCTTAGGTGCCACCTGCATAGAGGTTAGTATTCTTTCTAACTGATTACTAAATAGTTCAACACTCGACTTCTTCTCATTACATTTTTAAAATTTGTATAACGCAATATTGAATTCAGTCGTGTGTTCCTTTGGGGCAACTTCTGGGATTAAAGCAAGGCGGCATAGTTTTTTCCTAATTTATTTCCATTGGTTTGAATTTTCAGAAAGCTCTACCAATAACAGAAGACGTACATGAAGAAAGACCTTGAGTAGTTGAAGTTGTTAATGATGCATTTGGTACTTATATTTTTAAATATGAACTATGTTTTGTCTTTGTTTAACACAAATTGACATCAATATGGAATTGAAAACATATGTATTGAATTTGATAACTCATGTATTGAACTTATTTTTTGTTAGTTGATGTTTTATTTTTTTATCATGAACATGCGTTACATTTGTTGATTATTATATTTTGTTCGTTTATACATTTCTCTTCAAATTGTTATGCATATCCATTTTGATTGCTATAATTAGAATGTATTATATATGGGTTGTAAACAAATTTAGTAATATTATAACATGTTAATTTAATAGTGTCATATAGCCGCTATCGAATAAACATGTTATAGCGGCAATACTATGTTATAAAAATTCTTACTTTCATTAAGACTTTAATGTGTTATAGCGGTGAGAACGAGCTATTGTCTTTTAAGTAACATAGCGACAAATTTGTGCTATAAAACCATACTCTTTTATAGCAGCAGTTTTAGTGTCATAAATATTTGACAATTTTTTATAACATGTCGATATATAACGTTTATCGAACCGCTATAATACTCATTAATAGCGGCTATATGACACTATAAAAGAAAATTTCTGTTGTAGTGAGTTCATGAACTCTAAGTCACATAATACTTCCCTTAGATGAGTGATTTCCCTTACATGTTTGGTGAAACTCTTAGTAGCCCATTCCTAGGTGTGCTCTTGCATAGCCCCTAGATAAGAAGCGGACAACTTCCAGTGAACTACCTAACTTATTCCTATCTCTTTAGCAAGAACCATTTAATACCTCAAAATTATTAGAGAAAGGCGAATCCATTGACCACATAATACCTAACAAGGGTGGGCCCCTTGACTTTTGCCCAAAATCAAGATATGAACCTTAGGAACAGGTTAAGTCCTAACAATCAAATACCAAAATAAGGTGATCAACCACTTAAATACCTTCTTGGGATAGGCCTACTTCACACTAGTATTTATTACACTAGATATCTCATATAAACCCGACTCCTTGTAGCAATTGGATTTGTTAGACGGTTCTGGGTACACTTCTACTATAAGTAAGGGTTAACCTCGCATCCATATGTATTTATTCTAAATGGACCATGGCACTAGACATCTCACATTAACCTGACTTCTTGTAGCTGGTGGATATGTATGTCGGTTCCGGACAGACTTCTATTACAAGTATGGGTTACCTTCATGCCACATGTTGTTAATATTAATAAAAGCCATTAATACACACACAACATAACAAATTTTTAAGGAGACATTTTAATTTTGAATTCCTAATTAAACGCATTTAATACACATTTATGATACATTAATTATGCTATTTAATATACATAAATAAGAGTGTGATTAATGGCGCGCGTAAAGGGAATATTCTAAACGTAAATGTTAATTCTTACTCAAAATCAAAGTTTATAAGTCATATTTCCCAAGCTTTCACAATATAACATATAATATCTTTTTCCAAATCAGAAGCAACAATAGGGAAATAACATAATACTAATAAAAGAACTTGTAACCTAGGTTTGTAGGATTATTTCAATAATTAAAGGAAAGCGCAAGGTGAATAACCACAATGTACGTGTTTTCCTTTTGGTATTGCTTTACTTTCATATAGGATATTTACATAAAAACTAGGATTTTGGTAATATGTGCTTTATTATATTTAAACCATCTATTTTATAAAAATAAAGTTTTAAACATATATAATTAACAATACCCAAATCTGTGCTTTTGGATAAATTTTATTTACAATAAAACGAAAAAAAATCAGGCTAAATGGTAAATTTACGCAAACACCCAAAAATCAACTTTTATTACATTCATAATCCAATAATAATATCGACTATTTCTGGTATTCACTAGAGATTTAGGGGAATTATATGTTTTGTTTGCAAAAAAGTCTCAAATCTCTTTTAGGCATTAACAATCCAGGTTTTGTATTAACAATTACACAAAATAGTTAAACTTGAAGTAATTCCCACTTACAGAATAACAAGAAGAAGAAAAAGAAAACTACGTAACCAAATCTAAATTGCAGCCTCAAATTTACAAACTCCAAATCCTTCTCCTAAATTATTATACATATAAGAATAAAATTAGGATCTTAAACATATATAAATCTAATTTCAGAAATCTATCTAGAAATTAGAATAGATAAAATAGAAATTGGTCAGATTTGAGAAGATGAAAATTAGCTTGACCTAATCTGGAACATAAACATAACTAAGGTGCAGTTTAGAGGAGAATGTGAGGTTTAGAGGGGAGGGGAGGGTCTTGTTTATAGTTGTTGAAGTGTGCGCGAACCATTATATTCATATAATAAAATCTCAACCGCTCAAATCAACAATTTATATATCAAAACCTAACCTAGTCGCCTCCCCCACGATTCCCTTCACTACAACAAAATATGATATTTATAACGCCATTCAATAACACGTTATGCTGAACTGTTATTATTTACATTTAATTGTTTACTTTTCATGTCATTTTGTTTTAGGCATGCTGTGTAATGCTCACATTTTCTAGCCCCTCATTTTGTCTCCCTCCAACTTCGTGAATTCTTTTCCCCCTCCCTACAAAAATTTCGCCTCCCTCCTACAAGCAGCGGTTCATTCCTTTTTGTTTACGAAACCCTGATTTTCGATTTCAATTTTGGTAAGTCGTGTTCTCTGTATCCCCGTTACTGGATTTCGACATCTTCTTCAAACTACCACTCGATTTCGACAACTCCTATAGCCTACGTTTATTAACTATAATTAAATTAGGCGCTCCGAAAAAAATTCATTTATCATTGTTTCCTTTTCTTTCCCCAATCATTTTTGACCTTTAATTCCATCGATTAACTCAAGTTCAAGATTCAATTTTTCCGGCAGTTGACTGCAAGCGGTGAAGAATCAGTGAGGGCATGGTAATTTCTCACATCACCCTGTCAATTTGGTTGCACAAGTAACATTTATTTTCTGAACCATGTATTGAAGTGTGTATTCTTTCTGATCCGGTTAGACTGTCGTTGGTTGATTTGGCATTACGAGGTCCATCATAAATTTCTAAACCATACGGTTGTCATTGTGCATTTTATTACTGCAGATAACAGTTATTTCTACTTGCTCAATGTAGTATATGATACTTTTTGTTAAATTGAAATTGATTTATTACCACAATTTTTAACAGCAATTTTCTTCTTTCAAGTTTATGTATTTTATATACCATTACCTAAGCTTTGTTGTTACCAGATGCATGCATTATAGCCATATCTTTTCATATACATATGACAATTACTAACTAATAATAAATTTCAACTTTTTAGGCAATATTGATCTGTTTCCACTGTACTTGAATGTGTTGTAAGTTGTAACCTGCTCCTTATATAGCATTGTCAGCATAGAACAGATTAATAGGACTGTAGGTTACCTACGTGATTTTAATTGAACTAAGGACATCAATCATTTAAACATATTAACTTTTTTTAGTTTTAAGAGATCATAACTATTGCAGCAAATTAAAACAATCTGAAATATCCTCTTGATTAATTTGTAAAACGAAATTGAAGAAAATGATGTTGAGATATCAAGATATAGGGAATCTTCTCATGTTTTAGCTTAATTGGTTATTAGGTTCTTCTACCATGAAAACTGCTAATGAACAACTTGATATTAACTTGCCTTATTATTGCCTAGCAATCAATCTAACATAGTATATGAAAAAAAAATGATTTTGCTTATAGTTCGCTAAAGATAGATTTGGAAAATCATATAATTTAAGAGAAAAAAAAGAAAAAAAACTTACATCCATGATTCATCAATTCACTTTTTATTCCATAATCCTGCAATTGAGTGCTGTCCTAAGCATAGCAAAGGGCTAAGCACGATCGGTTTAGGAAAAATCAAGGCATCTAGTGGCAACTATTGAAAGTGAGATGGATTGATATAAGAGTACTATATTATGCCATGCATAAAAAATATAGCTTAGATGGAGCCTTTTCCAACGTAATGTTCTTATATGCCACTTTTACAGCTATAAGATGATGAAAATTGACTAAGATATTGGATCCAGAGTGATGTAGACTAGAAGTTTACACTATAAATTTAACGTAAACACAATTACCATCTTTTATATACATATATACACACACACACACAATTTAGTAAATGCAATTATCATCATGTAATGAACATGGATTTTCAACCCGAAAATCGACACAAAGAAAAACACCATGTCGAAGACTCAAGCATCGAAAACACCGGAATGTTATCAGAAAGAAGTCAGAGGGTGAGATAAGAAAGAAAGAAAGTTAGAACAGAAGAATAAGAAGAACTAACACAACACACAGTCTCACTTCACAGCGGAACAAAATATAATATAGAAATAATTTTTATTGAGAGCTTGAAATAATACTTACAACATCAGAGTACATCAATACACCAGGACAGTTATAATAGCCTGTCCTCATATATATAACACACAGCAGAATAATAGAAGTATAATATCATACATCTGAACTCCTTCAGCTCATCATTGGACCTCACAGCATCCGATAATCTAAACCTGTACAACCCGGTCTAACTCGAGCATTACAAACACCGGGCCAGTCCGGTGAACCAGAGTGAGAAAAACTCGCTAAGTTTAAAGGGTCATCCAACTTGATTTTAAAGTTAAAAATCCTTTCGAAAGAAAAGGATAATCGTAAGACCAAATCCACATATAAATACGGACGGTTTTTACCTTACGATAACCCAAAACATTTTGAAATAGTATATATTCTGATATTATAATAGTGTCTAAATACAAATAAATAGAATCTAGCAGGACGCTTGCATCTCACGCTCCACATATATAGTATACAAAAAAAAAACCGCGGGCGCTTATTGGAGATTGGGTCCTGATTATGACAAGGTATGGAACCACCTGCCGATAATGTATCTCTAGAGGGGAATACACTGGGTTCAACAAGAACGTCGTGCAAGCCGGCCCACACATGATCGGCCACTCATTTCGCTTGAGTGTATCGAATGTATATCACCAACGGTTGGGCTCAAACCACCGTTTCCCGAAAGGGACAACATCGAAAATAGATTAAAGAATGAAATGGATTTTCTCTAAATAGGTGATTATAAACCATAATGGGAGCGACCCACATAGCCATGCTGCCTGCCCAATTTTTGTCATTTCCCGGTTGATGAGGCTTGAGGTTATAATCGACTTTTAAAACTTCTGGCTACCATTCACTTTTGAATCATCCATTGTCCATACAAGTCATCCAGGAACATGATGAACTGAAGGCACCCTCCTACCGCATCCTGGGAATCACCCTATAGATCAGTAGCGAGTAGTCCTTGCAATCCATAGATTTCAGCCACGACAGAATCACGGTATGTCTCTGGGGATCAGCCAGAGATTGTAAGTAACTCTTCCGTTTTATGAAGATCTACGGTCTTCAATTGCTCCATCTCGATCAACATCTCCAACGTATTCGTATTTATTGGTCGGAATGGTTTTCGAATATAAATTCGATCCCAGTCTTTCCGTACCAATAACGTTGGGCTAGATTTTGATAGTCGGTTATTTAACTATCAAAATAAACAACCATAAAAATAAAACAGATCCATTGGTTTATTACACAGCATCACTTGGCCATAAAAATAATATATCAATTTTAATATAATAATATTCTCAGATCATTTTATTAGTATACTTGGAAAGATATCTTAAAATCATATCCAATTCTCCCGTTAACTATTATTTCAAAACATTTCTGCAACATTATTTATTATCGATAATTAGAAAATCGATTCAATTTATCATCGTAAACAGTTGTTACAAAATCCCCTTTTTGTTTTATTATTTGCAAACACTAACCGTCACTTATCTTGAATAAACCCAATATAAAACTCATCTCTTTATTTCGAAAATATCGTTATATTTTCATAAATCTCCCTTTAATTTCTTTATTATGGAAATATCATTTCATATACTCAAGCCCCTTTTACTTCCGCTACTTTGGAAAATATCCATGTGCATTTCTTCAAATTCTTTTATTTCTTATATTTTGGAATGTCATTATCTATCCTTAAATTTTCCTAAATAATGTTGCCTTATATATTCTCAAAATAAATCTCTTCTAATATCTTTACCATTACAACTAATATCATCTTTTGATAATCCTGAAGTCGTTCAAGTTGGGGTATTCTAATTACCTCTCAAACCTTGATCAACATCATTCTTATCTTAAGATAAATATGAATTGTAATTCAAAAACCCATATTCATTCTTATGCCAACAAATACAACTTCACTATTTTATTTAACGTACGGTTTTATAAACCTTCTTACTTTTGAAATCTTCTTTTTAAACATATTACTATTACTACATTTATTGATTTAGTCAAAGGTTAATAAAACATCGACTTCTAAACTTTAACGTCTTTGAGCTATTCGTTTTACCA
This sequence comes from Allium sativum, assembly GCA_030737875.1. Taxonomy (NCBI): domain Eukaryota; kingdom Viridiplantae; phylum Streptophyta; class Magnoliopsida; order Asparagales; family Amaryllidaceae; genus Allium; species Allium sativum. Next base: position 283,318,865 of record CM060919.1, on the reverse strand, counting down.
TCTGGTATTCATTACAAATTCCATTACTCTATCCTTTACCAAATTCAATTACAAGAATCCTTTTCTAAACCTTTCAATCATTTATTCTGGGAAATCTTATTTCCAATCCCATCCATTTCACTTAATGCCATTTTTAAGTAACGTTAATTAAAATCAACGCTTTGACCTTTCATCTTTCTTTTAAAAAAAACTCATTTATACAACTCTGGTTTAATATCAAACCCTATTTCATCTCCATTTTTCTTAATTCAAATCGTATTTGCTTAAAATCACTTTTATAACTTCATTTAACGAAATTGGTTTAAATATAACTCGTTCATAAACTCACTTTGAAAATTCAATTATATTTCAGTACTACTTCGATTACTTAAATGAACTTCATTTAAGAAATAATTCCTTAAATTATTATTAATAAAAAATCATAATTCACTTCATCACTAACTGGGATTAATATTAAATTCCTATTTAAAATCTTATTAAATTAAATGGCTATTTTTTAAATTATCTCATTAGATTAACTGGCACAAAACTAGTTTAATTCAATAATCAATTACAATTAAAACAGTTGGCTTGGTCCATTTAAAACATGATTACTCATTGATCAATCCTAACTTGTCTTTTTATTTAAATAATATTATTAATTTAAATAAATTTATGTCAAATTAATATTACTTTAATTGTTTCTTAAAACAATTGGTCGCAGTTATTAATCGTTTCACAGTTGCTTAACAATCTTATTAATATAAGAATTTGCTTTATAAAAGATAAAGCACGTGCTTCGCACACGGTCGATTTTGATGCCAAAATGGTGATTGTTGGTTAAAATAATCCATATATATATGTGGTTGGTTTTATTTTATTTTAAAAATCTTATTAAAAATCTATAATCAGTTATAAAATAAATTTCATAACTATATTTCTATCGATTTACCTAACGGTAAATCTATCTTTTATAAACAAATTGTATTTTGGCCATCAACTATTAATTTCTCAACCAATATTGCCATTTGGTTAGTATCAAAAAAACTGTTGAAATCTGGATTTAACAGCCAATCATTCAATCATATTCAACAAACAATTCATGTAATGATAATATAAAACAAACATGAATAATCAATTCAACTGGAAACGGTAAATAAATAACAATAGTTCAAGCACCAAAATTTAATACATTTATATTATTATAAATGTAATCAACCGGGTAAGTTACTTTCATTTGAAATCATCGTTAAAAATAACGATGGAGTTCGATTAAATTAAACGGACATTTAATTTAAATCAGTTATATATGAAAATATTCAGCATATATATGCAAACAAACATGCAGTCATTAAACCAATAGCAACCAAAGCACACAAATATAAACCCGACTTATATAAAATATAAGTGGGAATAACTGAGTGAGTTTAACTCACATTGGCTTTATCCATTGATTAAAACAGTTCGTTTTGATGAAATTAAACAGACGTTTAATTTTATCAACGATCCCGGTAGATTTCAGTGCTGATCAAACCCACTCCATACTGTCGTGCTTACTGATACGATCCCAATGCTGCCGGTCTTGTTGGATTCTGATAACCTGCTGCTTTCACATGCAGAACTTTCCACTACTTACATCATGAAACTGAACCCCACTGCTCACGTTTTCCTTGTATGTCCTCCTTTTCCCCTTTTTTCATACTGAAATCCCAAACAAAGGCCCATCAGTCCCCACACTTTGTGAACCCAAACCGCCTGCACAGTGTCTCCTTCTTGTTCATCAAAACCGTTGAAGCTCCCTCCATATGCACATGCACCCATATCTTGACACCATCCCAAAACTTCATGGACTCAGATTAAACTCCACCAAAAGACTCCTCTACTCATTCTCGACTAGCCTACCGTTGTAGTCCGACGTTGGACATTCCTATCCAGGCGCGTAAGAATATCAGTGAACACCCAAAGAAACAAAGCTCCTCCATAACCGCATCCTCCTATATTTTCTTTTCATGCACACATTCACTCTCACCACCAATCCGAAAACCAACACCTCCACCCAACATCTCTCCCTCTTCCCGACTAACTGCAATTCTCCATGGAATCTCCGGCGTCCATGATCCGAAACCGAGCTGCACCAGGCTAAAAAAATGCGACTTCTTCTTCCACTTCCAGTGAACCGCACTCACCAAAACCAACTTCCCCTCTTCACGCCTGTAACCGGACGCCACTACCCTATTCATACATCGTGTTATCACCATGGAGCTCACGCTCTTATTTCGTTTCATTTTGTTAAGGGTGTGTTTTCAATTATGAAAAGGAGGTGGCGCCATGTTATGGAGTTCGGTCTCTTTTCTATTTACAGAAAAATATAATTTTCGTTTGCTTCATTTGGGAGAAGAAAGAATAGGGGGACAATATTTATAGGAACAATTGCGTGAGGGCCAAGTTATTTATGGTAGTAGGTGTGCAGTATAAAATAGGTAGCTGTTGCGATGGCGGGATTCTAAAAAATTACTTGGGTATCACAGTGTCATAGGGGATTGGCGGTGAAGAATTTACACAGTTTGGGACGCAAGTAATCTAATGTTTTGGGAAGCAAGAAAGTAGACTGAGCAGGACGCACGAAATATACCGTGGGAAGAATTAAGCACATATAAAATATATTGGCTCTACAGTTGTGATAGTGTAGGTGCAGGTAGGTATTGACAAAAAATTACTTAAAGGAGTGGGTGATTTGATCGATGTATATTTACTTATGTGAAGTTTGTAGGATGCATTAATTTATATTGTAACATATACTTTATTTAATTTTCGTTCGCGCACAGATGACCACGGACAAAAATAAAAATACAGTCGTGTCCAGCGAGGTGCCACGATCCCAAAAATATAATAATATCGGTAGGTTAACTTATATTGTGAAACCTCAAAATGTTGATACAAGGTGTAAAATACTCCAAATAAAAAGTTGCTTATTTTAGAATTAAAAATTTGTGTAAAATTTTAAAAATTAAATTATAACTACGCCTCAAAGGTTTTGTCCACACTCGAATCCAATATTTAATTATAATTAAATTATCGTTATGGCATATATACGATTCTACAGCGACTATTTCAAATTTTGATTTGGACATAACTTACAATATAAAACCTGGAATCTCGAATTTTCTCTTTCACTAGATAATTATAATCAAATCGATCCTAACGTTTCTTGTTTCACAGAAATCCGACCTAAAACGGACTTGTATATTCATTTGAAGTTCATATCGAAATTTACGAACTACCACCATGTCGTTTCGAGTTCGTTTTTATATTAAATATAAATTATGTATTCAAACTCCGAAATAAATATTATAATTCCATTTATAAATCCAATTTAATATAATAAAATATATTAAATATCATACCACTAAAAATAGGGGATGTTACATTCCTTCCCCGTTAAAAGAATTTCATCCCCGAAGTTACTAAGTAAGAAGAATCCAAACCCGATTAATTTCTAAAATAACCATTTTAGAATTAAAATATTCTAAGTCTTATAATTTTTTGAAAAAATCGCCAGCACCTCCTCTGCACTGTTCGATCCAAACAACTGCAAACGCCACTCTGGGCCTCATATCGATCAAAAGAAAATCAAGCCAAGTGGTTACTCAACTCAGGGGTATAAAATCAGTCACCCAATCTATATATTAAGGCTTACCTTTTTGTCGAGCCACCCAATTTTCAATTTCGAAACAAACCGACTAACTGCTCTCCATCATCAATCTGTACTTCCAATCTGTGTAATCAAATTAACTCCATAGACTTCAGGATTCTGCACTTAACTCGACTTACCATACAAATAATAATCCAAGGTTAAATAATCCAGTTTATTTCATAAACAACTTTATTCCCAATTGATTGTACTGGAATTAATATCCTTGCTTCTAATTCTTTCATTGATTGATGAACTTTATATCCAGTCAACTCATTATTCAACCAACAACCAATGCATAATCAATATAATTCAATTATCATATTCATCTTGTCTTTGGTTAAATCTTGGTTTATTTAATTCCACATTACAATCTTATTCATACATTATTCTGGTTATATTAAACAATCCCCAATTTCATTAGAATTTCTTAATCAAATTGAACTCTAGTTGAATTCAACACCATTATAAGAAATTTAAAACTTGCCTTCTTTATAAAATATCTTGGCAAATTCAAAATAATTTTATATCAAATTACAATTACGCGCTCTCGTATATATACACTCAATCCCGATCTATGGTATTACTAACCCAATCTCTATCGAGTTACACCACAGAGCCAAGGTTATTCCTAAACCATTGCTCTGATACCACTGTAACGACCAGGGATTTTCGACTCGAAAATCGACACAAAGAAAAACACCATGTCGAAGACTCAAGCGTCGAGAACACCAGAATGTTATTAGAAAGAAGTCAGAGGGTGAGATAAGAAAGAAAGAAAGTTAGAACTGAAGAATAAGAAGAACTAACACAACACAGAGTCTCATATCGCAACGGAACAAAATATAATCTAGAAATAACTTTTATTGAGAGCTTGAAATAATACTTACAACATCAGAGTACATCAATACACCTGGATAGTTATAATAGCCTGTCCTCATATATATAACACGCAGCGGAATAATAGCGGTATAATATCATACGTCTGAACTCCTTCAGCTCGTCTTTGGACCTCACAGCATCCAATAATCTACCTATACAACCCGATCTAACCCGAACATTACAAACACCGGGTCAGTCTGGTGAACCAGAGTGAGAAAAACTCGCTAAGTTTAAAGGGTCATCCAACTTGATTTTAAAGTTAAAAATCCTTTCGAAAGAAAAGGATAATCGTAAGACCAAATCCACACATAAATACAGACGGTTTTTACCTTACGATAACCCAAAACATTTTAAAATAGTATATATATTATGATATTATAATAGTGACTAAATACAAATAAATAGAATCTAGCAGGACGCTTGCATCTAACGCTCCACATAAATAGTATACACACAAAACCGCGGGCGCTTATTGGAGATTGGGTCCTGACTATGACAAGGTATGGAACCACCTTCCGATAGTGTCTCTAGAGGGGAATACACTAGGTTCAACAAGAACGTCTTGCAACCCGGCCACACATGACCGACCAGTCATTTCGCTTGACTTTATCGAATGTATATCACCAACGGTTGGGCTCAAACCACCGTTTCCCGAAAGGGACAACATCGAAAATAAATTAAAGAATGAAATGGATTTTCTCTAGATAGGTGACTATACACCCTAATGGGAGCGACCCACATAGCCATTCTGCCTGCCCGATTTTTATCATTTCCCGGTTGATGAGGCTTGAGGTTATAATCGACTTTTAAAACTTCTGGCTAGCATTCACTTTTGAATCTCCCATTGTCCCTACAAGTCATCCAGGAACAGGATGAACCAAAGGCACCCTCTACCACATCCTAGGAATCACCCTATAGATCAGTAGCGAGCAGTCTTGCAATTCATAGATTTCAGTCACTACAGAATCACGATATATCTCTGGGGATAAGCCCGAGATTGTAAGTAACTCTTCCATTTTATGAAGATGTACGGTCTTCAATTGCTCCATCTCGATCAGCATCTCCAACGTATTCGTATTTATTGGTCGGAATGGTTTTTGAATATAAATTCGATCCTGGTCTTTCCGTAGCAATAACGTTGGGCCAGATTTTGATAGTTGGTTATTTAGTTATCAAAATAAACAACCATAAAAATAAAACAGATCCATTGGTTTATTACACAGCATCACTTGGCCATAAAAATAATATATCAATTTTAATATATTAATATTCTCAGATCATTTTATTAGTATACTTGGAAAGATATCTTAAAATCATATCCAATTCTCCTGTTAACTATTATTTCAAAACATTTTTGCAACATTATTTATTATCGATAATTAAAAAATCAATTCAATTTATCATCATAAACAGTTGTTACAAAATCCCCTTTTTGTTTTGTTATTTGCAAACACTAACCGTCACTTATCTTGAATAAACCCATTATAAAACTCATCTCTTTATTTCGAAAATATCGTTATATTTTCATAAATCTCCATTTAATTTCTTTATTATGGAAATGTTATTTCATATACTCAAGCCCCTTTTACTTCCGCTACTTTGGAAAATATCCGTGTGCACTTCTTCAAATTCTTTTATTTCTTATATTTTGGAATGTCATTATCTATCCTCAAATTTTCCCAAATAATGTTGCCTTATATATTCTCAAAATAAATCTCTTCTAATATCTTTAACATTACAACTAATATCATCTTTTGATAATCTTGAAGTCGTTCAAGTTGGGATATTCTAATTACCTCTAAAATCTTGATCAACATCATTCTTATCTTAAGATAAATATGAATTGTAATTCAAAAACCCATATTCATTCTTATGCCAACAAATACCACTTCACTATTTTATTTAACGTATGGTTTTATAAACCTTCTTACTTTTGAAATCTTCTTTTTAAACATATTACTATTACTACATTTATTGATTTAGTCAATGGTTAATAAAACATCGACTTTTAAACTTTAACGTCTTTAAGCTATTCGTTTTACCATCTGGTATTCATTACAAATTCCATTATTCGATCCTTTGCCAAATTCAATTACAAGAATCCTTTTCTAAACCTTTCAATCATTTATTCTGGGAAATCCTATTTCCAGTCCCATCCATTTCACTTAATGCCATTTTTAAGTAACGTTAATTAAAATCAACGCTTTGACCTTTCATATTTAAAAAAAAAGACTCATTTACACAACTCTGGTTTAATATCAAACCCTATTTCATCTCCATTTTTCTTAATTCAAATCGTAATTGCTTAAAATCACTTTTATAACTTCATTTAACAAAATTGGTTTAAATATAACTCGTTCATAAACTCACTTTGAAAATTCAATTATATTTCAGTACTACTTCGATTACTTAAATGAACTTCATTTAAGAAATAATTCCTTAAATTATTATTAATAAAAAATTATAATTCACTTCATCACTAACTGGGATTAATATTAAATTTCTGTTTAAAATCTTACTAAATTAAACCACTATTTGTTAAATTATCTCATTAGATTAACTGGCACAAAACTAGTTTAATTCAATAATCAATTACAGTTAAATAAATAGTTGGGTTGGTCCATTTAAAACATGATTACTCATTGATCAACCCTAACTAATCTTTTTATTTAAACAATATTATTAATTTAAATAAATCTATGTCAAATTAATATTACTTTAATTGTTCCATAAAACAATTGGTCGCAATTATTAATTGTCTCACGGTTGCTTAACAATCTTATTAATATAAGAGTTTGCTTTATAAAAGATAAAGCACGCGCTTCGCACACGGTCGATTTTGGTGCCAAAATGGTGATTGTTGGTTAAAATAATCCATATATATGTGTGTGGTTGGTTTTATTTTCTTTTAAAAATCTTATTAAAAATAATATATTTAAACATATATATTCAGTTATAAAATAAATTTCATAACTATATTTCTATCGATTTACCTAACGGTAAATCTGTCTTTTATAAACAAATTGTATTTTGGCCATCAACTGTTAATTTCTCAATCAATATTGCCATTTGGTTAATATCAAAAAGACTGTTGAAATCTGGATTTAACAGCCAATCATTCAATCATATTCAGCAAACAAATCATGTAATGATAATATAAAACAAAAATGAATAATCAATTCAACTGGAAACGGTAAATAAATAACAATAGTTCAAGCATCAAAATTTAATACGTTTATATTATTATAAACGTAATCAACCGGGTAAGTTACTTTCATTTGAAATCATCGTTAAAAATAACAATGGAGTTCGATTAAATTAAACGGACGTTTAATTTAAATCGATTATATATGAAAATATTCAGCATATATATGCAAACAAACATGCAGTCATTCAACCAATAGCAACCAAAGCACACAAATATAAACTCGACTTATATGAAATATAAGTGGGGATAACTGAGTGAGTTTAACTCACCTTGGCTTTATCTATTGATTAAAATAGTTCGTTTTGATGAAATTAAACAACTGTTTAATTTTATCAATGATCCCGGTAGATTTCAGCGCTGATCAAACCCACTCTATACGGTCGTGCTTACTGATGCGATCCTAACGCTGCCGGTCTTATTGGATTCTAATAACCTGCTGCTTTCACATGCGGAACTTTCCACTTCCCACATCATGAAACTGAACCCCACTGCTCACATTTTCCTTCCACGTCCTTTTTTTCATACTAAAAGCCCAAACAAAGGCCCATCAGTCCCCACGCTTTGTGAAACCAAACCGCCTGCACAGTGTCTCCTTCTTGTTCATCAAAATCGCTGAAGCTCCCTCCTTATGCACGTGCACCCATATTTTGACACCATCCCAAAACTTCATGAACTCAGATTAAACTCCACCAAAAGACTCCCCTACTCATTCTTGACTCGCCTACCGTTACAGTCAGAAGTTGGACATTCCTATCCAGGCGCGTAAGAATGTCAGTGAACACCCAAAGAAACAAAGCTCCTCCATAACCGCATCCTCCCATATTTTCTTTTCATGCACACATTTACTCTCACCACCAATCCGAAAACCAACACCTCCACCCAACTTCTCTCCCTCTTCCCGACCAACTGCAATTCTCCATGGCATCTCCGGCGTCCATGATTTGAAACCGAGCTGCACCAGGCTAAAAAAATTGCGACTTCTTCCACTTCTAGTGAAACGCACTCACCAAAACCAACTTCCCCTCTTCACTCCTGTAACCGGACGTCATTGCCCCGTTCATACATCGTGTTATCACCATGGAGCTCACGCTCTTATTTCGTTTCATTTTGTTGAGGGTGTGTTTTCAATTATGAAAAGGACGTGGCGCTATGTTATGGAGTTCGGTCTCTTTTCTATTTACAGAAAAATATAATTTTCGTTTGCTTCATTTGGGAGAAGAAAGAATGTGACGATCCCAAAATCCGTGTGACGGTATTAAGGATAATCATTGGAATATAACACATCAATCATCATAGCAGAGAACAGATAATAGCAAAAACAATAAATAGAATAATTTTACATAGATATGACAGCGGAATCATAACATGTAACAACATCAGAATAGCACAACGTAGGATATAACTTAGTAAATAAAAGTGAAATGATCTGTCACCATCGCCAGAGGCGGAATATATACATGCAGTGAGACATAATAAGGGTATCAGTCTACATCGCCGAAGGCGGTACATATACATACAATAATAAGTACTAGAAGTAAAGCAGTCTGCATCGCCCGTGGCGGAATCATAATATAAATACAATAATGGCGGAAAATGTCAAAGTCGTCTCGGTGAAGTCAGCCTCGCCATGAGCCAAAAGTGCACTCCATACTATAGTGCTGAGCCAAAAACAACCTGTCACCTGTGAACTAGGCTGCCCGTGTGAAAATAAGGGCACCCGCGTTTGCAAAGTGAAACAAACAACGAGTCAGTCATGGGGACTGGTATGAGAAATCTACTTAACAGTTTAAACAACAGTAATAAGCAAATCATAGGACCACACCACTTTCGTGGAACGGGTTTACTCCAGTGATTGCTGGTGCATTTAAAACAAAGTAAATTCTTTAAAACAATGCAATGCTTTTAAAAAGAATGTAGCCATTATAAGACTCAAGTCCCATCATACAATGCAACACAAGCCGGAGGATAGAGTTTTACCTTATAATGGCCAAATATGCTTAATACGTGTAAAGCAAAATCATTTGATATTATTACTAGTGCATATATGTTTCAAAAACGAATAGCATCATAAATATCAATCATAGGCGACATGAGCGTCCCATGCCACTATGTCGTCATACATAAGTTACAATCGAATCCGTTATCTCGTATTGGAAATTGGATTTCCGTCATGAGTCGAGGTAAGGGGCAAGCTCCTCTCCGCTTCGAGACACTCTAGCAAATGCCTCAGGACTACACACTCTGGGTAAACCCTGGATGCTTCAGGGCCGGTCCTCTCTTACGTTTGAGGATTGGCAATTCCTGAACACACGTTTCTCGGTCCTTACAGACCTATAATCGAGGCGCCTCGCATTCCAACAACCACATAGGTGAAAAGTAGATATAAATATCAGGGCTGGTAGGTCACTGACACCACCATAGCTAGAAAGAAACGTCGTGCTCTCCCTGCAGTCCTTATCCCGTTTTTAACTCATACCGAGGTGTGAGGCTTGCGAATCCACGCTATACACAAAGCCAGGCTACGTAGGTCGTGCTTTGATCATCAAACACAAGACTTTGCTTTGCAACAGAAGCCTTGATCACAGCATCTTGGCATGCCACATAGGCAATCCACTCCATACGACTGATTTCTATCGATATATAACCTCTGAGCTCGTACGTCTTAGAGAAGGGCGTTAAGCAAAAGAATAAATTCTCCGCCGCCAAACAGATATATATTTAACAGAGATCAATCAGTATAGAACAAAATCCAATGTCAGACACACAGTCCATTTACAAGTCCGTTCTGGGTCTGAACGAAACCGGAGGCGTCAATTCCTCGTATATCCGTCCAATCAACACATACGTTCAGACGACTACTACTTCCGTTCCTTTACGGTAGCTACTCCAATCAGGAACCTCAGCAGCGCCCATCCAACCGATACGAAGATCGTCGGTCTTGAATCGTCTTTGTATTTTCCAATTCGAATCGTTCGATCAATTATTTGAAATGAGGGTTAGCTCGACCTTTTCAAATAATTCACGTAATTAGAATTCAAATCAATTCTTTCCATGGTTATATTATTCGACATTCATATTTCAGTTCTTTAGTGTTATTTTCGTGTCAAACACATACAACCATCAAATATCAAACAGATCAAGCCAAATTGGTTTATTTCCAATCTATGTTGCTTATAATATTTTATAACGATTTTTCACCATTTTTATTTATTTAAAAATGTCCATATTTAATTAAACGACGTTTCAGGTCGTGCCGTGGCACTGGCGCTGTTTTTCCTCTAATTTGTTTTACACATATCGGAAAATCTAACCGTTGGATTTCTACAAAGTCTATATCACTGGGAAGATATTCCCAAAACGAACCCAACGGTTCCAGTTTCGTGAAAATCCGATGGTCGGATCTCCTACACTAGTCGTTTGAAGTTACGGTTTCAAAATTCGAACTGCAGCGTCGTTATTCGATTTAATTTAATTATATTTATATTTATATATAAATATAAACGATTCTGGCGCTGTTTTTCTTCAGATTTGAATTAAACATTCCAGACAATCCAACCGTTGGATTTTTACAAAGTTGGTGCCGTTGGAAAGATATTTCCAAGGCGGACCCAGCGGTTGCGGTTTCGGGAAAATCCGATGGTCGGATTTCTTGTACTAATCGATTCAAATTACGATTCCAAAACACGAACTGCACGGCTTCGATTCCTTTCAATTCTATTTATATTTATATATATAAATATAGTTCATTCCTTTATTTCAACATCGTTTTCACTTCAAATATTTCACTAACGCCTTAATATTTCGAAAAAATTCTCCATAACCTCCTTTGTACGGGAAGGGGTTTGGAAATTTATTGGGCCGTGTTAGGTACCCAATAAATCCTATAAAGCATCCATATATTTATAGTGATATATTCTGGTGTTTACAGGGGAGTGTGTATAGATAATAACTCCAGAGAATAAATTCTCGTCACCCTGTCAAGCCTGAGGGAGCGTGTATTTTTAATTACTCCGGAGGATAAATCCTCGTCACCTCGTCCCGTGTGGGAATAAATAGTCCATGTGCCGAATCTAATGACTAGAGAGACGTGATTATTGTCAACTCCAGACCCGTATGGGGTTTTTATTAATCTGGCAACTTATCGTTATATTTTATATAGTCCATATCAGTCATCATTTCAACCTGTAGTATATAATCGTCGCCATACAAGCCTCTCGCTCGTATGGTAAATCTTCCACCTCGTCACACAAGCTCCAAATGCTTATGTGGAATATGATGAAGTATGCCTATCATCAAGGAGTATGCCATGTAGTGTAGTTCAAAATTAATTGTTACTATCCTATGGCGATGTTTATTATTTCACACAGAATAACCAACACTCCGCATCCAATGGCATTCACAGGAGTTGATATAAAAATAAAATTGCGCAGCCAACTCATCAAGGCTTACCTATTTGTCGGGCACGCAAATAATTTCTTTACTCTACAGCTAATCCATTTTTCCTGTTCGACACATGTTTATATATGCAGAACAAAGCTAATAATAATATTTCTAATGAACTAATATTTATTTCAACACGTGTGTATTTTTATCAACGCGTATACATGATAAAAGAAATATTTTTAACATCAAAAATATTTATTCAACACGTGAATGTTTTTAACACTTCATATTCACAATAAAAATGTAGTTTTTATTGTCTATTCAATTCATTTTAAAATACGAATAATATTCAACACATGAATTTCGATTCAACGAATGAATTTCAATTCAACACATGAATATTTCCTATAGTTTGTATATATATAAAAATGTGATTTTTATCGTTAAATCTATTTGTTTAAAATTCGAATAACATTCAACACATGAATTTCAACTCAACGAATGAATTTCAATTCAACACATGAATATTCTCTATAGCTTGTATATATATATAAATGTGATTTTTATCGTTAAATCTATTTGTTTAAAATTCGAATAATATTCAACACATGAATTTCGACTCAACGAATGAATTTCAATTCAACACATGAATATTCTCTATAGTTTGTATATATATAAAAATGTGATTTTTATCGTTATATCTATTTGTTTAAAATTCGAATAATATTCAACACATGAATTTCGATTCAACGAATGAATTTCAATTCAACACATGAATATTCTCTATAGCTTGTATATATATAAAATGTGATTTTTATCGTTAAATCTATTTGTTTAAAATTCGAATAATATTCAACACATGAATTTCGACTCAACGAATGAATTTCAATTCAACACATGAATATTGGTTTCAACATATGTAATTAATTTCAACAAATGAAAATTATTCTAACACATGAATATTTCAGAAAATTTCGGCAGCATAACGGCAGGGTAGTTAAAACCGGGACCGTCCCTAGTACGGCTCCTCGCTCTACCTTAAAACCTCGCGGTTTTTGACAATGGGGATCATGCATCTAGATCGCACGCAGGCGGCATGTTTTATTTTCATTTCCACAATCCTATTCTAATTTGTTTCAACCACAAGAGGGTATTTTTGAACCACAAAGGTATTTTTCAACCACAATATCAACAACAAACAATTATTTCCAACCATTCGTCATACCATATAATATCACGCCAATCACAAGCAATAAATATCGTCCATGGTCTGTGGACGAGGGGAGTATATATAGATATATATTATTTCTATAATTCACTTGCATTTCATCACAATTCAAAGCATATATGTTTCATACAACGCTTGTATAATTTATACATCGCTAATATAACTTATATAACACATTTACATGAGGTATACAATGCGTATATAATTTACACTTCGCTTATATAATTTATACAACACGATTCCATTCACACAATTTAATTTAGATTCCTCACATTGGTTTTTGAAGTGCTAAAAATCGTATGAAGATCAGAAAAATCCGCGGCTTCTGCTAGATGGTAGAGAGCCGCCCTGCGGTCCCGATGTTTCCTGTTTCATCGAATTTCGTTAAAACACTAAAAAGATGTGATTTTTCAAAGTTTTGCAACACTTAAAAGTGTTATTTTCAATTCAGAAATTTAAAGCAGATAACTTTTCAAACCTTCAAAACTAGGTCTTTAATTTTCGATCAATCCGTGCTGTTTCGTCTTGATCGGATGCTGCGACGTCGAAGAGCTTCGAGCAGGCTTTCCAGCGCCTGTGGTGGCAGCGAACTCGACGGCTCCTATGACGATCGGCGGCGCTCCAAAGGTACGGACTTCCTGGCTGAAATTCGACGTCTATAGGGGATGGTTTCAGTCGAGGCTGGGGCTGATTGAAAGAGGGGAGGAAGGCGATCGGAAAAGCCAACTGGAGGCGGTGGCGAAATCACCTGTGGCGGCGACGATGAGGCTTGGAAGATTCGAGCGGTTGAGTCGTTCGTTTCAGAGGTTTGACCGACTTTTTCAGATGAGAGAGAAATGAAGATATTTTCTATTATATTTAAATTTTAAATTCCTATAATATCCTTTCTAGCCAACGTACACCAATTTCAACCCAACGACTGTTGCCCAAAGCTAAATACCCCCATTCCCGACACAATGGGATATGTTTCGTTGGCCAATTCGACTGTTACAGTCAGTTATTTTTCAAATTAAAGTATAAAACATTTAATATTCAATTTGAACGTACATTTCAATTTGCCAGGGCCACAAACTGAATCGAAAAATTCCAGAAAAATAAATCTAGCTTTGTTTTGACGATACGGTCCCAACAAAACCAGTTTCGTCGAATTCTAAGCTTGTATGCAAAATGTCCATTTTCAGGTCGACCCATTTTAACAGAAATCGACCAATCACATTTTCTTTTGCCCCGCTCACATACTAGCTTCAAAAATTATGAAATTTGAAACCTAGCAATAATTTGACATCCTGGATCCAACAAAAGTGGTTTCGTCGAATTCCGAGGTCGTATGCAAAATATCTATTTTCAAGGGCTATATATTCTATATAGTGACCCTTCTGAAAATTCATTTGGCCATAACTTTTGATTCCTGTTATGAAACTTCGATTTTTCAGATTCGTTAGAAAGGTATTCATAAACAAATTTAAATATCTTTGGTTTCACTAAAATCTGTTATATTTTCCACCCGGTACAGTCAGAAAAAGTTTGTATTCAAATTTTCAAACTGCCTCACTATCCCCAATTCATTACTTTATTGAAATATGCTATTTCAATTGTTTAAATTCTTTGACAATAACCAATTTTAAAAATTTTAAATTGGTTCACATTTTTCGGGTTATTACAATCTCCCCCACTTAAAACTTTTCGTCCTCGAAAAGGAAATAACAACAAAGTAGGAAACAAAATGTAAATGCAAAGTATTGTAAAGGTACCTTGCACCGGAGTTAGTCAGAGATGTCCACTCTGCATTTGGGGTAGGCTTGTTTAATGCTTTCCTCAGTCTCCCAAGTACAGTCTCTAGGATCACTACTCCACTGCACTTTAACTAAATGAATCTTTTTGCTCCTTAGCTCTCTAGTTTCTTTGCCAATGATCTTTAATGGCTCTCTTCTGACTGCTAATTCCGGAGTTATTTCCAAGTCCTGTTGTGTTGCTTCTTCTACAACAAGATCCGGATCATGCACATGTTTTCTGAGTTGAGACACGTGGAACACGTCATGTACACCAGGCAACCAATCAGGTAATGAAACCCTATATGCAATAGTTCCAATCCGTTCAAGTATAGGAAAGGGACCAATGAATCTCGGTGCCAACTTCCCAGTTTTGCCAAATCTGATTACTCCCCGCATCGGAGAAACTCTTAAATAAACATAGTCGCCAACGGCAAATGATAAACCTCTTCTTCTCGCATCAGCATAACTTTTCTGTCGGCTTTGTGCGGTTTTCAATCGCTTCTTAATGAAATCGACTTTATCGGATGCTTCTCGAATCATATTGGGCCCTAACACAAGTCTGTTGCCAGGTTCTACCCAACATGCGGGAGTTCTACACGGTCTACCGTATAATGCTTCAAATGGAGACATTCCCAAACTTGCTTGATAGCTATTGTTATAAGAGATTTCGGCTAAATGTAAGTGATCTTCCCATGACCCGCCAAAATCAATAATGCAAGCCCGTAGTAAATCTTCAAGGATTCTATTCACCCGCTCAGTTTGGCCGTCTGTCTGAGGGTGATAAGCGGTGCTTAGATTCAATTTGGTTCCCAATTCTACCTGGAATGCTTCCCAGAATTTGCTAGTAAATAGGGGATCTCTATCACTGACTATATTGAGCGGTACTCCATGCAGTTTAACTATTTCTTTGAAGTAAATCTGTGCTAAACTTTGAGCCGTTCTGTTGGATCAGACAGGTATGAAATGGGCAGTCTTCGTGAATCGATCTACGATCACCCATATACTGTTGTTTCCTTTCTTAGTTCGAGGCAAACCATCAATGAAGTCCATAGAAATTTGCTCCCACTTCCATCCTGGGATTTCTAATGGTTGTAATAATCCAGCCAATTTCTGCTGATCGCTCTTAACTTGTTGACAGGTGGGACACCGGCTAACATATATTGAAATGTCCCTTTTTAACGACTTCCACCAGAATGTACGCTTAATATCATTGTACATTTTGCTAACTCCCGGATGGATACTCAGTTTAGACTTGTGACATTCATCAAGTACTTCCCTTCTGAGCTCAGGAATTCTTGGCACACAAATTCGCCCTCGTAATCTTAGGACCCCTTGGCTATCTACTCTAAAATCTGAGGTTTTTCCTTCTCGGATCCGTTGGCTAATCCTTTTAATAAATTCATCGTCTTTCTGGAGAATAGTAATCTTATCTTCTAAGGAAGAAGTAATGATAAAACTGGCGATGATTTCATTATTTCGGCTGAGCGCATCTGCTACAACATTGGCTTTCCCTGGAATGTATAAAATCTCAAAATCGTATGCTGCAAGGAATTCTAACCAACGATGTTGCCTCAAGTTTAGATCTTTCTGAGTGAATAGATATTTCAATGATTGATGATCGGTAAATAGTTCGAACTTCTCGCCCAATAAATAATGCCTCCAGATTCTCAAAGCAAACACGATAGCTAATAACTCAAGATCATGAGTTGCGTAGTTTCTTTCATGCGGCTTCAGCTGACGGCTGGCATAAGCGACCACTTGGCCCTTTTGCATTAATACTGCGCCTAGCCCTCTAATAGAAGCATCTGTCCATACAGTCAAGTCCTGGTTGCCTTCTATAATTGTCAATACTGGAGCAGTTGTCAATTTCTGTTTCAGCTCCTGGAAAGCTTCTTCACATTCGGGAGTCCATTTGAATTTCTCATGCTTCTTTGTAAGCTTTGTCAATACACCAGATATCTTTGAAAAATCCTGAACGAATTTCCGATAGTAACTAGCCAATCCAAGGAAACTTCGAACTTCTGTGGGGGTAGTAGGTTGTTTCCAGTTCTGAATCGCTGTAATTTTGCTTGGATCTACAGCAATCCCTTCCCTCGATACGACATGGCCTAAGAACTTAACTTCATCCTGCCAGAAGACACACTTAGAAAATTTAGCTTTCAAGACATTTCTCCTCAGAATTATCAACACTTGTTCTAAATGCTTTGCATGCTCGCCTTCCGACTTGGAGTAGATTAAAATGTCATCGATGAAGACTAGCACAAATTTATTCAATACACCACGGAACACTCTGTTCATAAGATCGTCGAAGTATGCTGGAGCGTTACACAAGCCGAACGACATTACTAACCATCCGTAGAATAAATCGAGACCCCTAAAGGCTGTCAAAGGAACACAGTCTTCGGCTATACGTAATTGGTGAAAACCTGTAGCTAGGTCCATTCTGGAGAATACTGTTGCCCCATTTAATTGATCTAACAGATCGTCTATCCGAGGCAAGGGATATTTGTTCTTCAGTGTCTGCTTATTGAGATCTCAGTAATCAACACAAAGTCTTAGAGTACCGTCTGATTTCGGGACAAATACTACTGCTGCTCCCCAAGCTGAGAAGCTCGGTCTGATCAGACCTTTCCAAAGCAATTCTCGAGTTTGACTACCTAACTCTTCCTTTTCTTTCGGGGCCATTCTTCTAATTGGATGTACTACTGGTCGGGTGTTAGGAATTAGATCTATTCTGAATTCAATTTCTCTTTGCGGCGGTAAGTTTCCTACTTCTTCAAACACATCCGCGTAGTTTTTAACGACCAGTATCTTTTCTAATGAAGTGGGAGTAACTTCCAAAGAAGACCAAAATTCTGTTCTATTAATTTCTGAGCCATGGCATGGTATATATATAGGTCCAAGCTTCGTTTCGACTTTAACGATTCTTTCGGCACATCTAACTTCGGCCTTATATTTTGTCAACCAGTCTAGCCCCAGTATTATATCAAATTCGGAAAGGTCCATGATGATCAAATCAAAAGAGAACTTGTAGCAAAAATATGAGACAAGCACTCTACAATATGAACTGAGTCTAACAGAACCTCCTATCGGGTTTTGAACTTTAATTGGTTCTTTAAGCTTTCTTTGTTTCAATTTTAACTTGTGAACAGTGTTACCAGAAATGAAGCTACGTGATGCACCAGTATCAAAAAGTACAGAAACAGGAATATTTTTAATGGTAAGGGTACCTCCCAAGACGTCGGGTTTACCTGATCCATCGGTGATAGCTGGCGGGATCTCCCCGTCATACACATGAGCCACCTGTGCATTCTGCTTCAGAGGACAATTCCTGCTATAGTGCCCTTTCTTATGGCAGTTGTAGCATTCGGCTGAGCTGCGGTCTGGATTTGCCTTTAGCTTCTTTGGGGCTTTGCACACATTAGAAAAATGTCCTGTCTTTCCGCAGTTGTAGTAGCTTCCTTTGGGTATCTTCCCAGATTGCTGAGTAGCGACCGCTGAAATGCTGGACTCTGGCTGATCTGCTGCAGCTTTGCGCTTGTTTCCAGCTTGACTTTTGGCGCGGTCTTGGTTGGAGTGTCTTTCATCCATATCTTCATAATTGCAAGACATTTCTACTAATTCTGAGAATGAGAGTTTGATGTTGCTCATGGCTCTGTCATGGTACTTGCGTCGTGGCCCAAATATAAACCTCTTGTTCTTAGCATTGTTGGTCATAATAAGCTCTAGAGCATAGCGTGACAGCTGAGTGAATTTATTGAGGTAATCTTGGATAGAGAGATCTCCCTGCTGGAGATTAGCAAACTGCTCTCGCATCCGCTCTAAGGCCTGCTCAGGTACGAACTTCTCGTTGAACATGGTCTTGAATTGCTCCCAGGTCCTAACAGTACCTGCCACATCTTGGAGGTGATGGCATCCCACCACAACTCTGCTTCTTCCTATAAGAGCCAAATACCTAGACGTGCTTTTTTGTTTGTCCCCAATCCCACGCCCTCAAAAATCTTTTCACAGGTCTTCAACCAAGCAATAGCCTCTGTCACTGTACCAAGGCCAGAAAAGGGTTTTCCCCCCAGGTTCCTATATCTCTTCGCTACTCTGTCTAGCTCCAAGTCCTGGGGTGCTGGTGGCTGTATAATAGGGCCCTCCTCAGCTACGGGGATATTTCCCATCCTCCTGCTATGCCTGCTCAGCCTCCACGGCCACCTCTGGCTGCTGCTGCTCGTTTAGCCATCAGATAGAGTACTGTATAAGCAAGAAAAGAGTCAAGCTCACAGAATTGATAACTTTCATAAATGATAAAGCAAGGGAACATAAGGAAAGGTAATGATGTACTGATCAAATTGTTTTGCTAATCTGCTTAGCTCATTCTAGGACATCACTAATCCTATCTCTAATGAGCGACTCACCTTAGAACACTACTGATTCTATTCTGATGAGGTGTTTAATGTGTTAGACTCCGGAACTAAGGTTAACAAAAGCTCTGATACCAACTGTGACGATCCCAAAATCCGTGTGACGGTATTAAGGATAATCATTGGAATATAACACATCAATCATCATAGGAGAGAACAGATAATAGAAAAAACAATAAATAGAATAATTTTACATAGATATGACAGCGGAATCATAACATGTAACAACATCAGAATAGCACAACGTAGGATATAACTTAGTAAATAAAAGGGAAATGATCAGTCACCATCGCCAGAGGCGGAATATATACATGAAGTGAGACATAATAAGGGTATCAGTCTACATCGCCGAAGGCGGTACATATACATACGATAATAAGTACTAGAAGTAAAGCAGTCTGCATCGCCCGTGGCGGAATCATAATATAAATAAAATAATGGCGGAAAATGTCAAAGTCATCTCGGTGAAGTCAGCCTCGCCATGAGCCAAAAGTGCACTCCATACTACAGTGCTGAGCCAAAAACAACCCGTCACCTGTGAACTAGGCTGCCCGTGTGAAAATAAGGGCACCCGCGTTTGCAAAGTGAAACAAACAACGAGTCAGTCATGGGGACTGGTATGAGAAATCTACTTAACAGTTTAAACAACAGTAATAAGCAAATCATAGGACCACGCCACTTTCGTGGAACGGGTTTACTCCAGTGATTGATGGTGCATTTAAAACAAAGTAAATTCTTTAAAACAACGCAATGCTTTTAAAAAGAATGTAGCCATTATAAGACTCAAGTCCCATCATACAATGCAACGCAAGCCGAAGGATAGAGTTTTACCTTATAATGGCCAAATATGCTTAATACGTGTAAAGCAAAATCATT
Organism: Allium sativum; assembly: GCA_030737875.1. Classification (NCBI taxonomy): domain Eukaryota; kingdom Viridiplantae; phylum Streptophyta; class Magnoliopsida; order Asparagales; family Amaryllidaceae; genus Allium; species Allium sativum. The sequence goes on along the minus strand of CM060919.1, from coordinate 283,298,434 downwards.
TGATATTATTACTAGTGCATATATATTTCAAAAACGAATAGCATCATAAATATCAATCATAGGCGACATGAGCGTCCCATGCCACTATGTCGCCATACATAAGTTACAATCGAATCCGTTATCTCGTATTGGAAATTGGATTTCCGTCATGAGTCGAGGCAAGGGGCAAGCTCCTCTCCGCTTCGAGACACTCTAGCAAATGTCTCAGGACTACACACTCTGGGTAACCCCTGGATGCTTCAAGGCCGGTCCTCTCTTACGTTTGAGGATTGGCAATTCCTGAACACACGTTTCCCGGTCCTTACAGACCTATAATCGAGGCGCCTCGCATTCCAACAACCACATAGGTGAAAAGTAGATATAAATGTCAGGGCTGGTAGGTCACTGACACCACCATAGCTAGAAAGAAACGTCGTGCTCTCCCTGCAGTCCTTATCCCGTTTTTAACTCATACCGAGGTGTGAGGCTCGCGAATCCGACGGCCCGAAATCCCGTTCTGACGGAAACAAGGGTTATCTTTGGAATATAACACAGAAACAGATAAAAGCAGGATAGAATAAAATAAATACACCAGATAATGAACAATAAAATATACTGGATAAAAGTAATCATCAGAGTTACACAGTATACAGGATCTTACTTAGTATAAATACAGTTCAGCTATACATAAATGTCTACAGCGGAAATAAACAAAATATGTACAATAGGAGCTGAACAGCATAAAAAGAGATAAATGATAGAATCCATCTTCAGCTCCAGCTATCCATAAAGAACCAGCTAAACCTGAATACAAGGCTGCCCGTGTAGAAAAAGGGGCACCCGAGTTTGAGAGTGAAACAAACTACGAGTCAGTCATGGGACTGGTATGAGAAATCTATTCAACACATATATAATATGGCTAATCACAGGGCCACGCCACTTTCGTGGAACGGGTTTACTCCATTGGATTGCCAGTGCTTTAAAAACAAATCATTCTTTTAAACATCGCTATGCTTTTTATAAAAATGAAGCCATTATAAGACTCAGTTCCCATCACACAATGCAACGCAAATCGGAGGATAGAGTTTTTACCTTATAACGGCCAAAATATGCTTGATACGAATAAAACAAGGGCATTTGATATTATAGGTAGTGTTTATATGTTTTGAAAACAATTTCAAATCATAACTATCAATCATAGACGGCATTAATGCCCCATACCACTATGTCGCCATATATATAGGTATACAATCAAAACCGCACAGTCACGTATTTGGAAATTGGATTTCCGTCATGAACCAAGGCAAAAGATAGTCCTTACCGAATTCGAGACGCTCTAGCCCGCCCCTCAGCTGGATACGCTCAAATATTCTTTCGACAGAACTCATCCAAGCTTGAGTTTGAATTATAGATTCATTGCCCGAGAACTGTGCTCCGTTCAGATTTCGATATCTCTTTAATAGAGCCTCTAGATCGGGTTCTGTATTCCTTCTGTTTCTGGCACTCATTTTTCTAGTACTTCTGCAATTAGCAGATCAAGTGTCAGGTCATAGAAAAGAAAATTTTCAAACATAGAAACATATACTTCAAGTGTAAATGTGTCTATCGAGGTGTAATTTCATTCTTCTTTACTCATACTAGGATATTGCTGATCCTATCTGTATAGAGTTACCCGTCCTAGAACACTACTGGTTCTATTTCTGACGAGTTCGTTCAAATGTTATATTCCAGAACTAAGCTTAACCTAAGCTCTGATACCATTAGCTAATGAAATGATTTGTACCTATGTATGTAACCTTAGAATGAATGGTGTTTTTAAACCAAATAGAAATCAAATATGAGTTGAAATATTCATTATGAAGCGACCCGAAACTTCCCCGGTCTCCGAAGAGATGAGAAAGAACGAATTACTGTGAGGACAAGACAAATCAGAACGCAGACAAAAGAACATTTCATTGTATATTACAACAATGCACCAGAATACAAGAATATACAGAGTAAAAATGAATATTACACAGAAATATCAGATATTTAAATTACATTTAAATACATCGCAGCGGAAAATAATACAATACACAACTAGAAGAGATATACGGATACAAAGCTTTCCGGATATCATTCCAGCTGAAAACCAGGATCCTGTGAATATAAATCTGCAAAACCAAAACTACTAGCTGCCCGTGTGGAAAATAGGGGCACCTAGAGTTTAGGTTAAAACAATAAACTCCAGGTCAGTCATGTGACTGGTGTGAGAACTAAAGCAGTTATTAATCTTTATTTCAAAGTTAGGTAAATCAAGGGACCACGCCGTATAACACGGAACGGGTTTCCTCCCAAGAATACCAGTGCATAAAACAACAGCGCAATGCTAAATAAAGAAAAATAAAGCTATTATAAGACCCAGGTCCTATCACACAATGCAATCGCAAGCCGGGGGATAGGGTTTTTACCTTATAATAGCCAAGAATGCTTGATACGTTTAAAACAAATCATTTGATACTATTATAAGTGTATAGTGTATAAAACAACTTCAAATCATAAGTATTAATCATAGGCGACATGAGCGCCCCATCCCACTATGTCGCCATACTAGGCTCTACAAATAAAACCGCACATGTCACGTATTTGGAAATTGGATTTCCGTCTATGAACCGAGGCAAAAGATAGTCCTCAACCGATTCGTGACTCTCTAGCCCGAGCCACAGGGTCAGAGCGCATCGACCCTTGGAGCGACAGGGCCGGTCCACCGATGTAGATTAAAATGCCTGAACACTGCGTTTCCCCGCCCTTTGGGGCGTAAGTCTGGTCCGTCTGCCGACCAGAATGCATCGGCTGAAACCGATATAACCGAGGCGCCTCGCAACAGCAACAACCACATAAGTCAAACTCGTCAGGGCGTGTAAAACCACTGACGCCACTTTTGAGCTAGAAGGAAACGCATGCCCTCCCTGAGGTCCGTCTCCCGTTTTTGGTTCATACCGGGTGTGAAACTCGCGAAGTAAACGTTACACAAAGCTACGCCACAAAGGCCGTGCTTCGATCATCAACCACAAGACTTTGCTTTTCAACAGAAGCCTTGATCATTCGCCACTTAGGCATGCCACACCGGCAGTTCACTCTATGCGTTTGATATCCATCAGTATATAACCTCTGAGCTCGTACGTCTCAGAGAAGGGCGTTAAGCAAGAGAATAAATTCCCCGCCGCCAAACAGATATATATTTAATAGAAATCAATCACACAGACTAAAATCCAATGTCAGACACACTGTCCATTTACAAGTCCGTTCTGGATCTGAACGAAACCGGAGGCACCTAGTACCCCGCATATCCATCGATCTCCAAATACGTCTGGACGATCACCAACTGTTTCCATCTTCTTGGGTGTACAACCCAATCAAGATCATTAGTAATCACCCAAACGAAGTGAAGACCTCCGGTCCTCGACCATCGTCTTCATCTTCGACTTATCGTCGTATCAGTTATTCAGAATGGGATAAACCCGGTCTTCCCGAATAACTCGCGTATATTTTAAATAAGTGTTACACAAACACAACATACGCCTCATTCCAATTCATCAGTCACTAACCGTAAATTAATCAAGAGAATAATTCCCCAAATATTAACCCCGAAGGCCGAAACCAACATCAGATCAATATCCAGGAAACCATTCCGCTTAGCTAACCGACGGTTAGTTTCTGAATTTCACATTCATAGGGAAAGGTTCCCATTAATTTTATCCAAGATAAATTTCTTGAATTTATTCTTTAATCTATTTTTGAATATCAATTCAAACTAGTCGGGATTAGCGAACCTTACCGAAGTAATCATTTGTTTTAATTTCCCAATCCCAACCTATTCATCCCATGAAGTAAAACTGGTTATACTTCATATCTAACACCACGGTGTTATCGGTAAATTCAATTACCATTTCATGTTCAAATCTAATTAAAGATTTAACTATCGCCTGGAGTAAAAACTGGTGATACCCCATTCTCGATCTTTTCAATCTAATTAAAGATTCATTAAAACTCCACTTAGTTTTAATCGTTAACTGGGTTAAAGAATCAGTGTCATTTAAAACACGGTTCACGATAAACCCAAAGTCACATTCCATTAATTATCGGGTTAAAGAACGAGTGTTATTTAAAACACTGTCCACGATAAACCCAAAAATCAATATCAATTCAATTCCAATTAAATATTATTTAATTGGTACAATTCATTAAATCGAAATAAAAAGATTTAATCTTTTCTCAACTGGGTTCAAGAACAGTGTTAGTGAAGACACCATTCACGACAAACCCAAATCACATTTGATATTCAATACAAGGCTCTGAATAGAAAATATATCGGCTTATATTCAATATCAAATTCTACGATTAACAAATGTCATATTGGAAATAACGATATAAATATATATCTTTCAAATTTCCATAACAATATCTGTATAATCACGAATTCCGACATCGAAATATTCCGAAGACAATTTCGATTCAAGTCCACTCCAATGCAATCATTGGAAATTCTGGTTATTTTTAAAGCCCTTTTCGAATTCAATTTATCTATTTAAAAATAAATAGAATTATAGTTCTAGTTCAAAACTAGCTTATTTCGACAAAAATCTATTTTTATCTTTTCAAATATGGAGTTTTTCACCCCAATTCTTTCAAAATCATTTCTAAATCATTTCTTATGATTTTACACAAATTATTACTATTTTTAATAATTTTATCAAGGCCCGTACAGTCGATTTCCACCAATGGCCATCGAACTGCACTTACAGCGACCTTTTTCAAATTTGATTTGGACATAATTCCAAATCCAACCGTTAGATTTCAAATTTCTAATACTCGTTAGAAAGCTCTTTTCGATACGAACCCAACGGTTCCAGTTTCAGGAGAATCCGACGGTCGGATCTCCCGTAATATTCGTTCGAAGTTAATGGTCGAAATTCGCGAACTGCCGCGGCGCGGCGCGTTCTATTCAGGCCATTATATTATATATATAATATATATTTCGTCGACTACTATTTAAAACGAATTTTATAAATAGTTTTAAATTCGTTTCAAAAACAATTTCAACTTCCATTTAAATTCAAATCAAAATTGAATCTTTCCTTATAAATTCGTTTTAAAATTCATTTCTATTCAATTCAAGTTTCAATTCAATTTGAATTCATTTCGATTTGTTTCCAATTCAATTCGAATTCGTTTTCAATTCAATTCGAATTCGTTTTCAATTCAATTCGAATTGGTTTTATATTCAATTCAATTCAAATTCGTTATCTATTCAATTCAAATTCGAATTCGTTTCGTTTGCTATTCAATTGAAATCAAATTCGTTTTCCATTCAATTCGAATTCATTATATATTCAATTCATTTCGAAATCGTTTTCAATTCAATTCATTTCGAAATGAATAAAATCGATATAAATATCGTTCACGTCAAAATGGCGTCAATCTAATCAACATGGCTTAATGTATTTCTATTTTCAAATATTCTATTTCAAATATTTCCTATTATCAAAATATTTGTTATTATCAAAATATTTCGTTCAACACATGACTAATCTCAACGGATGAGTACAGTCAACACATGAACCTTTATTTTATATTGATAAAGATGTAAATTTTATTATTAAAATATTTCGTTCAACACATGACTAATCTCAACGGATGAGTACAGTCAACACATGAACCTTTATTTTATAATATTCTTTATTTTCTAAATTGGAATGAGGCCCAATCAATCACCATATAATGTTAATTATATGGATTTTCATACAACACATGTATATAATAGCATTGAAAAATAATCAACCATCAACCAAAGTGCACTACACTGTATAAGCATCAAATATAGATATTTAACGCTTATAACAACCTGTCAATCAATCGATCGACATATTTAATCAATCAGGATGAGTGAACTTCAAATTTCATCCTAACACCCATGTGGGGTTTCAAACAATCAAACACAGATTTTATTTGTGCAGTTGGGCGATGTGTAAAATTTATCGTCCCAATCAATGTCCTTCAAATAGGTGTACATAAACAAACCGTCCGGTTTGTAAATGAATATTTTATCTTGTTCACTTCACGTTAAAAATTATATTTTTAACGATAAAATATTTTATTTTAACACATGAATTTTAATTACGTTCATTTACACAATGAAAATGATATTTTTATTTTTCTAACATATTTTAGGAAATTTCGGCGGCATAACGGCACGATACTAGAAACGGGACAAGGCCTAGCCTTATCCCCGGTCTAGTGAAGGCCCACGCCATTCACACATCAATCAAATCAATTTCATTTCACCAAACAATTCAATTCAATTAAATTATCTAACCAACTACACAACCAAACAATTAAACAAACAAGCCATCCATGGTCTGTGGATGACGGGTGTCGGGTGCTACTAAACACCGTCTGCATCCTAGTATATATATATAACTAGAAAAAGAAATTGAAAGGTGAGAAATTCTCACCGATAGCTATCCTAACTCCACGGCACTTCATTTATGGAAATCTTCGTCATTCACGCTCTTTGTCGCTTTCGTTGCCCGTGGCCACTATATATATAAAAATCGAATTTTTACTTCGCTATTCAATATATAAAAATCGAATTTTTACTATGCTATTCAATATATAAAAATCACATTTTTACTATGCTATTCAATATATAAAAATCGAATTTTTACTATGCTATTCAATATATAAAAATCGAATTTTTACTATGCTATTCAATATATAAAAATCGAATTTTTACTATGCTATCCAATATATAAAAATCGAATTTTTACTATGCTATTCAATATATAAAAATCGAATTTTTACTTCTACTTCATATATATTTTTCAACGCTTCATTCTATATAAAAATTATATTTTTATATTTCTACTTTTAATATAAAGATCAGATTTTTACTTTACTATATCTAATAAAAATCAGATTTTTATTTCACTACATATATAAAGATAAAATCTTTACTACCTGTATAATATAAAGATCGTATTTCTATTATCTATACTATATAAAAGTCATTTTTTTTAATCTTTCCTTGATATAAAAATTATAATTTGAACCTTCCTATAATATAAAAATACGATCTTTCTCCTTTTAAAAATCTGTTTATATAAACAATATCAAATCTAACCTTATATACTAATAAAAATCCAGATTTTATATAAATGAAAATATAAAAACTCACTGTGTTGCGCGTTCTAGGGTGGTTGGAGGCTCGCGGAAGTCCCGGCGATGGCAGGCCGTGCGATGGCTCGGGGTGCTGCTCAGACCAGCACCGGAGTTGGTTGGGAAGATGGCTTTACGGGTGGAGGAGCTGGGGGGGTCTCGTCGTCGTCGAAGTGGGAGAGGGGGAGGTCGGCCTCCGGTGGCGGCGCCAGGACCACTGGCGATGGGGGCGAACGGTCCTACGTCGAGCGCTTTCCCTTTTTTTTTTTTTTTGATTCGATTTTTTTTTAATCGGGGGGGGGGGGGGGTCTGCTGAGGGTTATAGGAGGGAAGAGAAGGAATTTTTAATTTATTTTTATTAATTTATTTACTAAAAGTTGACTTTCACATAGGACCTCTAAACGAGGCCCACCGCCTGTCGTCCACAGCGTTTTACCCCCATTCCGAACACAATGGAATATGTATCGCAGGCTAATTCGGTCGTTTCGATCAGTTTCCGTTGAATTTACATTTAAATCATTATATTGAATTTCAAACGTACATTTCAAATTACTGGGGTCACATACTAACTCTAAAAATTCTCGAAAAATATTTTCTAGCTTCGTATTGACGATACGGTCCTAACAAAACTAGTTTCGTCGAATTCTGAGACCGTTAGAAAAATGGCCATTTTCCAGTCGATTAAAATCAACTGAAACTGGTCAAACGCGTCTTCCTTTGCCACGCTCACATATTGATTCGAAAAATTATGAAATTTGAAACCTAGCAATAATTTAACATCACGGACCCAACAAAAGTGGTTTCGTCGAATTCCGAGGTCGTTTGCAAAATTTCTATTTTTAAGGGCCTGAATTCCATAGCGACTATTCAGAATTTTCAACTAGACATAACTTTTGATTCCCGCTATGAAATTTCGATTTGTCGGATTCGTTGGAAAGATATCATCAATTAGATCCTAATGTTTTTGGTTTCACTAAAATCCGGATTGTTTTGCACCCGGTACATTCAATTGAAGTTTGAAATCGAATTATCGAACTACCGCGCCATTTTCAATTCCATTTATAATTATATATAAATATTTATATTCTAACGACGACGTATATAATATATACATTCGAATTCTATTCAAAATAAATTTCTCGTCGATATTATTTAAAATAATTCATTTTAAATATTCAAAATTCGCTATAATCGCCAAAATAAAAATTTTAAACTGGCCCAGATTTTCGGGTTGTTACAGTCTCCCCCACTTAAAACTTTTCGTCCCCGAAAAGGAACAAAGTCGAAAGTGGTTTGATTAATCAACTCTACGTTCGGTCTGGCTTCCATTCTCCAACTTTTCAGTTTCTGAGAATTTTCAAAATTTCAAAAATTTGGCTAACATCCTAAATTTTCGAAAAATTTCGCCATAACCTCCCCTGCACCGGGAGCATCGGGGAATTTCAAATAGCTTCCCCGGTCCTTCTCATCTCAAAAAGAAAAAGAAAAAGCCAAGCGGCTAGCCAATAGGCTCATAAAATCATCATCACCCAAACAAAACAGTAAATTATGTAGTAAACATGTACCTATTTGTCGGGCAAACAAATTTTATTCTTCGGCTCTAGCTTCCTTGCTATGACCTGTTCAATGTAAGTACAAGTATATGCAAGCAAATGCGACTAATTTTCAATATAATTCAATATGTGATTCAATTAGGCTAAATGGCTAAAAATTAGCAAACAAATAAACAAACAACACAAACATCAATCAATTAGTGAATTAGAGTCTCAAATTCATAATTTTGATACATATACAAAAATCATGTTTTTGATGCCAAATCACAACAATAAGCCCTATCTAATTTTGGTTCTCACACCAGTCAATAGGAAATATATAGATATCACACCTTCGAAACACGAATACCAATTCTGATGATGTTCGAACTATCATCAGAATCATCTCCGGGCGACTAGAGTGTGATTCTATATCTATCCAGTATATTAAAACTTCAAATACACGTTTGCAAGGCGTATATGCAAAATCTTTATATACTGGACTGTCCTAATCAATATGAAATAAATAATCAAATACGAATAGTTGATTTAGATTTTCAAAACAAAAATTGTTTTCATTTTAAAAATATACTCTTCATACTCGTCCTAGGATACTACTGATCCTATCTCTAACGAGTCATCAAATTGGATTTTACTAATCCAATATCTGATGAATTCTTTCGTATGGTTCTAATGTGCCTTGTTCTCTGAGCTTTGTAAACCAAAGCTCCGATACCAAATGAAGCGACCCGAAACTTCCCCGGTCTCCGAAGAGATGAGAAAGAACGAATTACTGTGAGGACAAGACAATTCAGAACGCAGACAAAAGAACATTTAATTGTATATTACAACAATGCACCAGAATACAAGAATATACAGAGTAAAAATGAATATTACACAGAAATATCAGAGATTTAAATTACATTTAAATACATCGCAGCGGAAAATAATACAATACACAAATAGAAGAGATATACGGATACAAAGCTTTCCGGATATCATTCCAGCTGAAAACCAGGATCCTGTGAATATAAATCTGCAAAACCAAAACTACTAGCTGCCCGTGTGGAAAATAGGGGCACCCAGAGTTTAGGTTAAAACAATAAACTCCAGGTCAGTCATGTGACTGGTGTGAGAACTAAAGAAGTTATTAATCTTTATTTTAAAGTTAGGTAAATCAAGGGACCACGCCGTATAACACGGAACGGGTTTCCTCCCAAGAATACCAGTGCATAAAACAACAGCGCAATGCTAAATAAAGAAAAATGAAGCTATTATAAGACCCAGGTCCTATCACACAATGCAATCGCAAGCCGGGGGATAGGGTTTTTACCTTATAATAGCCAAGAATGCTTGATACGTTTAAAACAAATCATTTGATACTATTATAAGTGTATAGTGTATAAAACAACTTCAAATCATAAGTATTAATCATAGGCGGCATGAGCGCCCCATCCCACTATGTCGCCATACTAGGCTCTACAAATAAAACCGCACATGTCACGTATTTGGAAATTGGATTTCCGTCTATGAACCGAGGCAAAAGATAGTCCTCAACCGATTCGTGACTCTCTAGCCCGAGCCACAGGGTCAGAGCGCATCGACCCTTGGAGCGACAGGGCCGGTCCACCGATGTGGATTAAAATGCCTGAACACTGCGTTTCCCCGCCCTTTGGGGCGTAAGTCTGGTCCGTCTGCCGACCAGAATGCATCGGCCGAAACCGATATAACCGAGGCGCCTCGCAACAGCAACAACCACATAAGTCAAACTCGTCAGGGCGTGTAAAACCACTGACGCCACTTTTGAGCTAGAAGGAAACGCATGCCCTCCCTAAGGTCCGTCTCCCGTTTTTGGTTCATACCGGGTGTGAAACTCGCGAAGTAAACGTTACACAAAGCTACGCCACAAAGGCCGTGCTTCGATCATCAACCACAAGACTTTGCTTTTCAACAGAAGCCTTGATCATTCGCCACTTAGGCATGCCACACCGGCAGTTCACTCTATGCGTTTGATATCCATCAGTATATAACCTCTGAGCTCGTACGTCTCAGAGAAGGGCGTTAAGCAAGAGAATAAATTCTCCGCCGCCAAACAGATATATATTTAATAGAAATCAATCACACAGACTAAAATCCAATGTCAGACACACCGTCCATTTACAAGTCCGTTCTGGGTCTGAACGAAACCGGAGGCACCTAGTACCCCGCATATCCATCGATCTCCAAATACGTCTGGACGATCACCAACTGTTTCCATCTTCTTGGGTGTACAGCCCAATCAAGATCATCAGTAATCACCCAAACGAAGTGAAGACCTCCGGTCCTCGACCATCGTCTTCATCTTCGACTTATCGTCGTATCAGTTATTCAGAATGGGATAAACCCGGTCTTCCCGAATAACTCGCGTATATTTTAAATAAGTGTTACACAAACACAACATACGCCTCATTCCAATTCATCAGTCACTAACCGTAAATTAATCAAGAGAATAATTCCCCAAATATTAACCCCGAAGGCCGAAACCAACATCAGATCAATATCTAGGAAACCATTCCGCTTAGCTAACCGACGGTTAGTTTCTGAATTTCACATTCATAGGGAAAGGTTCCCATTAATTTTATCCAAGATAAATTTCTTGAATTTATTCTTTAATCTATTTTTGAATATCAATTCAAACTAGTCGGGATTAGCGAACCTTACCGAAGTAATCATTTGTTTTAATTTCCCAATCCCAACCTATTCATCCCATGAAGTAAAATTGGTTATACTTCATATCTAACACCACGGTGTTATCGGTAAATTCAATTACCATTTCACGTTCAAATCTAATTAAAGATTTAACTATCGCCTGGAGTAAAAACTGGTGATACCCCATTCTCGATCTTTTCAATCTAATTAAAGATTCATTAAAACTCCACTTAGTTTTAATCGTTAACTGGGTTAAAGAATCAGTGCCATTTAAAACACGGTTCACGATAAACCCAAAGTCACATTCCATTAATTATCGGGTTAAAGAACGAGTGTTATTTAAAACACTGTCCACGATAAACCCAAAAATCAATATCAATTCAATTCCAATTAAATATTATTTAATTGGTACAATTCATGAAATCGAAATAAAAAGATTTAATCTTTTCTCAATTGGGTTCAAGAACAGTGTTAGTGAAGACACCATTCACGACAAACCCAAATCACATTTGATATTCAATAGAAGGCTCTGAATAGAAAATATATCGGCTTATATTCAATATCAAATTCTACGATTAACAAATGTCGTATTGGAAATAACGATATAAATATATATCTTTCAAATTTCCATAACAATATCTGTATAATCACGAATTCCAACATCGAAATATTCCGAAGACAATTTCGATTCAAGTCCACTCCAATGCAATCATTGGAAATTCTGGTTATTTTTAAAGCCCTTTTCGAATTCAATTTATCTATTTAAAAATAAATAGAATTATAGTTCTAGTTCAAAACTAGCTTATTTCGACAAAAATCTATTTTTATCTTTTCAAATATGGAGTTTTTCATCCCAATTCTTTCAAAATCATTTCTAAATCATTTCTTATGATTTTACACAAATTATTACTATTTTTAATAATTTTATCAAGGCCCGTACAGTCGATTTCCACCAATGGCCATCGAACTGCACTTACAGCGACCTTTTTCAAATTTGATTTGGACATAATTCCAAATCCAACCGTTAGATTTCAAATTTCTAATATTCGTTAGAAAGCTCTTTTCGATACGAACCCAACGGTTCCGGTTTCAGGAGAATCCGACGGTCGGATCTCCCGTAATATTCGTTCGAAGTTAATGGTCGAAATTCGCGAACTGCCGCGGCGCGGCGCGTTCTATTCAGGCCATTATATTATATATATAATATATATAATATATATTTCGTCGACTACTATTTAAAACGAATTTTATAAATAGTTTTAAATTCGTTTCAAAAACAATTTCAACTTCCATTTCAATTCAAATCAAAATTGAATCTTTCCTTATAAATTCGTTTTAAAATTCATTTCTATTCAATTCAAGTTTCAATTCAATTTGAATTCATTTCGATTTGTTTCCAATTCAATTCGAATTCGTTTTCAATTCAATTCGAATTCGTTTTCAATTCAATTCGAATTGGTTTTATATTCAATTCAATTCAAATTCGTTATCTATTCAATTCAAATTCGAATTCGTTTCGTTTGCTATTCAATTGAAATCAAATTCGTTTTCCATTCAATTCGAATTCATTATATATTCAATTCATTTCGAAATCGTTTTCAATTCAATTCATTTCGAAATGAATAAAATCGATATAAATATCGTTCACGTCAAAATGGCGTCAATCTAATCAACATGGCTTAATGTATTTCTATTTTCAAATATTCTATTTCAAATATTTCCTATTATCAAAATATTTGTTATTATCAAAATATTTCGTTCAACACATGACTAATCTCAACGGATGAGTACAGTCAACACATGAACCTTTATTTTATATTGATAAAGATGTAAATTTTATTATTAAAATATTTCGTTCAACACATGATTAATCTCAACGGATGAGTACAGTCAACACATGAACCTTTATTTTATAATATTCTTTATTTTCTAAATTGGAATGAGGCCCAATCAATCACCATATAATGTTAATTATATGGATTTTCATACAACACATGTATATAATAGCATTGAAAAATAATCAACCATCAACCAAAGTGCACTACACTGTATAAGCATCAAATATAGATATCTAACGCTTATAACAGCCTGTCAATCAATCGATCGACATATTTAATCAATCAGGATGAGTGAACTTCAAATTTCATCCTAACACCCGTGTGGGGTTTCAAACAATCAAACACAGATTTTATTTGTGCAGTTGGGCGATGTGTAAAATTTATCGTCCCAATCAATGTCCTTCAAATAGGTGTACATAAACAAACCGTCCGGTTTGTAAATGAATATTTTATCTTGTTCACTTCACGTTAAAAATTATATTTTTAACGATAAAATATTTTATTTTAACACATGAATTTTTATTCCGTTCATTTACACAATGAAAATGATATTTTTATTTTTCTAACATATTTTAGGAAATTTCGGCGGCATAACGGCATGATACTAGAAACGGGACAAGGCCTAGCCTTATCCCCGATCTAGTGAAGGCCCACGCCATTCACACATCAATCAAATCAATTTCATTTCACCAAACAATTCAATTCAATTAAATTATCTAACCAACTACACAACCAAACAATTAAACAAACAAGCCATCCATGGTCTGTGGATGACGGGTGTCGGGTGCTACTAAACACCGTCTGCATCCTAGTATATATATATATATATATATATAACTAGAAAAAGAAATTGAAAGGTGAGAAATTCTCACCGATTGCTATCCTAACTCCACGGCACTTCATTTATGGAAATCTTCGTCATTCACGCTCTTTGTCGCTTTCGTTGCCCGTGGCCACTATATATATAAAAATCGAATTTTTACTTCGCTATTCAATATATAAAAATCGAATTTTTACTATGCTATTCAATATATAAAAATCACATTTTTACTATGCTATTCAATATATAAAAATCGAATTTTTACTATGCTATTCAATATATAAAAATCGAATTTTTACTATGCTATTCAATATATAAAAATCGAATTTTTACTATGCTATCCAATATATAAAAATCGAATTTTTACTATGCTATTCAATATATAAAAATCGAATTTTTACTTCTACTTCATATATATTTTTCAACGCTTCATTCTATATAAAAATTATATTTTTATATTTCTACTTTTAATATAAAGATCAGAATTTTACTTTACTATATCTAATAAAAATCAGATTTTTATTTCACTACATATATAAAGATAAAATCTTTACTACCTGTATAATATAAAGATCGTATTTCTATTATCTATACTATATAAAAATCATTTTTTTTAATCTTTCCTTGATATAAAAATTATAATTTGAACCTTCCTATAATATAAAAATACGATCTTTCTCCTTTTAAAAATCTGTTTATATAAACAATATCAAATCTAACCTTATATACTAATAAAAATCCAGATTTTATATAAATGAAAATATAAAAACTCACTGTGTTGCGCGTTCTAGGGTGGTTGGAGGCTCGTGGAAGTCCGGGCGATGGCAGGCCGTGCGATGGCTCGGGGTGCTGCTCAGACCAGCACCGGAGTTGGTTGGGAAGATGGCTTTACAGGTGGAGGAGCTGGGGGGGGGGTCTCGTCGTCGTCGAAGTGGGAGAGGGGGAGGTCGGCCTCCGGTGGCGGCGCTAGGACCACTGGCGATGGGGGCGAACGGTCCTCCGTCGAGCGCTTTCCCCTTTTTTTTTTTGATTCGATGTTTTTTTAATCGGGGGGGGGGGGGGTCTGCTGAGGGTTATAGGAGGGAAGAGAAGGAATTTTTAATTTATTTTTATTAATTTATTTACTAAAAGTTGACTTTCACATAGGACCTCTAAACGAGGCCCACCGCCTGTCGTCCACAGCGTTTTACCCCCATTCTGAACGCAATGGAATATGTATCGCAGGCTAATTCGGTCTTTTCGATCAGTTTCCGTTGAATTTACATTTAAATCATTATATTGAATTTCAAACGTACATTTCAAATTACTGGGGTCACATACTAACTCTAAAAATTCTCGAAAAATATTTTCTAGCTTCGTATTGACGATACGGTCCTAACAAAACTAGTTTCGTCGAATTCTGAGACCGTTAGAAAAATGGCCATTTTCCAGTCGATTAAAATCAACTGAAACTGGTCAAACGCGTCTTCCTTTGCCACGCTCACATATTGATTCGAAAAATTATGAAATTTGAAACCTAGCAATAATTTAACATCACGGACCCAACAAAAGTGGATTCGTCGAATTCCGAGGTCGTTTGCAAAATTTCTATTTTTAAGGGCCTGAATTCCATAGCGACTATTCAGAATTTTCAACTAGACATAACTTTTGATTCCCGCTATGAAATTTCGATTATTCGAATTCGTTGGAAAGATATCATCAATTAGATCCTAATGTTTTTGGTTTCACTAAAATCCGGATTGTTTTGCACCCGGTACATTCAATTGAAGTTTGAAATCGAATTATCGAACTACCGCGCCATTTTCAATTCCATTTATAATTATATATAAATATTTATATTCTAACGACGACGTATATAATATATACATTCGAATTCTATTCAAAATAAATTTCTCGTCGATATTATTTAAAATAATTCATTTTAAATATTCAAAATTCGCTATAATCGCCAAAATAAAAATTTTAAACTGGCCCAGATTTTCGGGTTGTTACACGAATCCCTGCTATACACAAAGCCAGGCTACGTAGGCCATGCTTTGATCATCAAACACAAGACTTTGCTTTGCAACAGAAGCCTTGATCACAGCATCTTGGCATGCCACATAGGCAATCCACTCCATACGAGTGATTTCTATCGATATATAACCTCTGAGCTCATACGTCTCAGAGAAGGGCATTAAGCAAAAGAATAAATTCTCCGCCGCCAAACAGATATATATTTAACAGAGATCAATCAGTATAGAACAAAATCCAATGTCAGACACACAGTCCATTTACAAGTCCGTTCTGGGTCTACACGAAACCGGAGGCGTCAATTCCTCGTATATCTGTCCAATCAACACATACGTTCAGACGGCTACTACTTTCGTTCCTTCACGGTAGCTACACCAATCAGGAACCTCAGCAGCGCCCATCCAACCAATACGAAGATCGTCGGTCTTGAATCGTCTTTGTATTTTCCAATTCGAATCGTTCGATCAATTATTTGAAATGAGGGTTAGCTCGGCCTTTTCAAATAATTCACGTAATTAGAATTCAAATCAATTCTTTCCATGGTTATATTATTCGACATTCATATTTCAGTTCTTTAGTGTTATTTTCGTGTCAAACACATACAACCATCAAATATCAAACAGATCAAGCCAAATTGGTTTATTTCCAATCTATGTTGCTTATAATATTTTATAACGATTTTTCGCCATTTTTATTTATTTAAAAATGGCCATATTTAATTAAACGACGTTTCAGGTCGTGCCGTGGCACTGGCGCTGTTTTTCCTCTAATTTGTTTTACACATATCGGAAAATCTAACCGTTGGATTTCTACAAAGTCTATATCACTGGGAAGATATTCCCAAAACGAACATAACGGTTCTAGTTTCGTGAAAATCCGACGGTCGGATCTCCTACACTAGTTGTTTGAATTTACGGTTTCAAAATTCGAACTGCAGCGTCGTTATTCGATTTAATTTAATTATATTTATATATAAATATAAACGATTCTGGCGCTGTTTTTCTTCAGATTTGAATTAAACATTCCAGACAATCCAACCGTTGGATTTTTACAAAGTTGGTGCCGTTGGAAAGACATTTCCAAGGCGGACCTAGCGGTTGCGGTTTCGGGAAAATCCGATGGTCGGATTTCTCGTACTAATCGATTCAAATTACGATTCCAAAACACGAACTGCACGGCTTCGATTCCTTTCAATTCTATTTATATTTATATATATAAATATAGTTCATTCCTTTATTTCAACATCGTTTTCACTTCAAATATTTCACTAACGCCTTAATATTTCGAAAAATTTCGCCATAACCTCCTTTGTACGGGAAGGGGTTTGGAAATTTATTGGGTCGTGTTAGGTACCCAATAAATCCTATAAAGAATCCACATATTTATAGTGATATATTCTGGTGTTTACAGGGGAGCGTGTATAGATAATAACTCCAGAGAATAAATTCTCGTCACCCTGTCAAGCCTGAGGGAGCGTGTATTTTTAATTACTCCAGAGGATAAATCCTCGTCACCTCGTCCCGTGTGGGAATAAATAGTCCATGTGCCGTATCTAATGACTAGAGAGACGTGATTATTGTCAACTCCAGACCCGTGTGGGGTTTTTATTAATCTGGCAACTTATCATTATATTTTATATAGTCCATATCAGTCATCATTTCAACCTGTAGTATATAATCATCGCCATACAAGCCTCTCGCTCGTATGGTAAATCTTCCACCTCTCACACAAGCTCCAAATGCTTATGTGGAACATGATGAAGTATGCCTATCGTCAAGGAGTATGCCATGTAGTGTAGTTCAAAATTAATTGTTACTATCCTATGGCGATGTTTATTATTTCACATAGAATAACCAGCACTCCGCATCCAATGACATTCACAGGAGTTGATATAAAAATAAAATTGCGCAGCCAACTCATCAAGGCTTACCTATTTGTCGGGCACGCAAATAATTTCTTTACTCTACAGCTAATCCATTTTTCTTGTTCGACACATGTTTATATATGTAGAACAAAGCTAATAATAATATTTCTAACGAACTAATATTTATTTCAACACGTGTGTATTTTTATCAACGCGTATACATGATAAAAGAAATATTTTTAACATAAAAAATATTTATTCAACACGTGAATGTTTTTAACACTTCATATTCACAATAAAAATGTAGTTTTTATTGTCTATTCAATTCATTTTAAAATACGAATAATATTCAACACATGAATTTCGATTCAACGAATGAATTTCAATTCAACACATGAATATTTCCTATAGTTTGTATATATATAAAAATGTGATTTTTATCGTTAAATCTATTTGTTTAAAATTCGAATAACATTCAACACATGAATTTCAACTCAACGAATGAATTTCAATTCAACACATGAATATTCTCTATAGCTTGTATATATATAAAAATGTGATTTTTATCGTTAAATCTATTTGTTTAAAATTCGAATAATATTCAACACATGAATTTCGACTCAACGAATGAATTTCAATTCAACACATGAATATTCTCTATAGTTTGTATATATATAAAAATGTGATTTTTATCGTTATATATGTTTGTTTAAAATTCGAATAATATTCAACACATGAATTTCGATTCAACGAATGAATTTCAATTCAACACATGAATATTCTCTATAGCTTGTATATATATAAAAATGTGATTTTTATCGTTAAATCTATTTGTTTAAAATTCGAATAATATTCAACACATGAATTTCGACTCAACGAATGAATTTCAATTCAACACATGAATATTGGTTTCAACATATGTAATTAATTTCAACAAATGAAAATTATTCTAATGCATGAATATTTCAGAAAATTTCGGCAGCATAACGGCAGGGTAGTTAAAACCGGGACCGTCCCTAGTACGGCTCCTCGCTCTACCTTAAAACCTCACGGTTTTTGACAATGGGGATCATGCATCTAGTTCGCACGCAGGCGGCATGTTTTATTTTCATTTCCACAATCCTATTCTAATTTGTTTCAACCACAAGAGGGTATTTTTGAACCACAAAGGTATTTTTCAACCACAAAGGTATTTTTCAACCAAAATATCAACCACAAACAATTATTTCCAACCATTCGTCATACCATATAATATCACGCCAATCACAAGCAATAAATATCGTCCATGGTCTGTGGACGAGGGGAGTATATATATATATATTATTTCTATAATTCTCTTGCATTTCATCACAATTCAAAGCATATATGTTTCATACAACGCTTGTATAATTTATACATCGCTAATATAACTTATACAACACATGTACATGAGGTACACAATGCGTATATAATTTACACTTCGCTTATATAATTTATACAACACGATTCCATTCACACAATTTAATTTAGATTCCTCACATTGGTTTTTGAAGTGCTAAAAATCGTATGAAGATCAGAAAAATCTACGGCTTCTGCTAGATGGTAGAGAGCCTCCCTGCGGTCCCGATGTTTCCTATTTCATCGAATTTCGTTAACACACTAAAAAGATGTGATTTTTCAAAGTTTTGCAACACTTAAAAGTGTTATTTTCAATTCAGAAATTTAAAGCAGATAACTTTTCAAACCTTCAAAACTAGTTCTTTAATTTTCGATCAATCCGTGCTGTTTCGTCTCGATCGGATGCTGCGACGTCGAAGAGCTTCGAGCAGGCTTTCCAGCGCCTGTGTGGCAGCGAACTCGACGGCTCCTATGACGATCGGCGGCGCTCCAAAGGTGCGGACTTCCTGGCTGAAATTCGATGTCAATAGGGGATGGTTTCAGTCGAGGCTGGGGTTGATTGAAAGAGGGGAGGAAGGCGATCGGAAAAGCCAACTAGAGGCGGTGGCGAAATCGCCTGTGGCGGCGGCGATGAGGCTTGGAACATTTGAGCGGTTGAGTCGTTCGTTTCAGAGGTTTGACCGACTTTTTCAGATGAGAGAGAAATGTAGATATTTTCTATTATATTTAAATTCCTATAATATCCTTTCTAGCCAACGTACACCAATTTCAACCCAACGACTGTCGCCCCTAGCTAAATACCCCCATTCCGGACACAATAGGATATGTTTCGTTGGCCAATTCGACTTTTACAGTCAGTTATTTTTCAAATTAAAGTATAAAACATTTAATATTCAATTTGAACGTACATTTCAATTTGCCAGGGCCACAAACTGAATCGAAAAATTCCAGAAAAATAAATCTAGCTTTGTTTTGACGATTCGGTCCCAACAAAACCAGTTTCGTCGAATTCTGAGCTTGTATGCAAAATGTCCATTTTTAGGTCGACACATTTTAACAGAAATTGACCAATCACATTTTCTTTTGCCCCGCTCACATACTAGCTTCAAAAATTATGAAATTTGAAACCTAGCAATAATTTGACATCCCGGATCCAACAAAAGTGGTTTCATTGAATTCCGAGGTCGTTTGCAAAATATCTATTTTCAAGGGTTACATATTCTATATAGCGACCCTTCTGAAAATTCATTTGGCCATAACTTTTGATTCCTGTTATGAAACTTCGATTTTTCAGATTTGTTAGAAAGGTATTCATAAACAGATTTAAATATTTTTGGTTTCGCTAAAAACTGTTATATTTTCCACCCGGTACAGTTAGACAAAGTTTGTATTCAAATTTTCAAACTTCCTCACTATCCCCAATTCATTACTTTATTGAAATATGCTATTTCAATTGTTTAAATTCTTTGACAATATACAATTTTAAAAATTTTAAATTGGTTCACATTTTCCGGGTTATTACAAAGAATAGGGGGACAGTATTTATAGAAACAACTGCGTGAGGGCCAAGTTATTTAGGGTAGTAGGTGTGCAGTATAAAATAGGTAGCTGTTGCGATGGCGGGATTCTCAAAAATTACTTGGGTATCACGGTGTCATAGGGGATTGGCGGTGAAGAATTTACACAGTTTGGGACGCAAGTAATCTAATGTTTGGGAAGCAAGAAAAGTAGACTGAGCAGGACACACGAAATATATCGTGGGAAGAAATAAGTACATATAAAATATATTGGCTCTACAGTTATGATAGGGTAGGTGCAGGTAGGTATTGACAAAAATTTACTTAAAGGCATGGATGATTTGATCGATGTATATTTACTTATGTGAAGTTTATAGGATGCATTAATTTATATTGTAACATATGCTTTATTTTATTTTCGTTCATGCACAGACGACCACGGACAAAAATAAAAATACAGTCGTGTCCAATGAGGTGCCACGATCCCAAAAATATAATAATATCGGTAGGTTAACTTATATTGTGAAACCTCAAAATGTTGATACAAGGTGTAAAATACTCCAGATAAAAAGTTACTTATTTTACGAATTAAAAATTTCAGTAAAATTTTAAAAATTAAATTATAACTACGCCTCAAAGGTTTTTTTCCAAATTCGAATCCAATATTTAATTATAATTAAATTATCTTTATGGCTTATATACGATTCTACAACGACTATTTCAAATTTTGATTTGGACATAACTTACAATATAAAAGCTGGAATCTCGATTTTTCTCTTTCATTAGATAATTATAATCAAATCGATCCTAACGTTTCTTGTTTTATGGGAATTCGACCTAAAATGGATTCTGTATATTCATTTGAAGTTCAAATCAAAATTTACGAACTACCACGTCGTTTCGATTTCTTTTTTATATTAAATATAAATTATATATTCAAACTCCGAAATAAATATTATAATTCCATTTATAAATCCAATTTAATATAATAAAATATGTTAAATATCATACCACTAAAAATACTGGACGTTACACATCATATATACAATTTACAAGCTATCATAAAAATACTGCTGGTGTGAAAGGAAACAAGGCCTCAGGTCAACGGTAGTGCATGTTATTGTTGATGCTCAAATATGTCGTGCATGGTACGGTGTTATCTATATTGTTAGTTCTTTTATCATATACATTTCGCATCATTTTCCATACAAATGACAACTATTTCAAATGAATTGTGTATTCCTAAGTTTAACAGAACTATCGTGCAAAATGTTATACAAATCATAATTACTTTAAATCTATATTGTAACCTACTCTATTATATTGGCATACTGGTTGCTTTTTTTTTGCTCGTGAATGCATTTTTGCAATCCATACATTTTTGTTAAGCAAGGACCAAATACAGATTATATATTGCTGAGTGATTTTGATTCAACTTTGCTAAAAAAAAATATAAATGAATGCGAATGATCTTTCACCAAAAAATAAGTTTAAAACTCAGTGCACATTATAGTAAATAAAATCTGAACTTCTTTACCTGCATACCATTGATAGGCTGATAGATTTTCAATGTTGTATGAGACAATGTTTCTCTACTTATAACAACAAAGGTCGATTGCAACCACTATGCCATTATCACTTATGATAGTTATTGAAGAGGCATTCATGCTGCTGGTGGGAGTTGCTTACATTTGGAATAATGAGAACGTAGGATATATGGACTCGCAGCATTAAGCCATATATTTTTGATTTAGTAATTTATCATTCTACCTCCCATCGATACATTCAAACTATATACTAACTTCCAAGTAAACCGACTGACCATTTTTTGGTACATGTTTGCCTACAGTCTGCAAGATTTATTATTGCATTGAATTGCAATACTAGAAAAATTACACCATCAAGTCTCCCTGTGCTCGATGAAGAAAATATTAGATTTGTTAATCTCCACCTCTTGGATTCCACTACAACTAATAATTTTGTAAATGTTAGTACCTGATGATAAATATTATTGGCAAGTTATTTTCTACATCATGCAGGAAAGGAAAAATGACGAACTGATTATAACTTTAAATTCTAATTAGTATTCGCCTTATTTAAGTATTAACTATAGGATTAGGAACTTGAAATTTCACTTGGCTATTAAGAATATTTTAATCCAATGCAATTCTAAAATCAATAGTGGCACTGAATAACAAATTTACATGTCAAATTAAAAGATATCCTGCCATGCAATAAATGAAATGCATTATATACTAAAGAATTAGGGGATCCAAGCAAGTCTAGATTAGCTTAAGAATATGGCCAACCATTAAGCCATTTGTAAGTGGCAGATCTTCCGGCATGCTCTCTACCTGCGTCATCGTACCCGTCGCATGATCAAGGTTAGGATTCAGTTGGGGCAAATGGCGACAGTTCAAGTCACTAAGAGTAAAGTCGCGCAAGAAGGTTTCAGATCTTTGTATAGGGACTTCCAACTGGATTGTTGAGGCAAGATACATACACAATCCCTTGACTGGTATCATTTCCAACGATCTGGAATTTTATAACGCATTGTGTTGGCTTCTATGGGCAATGTTAGTTCTTGCATCTTACTATTATGTTTTAAATTATTTTTTGCTCTATGAAAGGAATTATTATATTTTTTGTTCTACGGGCAACATTAGATTTGTTAGTTTACAGACATCGAGGTATTACTATTATTTAACACTTTGTATGGCTTTACCTTAAATGTGCATCAAACTCGGTAGCATTTATTTTCTATTTACTTCTATGAACAAAAAAGAATTTACATAAAGATCTATGCAGGGTTTTTTGTGGGTTTTATTATAATTGGGTTATGAGATTATACTTCGATTCCTTTTTTTTTTCCAGCGTTACCACATGCATGAGGTATAATGCTAAACCATTAGTAAATTTACATTAATTATGCTCTAATTATTTTGACATTATCCTTTATTTTCTGATATGAATGTTGTATTTTGGGTGATGTATTTACTATATTAGGAATTAGGATATATAATATTATTAACAATGAATAATGTTTTGGTTTTGATATTATTATTGCTATAACGTTTCTTTGTTGTTTTGTTTTGTTATTATTTCCCCCTTTTACCTTTGTGGATTTTAGTTTTCCATAGCAAACCTGCTTTCTTCAAAATTGGATAAAGATTCCACAATGGAACTTTTGTAAAAACCCTACCTTGTAACAAGAAAAAACATGTATGTTTTATTGTTTTTGATGAAATGCAAATATTTATGATTTAAACTATTGAATGTTAAACAAAAAATGTTTGAAGTTTGTATTTTATTTTTTGTGTGATTGCTTGTTTACTCTACAAATATTTGCATTTTCCATAATTTTTTAATACAAAATCTTGATCATATGACATGTAATTAATTTTCTGGTTTGAGTTTAGAGGAGAAAATGAAAAAAGAATTTGTCAAAAATAAATTTAAGGTTGTAATCCCAAACTTGTTTTTAAAAAGGCTATTGGTGTATCTAATAATAGGCTGTTAAAAGATGCTAAAAGGAAAATGAGAGATGCTAATAACAGTCTAGTAGCAACTATTATTTTGTCATTATTTTGTCTAGTTCCACATGTTTAGATCATCTGTTTTAGTAAAATTGAGACCAATATTGATAATGTATGATATTGTTGATCATCTACGTACATCAAATATGACAGTGGACTATGGCCGATGTGACTAATTTATTCTATTTGTTTGCAGGTAGATGGAGGTAGTGCAAGGTACTTTTGTCCATCCTTTATTTCTGTAATGTTACGGTAATCTTTTACTCTGTTTTTATATTTGCATCCTTTAGTACTTACATGAATGGGATTTAAATTCAAAAATCAAGCTACATCAACATTCTCAGGTCCGTGAAAATGAGAGACTAATGTGTATCTTTTTGGTAAGGCGTTACCAACACGTGGATCAACAAAGATAATTGGCCCCAGACATGGAATCAGGTACATGTACAACTATGATATATATTACTCGAGATGTTTATAGAGGTACGTGTTAAGAGTACATGTGTTAAATGTCATATGCAATGATGTATGTCCCAAATTAAATTTGTCCAAAAGACTCAAAAAATTGAATTGCTAATCATTGTGCATTCTGAAACTTTAACACATTATACCAGAGTTCAGTGATGTCAACAACTCAGAATTAAGACAATTTCCAGCTTTTCTTTTATTTTTTTCATCCTTGGAAAAAATTCTTATGTAGTATTGTAGTTTGTCTAATTTTTTTTTTTATTTCTTTGGGTTTATCATGAATTTATAAAAGTGTCTTTTTGGAACCAGGTGGTTGCATAATATCCATGGACTATTCGATGGAAAAAGAAAGGCTTTGAGCAGTTGACATTCTTAATGATGCATTTGGTACTTGTAAACTTTAAATATGAACTATGTTTTGTCTTTTTTGTATTTAAATTGACATCAATATGGAATTGTAAACATAAGTATTGAATTTGGTAACTCATTGATTGAAAATATTTTTTGTTAGTTGATACTTTATTTTGTTATCATGAATATGTGTTATATTTGTTGATTATTATATTTTTTTTCTTTCTTACATTGCTCTTTAAATTCTTTTGAAGATTTATTTTGATTGCTATTATTAAAATGTAATATATATGTCTAGCTCTACGAATTTTATAGCGGCATATATGAGCTGTGAAAGGTTTTAGCTATACTATAACATGTTAATTTAATAGCGCCATATAGCCGCTATTAAAAAAATATGTTATAGCGGCTACAATGTGATATAAAAGATTCCCAGTTTCATTGAGATTTGATGTTTAATAGCGGTGAGGTTGAGCTATTGTCTTTAAGAAACATAACGGCAAATTTGTGCTATAAAACCATGCTCTTTTATAGCGGCAAATAAAGCATTATAAATATTTAGCAGTTTTTATAACATGTTCATATACAGCAATTATGAAACCGCTATAGTTCTTATTCATAGCGGCTGTAGGCCGCTATAAAATACCAGTTCTGTTGTAGTGCTTTAGGGCGGTTGACACCTTCCCTCGGAGGATGGTCGAACCCCCCCTAAGGAAAAAGGATGGTGAATTTATGTCACTAGCACGTTGTTTTTATTTTGATTTCTTATTAATTCATATTAATTCTTACATTTTATTTCAAACATATTTCCCATCTTATATATTTATATATGTGCACAACTTATAATTTGAAATCGGAATATTCTCTTATACCATGCGTATTTGATATATTCCAGCTTTACGTTTACAAGTTTAAATTCAAATCATGTGTACATACTATTATTGTCTAACTTGTTTTATTCGTAACTTTGCATACGAACTCAGTTTTCGAGAAATAAAATATGAAAATGGGCTAGAATCTCTCCATGATTACAATGATGATATTTCCATAACCAAATTGTCAGTTATTAAATACTCGTGTTTTCAGCCTATGAACATTTTTTTAATTATTATTACTTATTCTTAATTTAATTTTCTATATCTATTTAAAGTATATTTTATAGGATGTTATATTGTTCCACTCTTAAAAGAGATTTCATCCCGAAATCTTTCTAAAGGGACGAAAAACACACTCGGTACGACAAACATGTTATACAACTAAGTTATTTATTACACATCCATAAAACAACCATACTCAATGTGATTATGTACTGCAGACTTGCAAAGGTGAGCTTAGTCCTAGTGTGAAAGTGCGATATGTAATGTTGTATGTATGCAAAACATCCTATTATGCATATAATTTTTATATGAGTGCTTCGTGCATTTTTGTTGCAAACAATTCCTACCTTCCAAATCCAATCTAGCAACTGCAATACAACTGTAGAATCCTAAAATTTCTGAGAAAAGGTACAAAATCAATTTTTTTTTATGCCATCCATCGAATTTTCTCCTAATTAACTTAAACCAATCTAACTCAATGTTACGGAGATTTATAACCCTGTACTCCACATTATCCTTGGTGACACGAAATGACAAGGGTTCTGTCTTAGTCTCCATTTTCTGATTAGGCCCTACTGAAATTTGCCAAGGTATCTTATCAAATATGAAAGTAGAAATTCGTCGTGGGATCCTATCATCAACAGCCTTTTTTTTTGACTAATATCGGGAAAGCCTAAATATCATGATGGCTCTCTAACCTTCGCAAGCTACCTAATCAAATTAGACTTTTTCCAATGTCAAATCACAGAATTGGTTCGAGTAGAAATTTATCAATGGTTGTTCCATAAACACTTTGGTAATTCAGATAGCCTCCTTGAAATACTTCTACAACACCTAATAAGTGCAAAAAAATAACTATGCTAATCCTATAAAAATAAATATTATTCGTACTATCTACAATGGATGAGAAATCCTAAGATTTATTAATTTTCTAAACTTAACTTTCTAAATTAAACTAATTTATGTTCTAGCCCATACTATTAACTACAGAAATCCTTTTATGTTCTGATATACTAAAAGTTTAGTCATATTAAAGTTCCCTTGCTATAATTTTCATAAATTTTCCTAAATAAAAATTAAAAAAGAATATTGACATATTAGAATTACATGGAATAAGTATTCTTTTATTCGGAATAGATAGTCTAAACTACGTGCAAACACATAAATTTACATATCTCTTCCTCTATATTTTGTGCATACTCCTTACAATTTCAAAGATGGTCTTTTAGTGAAAAATGAAAAAAGGGATAATGTATAAAATTAAAAAAAATTACTTAAATAAACCAAACCACAGATAGATTCAAACTAAAATGGCTACATTACCTAGACCCAACATTTATGCCTATTCATAAACCATGTATAATTTTTTTTATTTTAGACGATAAATTTCATCTTTATTCAATACTCTAGAACTTTGAGTTCAATATATTTCCTCATTATGGGATGCCAATTCGATTTCCTTATTAACTTCCAAATTCCCAATGTAGTTAACCACTAGTTAGGTGTCCCCACAAAATTTTTTTACTCAACAATAAATTTAATAAAGTGGTTTCAAATCTCAGGTCAACACAAGCACAAGTAGGGATACATTACTTTCACCACTTTATATCATCTTCCAATCATCACAAGAGACTATTTGCGATTTCTAAACCTAAGAAAAGGCAATACTTTTGGAAGTTATCACTTACAATCAAGTGGTATAAATAGTATTGAAATATTTTTGTTGATCTTGACGGTTGTGTAGTGTAGTGCTACATAGCCGATTAAATAGCTATATTATATATATCATAACTGTTCCAGTCGACATGCCCAATTGGTTGCAAACTACAAACCAAAACGATAACAGAAGAGAGTCATCATACATCAACCATACAAGATATATATTATAGCAAAACACAAGTTTAGAATTAAAAGACAGCTACCAACCAAAAACATAAGGAAGATCTTATCAATCTGGGTCGTTGTTGGTACTTACAATGGATTCCACTGGAATGTTCTCCTGGGGTAAAGTATTACCTGAAAGGTGCTAAATTAGAAGGACCTGTCCATGTTGAAATAAGAAAGAAATTCGTTTGCAAGTTCCTACGAAGTGATTTCTAGGCTATTGAAAATGAAAGCGTTTCTTTCTTTCCAGATACGCCAAAAGTAAATGGAAAGAAAAGAATCAAGCTTATCTTCATCAGTGCCATACTTCCAGTGATAAAAAATGGATGAAATTCAAGTATGAAACCCAGGAGATGAATGCTAGTAGCAACCCAGATCAGATAAGAGACGTCGCCGTCAAAGAAAAGATGGTGAATAGTTTCCTCCTAGTTGGAACAAAGAGAACAATTAGGGTTCAACACTAAATTACGACGGTACAGCCTTTCCATAGTATTGATCCTTGCACGAATGAGGTACCATTAGAAGAAGAGAATACGTGGTGGCAAATGACATTTCCAAAGCCTTGCAAAGGAGAAAGAATGGCCGGAGTGATTAAGAAAGTGGTAACATGATGCAACCAAGAAGCCTCTTTTTGATGCCAATGCCCAGAAGTAACGATCAGGAAGGTTGGATAACTAAGTTTAGAGGAGAAAATTTGATGCAGCAAAAAGATCCAGTTAAGTGGGTATGTCAAAAAGAGCAAGAGGAAAAATGCCAGTTGTGCCGAGGCCCATAAGATCACAAACTGAGAGGCCTGATTGAAAAAAAAAGGTAAAAGGAAAGGGAAAGCGCGTGATAGCAGAAGTTGGCCACGCCAAATGTCTATCTAGAAAAGGCACTTAAATCCATCCTCAAGCTTTTCATGGAGAATATTCTTGATACGAAGGAGAGAGTGAAGGACACTGGACTAGAGCGGAGAATCTTTAGCATGAGGAGGGAAATGGAGAACAAGGCGAGGATTAGTGAAGTGAAATTATCCAATCTTTCCATATAAAACTCCTCGGGGAAAGAAGGCGCCAAATCCACTTAAATAGAAGGGCTATGTTGAACAAGGATAGGTTGACAACGCCAAGCCCACCCTAATTGCGGTGCAAACAAACTGCCAATTGACTAATCTTTTAACGTTACCTCCATTCCCAAGAAAAGAGCTTCTAATGGAATAATTTTTTTTGATAACCCAGATAGGGAATTTGTGAAATGACATCCAGTATGTGGGAATTGCAGAGAGAACATATTTGACTAAGAGGCCAGCGGAGGAGAAGCAGTTAGCTTTCCAAGATGCTAACCTGGATTCAATTTTAGTGATGAGGGGAAGCCAATCAGATCTGATGAGTTTGGTGGGTCTAAGAGGAATGCCAAGATATTTAATAAGAAAGTGTTCGATCAAACAGTTAACAAAGGAGGAGATAAGAGGACCAAGATGGGAAGAGTTTCTTAACATAATAATGGAACTTTTGCTGAAGTTAATAAAAAGTCTAGAGATAAGTTCAAAAACATATAAAAGGACCATGAGGCAGTGGATATGGTTGGGTTTGGATGAGACAAAAAGAATAGTGCCGTCGGCAAATTGCAAATTGGAAACATCATGTTTGAATGAGGAAGATGAATGCCCACCAGGATGCTGTTGGCAACAACTCCCTTGACAATTGATTGAACACGTCAGCTATCAACACGAAAATGAGAGGTGATAAAGGGACGCCTTGTATTAGATCATGGGCTGATCTAATTAGCCCACCGGAATCTCCATTAACCGAAACGGAGGAAAAGCTAGTAAAAAGAATGCATTCAATCCATTTGCACCATTTATCTAGAAACCCTCTATGTTTCATCAAGTCTAAAATGAAGGTCCAGTTAACAAAATCGAAAACTTTAGAGAAGTCTAATTTTAGGAGAACTCCAAGTGTGGAAGTGTAGTGACAGAAGGAGATGATTTCTTGAGTAGCAGTAACACAGTCAAGTATATTCCGACTGACGATAAAGGCCGACTGCTCAGGCCCAACCTAGGGTGAAATGACAGCTTGGAGTCGATTAGCGAGAACCTTAGTAATAAATTTGAAGTTTATGTTGAGAAGAATGATAGGACGAAACGAAGAAAAGATGTTAGCGCCATACGATTTGGGAAGAAGAACAATATTGTCATAGTTTAATCTAGCAATACACATAGGGTTCTCCTAAAATTCCATGCACATGTCCAAGATGTCGTGTTTAACTATGGCCTAAAAGTGTTTGAAGAAAATAGGCCCAAAACCATCAGGCCCAGGGGCCTTGTCATCTGCCATGTCATTATGCGCAGCCCAAATCTTTTCTTCAGTGAAAGGGTGATCCACGTGGATAAGTGAAAGATTGGAGTAGGAAAATTCCAACCAATATCAGGAATAGTAGGAGGTGAACTTCCTAAAATGCTACGGTAAAAGTTAGTGAAAAGGCAGCGAATATCGCTCTGATAAGTGAAGAGGTGGTCATTATTGATGATATCAGAGATGAAAATCGATCTGCGATAACCATTGGCTAGTCGGTGGAAGTATGATGTATTCATATCACCTTCATCGATTCATTTAGATTTCGAATGTTGCTTCCAACCAATTTCCTTCTATTTAATGAGTCTGTCCAATTCAGTTTCAAGCTCCTTTAAGTTGTTACTTTCAACATCATTCAGAGGACGAGATTCTTCAAGGATGTTGAGGTTAAGGATATCGTCTTAGGTGGAAGAAATGCATGAATGAAGGAACCCCATACAGATTTAGCCTAAGGTTTAATGATTTTCCTTAATGCTCCAAGTTTCAACACCATCCCATGGGTAGCCGACTGGGACTGTATTGGCTGCATCCATGTTTTCTTGATAAAATTTGCAAAGGACGGTTTAAGAAGCCAAAGACGTCAAATTTAAATGGTCGATTTAGGTTTGGTAGTGTACCGGAATCAAGAAGGACCAGTCAATGTTTAGAGAGGGTAATGGCTAGGCCATACACTAATGAGAGAGGATGCAAATCATCCTAGGTAGAATTGAAGAGGAAGCAGTCAAGCTTTGCAAAGGATGGGACATTTATGTGGTTGGTCCAAGTGTAAAAAGATTGTTGATGGGGGTCGATAAGGAAACAATCAAAGATAGAAGAGTTGAAAGAATCAAAATCTAATGAAATGTGTCCCAAACTTCTTCCTTTAGAGGATCTGTTTGTATTAAAGTCTTCCCAATAACCCATGATCTAGCAAACTGGGAAGCTAAGTCGCGGTAATTCGACCAAAGGTTTTCTCTATCTAGAGAAACTTGAGGTCCATAAATATTAGAGAAGAAATAGGTTATTTGGACATGAGATTATGAAGTGCAACATGTAAAGAAGAAGGGTTCGGGACAGATTGACAAAGGAAGCATGGAAATTTAATCCATGCTGTAATTAAGCAGCCTTTATTATAATTAGCATTTACATGGGCCCAAATAGTTAGAAGAGATCCACCAATAAGTCTAAGCTGATAGTTTTTTAGGTCATGCAATTTTATTTCTTGAAGAAAAAGAACATCAATATTAAGAGGGGACAAGATTAGGTTGATGGCATGGCATTTTGATAGGTCCCTCAATTCTCGTACATTCCAACATACAAGCTTCATTGGGATTGGTTGGTATGCTCCAATTCTAGTGCATGCATGACAATGTAGTGTTTATCACGCAATCTCACACACATGCAACGTGAGATTCTCTCATCCAAACTTTTATTTGCTAAATAAAAGCCAAGAGGAGTAAAAAAAAAACTACCCAAACCACCCAGGCAGGAGCTGGCGTGGTTGTGCATGTTGCTTCGACGGACAAGAATTGGTGAGAGAACCTGGGGCCAATCCTGAGGCAAAGAAGGTTGTGGAGATTCATGATAAATGAGAGAGTTAATGTCTTCATGCACGGAAGGATTGAAGATCAGAGAAACTTCAAGATTCATTCTGACATAACCCATCACTTCAACAGATTCCTCATGAGCTTCGTCTTGTGGTAAGTCCGGAATAGGTGGATACAAATCCACTTCATGCAACATCACATTAACACACTCATCGGAGCTCAACTCTGGAGCTCGCTCATGAATGCATGGCAACACGTGCTCTTCCACATTCCTAAGGAAAAGAGTCTCTAGTCTAGTTCCTGGATGGGCTTTAATACAACGGTGGACCTTGGTGAGATGCTTAGAGTTATTAAAGCGTGCTCCAAAAGAACGAGTGCCAATACCCTTATAAAACTGCATCTTGAGATAAATAAAACGATAATCAAAGTGCACCCAATCACAATTATCTAAAGCAATAATGCAACCCACAGGCTTCATGATATCTCTTACTGCTGCAACATTGTATCTAAAGAATTCAGGGAAGACCTCAACTTTGGCCCATGATTATGGTTCAAGTTCTGGAGGTGGTCCAGTTCCTTTTCTGACCATGGTTGAAGGAGAATGACACCACCTGGTTTGGTCAGAATTTTGAGGAGGGAAAAGTCATGAGTGCTGACAGAAGGAAAGAAGAAGAGAAAGTGTTATCAGATATGATCCACATTGGCAATGTGTCATGGTTCAAGGGTTGGACAAGAGTGTTGTGTAGCATTTCGATGGACCAGTGGTCGGAGATAACGGTAGGTGTGAGGTAAAGAGATGAGTCTTCCATGGGAAAATAATTTAAAGTGAAGGGTTGAGGAGATAATGGTGAAGATGAGAATATTAGGAGAAAAAGCAAAAAGTGAATGGTTATTATGCTTAAGGGGGATTTACGAGGAGTGGGTTGAACAGACGTTTTGGTAGGTTGAGATACATACGGGACCCACTGTACTTGAGTGCTCTTTTTCAAATCGACATCTTTACGCGTGGAATACAAAGCACTCTATATGCTTTTTCTGGTTGGACAGCATGAACACGAATGTCCACAAAAACCACAATAATAGCAGATATTAGGTTCCCTACATCTTTTGCCACGTTTCCTTTGCATGCACACCGAAGGTAACAGCATTCCATCTTCAGAAAATTGATGGTGGATGAAATGGATTTGAATTGTAGAAGTAGGTTACGTCTTTTTATGAGTGGTGGTTTCGGTAAGAGTGGTGGTGGAATCGCTGCCACTTGCGCATATGATTCATCAGGTGAGGCAAGAGCAGATTTGAACTGGGAAGAGAAGCGATTCAGACGAGGTAATGGTTGAGAAAGCTTGTGAGGTTGAGACTTGGACTGAGACGATGGTTGGGACGAGTTGGATAGAGGAGCTTTGGCCTGAGATGATCGAGGGGGGATGTGATGGCGAACGAGAAGGGGGAAGAGATAGTAGGAAGGACCTATATTTCATTGGAACGAAGGAGATTAGGGGAGCGTGAGCCGCCATGAGAGAGTAAGAATATGTTCCTAGATAACAGTATTGAAATCTTAACCCTTTATTCCAAACTTAATATACCATTCCAATAATTCTCCTTAATTGTCCAATTTTGCTTTTCTCAAAGATGTGATCTGTACCTAATCCTAATTAATATATCCATAATAGTTGGGTTTTTGACCATTTAACAAATCTTGATTTAATTTATTTAACCTCACTGAGAACATATATTATTTTCTCCAAATTAAATTCCTTTTCAAGCTCTTTCAAGTTTGGAAATACGTCCATTTCCCAAATTAAAATTCTCTACAAATCAGCCCCTATAAATTCCATTTTTCTTGTAAATTCCATTTTTTTTGCCTACTAGATTTGCAATCAATATCCATGAATCCTAAATTTGGAAATTGTGAATTATGTAAGTTTCTCTCTACCTATATATTTCTAATCTTTACATATGGTTATAACATATTAATTTCTAAACTATACTATCTAAAGAAACCTAGTTTAGAACCAACCCTTGATTTTGAAAACCTTTATTCTATGTCAAGTTTCAAATATAAACCTTTGGGATTGATACAAAAATTTCAAGATTAGGTTTTACAACTTATTCATATTCAATCCTAGAATTTAAATCTAACTTATTTAATTTGATATCCTTATTTACTCCAAGTTTATTTCTTTTATAAAAGTATAGTCTTAGTAGTGACACAAAATAAATACATTTATATGCTACTATTATTGCTATATATATTCCCATTTTCTTTTAAAATGTAAATCCTTTATAATGAGTGTAATATTTCATATTTTCTTAACGTGTTTACGTGCATATTTTAAGTAAACATTCTTTAATAAGAATTTCTTTGTTTCTTACGAAATGTTTCATTGATGAACAATAAATAACTCTTTTTTTCAAATTAGCAAAGTTTTGCAAACATTTATTAAATGTTCATAATTTCTAAATTAAGTATGAAATAACTTCTCTTCTTATTAACACTTGTCTTCACAAACATTTTGAATGTCATTTTTAAGGCTTTTCAAAAGCGATAAATCTATTACTTATAATAGAAAGTAAAATAGACAAAAAGCTGAGTTGGATCGCTTCTTCTTTTTAAATACAACGTGGCGTTTACTAGCAATCACTTTGCATTTTTGACATAATATTATAATATATAACCCGGTACTAAAAAAACGATGACCTCTGCTAAATTCAGTTTCACGCACTCAAATTGAGTTTCTTCATTTTTCTACTTTCAACCGCAAAAATCCAACTTCCTTCCATTATATGTCGTCCAATCCAAAATTGATTACCCGATTTTAATCTTTGAGAACATGCCGATTTGATGATTAAACTCATATCGACTTGTAGGAGTGTTTTGCCATTTATATGTATGTCATTCTTCTTCAATCTGCAATAGTAGATCGAGTTACAAGAGTGTTCTAAATCAGAATTTTGTGGGGGCTATCTCTTTCGATGGTATAATGTATGTTATAGTTTTTAATTTTGTACTTTTTATATTTATTTTTAACAGTAAAGATTCGATTTTTATAGTCATGGTTGAAGAAAAGAGTCGAAGAATGGTTAAAGAATAAAGGCAAAAATGTATAATTGATTTATATTACAAGATCGATTATAGAATAAAGGTCTATAACCTCCCAAATCAAATATAAATGATTTTCCTTTTGTACTCTCAAGTACAATTGTGTCAAACTGATATATCTGTTTCTATTTTGAAGAATCGCATGTCGTGATTTTATAATTTCCAAAAAAACATACTTATTAGCTTAGAAGTGACTTTCGTAGGGATGTGTAATGTCCCGTATTTTTATAGTATAATAATTTATTTATTTAATTATTTAAATAATGATTTGGAGATTTAACCAGTTTAAATTGAATAATATAATAATTAAATAATATATTTAATTCTGAAATAACCAGAAATAGCTGAAATGGCAATATTGTGTGAGATGGACAATTTAAAATATATAGTTCAGTTTAAAATTTGAATTTGTATTAGCAGATTTATTTATAAATGTCAGTTGAACGTATAATTTATATTATAATTATAATCGAGCTCGAAATGGTGCGGTAGTTATTAATTTGGCGGTTCAAACTTTAAACGAATATACAGAATCCGTTTTAAGCCGGATTTCTGTGAAACAAGAAACGTTCGGAGCTGGTGAAGTATATTTTTCTAATGGAAGAGAAAATCGAGATTTCATTGTGTAGACTTCGAGTTATGTCCAAATCAATTTTTCAAAAAGTCCCTTTGGAATTCCTTTATAATTTATAACGATTTATTTATATTAGAAAAGGATTTTTAATATAAATTAAATATCGATTTAACCCAGATTTTTGAAATATCGAGTTATGAATCCAGATATGTTTACTTTGGAGTTGTATGATATTCTATGTGAATATATACAAAAATAATAATTTATTATTATTTAATTTAATTATTTGTAAATATATTAATATTTAAATGGGTGTATTTAGAGCTTTAAAAATAGCCATTTTTGCAAACGATCTCCGTTTTCAACGAAACTAATTTTATTAGATCCGGAATGCTACATTATTGTTTGAATTCAATTTTCATAATTTTTGAAGTCAGTATGTGACCGTATGGAATTTTAATATGAAAAACAGTCAATAATTTGACTTTAAAGATACATTGTGTGAGCAAACGAAGTCGGAATTCGACGAAACAAATTTCGTTAGGTCCGTAATGTCGAGACATAGTTGTCCGCCCATTTTCATTGAAACTGGATATTTTATGGGATCACAGGGATTTTTAAACAACGTATATAGACAATGATGCAATAAAACAGAATATAAAATAATATACCATCCCTATAAATATCCCTTAACCCCCTTAAGCCTAATTTGTTTCATCCTTTAGTCAACAACAAACAAAACTTCAGCCGCCATCCTCATGAAGAAAACGTAAGTTTGAAATTCTCTCAAAATTCAAATTAAATACGAAAAATCATGAAATATATGTGTACGGATTTATGGTGGTGTGCTCTTCAACCTAATATAAGTTATACATGATCAAATGCCTTGTAACAACCTGGAAAATCTGAACCAATTTAAAAATTTTAATTTGGCTATTTTGGTGGATTTTTAATATTTAAAATAAATTATTTTAAATAATAACGACCAAAAATCTATTGAATCGATGTTGGAAAATAAATATATTTATTTCAATTATAAAAAAAGGCTTGAAATGGCACGGTAGTTTGAAAATTTGAATTCGAACTTTGACTGACTGTACCGGGTGCAAAATAAAACAGATTTTGGTCAAACCAAAAATATTTAAAATTGTTTATGATTATCTTTCTAATGAATCTGAAAAATCAAAATTTCATAGCGGGAATCAAAAGTTATCGATAAATGAATTTTCAAAAAGGTCGCTATGGAGTTATATAGCCCTTGAAAATAGCCATTTTTCAAATGACCTCCGTTTTCGAAGAAACCACTTTTGTTAGATTTGGGATGTCAAATTATTACCCAGTTTCAAATTCAATAATTTTTGGAGTTAATATGTGAGCGTGGCAAAGAAAAATGTGTTTGGTTAATATTAGTCAATTTGAATCGACCAGAAAACGGCCATTTTTCAAACGGTCTCCAAATTCGACGAAACTAGTTTTGTTGGGACCGTATCGTCAAAACATAGCTAGATTTATTTTTCTGGAATTTTTGGGATCATTATGTGGCCCCGGCAAATTGCAATGTACGTTCAAATCAAATATTGAATGTTTTATATTTTAATTTGAAGAATACTGACTGAAACAATCGAATGGGCCTACGAAACAGATTTCATTGTGTCCGGAATGGGGGTATTTAGCTAGGGACGATAGTCGTTGGGTTTGAATTGGAGATAGTAAGGAGAAGGGGTATTTTTGGATTTTAAAAATAAATATAAAATCATGGACCAATCATAATTAGTCATTTCAACTTTCTCTATCTTTCTCCAGACGACAGCGGAAAAGCTTTCCTCGCTTTCTCCTTTGATTCCTCCTCTTACATGTAAAATTAGACCTCCCTCCAGTTGGGAATTCTGTAGCCCACTCCAGGATCTTCAAATCCATATAAGGATTGTATTTTTTCATCGCATGTTTGAAGAGGATCGACGCTCCAAAGTCCGGGTGTTTGAACCGCCGCCGCTCGCACCTGCCACCACCGAAGTGGACGCCACCACCACGCACGGAGGCGCTTCTCCTCCCTCTTCGACGTGGTGTTGGTCGATCCTCCTATAGCGCACCAGATTGGAAGATAAATCAGTTTCGAACCTCTTCTGAAAGGTAACGGCTGAAAATAAATTTGACTGTTTATATCACTTTGAAGTGCTATGATTTATGATTTTACAATACAAATCATATCTTTTTGCTATGTTGTCAAAATCCAGTGAAACAGGAGACATTGGACTCGTGTGGACGTCTTCTACCTTTAGAAGAGACCGGATATTTTTCTGAGCTTCCTACAATTTTTGGAGGAGTGTAACCCAATGTAAGATTTCTGAATTATAAACGATATGGAATGACAATGTATAAATTTTACGGTCGATGTATGAGTTATATAAGCATTGTACACCTCATGTATAAGCATTGTATAAGTTGTATGTGCGATGTATAAGTTGTATATAAATTGTAAAAATGATATATGCATTGAATGGAATTGAAATGATATTGAAATGAAATTGAAATATATATATTTATATATATATATATATACACTACTCCCTTCGTCCACAGACATGGACGATATATATTGGTTGTGATTGTTTGTATTTTGGTTGATGTGAAATTTGGTTGATAAATACGAATGGTTGAAATGATTGATTGTGGTTGAAATCATAATAGGATTTGTTTATGGGAAAATTCGTTTGCGTACGAACTAGATATTGAAATCCCCATTGTCAAAAGCTGTGAGGCTTTAAGGTAGAGCAAGGAGCCATACTAGGGACGGTGCCGGTTTTAACCACCGTGCCGTTATGCTGCCGAAATTTTCTGAAATATTCCTGTGTTTGATTTATATTCATGTATTGAAATATATTCATGTGTTGGAAAATATTCATTTTTGAAATAAAATGGTTTGAAAGATAAAAATAACATTTTTATCGAATGTATGAAATAAAAATGATTTGAACGATAAAAATAACATTTTTATAGAATGTATGAAATAAAATAGTTTGAGCAATAAAAATAACATTTTATTGTATGTATGAAGTATATAAAATACTCTTTTTTGAAACAAATTGCTTTAACAATAAAAATCACATTTTTATCATTTATATGAAGTATATAAAATAATCGTTTTTGAAATAAATTGTTTTAACAATAAAAATCACATTTCTACTATATATATGAATTGTTAAAAATAGTCAAATGTTGAAATAAATATCTGTATGATAAAAATATCATTTTTATCACCTATATGAGTTGAAAAGTTTTTGAAATCGTAAAATGGATTATATTTATATATATAAATATAATTAAAATAAATCGAATAACAAAGCTGCAATTCGTATTTTGAAACCGTGATTTCAAATGATTGTACCAGGAGATCCGACCGTCGGATTTTCCCGAAACCGAAACCATTGGGTTCGCTTTGGAAATATCTTTCCAACGGCGCCAACTTTGCAAAGATCCAACGGTTGGATTGTCTGGAATGTTTAATTCAAATCTGAATGAAAACTACGCCAGAATGGATTATATATATATATATAATTAAAATAAATCGAATAACGACGTTGTAGTTCGTATTTTGAAAACGTAACGTCAAACGACTGTACCGGGAGATCCGACCGCCAGATTTTCCCAAAACTGGAACCTTGGGTCCATTTTGAAAAGATCTTTCCAATGATATAATATATGTAAAGATCCAACGGTTAGATTTTCAGATATGTGTAAATCAAATCTGGAGAAAAACAGCGCCATGGCCGCGTTATGGCCTGTAGCGTCGTTTATATAAATTGGCTATATTTAAATAAATAAAAATAGAGATATATCGTTATAAAATATTATAAATGATATGGAATTGAAATTATCTGAATTTACTCGGTTTATGGGATATTTGATGATTGAATGTGTTTGACGTGAAAATTACATTAATAAAATGAATTATGGATGTCAGATAATTTAACCATTGAAATGAATTGATTTGAAATTCTAAATATACGTGAATTATTTGAAAAGGCCGAGTTAATCCTCATTTCAAATAATTGATCGACGGTTAGAAGTCGAAGATATGAAGATGGTGCAAGACCGAGGATCTTCACATCGAATGGATGGCTACTGATGCCTTTGATGGGAGTTTCTGCCCTGAAGGGGTTACAGTGGTGGTCGTCCAGATGTACTTGTTGATCGTTGGAATGTGCGAGGGCCTCTCTCCTGTATTGGACATACGGGAGAGGAATAAGGTGCCTTCGGGTTCGTTTAGACCCAGAACGGACTTGTAAATAGATGTGTGTCTGAATTTGTAAATTGACAACGTGGCATACAAAGATGCTATGATCAAAGATTTTGTTGAAAAGCAGAGCTTTGTGGTTGATGACCAAAGCAGGGCTTTGAAAGCTAGCTTTGTGTTTAGCGTTGATTCGCGAACCTCACACCCCAGTATGAACCAGAAACGGGAGAGGGCTTCAGGGAGGACCTGTATTTCTTTCTAGCTAGGAGTGGTATTTTGGGTTTTACACGCCCGGGCAACTTACTTATGTGGATGATGGATAGCGAGGCACCTCAGTGGTATCGTTCGCTCCTGGGCCGATGGTTTGGTCGGTATATGACAAGTTTACGCCCCATAGGGCGGGGAAACGTAGTGTTCAGGTATTATAATCCACTCCGTGTGGACCGACCCTGACGATCTAGGGGCAGTTGCGGGTGTTCCTGAGACATGGGCTAGATTGTCTCGAAGAAGTAAGGACGATCCCTTGCCTTGGTTCATAACGGAAATCCAACTTCCATATACGACATCGTGCGGTTTTGATTGTATACCTATATATGGCGACATGATATATGTTACTCATGCCATCTATGATTGATACTTATGATTGAAATTGTTTTTAAAACATATAAACACTAGTGATAATATCAAATGCTTTTGTTTTATTCGTATCAAGCATATTTTGGCCATTATAAGGTAAAACTCTATCCTCCGGTTTGCGTTGAATTGTGTGATGGGAACTGAGTCTTATAATGGCTTCTTTTTTATAGAGAGCATGGTGATGTTTTTAAATTATTTACTTGTTTTAAGCACTGGCAATCCAATGGAGTAAACCCGTACCGCGTTAGTGGCGTGGTCCTGTGATTGGCCTTATTATTAAAAAAATAAGTTAAGTAGATTTCTCATACAAGTCCCATGACAGACTCATAGTTTGTTTCACTTGCAAACTCGGGTGCCCCTATTTCTACACCGGAAACCTTGTATTCAGGTTTTAGTAGGCTCTTTCTGGATAGTTGGAGCTGAAGCTGGATTCTATCATTTCTTTCTTTTTATGTTGTTCAGCACCTATTGTACATATTATGTTTTGATTCCGTTGTAGACATTTTATGTGAAGCTGAGCAGTATTTTGTACTAAGTATGATCCTATATACTGTGTAACTCTGATGATTATGTTTATCCAGTGTATTCTATTGTACATTATCTGGTGTATTTATTTATTTCTGTTCTGCTGTTATTTGTTTATGTGGTATATTCCAAAGATTACCCTTGCCACCATGGAACGGGGTTTGGGATTATCACAACGTGGTATCAGAGCTTTGGTTAAGCTTAGTTCTGGAATGTAACTTATTAACGAACTCGTCAGAAATAGATCAGTAGTATTCTACGACGAATAACTCATTTCAGATAGGATCAGCAATATCCTAGGATGAGTGTA
The DNA here is from genome assembly GCA_030737875.1 of Allium sativum. Classification (NCBI taxonomy): domain Eukaryota; kingdom Viridiplantae; phylum Streptophyta; class Magnoliopsida; order Asparagales; family Amaryllidaceae; genus Allium; species Allium sativum. Next base: position 283,257,032 of record CM060919.1, on the reverse strand, counting down.
GCAGAATGAAATACACCACGATAGGCACATTTACATTTAAGTATATGTCTCTATGTTTTAAAAATACCTTTTCTGTTGGCCTAACACTTTATCTGCTATTTGCAGACATTGAAAAATGAGTGGCAGAAGTAGAAGAGGTAGGCCAGAACCAGATATTGAGGCTCTATTAATTAAGTATCGAAATCTGGGTGGAGTACCGTTCTCAGGCAATGAATCTATTATTCAAACACAAGAATGGATGCGTTCTGCTGAGAAAATCTTTGAAGGTTCAAAGCTGAGAGATGATCAGAAAAGATTACTAGCATCTTGGGCACTCAAAGACGAAGCTCTAATCTTGTAGGATACCATTATTAAAGATAATCCAGAAGGTGATATCACCTGGGATAGATTCAAAGAAATTTTCAATGATAGGTTTATTCCTCCAGAAGCAACTGAGCGGTTAAGTAATGAATTCTACTATCTGATTCAACGGGATATGACTATTCCAGAACATCATAAGAAATTCAATGAATTTTCTCGTTTTGCCCCACATCTCACTCAAAATCCAAAGATGAAGAATCTGAGGTATATTAACGGGCTTCCAAGAAAGTACCAAAGTAGTGTAACTGCACATGTGCAACAATCTTTTTCTGAAATGATATATATGGCTTATCAGTATGAAGATCTAGATAAGGAAGGTCTTTTGGGCGATGAAGAAGGGGCCAATTCTAGCAACAAAAGGAAATTTAGAACTGATAGCCCGGAGACGAGTACACAGCCAGAGGCAAGTACGCTACCCTAAGTACGACGTCTAGGGTCAGAAAGAGGCAGAGGGCTAGTTAGAAAAAGGTTAAATCTGATAAAGGACCTGTAACGACTGCCATATGCAATAATTGCAAGAAGGCATGACATTTTCAAGGGAATTGTAAATCCTCGAAGAAAGAAAGGAATGTTGGGTCAAAATCCAAAAGCAAATTTCAAGAGAATAGAAAATGCAATCTTTGCCATCGGGCTAGTCATGTGAAGCAAGATTGCCGGCTAATAAGGAAATCTGAAAAGCTACAAGTGAATGAAGTGGCAGAAGTTCTGGCACCCTCAGCCAGTCGAGCGAGGCCAGATGTGTTAGAAGGCACGCTTACTGTCAAAGATATTCCAGTTAAAGTGTTGTTTGATACAGGCGCGTCGCGAAGCATTATTGCAAGAAATGCGGTTAAGAAACTGGATTTGAATCTGAAAAAGCTCAAAGCACCCATAACTGTCCATAATCCGGTTGGGAGTTCCCTCGATCTTAGTTGGGTTTATAGGTGCCTGTCTCTATTTCTCGTTATCGGTTCCCTATCATTTCGTTTGTCATGAATTTTAAAGAATTTGATCTTATTCTAGGATTGGACTGGTTAACCAAATACGAAGCTGAGGTTAAATGCGCCGAGAGAGTTGTTAAGGCAAAAACAAAGTTCAGGGACTATATAACCATACCATGTGAAGGTCCGAATTCTGATAGAAAAGATTTTTGGTCAGCTTTGGATGTTTCTCCTGCTCAAATAGAAAAGATTCCGGTCGTTACAGGGAATACTCCGGTCGACTTAGAAAATATCCCTGTTGTCAAGAACTATGCGGATGTGTTCGAAGAAGTTGTTAGCTTACCTCCGCATAGAGAAATAGATTTCAAGATTGCTTTAATTTCGAATGCAAGGCCAGTAGTTCACGCTATTCAAAGAATGACCTTGAAGGAAAAAGAAGAATTAGACAATCAGACTCGACAGCTGGTATGGAAGGGTTTTATCAGGCATAGTTTCTCTGATAAGGGCGCAGCAGTGGTGTTTGTCCCAAAGTTAGACGGTACTCTCAGACTATGTGTGGATTATCGTGGCTTGAATAAGCAGACATTAAAGAACAAATATCCATTGTCGCGGATTGATGATTTGTTGGATCAATTGAATAGCGCGCAAGTATTTTCATGAATGGACCTAGCTACAGGTTTCCATCAACTTCGTATTGCCGAAGAATGTGTTCCTTTGACAGCACTCAGAGGTCCAGAGTTATTCTACGAGTGGTTAGTAATGCCTTTTGGCTTATGTAATGCTCCAGCTTATTTTGTCAATCTAATAAACCCGGTATTCAGAGAAGTATTGAATAAATTTGTACTGGTTTTCATTGATGACATACTAGTCTTCTCTAAGTCAGAAAGCGAGCATGAAAAACATTTGGAACAAGTGTTAGAAATTCTAAGAAAGAATGTTTTAAAAGCCAAATTTTCCAAATGTATATTCTGGCAAGAAGAAGTCAAATTTCTTGGCCACGTCGTATCGAAGGAAGGAATTAAATCACTGCTATTCAGAATTGGAAACAGCCAACTACTCCCATAGAAGTCCGAAGTTTTCTCAGATTAGCTAGTTATTATCGGAAGTTCATTAAGAATTTTTCGAAGATATCCAGTTCCTTAACGAAGCTTACTAAGAAACATTCAAGGTTCAATTGGACTCCAGAATGTGAGGCAGCTTTCAAGAAGTTAAAGTTAAAACTGACAACTGCTCCAGTGTTAACAATTATTGATGGCAATCAAGACTTGAAAGTCTGGACAGATGCTTTTAAAGAAGGTCTTGGGGAAGTATTAATGCAAAGAGGCCAGCGCTTATGCTAGCCGTCAATTGAAACCACATGAGAAGAATTATGCAACTCACGATCTTGAATTGTCAGCCATCGTGTTTGCTATGAAAATCTGGAGGCATTATCTACTGTGTGAGAAGTTCGAACAATATAATGATCATCAATCATTGAAATATTTATTCACCCAGAAAGATCTGAATATGAGGCAGCAGCGTTGGATAGAATTTCTCGCGGCATATGATCTTGATATTTTGTATACTCCGGGGAAAGCCAATGTTGTGGCTGATGCGCTTAGCAGAAAGAATGTAATCATTGCCAGTCTTATCATCACACCTTCATTGATTGATAACATATCTTCTCTTCAGAAGGATGATCACTTCATTTAGAAGATCAGAGAGAGAATTCAGAAAGGCGAGCCCTTGAGTTTTCAGATTGATAACGATGGGATTTTGAGGTTAAAGGGTCGGATTTGTGTTCCAAACATTCCTGAACTCCGGAGAGAAGTATTGGATGAATGTCACGAAGCCAAACTTAGTATCCATCCAGGAGTGAGCAAAATGTATAATGATATCAAACGCACTTTCTGGTGGAGATCTATGAAATGAGACATTTCCTTGTACGTTAGCCGGTATACTACTTGTCAACAAGTTAAAAGCGATCAATAGAAACTTGTTGGATTGTTACAACCGTTGGAAATTTCAGGTTGGAAGTGGGAACAGATTCCTATGGATTTCATAGATGGTTTGCCTAGAACCCAGAAAGGAAATGACAGTATTTAGGTGATCGTTGATCGTTTCACGAAGACCACCCATTTCATACCTGTCAGATCGAATAGAACTGCTCAGAGTCTGGCGTAGATTTATTTTAAAGAAATTGTTAAACTTCATGGAGTTCCCATGAGTATCATTAGTGATCGTGACCTGAATTTTTCTAGTAAATTATGGGAAGCATTCCAAGCAGAATTGGCAACGAAACTGAACTAGAGCACTGCTTATCATCCTCAAATAGATGGTCAAACTGAGAGGGTAAATCGTATTCTAGAAGAAATATTGCGGGCTTGTGTTATTGATTTTGGCGGATCATGGGAAGACCACTTGCACTTGGTTGAGTTCTCATACAACAACAGCTACCAAGTGAGCCTGAAAATGTCGCCATTCGAAGCATTGTATGGTCGACCATGCCGATCTCCAGCTTGTTGGGTAGAACCTGGCAATAGACTTGTATTGGGACCAGATATGATTCGGGAAGCTGCGAACAAAATCGATTTCGTTACGAAACGATTACTAGCCACTCAAAGCCGACATAAGAGCCATGCAGATAAGAGAAGAAGAGATTTATCATTCGCTGTTGGTGACTATGTGTATTTGAAGGTATCTCCGATGAGAGGAGTAGTCCGGTTCGGTAAAACAGGGAAATTGGCGCCCAAAATTTATTGGTTCGTTTCCTATTCTAGAACGGATTGGAACTCTTGCTTATAAGGTTCAATTACCAGACTGGTTGCCTAGAATACATGATGTGTTTCACATATCTCAACTTCGAAAGCATGTACATGATCCAGATTTAGTCGTGGAAGAAGCCGCTCAATGGGATTTGGAAATTACTCCAAAATTGGCTGTGAGAAGAGAGCCGATAAATATCATTGGCAAAGAAACTAAAGAACTGAGGAACAAGAAGGTTCACTTAGTCAAAGTGCAATGGAGTGGAGATCTGCGAGACTGTACTTAGGAAACTAGGGAGAGCATTAAGAAAGCCTATCCCAAGTGCAGGGTGGATATCTCTGATTAACTCTGGTGCAAGGTACATTTACCATATTTTGCATTTCCATTTTGTTCTCTACTTTGTTGTTTTTTCTTTTCATGGATGTAAACTTTTTAATTATATAGTCTGAATGATTTTAAAAGAGTATATGAATTAATTACTATATTTTTGCAAAGTTAATCAATAAATTGATTGTTGTATGTGTGTGTGATTATGATTTGATTAATCAAATTATGGGAATGATAGTTAATCTAATCAATAAGAGAATGAAGTTAAATTTATGCAATTAAATCAAGTATTGAACTGATTTAAAAATAGACAGAAATATATACATGCGCATTATATATGTTTGAACAGGTAAATGGATTTGTTGTTGAGTAAAGAATTTATTTGCATGCCCGACAGATAGTTAAACCTTAATGAGTTGGATGCGCAATTTTATTATTATATCAACTCCTGTGAATGCCATTGGATGCAGAGTGCTGGTTATTCAATGTGTAATAATAAACGTCGCCATAGGATAGTAACAATCAATATTGAACTACACCACATGGCATACTTCTTGAAGATAGCATACTTCATCATATACCACATAAGCATTTGGAGCTTGTGTAACGAGATTTAAGGTTTACCATACGAGCGAGAGGCTTGTATGGCGATGACTATATATTACAGGTAGAATTGATGACTGATATGGACTATATAAAATATAATGGTAAATTGCCAGATTATTCAAAACCCCACACGGGTCTGGAGATAACAATAAACACGTCTCTCTGGTCATAAAGGCACAAAAACCATTTATAGGGTGACGAAATTTTATTCTCTGGAGTTATGATCTATACACACTCCCATGTGGACACCGGAATATATCACTATAAATATGTGCATGCTTATTAGGATTTATTGGGTACCTAATACGGCCCAATAAATTTCCAAACCCCTCCCCGTACAAAGGAGGTTATGGCAAAAAATTTCGAAAATTTAGGGCGTTAGCCAAATTTTTGAAGAATTTGAAAATTCTTAGAAACTGAAAATTTGAAGAATGAAAGCTAGAATGGAAGTTGATTTGGTTAATTAAACAACTTTCAGCTTCATTCCTTTTCGGGAACGAAAAGATTTTAAGTGGGGGAGATTGTAACAACCCAGAAAATCTGAACCAATTTAAAATTTTTAATTTAGCTATTTTGGTGGATTTTGAATATTTAAAATAAATTGTTTTAAATAATAACAACCAAAATTCTATTTGAATCGACGTTGGAAAATAAATATATTTATTTCAATCATACAACAAGGCCTGAAATGGCGCGGCAGTTTGAAAATTTGAATTCGAACTTTGACTAACTGTACCGGGTGCAAAATAAAACGGATTTTAGTGAAACCAAAAGTATTTAAATCTGTTTATGATTATCTTTCTAACGAATCTGAAAAATCAAAATTTCATAGTGGAAATCAAAATTTATGGATAAATGAATTTTCAGAAAGGTCGCTATGGAGTTAGATAGCCCTTGAAAATAGCCATTTTGCAAACCACCTCCGTTTTCGACGAAACCACTTTTGTTGGATCCGGGATGTCAAATTATTGCTAGGTTTCAAATTCCATAATTTTTGGAGTTAATATGTGAGCGTGGAAAAGGAAAATGTGTTTGGTTAATATTAGTCAATTTGGATCGACCAGATAATGGCCTTATTTCAAACGGTCTCCAAATTTGACGAAACTAGTTTTGTTGGGACCGTATAATCAAAACATAGCTAGATTTATTTTTCTGGAATTTTTGGGATCAGTATGTGGCCTCGGTAAATTGAAATGTACGTTCAAATCTAATATTTAATGTTTTATATTTTAATTTGAAGAATAACTTACTGAAACCGTCGAATGTGCCTACGAAATATATTCCATTGTGTCCGGAATGGGGGTATTTAGCTAGGAACAACAGACGTTGGGTTTGAATTGGAGATCGTAAGGAGAAGGGGTATTTTTGGATTTTAAAAATAAATATAAAATCATGGACCAATCATAATTGGCCATCTCAACTTTATCTCTCCTCGATCTTTCTACAGACGACGGCGGAAAAGCTTTCCCCGCTTCCTCCTCTGATTCCTCCTCCTACACGCAAAATTAGACCTCCCTCCAATTGGGAATCCTGTAGCCCTCTCCAAGATCTTCAAATCCATATAAGGATTGTATTTTTTCATCGCGTGTTTGAAGGTGATCGACGCTCCAAAGTCCGGGAGTTTGAACCGCCGCCGCACGCACCTGCCACTACTGAAGTGGACCCCACCACCACGCGCGGAGGCGCCTCTCCTCCCTCTTCGACATGGTGTTGGCCGATCCTCCTGTAGCGCACTGGATTGGAAGATAAATGCAAACCTAGTTTCGAACCTCTTCTGAAAGGTAACGGCTGAAAATAAATTTAACTGTTTATTGCACTTTGAAGCGCTACGATTTATGATTTTACAATAAAAATCATATCTTTTTGCTATGTTGTCGAAATCCAGTGAAACAAGAGACATTGGACTCGTGTGGACGTCTTCTACCTTCTAGAAGAGACCAGATATTTTTCTGAGCTTCCTACAATTTTTGGAGGAGTGGAACCCAATGTGAGATTCTGAATTATAAACGATATGCAATGACGATGTATAAATTGTACGGTCGATGTATGAGTTATATAAGCATTGTACACCTTATGTATAAGCATTGTATAAGTTGTATGTGCGATGTATAAGTTATATATACGTTGTAAAAATCATATATGCATTGAATGGAATTGAAATGAAATTGAAATGTATTTATAAATGTATATCTATATATATATACTACTCCCCTCGTCCACAGACCATGGACAATATATATTAGTTGTGATTGTTTGGATTTTGGTTGATGTGAAATTTGGTTGATAAATACAAATGGTTGAAATGATTGATTATGGTTGAAATCCCAATAGGATTAGTTTATGGGAAAATTCGTCCGCGTACGAACTAGATATTGAAATCCCCATTGTCAAAAGCTGCGAGGCTTTAAGGTAGAGCGAGGAACCATACTAGGGATGGTGCTGGTTTTAATTACCCTGCCGTTATGCTGTCGAAATTTTCTGAAATATTCCTGTGTTTGATTTATATTCATGTATTGAAATATATTCATGTGTTGGAAAGTATTCATTTTTGAAATAAAATGGTTTGAACGATAAAAATAACATTTTTATCGAATGTATGAAATAAAAATGATTTGAACGATAAAAATAACAATTTTATAGAATGTATGAAATAAAATAGTTTGAGCGATAAAAATAACATTTTATTGTATGTACGAAGTATATAAAATATTCATTTTTGAAATAAATTGATTTAACAATAAAAATCACATTTTTATCATCTATATGAAGTTTATAAAATAATTGTGTTTGAAATAAATTGTTTTGACAATAAATATTACATTTCTACTATATGTATGAATTGTTAAAGATAGTCATTATTGAAATAAATATATGTTTAATAAAAATATCATTTTTATCACCTACATGAGTTGAAATGGTTTTTGAAATTGTAGAATGGATTATATTTTTATATATATATAATCAAAATAAATCGAATAACGATGTTGTAGTTCGTATTTTGAAATCGTAACTTCAAACGATTGTACCGGGAGATCCGACCGTCGGATTTTCCCAAAACTGGAACCGTTGGGTCCGTTTTGAAAAGATCTTTCCAATGATATAAAATATGTAAAGATCCAACGGCTAGATTTTTAGATATTTGTAAATCAAATCTAGAGAAAAACAGCGCCACGGCCGCATTATGGCATGAAGCGTCGTTTAAATAAATTGGCTATATTTAAATAAATAAAAATACCAATAAATCATTATAAAATATTATAAATGATATGGAATGGAAATAAACTGAATTTACTCGGTTTATGGGATATTTGATGGTTGAATGTGTTTGACGTGAAAATTACATTAATAAAATGAATTATGGATGTCAGATAATTTAACCATTTAAATGAATTGATTTGAAATTCTAATTATACGTGAATTATTTGAAAAGACCGAGTTAATTCTCATTTCAAATAATTGATCGACGGTTAGAAGTCGAAGGTATGAAGACGGTGCAAGACCGAGGATCTTCACATCGATTGGATGGCTACTGATGCCTTTGATGGGAGTTGTTGTCCTGAAGGGGTTATAGTGGTGGTCGTACGGACGTACTTGTGAATCGTTCGGATGTGCGAGGGCCTCTCTCCTATATTGGGCATACGGGAGAGGAATAAGGTGCCTCCGATTTCGTTCAGACCTAGAACAGACTTGTAAATGGTTTTGTGTCCGACGTTGTAGGTTGAAAACGTGCCATACAGAGATGCTATGATCAAAGCTTTTGTTGAAAAGCAGAGCTTTGTGGTTGATGATCAAAGTAGGGCTTTGAATAGCTAGCTTTGTGTTTAGCGTTGATTCGCGAACCTCACACCCGGGTATGGACCAGAAACGGGAGAAGGCTTCAGGGAGGACCTGCGTTTCTTTCTACCTAGGAGTGCTGTTTTGGGTTTTACACGCCCGGGCATTTTACTTAGGTGGATGATGGATAGCGAGGCGCCTCGGTTATATCGGTCGCTCCTGGGCCGACGGTTTGGTCGGTATATGACCAGTTTATGCCCCATTGGGCAGGGAAACGCAGTGTTCAGGCATTATAATCCACTCCGTGTGGACCGGCCCTGACGATCCAGGGGCAGTTGCGGCTGTTCCTGAGACATAGGCTAGATTGTCTCGAAGCGGTAAGGACGATCCCTTGCCTTGGTTCATGACGGAAATCCAATTTCCAAATACGACATCGTACAGTTTTGATTGTATACCTATATATGGCGACATGATATATGGTACCCATGCCTTCTATGATTAATACTTATGATTGAAATTGTTTTTGAAACATATAAACACTAGTGATAATATCAAATTCTTTTGTTTTATTCGTATCAAGCATTTTTTGACCATTATAAGGTAAAACTCTATCCTCCGGTTTGCGTTGCATTGTGTGATGGGAACTGAGTCTTATAATGGCTTCATTTTTATAGAAAGCGTTGCGATGTTTTTAAATGTTTTACTTGTTTTAAGCACTGGCAATCCAATGGAGTAAACCCGTTCCGCGTTAGCGGCGTGGTCCTATGATTGGCCTTATTATTAAAATAAGTTAAGTAGATTTCTCATAACAGTCCCATGAATGACTCGTAGTCTGTTTCACTTGCAAACTCGGGTGCCCCTATTTCTACACGGGCAGCCTTTATTCAGGTTTTAGCAGGCTCTTTCTGGATAGCTGGAGCTGAAGCTGGATTCTATCATTTCTTTTTTTTTATGTTGTTCAGCTCCTGTTGTACGTATTATGTTTTGATTCCGCTGTAGACATTTTATGTAAAGCTGAACTGTATTTTGTACTAAGTATGATCCTGTATACTGTGTAACTTTGATGATTATGTTTATCCAGTGTATTCTATTATACATTATCGTGTGTATTTATTTATTTCTGTTCTAATGTTATTCATTTATGTGTTATATTCCAAAGATTACCCTTGCCACCGTGGAACGTGGTTTGGGGTTGTCACAACCCTATTCACGTTCACTGCCTTTCATGAACGTCAGTTAGGGTTAGGGTATTCTCGGATTGAGAGCATCTGTTGGTGAAAATGGTTTCGTATTTGGATTTCTGGCATCAACTATTATTTGCATGCAATCTTGGGTGAGATTCAAACATAGATTAGTTCGATACCTTTCTACAGTCGCGTAGTTCTTGCACGAAGTCGCAGTTCAACAGACGAGTGCAAGCTGAATGAAAATAGGATGAGGTAATGCGAATTGTTATAAGGAGTTCAATGGTATCATTAGTTCGAAGTATTATGGGGTATATTGAGTTTGTTGTTTTCTTCAATGCGGTGAAGGCAGCCTGGAACCGGATTTTGAATCCTGTGTTCGAGTGTAAACATCGAGGTATGAAGATAGAGAAGAGGGGAAGGTGGAAATTTTGGTAGAAGTGGCTTGAATTTTAGTGATGTACAAAGGAAGTTAGGATTTTTGAAAGTCGGCCAATATTTTGAGGTTCGAATCCGATTTTCTGTAGGAGGAAGAAGGTACTGTAGGTGTAGAGAGTGGACGGGATTAAAGAAATTTAGGCTGGGATATTTTGGGTAAAGGCCCAATTAGTTAAAATATATAAGTTTATTTTAGTTTAATTTAGTACATTAACATTGTAGAATTCATAACTTTACCATACATTATCAGAATTACAAGCGGTCTGATCCGTTGGGATCGTATGGAGGTGGCTACACAATGGAACTGGTTCAGAGTGAATCGGAGCTCGCTATAATTTATCGCAAAATAAAACGTCCGTCTGAATCAAAGATAGTTAATCGTTATTTAACGATAACCGTCTAATGTGAGTAAATCTCATTAACTTTGATCAGTTTATATTTTTATATAACGTATTTTTTTGAATTGATAAATGTTGGTTGATTGCTGTGTGTTAACTGTTTGGATGAACTGTTAATTTATTTGGTTGAAAATATAAATATAGTTATATATAGGACAAATTTTCAAAATAGCCTTGTTTTTAAAACTAATAGCGGATTTAGGCTAGATTTAAAACTATTTGCAGAAATGGGCTTGTTTTGTCCACCTCAGCGTTGAGGTAGCCAGTTGTTTTAAAAAAATACAAGTCGACGCACCTTGTGAAGTGCGCCCCTTATAAAAATATAAGGGACAAATTTTCAAAATAGGCTGTTTTAAAAACTAATAGCAGAATTAGGCAAGTTTTGAAACTATTTGCAGAAATATGCTTGTTTTTGAACAACTATTGCAAAAAACAAGCCTATTTCTGCAAATAGTTTCAAAACTAGCCTAAATATGCTATTAGTTTTAAAAACAAGCTTATTTGGAAAATTTGTCCTTATATATATATATATATATATGTGTGTGTGTGTGTGTATAGCATTAATTAAATATTAATTATGTTGATCAGAATATTTCATGTTGAAATGAAATTGATGTTAATTATGTTGTTCGACGTCTGTGGATGCAGGAAACAGGTTGGAGGGATCCAGCTGGATTCCTCAATATTTATAATACTGGTTTTCTCAGATATTGTGATATATGATGTGATATATAATCTATGATTGATTATGATGACACTGGTCTGGTTATTTGGTATTTTAAATACCATAAGAAATACTGGAATGTAAAAAGGGAATTTTCAAAGTGTATATTGAAAATAAAATATTTGTTAAACAAATAGAATTGAAAAAGGAAATATTTGTAAAATAATTATAAAATCAAAGGATTTTGTAAAAGAAATTAGTTATTAAATCAAAGGATTTTATAAAAGAAAATATTTATAAAATCAATGGATTTTATACAAGATAAAAGGAATATTTATTTAGAAAATAAATAGAAAAGATAAAAAGAATATTTATTTAGAAATTAAATAGAATTATTAAAGGCATATTTATTTAGAAAATAAATAGAATTATAAAAGGCATATTTATTTAGAAAATAAATAGAATTATAAAAGGAATATTTATTTAGAAAATAAATAGAATTATAAAAGGAAATATTTATAAAATGAATATAATTTTATAAAAGGAAATACTTGGAAAATGAATAGAATTTTATAAAAGGAAATATATGCAAAATAAATATTAAATGGAAATCGGTTTTAACAGATAAATGGAAAAGATTAATTTAAAGTAGATTTTAAACAGAATCTGTTTAACAGATAAATTGAGAAGAATGATTTATAAATAAATTTTTATAAATTAAATAAAATATTTATCATGTGATAAATGGAATATATAAGTCTGAACTTATATAGAGAAGTAGAAATCGGTTTTGACACCGATATTTTAAACAGAATGTGAACTCAGCATTTATAAAGGGAATTATAAATGAGATTTAAGTGTTAGAAACAAAAAGGAGATTTTGTATGAAAAAATCTATAAATAGAAGTATAAATAGAATCTGGAAATGGGATATTATTTTAAAATACGAAATCAAACTTAATGGATTATATAAAAGAAATATTTTTCACATTCGATGTGAATAATGGATTAAAATGAATATTTTATAAATTAAAACATTTATAGGGAAAATTGGGTTTTGAAATAGGAATTCAAATGGTAATTGAATAAGATAGCAAATAGGGTTAAAATGAAATTAGTTATTCGATTAGAGTTAATCGAATATTAGTTAATCGAATAGAGTTAGTCGAGTATTAGTTAATCGAATAGAGTTAGTCGAATATTAGTCATTTGAATAGAGTTAATCGAATATTAGTTATCCGAGTAGAGTTAATCGAATTAGAGTTAATCGAATATTAGTTATTCGAATAGAGTTAATCGAATATTAGTAAATCAGATAAGAGTTAATCGAATTAGAGTTAAAAGAATATTAGTTATTCGAATAGAATTATTCGAATATCAGTTAATCGAATAAGAGTTAATCGAATTAGAGTTAGTCAAATATTAGATATTTGAGTAGAGTTAATCGAATATAGTTATTCGAAGAGAGATTATCGAATATAGTTTATTCAAAGAAAAAAGTTATCAAATATAGTTATTCGAAGAAAGATTATCGAATACAGTTTATTCGAAAGAGAGATTATCAAATATAGTTTATTCGAAGAAAAGAGTTATCGAATAGAGTTTATTCGAAAAAGAGTTGTCGAATAGAGATTATTCGAGAGAGAATTATACGTTGAAATTCGATTTTTATCGATTTCGGAAAATTATTATTCATTTTCTATTTTTAAACAAGATTTATTTATTTATTAATAAATTAGTTGTTTGTTTAGTTATCCAAATTAATAAATAAAAGTTATATTTATTTATAACACTATTGTTATAATCAAATGATTTCTATAAAAGAAGTGAATTTGTAAATAGAATCCGAGAGTTACGCAAGGAAGTTTGTTAAAGATTTAAAAGGTGAACTTTGTCTATTTCGAGGTTAGAAATGTTATTCAGTTAAGGTCTGAGCGGTAGTTATACCGCAACTTGATTGACTTCATTTTTAACTAAGGAATGGTTAAGGTTCGACAGTGAAGGATGGTTAAGTGAATTTAGTTAATGAGTGTAATGGTTTGAGTTAGCATAGCGATGTTTTATTTAAAGATCTGTTCAAATCCAATAAAGGAGTTTTGGAAATGTTTTCCAAATAAGAATCGGAAATGTTCTCTAATATAAAAAAAATAGAAATGAGAGTAAATACGAAAATGTTTTCCAATGATTAATAATGTATATTTTCTAAATTTAGAAAATAAGAATTTATGAATATATGGAAATAGAAATAGGGAAATGGATAATTGAATGAAAAATTAAATTAAAGGGGATCGGTGTTTATTGATGATTTGCTCGGTAAGATTTCCATTTGGAAATACGACCGTTGTTTGGACACATATTTTCCTTTGATAGTTAAATAACTGACTATCAAACTTGACCATTTCCGTTGTCAATACGAAGAGACCGAGATCAGATTTATTATCTGAAAACCACTCTGTATGGGCATTAGCGTTGCGAATCAAATATGATGAAGATAATTGAAGACGAAGTTTGTGCAAGGGTTGTTCTGGAAAATCCTAGGTAGAAATTGCCTAAGATGGGTTTACATAATAGTGCATTTGGTTTGTCCAGTCCCAGGGAAACCTGTATGGAAGAATGTATGACGAAGTATGTTCAATAGATCACGTAATTGATCTCTTCAATCATATTTACGTTTGGTGGTGGAGGAATTCGTTTCTCTTAGCTGTATATGTGATACCCCACATCCGTTAATGTCACTCTATAAAGAATGCATTAAGTTCCCTGAAGCATTATTGGTGAAAAGGAACATAATATCACAAGACAGACATGTAAAATAGCAGCCGAATTAAAAACCTTATTTAAAACAAAACATCATGGTCCCAAATACCGAGTTTATATCATAAGTTTAAAGTAACCAATTACATAAATAATCTATCTTGCCAAAAATATCAGAGTACAAAAGCATAAAACCATATTTCCAGGTGAAGCCATAAGAGCGTTGACTAGAAGTTAAAACGGTACATTAATATCCAAAATCCAAGCTAAGCTGAAAGAATTCAAATCAACTTTAAGCAATTCCACCCTAAGAACCTGGTGGGGGGAACGAACGAGAGAGAAGAGGAAACAAAAAGGGTCAGACATAAAGTCTGGCGAGTCCAGTTACTTTTAAATATAAATAAATAAAAGTATCATGGCAGGTAAATAAAACTGGAAGAACAAGATAACAGTAACAATAACAAGTGTGAACTGAGCAAGATAAGATGAACATGGTATATTGCGCTTCTTAAATACATTTCTCAGCACCGCACCAATACTAGTATATCAGAAATAGAATGATCCTTACCAATACCGTTCCATTACATTTTCCTGATTATTAGGTTACTTGGGTTAGTAGAACTCAAGACATATTCGCGCATCATACCCATTTACTTTCCCATGGATTCACCTAATACAATATATGTAGTTATCTCTCAATATTGAGATACACCCCATGGTAACCCACTTGCACGGTCTCCACCGTAATGAACGTAGTCCCTCATCCTACGCCGGAGTTACATACGGATCTCTATATAACACTGTCATGTTCCACATATATCTGCCATTACCATGCTACGTAAGCATACAGACTGCCACCATCGATCGAATCGGATTCCCTATCGGAATAATGCCTCTAGTCTATGATACACCACCCAGAGCTGATATGCATGTGTCTAGACTGTCCCACGTATGTACTGTAATTGTAGCTCGATACCTCAATCGCACGTCCTCTAATGTGCACCGAGTTCCATGGTAGGGCTAAATAAGAAACACGGAACTCGGCCGGGAGCCTTTCCATACCTGTACAGGCCCGCCTTTAAGAGCCTCCAAATACAGATATTCCTAGGGTTTGTTTTCCATGGTGGCTATGGCCCCACCTCGGCCCCTCCCTCAACTAGTAACGACTAAAAGAGCTAAGCGACCTCCCCTAACAATAACAAATCTGAACATCATGTGGCGTCTACCCTCATCCCCATACCTCAATAGTGAAAGGTGAAATGGTATCTTGGGTTTAACTCTAGTCATTTCGCATCCCGCTGGCTGCCGATGATGGGTATCCGACGGTCTACTATCCTCGTTGGTCTTGACCCTCTGCCTTCCTCTGCCTCCTCGTTAGACAACTGCCGAACCACGCTGGTGTCACCTCGTTACAGCATTCTGACTGCATAGCTACATCTGCAGTCAAGGCCCACCCACCTAGTAGTTACGCGCAGACCCAACCTCTGTGAGCATAGCCTAAGACATCTGTCACCGCACAGAGGACTACTAGGAGCACCTTAAGTACCTTAGGAATCCGCGTGCTTCCTCTTTCATTCCTTTGGAGCCGTCAACACAGTCAGATGAATGTGCACTCCCCTCGTGTCTTATAACACCTTGATGATCTACCTCGTTGGGTTATTCCCCCTCAAATGTGTGGACTGGTCCAAGCGCCTCACTTTAATATGTTATTAGACCCTATGTCTAATCATTCTATTACGCGCTTGCTTTTCCTCCTCAGGTTTCCTTTTAACTTGTTAATCCACATTCATATTGAATTCTTAATCAAGTTAATAGGTTCCTCTTGCTTATTAATTTTGGTTATATAACTTAAACCCTTTAAGTTCATTAATAAGCCTACAACATGTTATTCTCTAGATTATGGCCCAAGGTCTATGACCCACAATCCCTTTATATTTTTATCGTCCAACTCCATATTTACAATAACATGTTCTTACTTAATGTGTAATTAAGTACGCCTCAATTTACATGTTTCCTTTTTAACACGTCAGTCATTATTTATGATTAAATATAACTTATATTATAAATTTTCCTCGTTCTTTCTCATTTAATCATAATTCCATTTTACATTGTCAACACAACTTATCGTTGTTTACTTGTTAACTTAGTTCTATTAACTATAGCCCATTAACAAGTTTCTCGACCCATAAATTGTAATCTATGTTATAATTTCCTCTTGTCCCTAGGTAAAGCCTAAACATGTTATTCACATCAGCGGGTTCCAGGCTTCTAGATTACTTAATTTATAATTAAGTACCTCTTATCTTATTACACAAGTTGTCTCATTTCCTTACAAGTTATGCTTACCCTAAACGGTGTCTCTACTTACATAACTTTATCATTTATATCGGTTACATACACCACTAGGTGTCTTTAATTACATAACCTTATCGGGTTAAGTTTATGGGCCTAAATGTAAATATTATCCGCCCCCTCAGATTTGCTTAGCCCACCCACAATCCAACCAATTTTACATAACCCCAACTTTAGTTCATATTCATACAATCCCTCTGGATTAAATTAGGTTAAGCAGTCCAATTCACTACCATGTCCATTTATGGTTTATTATGGGCTAGACCTCCCACATTAGGCCTACAACTTGTCGATGCTGGATAGGCCAGTCGGGTCCGAGCAGACTTCTTCCACAAGTTGGGCCTAACCTCGTGTCATAGCTCATCTCGTATTTGCACACTTAGACCTCTCACATTAGGTTCAACATCAGTGGCTGCTGGATATGCCGGTCGGGTCCGGGCAGCCTTCCACCACTAATGCAACCTAACCTCGTGTCTTAGCGTTACTAGGGCTCCATTATTTTTGGCATTTCAATTAAATTTCCCTACTCCAAATATAGACTTTCATGCCCCCTTTCAATTAATATTTACAATTATCCTATTTCAATTGTAGGTTTCCATGCCCTAAATCAATATTCATGTGTGTTCCAATTTAGGCCCCAAATTGTCATGTACATATGTTACAATCTATGCCCAATTTCATAATTACATATGTTCCGATTAATACCCCAATTCAATATTTGCACATTCCAATACAAATTTTACCCAAATTCATGTTCACTTATTTTCCAATATATGCCTAACTTCATGTTCATATTATCCAATATAAAATATTCCCCCAAATCCATATTCATATATTTTCCAATTTTATGCCCAAATTTACATTCATAATTTCCAATACCAATTATGCCCCAATTTATGTCTTTCCCAATCGTTCCCAATTTCTCACGTTCACATTTTTCAGCATTAGGCCTAGGCTCGAAGGTAGCCTGGCTATATAAAAATAAAAGGGGAAAGAGGGAGAGAAGAGAATCAGAACAGGCATAATAACAAATCAATACATAACGGTAGAAATAGGAATAAAAACTGATTGGACATATTATGACAAGATTAGACTTGGTGATGATATAAACATATAAGAACAGATCAGAGGAATATGTTCTAATAGAACTGATTAGGCACTGATTCAAGATCCAATTTTTATATACATATCACGATTATTATTTAAATGTTCAGATCTAAAAATAACATGAACTCACAGTGAATAGATCTAAGGAAATGGATCCAAATTACTGCGAAGAACACGTCGAATTTGTTGTTGTAGCAATCGTTGAATTTGTATAATGCTTGCTGAATTGGTTTTGGAGTAGATTAGGCCATTCAATCTTTGTTGTAGCAGAGCTTCGCCATCGTCACTATTTTTAGATGAATAAAACCTAGGTCTAGGGTCCTTTATATAGCCTTGGGTTCAATGAATCTTGCTCAGAAAGGTGTCCAGATACAAAACGAAGTATTACACCTGTAACAACCCGTATTTTTGAATAACATGTTATAACATAAATGGAGGCAGAATTAAACTGTAAAATCTGAATCAAGGGAAACGGGCTATGCCATTGCGTTCGTCTCGGAAAAATACGCGAAATAGAGTCCGAGTTTTCGAAAATCGGAGTCCGTATGACCAAGATATGGCCTCGCGAAGTTTCACGAAAAATTCACAAATTAAAGTATACTTAATTAAGTGAAATGGGTTGCGCAGAGAAATATATATATATATTGATATATATATATATAATTTAAAATTAATTAAATAAATATGCAAAATGTTCAAAACAGCGAATTGGGAGAGGGGAATAACCGAACCGGCCGATTTTTGAGGTCGACCCGAGCCCGTTGGGTCGACTAGGGGTTAATCCAGGGTGTTTGGCTGTCAACCCGTGGGCCGATTCGTTCAAATGCAGATTTTGCATTTGAATGGTTCTCATGGTTAAGCTTTAATCTAAAGGCCCTAGATGGTTCCTACACTTGACTTCTTCCCCAAGACATGCTTTGATGGCTTGGATTGAATCTAGAGTTAATCCTATGGCTAATACTATCCTAAAACTCTATAAAAAGACCCCTAAACCTAGCCTAAATCACCATTATTCAATCCTACAACTAAACTATGCCAAATTTGTTCCTCTCATGGCCTCCACTCTCATGCTAAAATTTCTAAGTTAATTTCTATGAGAGATTTTGAGTTCATACAAGTGTTTTCAAACTTGTATGAGTGTTCTTAGCTTGCATTCAAGTCAAGTTGCAACATTTCTATTTCAAAGCAAGGGTTTTTATTGAATTGGCTCAAGGGTTTTCATTTGGAGCTTGCATATTTGGGTTTTTGGTGCTTGCATAAGGGCTTCGTCTCAATCTTTATAATAAATATTTATTTGTGTCTTCATAGCATTGTAAGCCCTTTTCTACTTTCTTTCTTTGAACTCTAAAGTTAAATGAATGATGCAAGTTTGGGGTTGATCATTATATGCAAGTTTGGTTGATCATTATATGCAAGTTTGGTTGGTCATTATATGCAAGTTTGGTTGATCATTATATGCAAGTTTGGTTGGTCATTATATGCAAGTTTGGTTGATCATTATATGCAAGTTTGGTTGGTCATTATATGCAAGTTTGGTTGATCATTATATGCAAGTTTGGTTGATCATTATATGCAAGTTTGGATGATCATTATGCAAGTTGGTTTAATCATTATGTATGACACATGTTGCTATGTTATGCAAGTTTGAGTTGATCATGTTATCATGTTATGCAAGTTAAACTTGAGGTTTTGAGCATAAAGCTCCAAACTTTATATTAAAGGTTGCATTTTGGCAACATGAAAGTTATCATATCCCTTATGATAACTTGCATGTGAGGCAAAATGCGAACTTCTAGCAACTTCTACATGTCATTTATCACCATGTATCACTCATATGCTAAGTTTGGTTTTATGCATGCTCTTGAAGCCTAACAATGCAATATGCAAGTATATGAACATATGTACATCTCATATGCCACCATGATAAACTTGTGGCTTCAACACCTTTTTGTCATGATTATGCCAAGTTCCCTATTTTACCCTTTATGCGTTGTTGCGATTATGTGAACGATGGGATTACGTTGGGGTTGGGTAAAATTATGACATGAACATGATTTTTATAACATAACGTGATATGTTAACTTGTAATTATGTTTTGGAAACATAATGGACATGACACTTAGAAAATATGAGTGTGGCCAACTCGAGGTTGGGTTGAGTTTGTAGCATAAATCTACCCGGACCCGCCCGGCTTAACTAGTGGCTACAAACAATAGGACCCAATGTGAGAAGTTGGTCATGTTGTGCTCGAACCCGAGGTTAGACCAAGTTGTGGTGTAAAGCTACCCGGACCCGCCCGGCTTAACTAGTAACCACAACAAAGTCTAATGTGAGAGGTTAAAGCACATTAAGTTAATTAATGCCTCCTGATTAGGGTTAAGTCATGGTCCACTTAATACTTAATCAATTTGGACTGGATGGGTTAATCGAGGTTAAGTCAGGAGCCTTGGGTACTCTTAACCGATTTAATCCACGTTTGGATCGGGTTAACCACATTTAACCCGTTAAGAAACCCTAGTTGCGTGGTCCTTTTCAGCAGTAACCTTCTAGGTAGTATCATATGACCCTAGGACTAGGCTAGGGTGGGGCACGATTACTGGGCTGATTGTAAGAGACCAAAAGAGACGGCTGAATGATGCCCCGGTTGTTCAGGCGGACCATGGTCGTGCACATCAAGTCCGGAGTTGAACACGGGCAACGGTAGGTTTGGACTGTGCATCATGGTATGGTGTCAGAGGGTTACACCATAGGGCCTGATACACCCTAGGGTGGACCCTGCACAGTCAACTACATTACATGATTAAGCCGTATGACACCGACACTTGACGAGTTAGGCTTATAGGGAGCCGATCGACTAGACCGAGTAGTTGGACCTTGATTTAGGTCATCTCATGATGTTGGGCCAAGCTTGGGCCAAGGGATCAATTCTTGTTTTTACTTGACATGTTAGAATGCTAGTACACCCGTGGTGCAAAACTTAGCCTTAATTATGCGATGACACCTTTATCTATCTTGTTAGTTAATCATCATGCCAGTATGTTGTTATCCTTATGTTCATCTCAGCTTCTCATGCCAGTTAACTTTACTAGTTCATAGACAGATAGTAGTAGGGCTTACTAGTCTTTTTGAATGACCTGTTTTCTTTCGCCTCTTTTCTTCCGTTCCCCCCCCTCAGGTTCTCAGGGTGGGAACATTGGAGCTTAGCTTGGATCTTTACAGCTTGCTTACTGGATTTGCTCATGTACGGTTTTGGACATTGAGCTAGCTATGGTTTATCACTTCATTTTGGGGATAGTACTTTATGTATTTCAGTTTTTCAGTTTATGCTTTTATCTAGACTTTGTTGTTGGAAAATAATGACCAAGTACTTTGTTGTAACATGACTATGGTTTTGAAATGCTAAGTTTTATCCGCTGCTTTACTACTCTGTTTTACTTATATGTTCTGTCTTGTGATATCTGCATGCATGATTACCTTGTTTAAACACCCCTCCAAAGTTAGTGTCCTTGCTAGAGTGGCACTGGCGGAGGTGGGGTGTTACAACACCCAGATCTGCTCAGGGGTGGGTTGACCCCCCTTTGAGTAGGTCGACCTATGTGTCGACCCCCCTTTGGGTTGGTCGACCTATGGGTCGACCCCCCATTGGATGGGTAGACACACCTGGGCGGGAAATCCGCCGCCTTCCCAAATTTTGAATTTTGGACCGAATTTCAAATTTTTGAACCACTTTTGAATTTATGAACCTATTATATTTATATAAATATGTATATATATATTCTTCTTGTGCATATACAAACTTCAAACCTTAGTAACTTCTTCATACGGTGTCCGATTTATGCAAACCAGGTGTCTATTTTGACGAGAATTTCGAGATAGACGCAATGGCATAGTCCGTTTTACGTAATTCTTAATATTTAATTAAGTTTTCCTTAATTCATTGTTAACAGTGTATTTCACACTAATTATTCTTTAATTTATCATCCTTAGTGTTGTTAAAATTTCAGGGTGTAACATTCTCCCCTACTCAAAGGATTTTATTCCCGAAATCTCTAAGTTAAGAAGAACGTATATCCTAACATCCAACAATCATACATCCATCTTGCAATCACAAGCATCCATTGTCCTTAAAGAATTTATAATGCTTTTATGAACATATGTAATAGTGTGTGTATATGTCCATAAGATCAGGCGGTCTATTGATTCAGTTGACCTCCTTAATGCAATGTATGTTTGTGCCATGCAACCAAAATGTATGCTAATCATCCTAATCCATGTAAGTTCTATATGTGTGCTCAATCATCCATCCAAATGCAACATCAACGTAACGATAATCCTATCTTCATCCATAAAAAATTAAAATGTACACACATCAATATGCAATATGTAAGTGATTGAGCCGATCTAGTGCCGATTGTGTGTGTATATGCATCCACGAGCAATCACTAGCAACCACTTGCATTCATAAAAACATAATATGTCTCAAACCATGTTTACATTCATTAGTTTTCTACCTATAGACTCGATCGATGGGAGATATTCAAACGATAGATACAAGTATTAATTCGAAGCTTGGAAAAAGAAGTTAAGAACATATTCTCGAAAAGGAAAGGATGTGAAGCACGAATCTTGTCCTCAGCCTCCCAAGTAGCGTTCTTGCGGTCCTTTCCCCATTGCACTTTTACCAGCTTCACTTCTTTGCACAATGTCTTAACCTTCGATCCAAGTATGCAAGTTGGAACTCATTCCATTGTTGCTTCCTTCTCTACTTTCACTTCCTCTCGCAAGTTTGGTTTCACCACCTCGAACTATATACATTTTATCGCCTCTTGAATGAATAGTCATGTTAGAATGATGGGCTCCCTCAAGGTCTGTCTTCAATAGGTTTCCCATTCCGATATAATTTACCTATCAAACCTCTTAAGTAGATCACCTACTTGCTTACAAAGTTCCCTCTTTTCTTTTAGGAGTCATATGTCACACAGGCAATGCAACTCGCTTTACATTGTCCACCAAGTATATGCAGAAACCAACCTTGTGCCTCGGGGTAAACCCCGAACCTCATCAAAAACATCAGGATACTCACAATTATTGGTACATATCGCAAATCATCGATAGATATATCAAGCGGTTCTAGGAGACTAAGCATGACAGACCCTTTTGGGGTCATAAGAAATCACGAGAGTCTTTCTATGGCAAGTCAGAAGTCTAACGATTCCCCTCTCACAATATAGAATGGCTCCATATATGGTTAACCCATCCATCCTAGAATCAAACCGTATCTTATGAAATCAAGAACATATGCATCGCAGTCAAACTCGACACCAAACACAGAGATTCTTAAACCTCGACAAATCATCGATAAATGTGTCATGCCTCCACTGGGATTAGAGATAATAATGGAATCCAAAACCATACTAGTATCTAGGTGTGGAGACCCAACTAAAGAATCAGATATAAAAGAATGCGAAGCGCCAGAAAAAGAATCCTAACAGGATGATCAGAAATAGAAATCAATCTTTCAATGGAAACTTTCCTACACCTATCCTGTCCACCAGCTATGAGAACATTAGCTTGCTCTCTAGAAGTTCCTGCCCTCTAGCCTTGTCCAGCTTGTCTCTTTGGGAACTCCTCCTTAATAAGGTGTCCCGCCTTACCAAAGTGGTAACAACGCCTTTCCTCTTTCTACAATCCTTTTTTCAGATGACCCACCGTTTTGAAGTTATGGTATTTTCTCGTTTCTTCTTTCATCTGTATTTCCTTCTTCATCCATCATTTTATTTCATCTTTGGGTTGTGCTCCTTAGCCCCAACTCGCTTACTCTCCTTTTTGCCACATGCTAACTAGTTTCTTGAAAGTGGCCTCCATCGCACGGAAATCCTTTTGAGGCTTGAGAGAAAATAAGACGTAGGTGGAACCACTGCGGCTAAAGATGAAGGTTGGGCACTTCTTTTCCCTTCGACATGTACCGTAGTTTTAACATGCCCACGGAACCATGCCGAAATGGGGATACCCCTTCGAGAAGAAACGGTTCCCCGAACAAAAAGGAAATGGAATCAAGCGGAGAATCAAGAAGATATTTATGGCTCTGGGAAATATGCTTTTCGAATACAGACTTTTATTTTAAAATACTTTGTTTTTGAGACCATTTTTGAAAACCATTTTCAAAATATTTTATCCGATCTTATAACCATATGCTCTTATACAAAATGCGACATCCCACGTCCATTTATGTCACTCTATAAAGAATGCATTAAGTTCCGTGAAGCGTTATTGGTGAATAAGAACATAATATCACAAGACACAAATGTAAACTAGCAGCGGAATTAAAAACTTTATTTAAATCAAAACATCATGGTCCCAAATACCGAGTTTACATCATAAGTTTGAAGTAACCAGTTACACAAATAATTTGTCTTGCCAAAAATATCAGAGTACAAAAGCATAAAACCATATTTCCCAGGTGAAGCCATAAGAGAGTTGACCAGAAGTCAAAGCAGTACATCAATATCCAAAATCCAAGCTAACCTGAAAGAATCCAATCAACTCTAAGCACTTCCACCCTAATAAACGAAGGGGAAACGGAAGAGAGAGAAGAGGAAACAAAAAGGGTCAGACATAAAGTCTGGCGAATCCAGTTACTTTTAAATATAAATAAATGAAAGTATCATGGAAGGTATATAAAAATGGAAGAACAAGATAACAGTAACAATAACAAGTGTGAACTGAGCAAGATAAGATGAACAAGATATATTGCGCTTCTTAAATACATTTCTCTGCACCGCACAGATACTAGTATATCAGAAATAGAATGATCCTTACCAATACCATTCCATTACATTTTCTTGATTATTAGGTTACTTGGGTTAGTAGAACTCAAGACTTATCCGCGCATCGTACCCATTTACTTTCCTATGGATTCACCTAATACAATATATGTAGTTATCTCTCAATATTGAGATACACCTCATGGTAACCCACTTCAACGGTCTCCACCGTAATTGTAACGACCCTGGGTTTTCGCGATCCTGGATATCAACATAAACTCAATGTCGACTACCCAAGCATCGGAAACACCGGATAGTCTATGAAAGAAATTAGAGGGTGAGAATAGATAAGATAGAAACAAAGAATAGAAGAAGAAGAAGAACATACAACATCAGAGTAACACGAATATCACAGCAGAACAAACAACATATAATAGATAACATATCCTGGAAATAAAATCAGTATATTTATACGGTAACATTATCAGAGTTCAACACTTACAACGCAGCGGAATAAACAATAGCTATATAATCCTGAAGCCTCCTGCCCAAGCTCTCCAAGTATATTTGAAAAATCCTGACTACTTGACTGCCCGTACAAAATTGGGCACCCAAGAGTTTAGGGAAAACAAAACAAAACAAACTCTGGGTCAGTCATGGGACTGGTGTGAGTAAAACAAATTAAAACAGTTTGAGCGATTAAATGATATCTCATAAGATCACGCCGTATAACGGAACGGGTTTTTCCCTTATGAGAATCCTAAAAAATCTTTATATCAAAACCCTTTTGATATTATAATAGTGTCTATCAACCATAATATCATAATCATCTAGCAGAAACGCTTTCATCTCACGTTCTACATATATTGTATACAATCAAAACCGCGAGCACTTATGGGGTAATGGGTTTCCAACTATGACAAGGTATGGAACCATCTTCTGATAGTGTATCTCTAGAGAGGAATACAATGGGTTCAACAAGAACATCTTGCAACCCGGCCACACATGACTGACCACTCATTTCGCTTGAGTGTATCGAATGTATATCACCAACGGTTGGGATCAGCAACCGTTTCCCGAATGGGACAACATCGAATAGATTAAAGAATGAAATGAATATCTCTAGATAGGTGATAATACAACCTACTTGGAAGCTGACCACTTAGCCATGCTGCATGCCTAATTTTTGTCATTTTTTGGTTGTAAGGCTAGAGGCCACGCTTATCTCTAATAGATCACACATTTATTCACTTTGAATGTCACATCGTCATACCTGCCAAATCACAAATTGATTTCCCCAAAAATACAACGGGCATACAGCTAAGAGAAACGAATTCCTCCACCACCAGGTAAATACATTTCAAGAGATCAACTTACGCGATCCATTAAATATACTCTATCAGACATTCTTCCATACGGGTCGTCCTAGGACTAGACAAACCGAAGGTTCTATTTTGTAAATCCATCTTAGGCAACTTTTACCTAGGATCGCCAGAACAGCCCTTGCATCACTCTGTCTTCAATTATTTTCATCATATTTGATTCGCAACGTTAATACCCATACGAAGTGGCTTTCAGATAATGAATCTGATCCCTGTCTCTCCGTATTGACGACGGAAAAATGGTCAAAAACCTCGATAGTTGGTGAGTTAACTATCAAAGAAAAACACGTGTGCAAACATCGGGCGTATTTCCAAATGGAAATCTTACCGATCAATCATAAATCAACATTTTATCTTTAGTTCATTAATTTATTTATTTATTTCCAATTTCCATATATTCAACATTCCTTATTTTCTAAATTTAGAAAATAAACGTTATTAATCATTGGAAAACATTTCCATCTCATTTTCACGTATCACTATCATTCCAGTATTCTTTACCATCCAACATTTCATTTTCTATTATTTGAAAATATCTCTGATTATATTTGGAAAATGTTTCCAAAACTCATTCCTTGGATTTAAACAGATGTTTAAATAAAACATTGCTATGCCAATTCAAAACATTACCTTCATTAACTATATTCACTTAACCGAACTTTACTATCAAACCTTAACCATTCCTTAGTTACAGGCGAAGTCAATCAAGTTGGGGTATAACTACCTCTCAGACCTTAACTGAACAACATTACTAACTTCGAAATAGACAAAGTTCACCTTCTAAATATTTAACAAACTTCCTTACGCAACTCTCGGATTCAGTTTATGAATCTAGTTCTTTTATGAAAAATATTGGTTATAACAATAATGTTATAATCCCTACTTCTGAAATACCTAACTTCAAATATAATTTTTATTTATTAATTTGGATAAATAAACAAATAACAAATTTATTAATAAATAAATAAATCTTGATTTAAAACGGAAAGTGAATAGTACTTTCCTGAAATCGGTATAATCGAATTTCAACTTATAACTCTCTTTCGAATAATCTCTATTCGATAACTCCTTTTGAATAAACTATATTCGATTAAGTCTCTTCGAATAACTAATATTCGATAATCTCTCTTTCGAATAAACTATATTCGACTAACACCTTTCTTCGAATAAACTATATTCGATTAACTCCTTTCTTCGAATAAACTATATTCGATAATCTCTTTTTGAATAAACTATATTCGATTAACTCCTTTCGAATAAACTATATTCGATTAATTCCTTTAACTCTATTCGAATAAACAATATTCGATTACTCCTTTTGAATAACTAATATTCGATAACTCCTTTCGAATAAACTATATTCGATTAACTCCTTTCTAATAACTAATATTCGATAACCGCTTTTCCAAAACTATATTCGATTAATTCTCTTCTTCGAATAACCTTATTCGATAACTCTTTCTTCGAATAAACTATATTCGAATAACTCTAATCCGACTAACTCTAATTCAATTAACTCTATTCGACTAATATTCGACTAACTCTTGTTCGATTAACTCTATTCAATCAACTCTATTTGATTAACTCTTATTCGATTAACTCTAATCAATTAACTCCATTCAATTAACTTCTTTCGATTAAATCCTTTCATTTAACTCTAACTCGATTAACTCTAATCGATTAATTCTAATTCGATTAACTCTACTCGATAAACTCCTTTAAGTTTTACTTCGTATTTCATAATAGTATCCCAATTCCAAATTCTGTTTATACTTCTATTTATAGAATTATTCATACGAAATCTCTTTTTTTATTTCTAACACTTAAATCCCATTTAAGATTTCCTTTTATAGCTCTATTTATTTCATAAATAAATATTTCCTTTTATAACTCTATTTATTTTTCTAAATAAACGTTCCCTTTTCAATTCTATTTATTTAACAAATAAATATTTTCTTTTATAATCCATTTATTTTTCTAAATAAATAATTCCTTTTCAATTCTATTTGTAAATGGTTTACAAATATTTCCTTTTTAATTCTATTTGTAAAGGGTTTACAAATATTCCCTTTTCAATTCTATTTGTAAATGGTTTACAAATATTCCCTTTTTCAATTCTATTTGTAAAAGGTTTACAAATATTTCCTTTTCAATTTGTTTTCATAAATATTTCCTTTTCTATTTGTTTTCACAAATATTTCCTTTTCTATTTATATATACAATCCATTGATTTTATATAAATAATTTATTTTCAAAATACACTTTGAAAATCCCCTTTTCTACATCCCTGTATTTCTTACGGTATTTAATATACCAAATAACAATGATCGAGATCATTCAACACACATAATCAACAACAGATTATATATCACATCATATATCACAATATATGAAACCAAACAGTAAAATAAATGTTGAGGAATCCAGTTGGATTCCTCCGACCTGTTTCCCTGCATCCATAGATGTTAAACAATACAATTAACATCGATTTCATTTTACTATGAAATATTCTGCTAAACAGAATCAATTTATATATATATATATACATATACATTTATTTATATATATACAACCAGATCTATAATTTCAACCAATTACTTAGTAGTTCAAACAAATAGTCAATACACAAAAATCAATCATCATTTAGCAGTTCTAAATATACATTATAAAAATATGAACTGATAGAGTTAGTGAGTTTTACTCACATTGGTGGTTTGTCGTTAAATATCGATAGCCATTGTCGATTCAGATCGGACAATTTATTATGCTATAAATTATAACGGACTCCAATTCACTCCCAGTCAGTTCCATTGCATAGTCGTCGTCCATATGATCCCATTGGATCGCGTCTCGTCAAATTCTGATAACGTATGGCCGAGATATCAAGATTATAATTTAGTACACTTATTTGAATTGAACAAAGGTTTTGAATCTAAATTATCATTGTGCTCACCACTCATAATAAGGCCCATACCCATCTATAACCAACCAGGCCCGCTCGTTACCTTCTCCTTCTTCTACTCATGCTAATACACCCATATCCTCATCAAACCCGTACTGCTTTAACATCCATTCCGTTCGTTCTTCACCCCTACGAACATGCTTATCCCTCACGATATTCAATTCAAACACACCGAAATTTCCATCTTTCCGTCCTCTTCCTTCTCGAACTCATCCGGTTGAACTCGATCTTGGTTATCAAAATCCGTCGAAGACCTTCACTTGCGTTTTCAGCACAGAAGCGCGCCCTTGTACTGACGGAAACTCATCAAAGTTCCACCATCGAAGCCTCTCCTCCTCGCAAACTCAAAAATAACACACAATAAATCGCTACCCGAAAATCAGGATTTTTTGGAACCCTAGAAGATGTTGGTATAGAAAAACAACGATAGGATTTTGTGTGGACCCTTAAAGATGCACACAGCGGTGGAGAGTAGGCTTTGACGAATCCATTTATATGGGTTTTGAGATTTTTCACTTTTGATTTGAATTTCAATCGATTTTAGAAATCGAGATTGGTTTACTGTAGAAAAGGAACGACGGCGTGATGTTTTGACCATGTTGAAGAAAAAAATTAGGGTTAGTAATTTGCGAGGGATATTTATAGAGTAAGGTATAAAATTTTATAATTGATTTTATATTGATTTTTATTGAAGCATTAGTTCAATTTATCGTTTAAAAATTCATATAATCACATACGGATCCCGTTTCAGTGAAAGGGGAAATACAGCTATGGTTCGAACATTACGGACCCAATGAAACTGGTTTCGTCGAATTCCGACTCCATTTGCTTACACAGCGTATTTTTAACTGTCAAAATACTGACTGTTTTTCGCATTAAAAATCCGTACGGCCACACACTGACCCCAAAAATCACGAAAATTGAAATCTAACAATAATTTAATATTGCGGATCCAACAAAATTAGTTTCGTCAAAAACGGAGGTCGTTTGCAAAACTGGCTATTTTTAAAGCTCTAAATAAACTATTTTAAATATTAACATATTTAAAAATAATTAAATTTAATATTTATAAATAAATATTATCATATATATTCACAATAGATTATCATACAGCTCCAATTGGATTTATAACTCGATATTCAAATCCCGGTTGAATTGATACAAGTTATATTGAAAATTTCATTTATAATATAAATAAATCGTTATAAATTATAAAGGAATTCCATAATGACTTTTCGAAAATTTGATTTGGACATAAATCAAAATTGACACAACAAAATCTCGATTTTTATCTTTTATTAGAAAAATATTGTTCACCAGCTCCGAACGTTTCTTGTTTCATAGAAATTCGATTTAAAACGGACCCTGTATATTCAGTTGAAGTTCAAATCGCCAAATCGCGAACTGCCGCGCCATTTCGAGTTCGATTATAATTATAATATAATTATACGTTCAACTGTTGTTTATATAATATATTCGTTATTATAAATCAAATTCTAAACTGAATTAAATATTATAAATAATCCAATTCACACAATATTGCCAATTCACTATTTCCTACTGTTTCAGAATTAAATATATTATTATATTATTTAAATTAATTAAATATTCAATATTATTTAATTAAATAACCATTTAATTCTCTAAATCACTAATTAAATAAATTAATTATTATACCGTAAAAATACGGGACATTATAGTAATGAATGCAGCCAATCATCCTGTGCCGGAGTGACGTACGGATCTCTATATAACAATGTTACGTTACACATATATATGTCATTATTATGTTACGTAAGCGTACAGACTGCCACCATCGATCGAATTAGATTCCTTATCGGAATAAAGCCCTCTAGTCTACGATACACCACCCAAAGCAGATATGCATGTATTTAGAATGTCCCACGTATGTACTGTAATTGTACCTCGATGCCTCAATCGCACGTCCTCTAATGTGCACCGAGTTCCGTGGCAGGGCTAAACAAGAAACACGGAACTCGGCCGAGAGCCTTTCCATACTTGTATAGGCCTGCCTTTAAGAGCCTCCAAATACAGATATTCCTAGGGTCTGTTTTCCATGGTGGCTATGGCCCCTCCCTCAACTAGTAAAGACTACAAGAGCTAAGTGACTGCCCCTAATAACAACCAATCTAAACATCCATGTGGTGTCTACCCTCAACCCCGTACCTCGATAGTGAAAGGTGAAATAGTATCTTGGGTTTAGCTCCAGTCTTTTCGCATCCCGCAGGTTGCCGATGACGGGTACCCGACGGTCTACTATTCTTGTTGGTCGTGACTCTCTGCCTTCCTCTGCCTCCTCATGAGGCAAACGTCGAACCGCCCTGGTGTCACCATGTCACAGCATTCTGACTGCATAGTTGCATCTGCAGTCAAGGCCCACCTACTTAGTAGTTACGCGTAGACCCAACCTCTACGACAATAGCCTAAGACATCTGTCGCCGCAAAGAGGATTACTAGGAGCACCTTACGTACCTCAGGAAGCCGCGTGCTTCCCCTTCCAGTCCTTTGGAGCTGTCAGAACAATCAGATGAATGTGCGCTCCCCTCATGCCTTATAACACCTTGATGATCAAGCTCGTTGGGTTATTCACCCTCAAACGTGCGGACTGGTCCAAGCGCCTCACTTTAATATGTTGTTAGACCCTATGCCTAATCATTCTATTACGCGCTTGCTTTTCCTCCTTAGGTTTCCTTTTAACTTGGTTATCCCCATTCATATTGAATTCTTAATCAAGTTACCAGGTTCCTCTTGCTTATTAATTTTTATTATATAACTTAACCCTTTTAGCTTCATCAATAAGCCAACAACATGTTGTTCTCTAGATTGTGGCCCAAGGTCTATGACCTACAATCCCTTTATATTTTTATCGTCCAATTCCACAGTTACAATAACATGTTCTTACTTAATGTGTAATTAAGTACGCCTCAATTGACTTGTTTCCTTTTTAACATGTCAGTCATTATTTATGACTAAATATAACTTATCTTATAAGTTTTCCTCGTTCTTTCTCATTTAATCATAATTCCATTTTACATTGTCAATACAACTTATCATTGTTTACTTATTAACTGATTTCTGTTAACTAAGGCTAATTAACAAGTTTCTCAACCTATTAATTATAACCTATGTTATAATTTCCTCTTGTCCCTAGGACAAGCCTAAACATATTATTCACATCAGTGGGTTCCTCACTTCTAGATTACTTTATTTATAATTAAGTACCTCTTATCTTATTACATAAGTTGTCTCATTTACTTACAAGTTATGCTTACCCTAAACGGTGTATTTACTTACATAACTTTATAATTTCTACCATTTACATACACCACTAAGTGTCTTTAATTACATAACCTTATCAGGTTAAGTTTATGGGCCCAAATGTATATATTACCCGCCCCCTCAGATTTGCTTAGCCCACCCACTATCCAACCAATTTTACTTAACCACATCTTTAGTTCATATTCATACAATCCCTATGGATTAAATTAGGTTAAGCAGTCCAATTCACTACCATGTCCATTTATGGTTTATTATGGGCTAGACCTCCCACATTAGGCCTACAACTTGTTGATGCTGGATAGGCCAGTCAGGTCTGGGCAGACTTCTTCCACAAGTTGGGCCTAACCTCGTGTCATAGCTCATCTCGTATTTGCGCACTTAGTTCTCTCACATTAGGTTTCCGGTCGGGTCCGGGCAGACTTCCACCACTAATGCAACCTAACCTCGTGTCTAACCGTTACTAGGGCTCCATTATTTTTGGCATATACAATTAAATTTCCCTATTCCAAATATAGACTTTCATGCCCCCTTTCAATTCATATTTAAAATTATTGTAACACCCCACACCCGCTATGGTCACTCGCTAAGGGAATGCCATAACATCGGTGGAGTATTTTAAGTGAATATAGAACAGAAAAATTTCAACAAGACAGATATAAGTAATACTTGAAATTCTTAAAACATCATTTCATTGCATCGGAAAATAAAACATGTTTGGTTACATCACAAAACCATAATAAGAGTCAAGTACAAAATATCCATCCTGATAAATAAAAGTACATAATCCCAATACATGAACTGATAGCCATGAAAGAAAGGGTAAGCTGAGCTCTACATCTATGGTCCAAGCTCCAAAAGAGAATAAAGCAGCCTGATGTAGCCCACTCGCACCGGGCCCACTCTGATAACCTGAGGGTTGGAAAAAAAAGATAAAAACAACGGGGTCAGACATAAGTCTGAGTGAGTCCTATAACCCTAACAATACAACCATTAAAGTAATTAGGGTATGACATAAACAAGGTACGGTACCTCTGGGGATAATGACTACACTAAGTAGCCAACTAAACACAGGATATACTAAGATAACCGAAAAGATGCATTTATCCACCCAAGGATAATTACTAGATTGCACCACCCCAGATCTACCCACCCAAGGGTAATTCCTATACTGCACCACACCAGTTCTACCCACCCAAGGGTAATTCCTACTTAAAGGTTGATCCCACTAAGTGTACTTAGTAATTTTACCCAGTAGCTTCGTGTACCCCTAGCTGACTACATAGGTGCCGTCTACCCCTATCTCCACTAGGTGTACCCACTACTTCCCAAGCGATCGGCTCCCTACCGTAGATACCCGTGTTGGTCCCTCAATGGGGTGTATCACTCCCCAAAGTGGCCACCATATAATATCAACGGTGCACGGCTTTATATCTACACGATGCAACAACGGCTTATCTACCAGCCCGGGCCCACACACGCATATGAAACCCGATGGACTTGCGTTGCCACCGCTAACCCGTTTTGGCCTCTTATAGTCAAGCCCAATATGCGTGTCCCGACACTCGACATGGGTCGAGCCCACAAAGATACGTTTGGGATATTGGTTGAAATGGGCCCCCACAAGCTACTACTTAAGCTTGTCATTTTATCTAGTGCATCCCACTTAACCCCCTTTTTTTTATAATCATGCCCCCTTACATGTTAAGGTTTGGTTAAGTCATCTAATTATATTTCAATTGCCACTTAAGGCACCCACTAGATTTCCGCATGCCACCCAAGGCACTTACTTGATTCCCACATGCCACCCAAGGCACTTACTTAACCCTTTAATCATGTTTAATTACATGTTCCACTTTGGTTAAGTATTCTAATCGTATTTTCTATTGCCACTCAAGGCAACCCACTAGTTTCCTCATGCCACCCAAGGCACCCCCACTAGTTACTACATGCCGCCCAAGGCACCCACTTAACCCCTCATGCCCCTCTACATGATAATATGGTTAAGTGTTTCTTAATTCATTAATTAAGATCATGACCTCATAAAGACCTCTCACATTAGACCGTCTTTTATGACTGCTGGATTTGCCGGTTGGTTCCGGGCAGACTTCTGTCATCAAAAGGGTCTAACCTCGTGTCTTTACTTTAATCATGTATTTACTTTATGACTAAGACCTCTCACATTGGGCCAATCATTTGTAGCCGCTGGATGGCCGGTCGGTTCCGGGCAGACTTCCGCTACAAAAGGGTCCAACCTCGTGTCTTAGTTGATTAATTACACCTAATTAATCACCCCCATATTAATTATCCCTAATTAATATCAAGTTTTTCATAACATGGGTAGACCTAACTCAATAGGTAAATTCCCATGGGGTAGACCTAACTCAATAGGTAAATTCCCACTTATGCTTATTCATTTTATGGTATGCTTAATCATAACCATTTCACACCATTCATTAACATGTCTATTAACCCCATCGTTTCCCCACGCACTTATGCTAACACGACATATTTCCAAGAGAAGATTCTTTCACACTTAACATGGGTTTCACTTAGCATACATTAGCATTAACATGGGTTAAAAGGTGTCCACTTACATCATGATATTAACCCAACTAGCATTACTAAATAACCCAACTTGCATGAACATACATATGTCGTATATACAAAGGCGACTTGCATAAGTATTCATAGGTCATACAAAGATGAACTTGCATGTGTCTTAAAGGTGTGAACTTGCACAACATGTTACATGTTAACTTGCATAACATCATACACATAACTTGCATGATATCATAAACATAACTTGCATATCAACATACACATAACTTGCATAACATCATGCACATAACTTACATAACCTCATACACCTAACTTGCATATGAACTTGCATAACAACATGCACATAACTTACATAACATCATACACCTAACTTGCATAACATGTTGATCTTGCATATAAGCATACACATAACTTGCTTAACATGTTGAACTTGCATATATGACTTGCATCTTAAAGGAGGGTAAACATGCATAGCATATAAAGGTGTCATCTTGCATATGTATGCATCACATTTAAAAGGGTAAACTTGCATGTCATGATTTATGCATAATACCAAACACTTAGCATGCATAAAACCACCTACTTAGCATGCATAGAATCAATTACTTATTATGCATAAACACACCACTTAACTTGCATAAACCCAAACACTTAGCATGCATAAAACCCAATACTTAACATGCATACAATCAAATACTTAGCATGCACAAAATCAAATACATAGCATGCATAACACCAAATACTTAGCATGCATAAAATCACATGCATAACTTGCATATCATGTTACATATAACTTGCATATACTCTCACATATAGTTTGCATAACATGTTACATATGCATAAATGTTCAACATAATGTTTTGCATCATAAAACATGGCAATAAACTTGCATATAGCATAAAACTTGCAATTCACATATCATACAAACTTGCATAAACTCATTTATCCACAAACATAGTCATGTCTTATCACATCCTACCATAATCAATTTAACAATTGATTATTAAAGCTATAGGAACTCACCAAAACCAAGATTAGCAAACTTATGAAGTGGAATTAGTGGCTTTAGTTGAAGAAGATGTTGATTGGAGGTTGATTAGCTTGCAACTCTCTTCATTGATTTGTGGAGGCCACGCTCAAATTTCATTTTGCCATAGTTTAGTTACAAGACCTAATTATGAATGAATTAGGATAGGGTTGGGGTCTTATTTATAGGATTAGGTGAGTGTTTTAGGCCATTAGATTAACCCTAGGTTAGATTAGGTCCGTTAGATTTAGGAAACCTCTAGAACCAGCCCTCTAAGCCAGCCCAAGAACCCAAACTGGTGCACCCAGTTTTACTGGGCGTCGCACCCCTGTCGACAGGCAAGTCGACACCCCTGTTGACAGGCCTGTCGACAGCCCTGTCGACATGGGTAGGGCGGGAATTTTTCCCGCCTGGCCCCGCTGCTTTTATATTGAAATCTGAATTTGAATTTTTAAATCTGTTTTTATCTTTGAATTTTCTGAAAACTTCTTTGGGCCATAACCGGGCCATACGGACTCCGATTTTCGAAAACTCGGACTCTATTTTGCGTATTTTTCCGAGACGAACGCAATGACGCAGCCCGTTTCCCCCAATTCCCACGTCTGAGATTATTTATTCTGTAATTAGTGAATTTTAGCATTAACTAAAATTCGGGGTGTTACATTCTCCCCTCCTTAAAGGATTTCGTCCCCGAAATCTCTAAGCTAAGGAGAATGCATATCCTACCATCCAAACCACCATCTACTCAATCCATCAAACACGGGCATCCATTGTCCTTAAAACAATTTCTAATGATGTATGAGCATATGCAAAAAGTGTGTGTATATGTTCCCTATCTAATGTATGAACATATGCAAACCATGATAGTGCCATGCATCCATTATGTATGCGAGAGAACCCTATCGACACATACAATATTTACATGAGTGCACAATCATTCACCAAAATGCATCATCCATATGATAACACAATCATTATACATCCATTAATATAGCTACCTACACACATAAATATGCAATATGCAATATGAAGTGACTGAGCCGATCTAGTGCCTAAAGTGTGTATATATGCATCCACGAGCAACCACTAGCAAACACTTGCATCCACGTGCATCCATCATACATAACATGTCTCAAACACATGTTTCAACCATAGGTTTACCCTATCTAACGGTCAAAGGTGCTAATGAGAGGACATACTAAGGATAAGATAAGCACAAGATATGCGATGAAGGAGAAGCAAAAGGACATACCCTCCGAAAGAAAAGGGTACCTCGAACGCATCTTCGCTTCCGTCTCCCAGGTAGCGTCGCTCTCTTCATCTCCCCCCCTCTGTACTTTGACTAGTTGAACCTCTCTGTTTCTCAGCTTCCAAATCTCTGACCCAAGGATGCAAGTAGGAGCTCGTCGAATCGTCGCATCACACTCTACTTCCACTTCTCTAAGCAAACTCGGCTCTACCACCTCTGCGGTCTCATGTAGGCACGTCCTCCTATGGAATACATCATGTACACCACTAAGTCTGTCGGGCAACTCCACCAATGGAAGATGCTCCCCCCCATGTACCTCCCAAAATCCAAGATACATAGCCTCAAAAGGTCTTCTAAAATATGACTCACCCTCTCGGTCTGGCCGTCCGTCTGAGGGTGATATGTGGTACTCAAACACAACTGAGTCCCTACCGCCTCTTGGAAACTCTTCCAAAACTCCCTAGTGAAGATAGGATCTCGATCGCTCACCATACTGGAGGGTACACCATGCAATCTAATAATCTTTCGAATATAAACTGAAGCTAGACATGGAATAGTCCTCTTGCTCTTCACAGGTACGAAATGGGCACACTTAGTAAGTCTATCTACCACAACCCAAATTCCCGTATTACCCTTCCTTGATTTTGGTAATCCTTCGAGACACTATCCCACTTCCTTAGCGGAACTTCCAATGGGTGAAGCAACCCACTTGGTTTCTTTTACTCCGCTTTCACCAAGCATCTAGCGACATACTCGGCCATGTCTTTCTTCATACCGGCCCAAAAGAAAACTTGCTTCGTGTTTTGGTACTTCTTATCCCCACAGGGATGTATGGTCATCCTCGAACGGTGTGCATCCTCAAGAATAACCTTCCTCAAACCCTCGTCTTGCGGTACACAAAGTCTACCGTCTCTACGCAAGCACCCCCTATCGTCTAGGGTGTACCTACTCAAATGGCTGGACGACTCCCCCCTTATGAGCTTCTCTATCAACTCGACCAACTGTGGGTCGTCCCTCTGGGCTTCCCCAATCCGCCCCAGAAGAGTAGGTCTAACCTCCAAGGATGCTAGCAAACCGGGTATATAATCAATGGAAGGTCTAAAGTCAATCATAGAAATAAACTCTAAGCTCCGTCGTTCAACGAACCACAAACTCGAGGACAACCTTTTTCTACTTAAGGCATCCGCTACCATGTTACCCTTGCCGTGGGTGCACGCTATCTCAAACTCATAGGACGCTAAGAATCCTATTCACTTTTGTTGTCTTAAGACTATGCGCCTGGAGAGTCTCCAATACTTCCTTAAGATGTAGGGCAGGTTCTTCTCCACTCCTAGAGAAAATCAGGATATTCTCCCATGTAAAATCATCACAACTATCCATCTCTCACGCAGACCACCTTAGTCGAACTCGACATCCCCCAAATGCAAGCCCCAAAGGCCTAAACCAATATCAGACAAACACCCAAGGGATACCTCCTTCGAATTCAGACGACCTACGTGAGATGATACTAGTAAAAACGGCTAAATAATTAAGCCCTTGCCCAACTATGGATGTCATCGCCAGTCTCGCTCCCAAAACCACCGTTTTCCCTTAACTGGCTTTGCTCATCCTATTGAGCACATACGAAAACTTATTTCGCTCCTAGAAAAGACCAAGATGTCATTTATAAAGACCATCACAAACTTATTCAGGTACTCCCTGAACACCCTTCTCATCATATGCGGGGGCGTTCGTCAAACCAAATGGCATCACCAGCCACTCATAAAAACCATCCGGAGTCCTAAAGGTAGTCTTCTCCATACTATCCTCAGTCACTCTCAACTGACGAAACCTCGTGGCTAAGTCCAACTGCGAAAATACTGAGGCGCCCACTAACTGATCAAAGAGATCATCAATCCTCGA
Organism: Allium sativum; assembly: GCA_030737875.1. Classification (NCBI taxonomy): domain Eukaryota; kingdom Viridiplantae; phylum Streptophyta; class Magnoliopsida; order Asparagales; family Amaryllidaceae; genus Allium; species Allium sativum. The sequence goes on along the minus strand of CM060919.1, from coordinate 283,218,258 downwards.
CAATGGGTGTCTATTCTTCTTTGTGAGTTTATTTAGTTCTCTTTAACCTACACAAAGTCTGAGGGACCCATCCGCCTTCGTGGCAAAAACTACCGGAGCACCCCACTCCGATATACTTCGTCTTATGAACCCCTTCTCAAGTAAATCGCCTACTCGCTTATGGAGTTCCCTCCTCTCACGAGGAGCCTTGTGGCACACTGGCCAAGATACTGGTTTGGCATCGTCTACCAGATATATTCGGAAGTCAATCTCCCGCTCCGGAGGTAAGCCCTTCACCTCCTCACACACATCCGAGTATTCCCGGACCACTCTAACTGATTGCAATCTCTTGACCGACGTGTCAAGCGATTCTAGATAACTTAGCATAACAGATTCCATGGGATTACAAGAGATCTCGAGAGTGTTACCCTAGCGGGTCATAAGCCTAACAACTCTCCTTCCACAATCAAGAACGGCACCCCTACTGGATAACCAGTCCATGCCCAACACTATCCCATAGCCCGTGAAGCCCAAAAAAAAAACATCACATCTAAATTCAATGCTAAGTATAGCAACTTTCAAACCCAAACACATCATGGAGCCCCAATTGGGTTTGAAACAACTAAGGGATCATCTACCAAACTGGTGTCTAAGTGCAGTGACTCAACTAACAATGATGAGATAAACGAACTCGATGCGTCAGTATCAAATAAAGTTCGAATCGGATAATAAAGAAATCCAAATTCCAACCTAGACGGTCCTATCCCCATCAGGTACCCTAGTCGCGAGGGAATACAACTACCCTCCAGGAGATTCCATAGCTTGCCTATGCCCCTTTGGACAATCCTAATAAGATGTCCCATTCCTTCCCAAAAGGATAACTACTTGCCTTCTTCTTCCCATTCTCCACTCGTAACCTTCCACCAATGAGGTTTCATCCTTCATTAACCAAACAACTGTTTGAGCCTTCCTCCCCTCGTCTATCCAATAGATACCTACCAGTCCTCCTCCTTCTTGAACCAACTTCTAATCCGACTAACGTCTAAGTCCCTTGAAGTGGTTTTCCATTCTTATCTATCATAGAAAGATCACCTATATACGGAGGGAAACTCAAAACGAGAGAGGAAGAGATTCAAACGGAGAATTCGAAAGATAAAGATATGGCTATCGGGGATTATGCTTTTCTTTCAAAAACCTTTCTCTTAAAAGACATGTTTTTGAAAATACTCCTTTCAAAAATATTTTTCTAAAATTTTTTATCTGTTCTGGTAACCTTTGCTCTGATACCACGTGTAACACCCCACACCCGCTATGGTCACTCGCTAAGGGAATGCCATAACATCGGTGGAGTATTTTAAGTGAATATAGAACAGAAAAATTTCAACAAGACAGATATAAGTAATACTTGAAATTCTTAAAACATCATTTCATTGCGTCGGAAAATAAAACATGTTTGGTTACATCACAAAACCATAATAAGAGTCAAGTACAAAATATCCATCCTGATAAATAAAAGTACATAATCCCAATACATGAACTGATAGCCATGAAAGAAAGGGTAAGCTGAGCTCTACATCTATGGTCCAAGCTCCAAAAGAGAATAAAGCAGCCTGATGTAGCCCACTCGCACCGGGCCCACTCTGATAACCTGAGGGTTGGAAAAAAAAGATAAAAACAACGGGGTCAGACATAAGTCTGAGTGAGTCCTATAACCCTAACAATACAACCATTAAAGTAATTAGGGTATGACATAAACAAGGTACGGTACCTCTGGGGATAATGACTACACTAAGTAGCCAACTAAACACAGGATATACTAAGATAACCGAAAAGATGCATTTATCCACCCAAGGATAATTACTAGATTGCACCACCCCAGATCTACCCACCCAAGGGTAATTCCTACACTGCACCACACCAGTTCTACCCACCCAAGGGTAATTCCTACTTAAAGGTTGATCCCACTAAGTGTACTTAGTAATTTTACCCAGTAGCTTCGTGTACCCCTAGCTGACTACATAGGTGCCGTCTGCCCCTATCTCCACTAGGTGTACCCACTACTTCCCAAGCGATCGGCTCCCTACCGTAGATACCCGTGCTGGTCCCTCAATGGGGTGTATCACTCCCCAAAGTGGCCACCATATAATATCAACGGTGCACGGCTTTATATCTACACGATGCAACAACGGCTTATCTACCAGCCCGGGCCCACACACGCATATGAAACCCGATGGACTTGCGTTGCCACCGCTAACCCGTTTTGGCCTCTTATAGTCAAGCCCAATATGCGTGTCCCGACACTCGACATGGGTCGAGCCCACAAAGATACGTTTGGGATATTGGTTGAAATGGGCCCCCACAAGCTACTACTTAAGCTTGTCATTTTATCTAGTGCATCCCACTTAACCCCCTTTTTTTTATAATCATGCCCCCTTACATGTTAAGGTTTGGTTAAGTCATCTAATTATATTTCAATTGCCACTTAAGGCACCCACTAGATTTCCGCATGCCACCCAAGGCACTTACTTGATTCCCACATGCCACCCAAGGCACTTACTTAACCCTTTAATTATGTTTAATTACATGTTCCACTTTGGTTAAGTATTCTAATCGTATTTTCTATTGCCACTCAAGGCAACCCACTAGTTTCCTCATGCCACCCAAGGCACCCCCACTAGTTACTACATGCCGCCCAAGGCACCCACTTAACCCCTCATGCCCCTCTACATGCTAATATGGTTAAGTGTTCTTAATTCATTAATTAAGATCATGACCTCATAAAGACCTCTCACATTAGACCGTCTTTTATGACTGCTGGATTTGCCGGTTGGTTCCGGGCAGACTTCTGTCATCAAAAGGGTCTAACCTCGTGTCTTTACTTTAATCATGTATTTACTTTATGACTAAGACCTCTCACATTGGGCCAATCATTTGTAGCCGCTGGATGGCCGGTCGGTTCCGGGCAGACTTCCGCTACAAAAGGGTCCAACCTCGTGTCTTAGTTGATTAATTACACCTAATTAATCACCCCCATATTAATTATCCCTAATTAATATCAAGTTTTTCATAACATGGGTAGACCTAACTCAATAGGTAAATTCCCATGGGGTAGACCTAACTCAATAGGTAAATTCCCACTTATGCTTATTCATTTTATGGTATGCTTAATCATAACCATTTCACACCATTCATTAACATGTCTATTAACCCCATCGTTTCCCCACGCACTTATGCTAACACGACATATTTCCAAGAGAAGATTCTTTCACACTTAACATGGGTTTCACTTAGCATACATTAGCATTAACATGGGTTAAAAGGTGTCCACTTACATCATGATATTAACCCAACTAGCATTACTAAATAACCCAACTTGCATGAACATACATATGTCGTATATACAAAGGCGACTTGCATAAGTATTCATAGGTCATACAAAGATGAACTTGCATGTGTCTTAAAGGTGTGAACTTGCACAACATGTTACATGTTAACTTGCATAACATCATACACATAACTTGCATGATATCATAAACATAACTTGCATATCAACATACACATAACTTGCATAACATCATGCACATAACTTGCATAACCTCATACACCTAACTTGCATATGAACTTGCATAACAACATGCACATAACTTACATAACATCATACACCTAACTTGCATAACATGTTGATCTTGCATATAAGCATACACATAACTTGCTTAACATGTTGAACTTGCATATATGACTTGCATCTTAAAGGAGGGTAAACATGCATAGCATATAAAGGTGTCATCTTGCATATGTATGCATCACATTTAAAAGGGTAAACTTGCATGTCATGATTTATGCATAATACCAAACACTTAGCATGCATAAAACCACCTACTTAGCATGCATAGAATCAATTACTTATTATGCATAAACACACCACTTAACTTGCATAAACCCAAACACTTAGCATGCATAAAACCCAATACTTAACATGCATACAATCAAATACTTAGCATGCACAAAATCAAATACATAGCATGCATAACACCAAATACTTAGCATGCATAAAATCACATGCATAACTTGCATATCATGTTACATATAACTTGCATATACTCTCACATATAGTTTGCATAACATGTTACATATGCATAAATGTTCAACATAATGTTTTGCATCATAAAACATGGCAATAAACTTGCATATAGCATAAAACTTGCAATTCACATATCATACAAACTTGCATAAACTCATTTATCCACAAACATAGCCATGTCTTATCACATCCTACCATAATCAATTTAACAATTGATTATTAAAGCTATAGGAACTCACCAAAACCAAGATTAGCAAACTTATGAAGTGGAATTAGTGGCTTTAGTTGAAGAAGATGTTGATTGGAGGTTGATTAGCTTGCAACTCTCTTCATTGATTTGTGGAGGCCACGCTCAAATTTCATTTTGCCATAGTTTAGTTACAAGACCTAATTATGAATGAATTAGGATAGGGTTGGGGTCTTATTTATAGGATTAGGTGAGTGTTTTAGGCCCTTAGATTAACCCTAGGTTAGATTAGGTCCGTTAGATTTAGGAAACCTCTAGAACCAGCCCTCTAAGCCAGCCCAAGAACCCAAACTGGTGCACCCAGTTTTACTGGGCGTCGCACCCCTGTCGACAGGCAAGTCGACAGGCAAGTCGACACCCCTGTCGACAGGCCTGTCGACAGCCCTGTCGACATGGGTAGGGCGGGAATTTTTCCCGCCTGGCCCCGGTTGCTTTTATATTGAAATCTGAATTTGAATTTTTAAATCTGTTTTTATCTTTGAATTTTCTGAAAACTTCTTTGGGCCATAACCGGGCCATACGGACTCCAATTTTCGAAAACTCGGACTCTATTTTGCGTATTTTTCCGAGACGAACGCAATGACGCAGCCCGTTTCCCCCAATTCCCACGTCTGAGATTATTTATTCTGTAATTAGTGAATTTTAGCATTAACTAAAATTCGGGGTGTTACAATTATCCTATTTCAATTATAGGTTTCCATGCCCTAAATCAATATTCAGGTGTGTTCTAGTTTATGCCCCAAATTGACATGTACATATGTTACAATCTATGCCTAATTTCATAATTACATATGTTCCAATTTATACCCCAATTCAATATTTACACATTCCAATACAAATTTTACCCAAATTCATGTTCACTTATTTTCCAGTATATGCCTAACTTCATGTTCATATTATCCAATATAAAATATGCCTCCAAATCCATATTCGTATATTTTCCAATTTTACGCCCAAATTTACATTCATAATTTCCCATACCAATTATGCCCTAATTTATATCTTTCCCAATTGTTCCCAATTTCTCACGTTCGCATTTTTCAGCCTTAGGCCTAGGTTCGAAGGTAGCATGGCTATATAAAAATAAAAGGGAAAAGAGGGAGCGAAGAGAATCAGAACATGCATAATAACGAATCAATACATAACGGTCGAAATAGGCATAAAAACTAAATGTACATATTATGACAAGTTTAGACTTGGTGACGATATAAACATATAAGAACAGATCAGAGGAATATGTCATAACAGAACGGATTAAGTGTAACGACCCGGACTTTTTATACATCACTGACTATATTTTGATCGTAAATACGTATGTGTAAATACGAGTTTAAATTTCAAACTTTAAAATTTATAATACATGTTAAAATTTGAATGATAGCACTTGCACAAGCACAGCGCTTACAAACACTTGTTTTTGCTATGCATAGATTTATAGCATGATGTGTTATAGCATTTGTTTAAATATATTGTTTATAACAATTATATGTAGCATTTTAAAATGCCATTTTTTCCAATTGTGTTTGTTTGCTTTCAAAGGGTTTTTTTTAAAGCCTTATGCTTTTAAGTTAAAATCTAGTTTTTCCGCAAGGCATTATTTTTACCAAAAGAACTTGTTGAAACCACATCTCATCGACAAAAGCAAGACTTATCAAAACATGCATGTTTCATTAAAACATTAAAACTTGAATACCCACTTTACTTGCATTCACTTGCAAACATGAGTTCATAAACATCGCCTACACCTAGTTGCAACTACACTAGAAGAGCCTAGACTAGAAACTACTTTTAAACAAGTATTTGAGAGCTTGTACACTTCACATGACGATGTTTCTTTGTTCAACATTTTCAGTTTTTTAATCTTTTCATTTTCTGAAAATCTCTACTCTTGTGTCCCCAAAAACACTTGCATTCTTGTCAAATATCGGTACTAGAAGACCACAAAGACATGTACAAACAAACATGTTTCTTCACTACTCTAGTAAGCCTAAAGACATGTTTTTTTTAAAGTTTCTTTGCACAAACAATGTCATGGCCGTAAGTAAGAATGTGCAGGAAATTTCAGGTTTTGTAATACCTTGGAGGCCAAGGTAAAATACTATATAATTTTTGTTAAATCAAAGTTGTTCATATGAATGAAGTAAGCTAATAGCATGTGAGAAAACTGAGCTATAATGGTACACAAAGGAAGCTACTATTTTTGGCCAGAGTCCTATGATAAATGACATGTAGTACAAGTGCATTTAATTGGTTGTTCTTAGTACACCAATAAGAGTCCTTGCGCAGGGAAATATTTCACATGAAGTGGCTGCTAAGACCATGTGAAGTCACAGGATTTTGTGTTGATTGTGTGAGAGAAATATTTTTTTAAAGTGGTCTTTCAAATGGCTTGCAAAAACTGAAAACTGTTTTTCTTTGTCTCTTCATTCCTAGACAACATTTTATACATCAATATTTTTATCATTTTACACTACTATATAAAGACCATGGCATGAACACTTTCATACACATTCTCAAACAATTCCAAACTAAATCAGTAAGAGGAAACCAGAGAGAAACTCTTAGAGCAAAGGTGAGTAAATCTTTTAACCAAGCTTTACTGTTTTTTTTTCATTTTGATATAAAGTGAATCTTGTGTGCATCGTATTTGTGGAAAAGGGTATGCTCATTTGTATGTTGATCTAATAAAACACTTGCTGCTTGTCACTCAACCTAAGTACAAATGGTTTATAAAACTGTGTGATACTGGAGGACCATCATATTCTGTTTTTCTTCTTTTTCTGTTGAACTGTGTATCATAGCAATGGTGATCTGTTGATTCATGTTAGGAACTAGATGTTGGTGTGTTTTCAGGAATCTTTTTAATAGCCTAGGATGTTTTTAAGTGGCAAATTCATTTCAAAATATACCCTGTATATTAAGAACCAGCAACACAGCAGGTATACTTCCAAACTCTTTGTACAATCATATTTTCAAATTTTTTTTTTAAATCCAATTAAATACATGAATCGAATCACGGTGGAAAATGAGGATTTTTGGAAGTAGTTTCGTGATTTTTAATGTCCTGGATAGTCGGGAAATGATAGATGACCAGAAAATGGAATCTTGCCAAATTCCGATCATCCAATTGATTTGGGTTCGAGTGGATGATGATGGAGCAGCGTTTTGGATCGGGTAATCAGGGAAAAATACTAGAAAAATTTTCCAATGTATAGATTGTGTGAAATTGGGGGAAATAGGGTTTAAGTGGGTTGTTTGGGTTCGGTTTTTCTCCGTTGAACTGCTCATCGTCGGAGCAGTTATCGAGGTACGGTCAGGGGGGGTTGGCCGCGTCTGGGTCTGGCGATGGTGTGGTGATGAGGCGGTGGTGGCTCGTGGGCCTGAGGTGGAGCAGCGATGGGTTTTCCCCGATGATGACAGTTGTGGAATTTTGAGTGGGCCGGTGATTTTAAGATGGACGTCGAGGTGGAGCCAGTGGAGCTCTCCGTCGTGATCAGGAAGGAAGAACGGACTTGCGTGGCCGGTCGCTGCTGGATGAAGGCGCCGGAACCGAGTGTGTACGTGCACAGCTTGGTGATGCACAAGGAAGAAGACGTTGGATTTTGCTATGTGATCGGTCAAGTAAAATGCTGATGGATTTAGTGATTTTCATATGATTTCCTGGTGTGGCACTTGGGTTTGGCACTTTGTTTTTCCAGAGTGTTGGCACTTTGGATTTTAGAGGTTTGGCACTTGAGTTTTTCCTAGGGTAGTGGCACTTGTTTTCGGCCTTGATCACCAAGTCTTGGCACCCTAGTTTAGTACATAGCACCTTGTTTTTTTTATATAGTTTTTAACCTTAGTTAATTTGAAATCATGTGAACATTATAAAGCGAAGTTTCATTAAAATTTTGTTTAAGCGTTAAAATTTTAAATTCAAAATTTTAAGTAAAACCCAATATACAAATGGATTAGAAGAAGCATTATTAGTAGAACAGGCCAAGAAGAGGGGAAGCAAGTGAATCAGGAATCGATAATTATTGTCGAGTAATACAAAACTAAGTTAGTTATGAAATTTAGTTTATAATTAATAATTTAAATTTATTTTAATATAAATAATTGTAGTACCATTTGGATTCTATTTTCAAGCAAATGGAATAGAAATGTTTTGTAGGTACTAAACTTTTATCAAGTTAAATCTGTAAGTCAAAACCTTTGTCATCACAATATAATTCATATTGTACTGTTCTGAACTGATAAATATAAACTGTACTTTTATCTGCTTAGATTTGTAATTTCAAAAGGAATTGTTCGTAATCATTTCAAAGTACCGGATAACATTTCCACTTTGAATCGGTTGTACGCTACGCGTCAGAGGTATATAAAGTTGAAGACGGTGTTATGCAAGGACTATATTTTTATATAGTGCCTTCGGTTTGTTCAAACCCAGAACAACTTGTATGGACGAGTGTCCGACAAAGTAATTCCAACTGGTCACGTACGTTGATCTTTTCAAACGTAATTATATGGTGGCAGAGGAATTCGTTTCTCTCGCCGTATACCTGTAATTTATTTTTGTCAATTAGTGATCGGGAAGTCTGGACGATGTGGCACTCAAAGAAATAAACAAGTGTTGATGACGTGAGTCTAGCCTCAAGCCTCACACCCAGGAAATGACAAAAATCGGGCAGGCAGCATGGCTATGTGGGTCGCTCCCATTAGGGTGTAGTATCACCTATCTAGAGAAATTCCTTTTGTTTCTTAATCTATCGATTCTGCCCATGCGGGGATGGTTGCCGTACACAACCATCGGTGATGTACATTCGATACACTCAAGAGAAATGAGTGGTCGGTCATGTGAGGGCCGGGTTGCAAGAAGTTCTTGTTGAACCCAGATGTATTTGCCTCTAGAGATACATCAGCGGAAGGTGGACCCATACCTTGTCAAGTTGGAAATCAGATTTACCTAAGCGCCAAGCGGTTTTTATTTGTATACTATATCGGAGAATGTGAGATGCAAGCATTCTCCTAGATTTCTAAATTATTTGTGAAAACCCTTAATATTATAATAATATCTGTTTTAAAAGTATACGAAGTGTTTTGATCTCATAAGGTAAAAACCCGTTCCGTATTCATGGCGTGGTCTTGTGAGATGTTTTTCTTAAACTGTTTTAAACTGTTTACTCATACCAGTCCCCTGACTGACCCGGAGTTTATTTTCTGTGTTTTCCCTTAAACTCTTGGGTATTCATAACACTTGTTATGAATAGACAAGTGAATCAGGATGTAGAAACTTATGAAGCTGAATGAAGATTATCAGTGTGCTGGTCTACCCACCTTATCTACTGTATAATTAAGTGTGCAAGTTAGTCGTCTGTGTTATGTATAATTAATGATGTACTATGAATGGGTTGTGTCACAAGGCCTATGATGCTCTGATGTAAAATATTCCGCTATGTAATATTATAAAGTATTATCTTTTTGTGAAAAATTCCGCTGTGAGATTCTGATGTTCTGTGTTTTATCTTCTATCTCTTCTTATTTCTTATTAATGGCACAACTTGAGATGTGTTCGAAAGTTGGGTCGTTACAGTTGGTATCAGAGCTTAGGTTCTTGATTACCTAGGCTTTGGGTGAGTATGAGAGAGCGTATTTTTATATAAAATTTAAAATGAACTTAAAACAACTTGGATGTTATACCTAGGTTAGTTATACCCTATCAAGGCTCGATTGACAACCTGTTATAGTCAGGTGATCAAAATGAGCACCCGTGCACGAAGAGGTCGAGCTAGAGGGTCGTCCACTACTACTGGTCGTACTATTGGATCCCAGGATCAAGTAGAACCAGTGGAGGAAGTTGCACCAGTTCAACAAGACAAGAGTTTTGCGACTATTTGTAAGGAGTATACAACTCTAGGAGGAAAGGTATTCAAAGGGACGGAGTCTTTCAGTGAAGTTCAAGCCTGGATGAGGTCATGTGAAAGGATTTTCAAAGGGTTGAAGTTGAATGACGATCAGAAACGTCTTTTGGCATCATGGCAACTCCAAGAAGCTGCTGGAACTTGGTGGGACGCTCAAACTACTAATGTTCCTGAGAAAGATTTCACTTGGGAAAAATTCAAAGAAGCTTTCGAAGCACAGTTTCTGCCCGCTGCAGGAAAGACAAGGATGTATCGAGATTTTATTGATCTCAAGCAGGGAAACATGAAAGTATCAGAATATGAGAACAAATTCAACTCGCTTTCTTGTTTCGGGCCAGAACTGATAAACACTTCACTTAAGAAGAATGAAATGTTCATAGCAGGATTGAAGGATAGCCTGCAAGTTCAGATGATTGGACATCTCAAGATTCCCTTCGTCGATCTAGTTGATATGGCAGTTCGTTATGAAGCACTGGAGGGTAAGGAGCCAGTGGCAAAAACAGCACAGACAGGAGGACCTAATAGTGAGAATCCAAATAAAAGGAAATTCAATCCGAACTGGAACAACAACAAGGGAATACCCGTGATGGGAGAAAAAGCCAAGGAGAGGTTCAAAGATACCACATGCCATAAATGTTTGCAGAAGGGACACATTGCCAAGTTCTGCACCAAGCCAGCAGCAGAAAAGCCACAGCAAACTCAGCAACCGGAGCAACAGCAACCGAAGGGAACAAATGATGTTATTCACCAGAAGTTTTCATGCTATAACTGTCATCAGCCTGGGCATTTGGTTAGAGACTGTCCACTGAAAAGGGCACAGCAACCAAAGGTCTATGCTTTAATGGATAAGGCGCCAACTTCTGAGAATGGGGAAGGAGCTTCAAAAGGTACTTTACTCTTTTTAGATAAAGGGAGTTAATTAACTAGGGTCGACCCCAAGATAATTTAATATGGTTGGATTAAATTAGGATAATATCCAATCACGTTGATACCAGAAAATTGGGATGTAATTCTAAATTGAAGTAAAATTTAGATTTCCTGGAATTAAGGCTGGGCTTGAGGGTTTAAGAAAAGTGAATTGGTAGATTTATGAAAACCAATCAGATTTGTGAATCCCGAAATGGAGATCGTTAAGTACGTAAACAAAGATTTTGGGAAAATACTTAACGGAGTTAAGTAAATTGACTGATGAGTTGAGAAGGGAATTTGGACGGATATTTTGGTTTTGAATAGGGAATTGTTGATGTGTGTTTTATTTATCGATGTGCTCGATGTGTTTTATTTATTGATGTATGTTTATACATATAAGTCGATAACTCTAATCTACTATTTACAAATTTCGAGGACGAAATTTTTATAAGGGGGGTAGAATGTAACGACCCGGACTTTTTATACATCACTGACTATATTTTGATCGTAAATACGTATGTGTAAATACGAGTTTAAATTTCAAACTTTAAAATTTATAATACATGTTAAAATTTGAATGATAGCACTTGCACAAGCACAGCGCTTACAAACACTTGTTTTTGCTATGCATAGATTTATAGCATGATGTGTTATAGCATTTGTTTAAATATATTGTTTATAACAATTATATGTAGCATTTTAAAATGCCATTTTTTCCAATTGTGTTTGTTTGCTTTCAAAGGTTTTTTTTTAAAGCCTTATGCTTTTAAGTTAAAATCTAGTTTTTCCGCAAGGCATTATTTTTACCAAAAGAACTTGTTGAAACCACATCTCATCGACAAAAGCAAGACTTATCAAAACATGCATGTTTCATTAAAACATTAAAACTTGAATACCCACTTTACTTGCATTCACTTGCAAACATGAGTTCATAAACATCGCCTACACCTAGTTGCAACTACACTAGAAGAGCCTAGACTAGAAACTACTTTTAAACAAGGATTTGAGAGCTTGTACACTTCACATGACGATGTTTCTTTGTTCAACATTTTCAGTTTTTTAATCTTTTCATTTTCTGAAAATCTCTACTCTTGTGTCCCCAAAAACACTTGCATTCTTGTCAAATATCGGTACTAGAAGACCACAAAGACATGTACAAACAAACATGTTTCTTCACTACTCTAGTAAGCCTAAAGACATGTTTTTTTAAAGTTTCTTTGCACAAACAATGTCATGGCCGTAAGTAAGAATGTGCAGGAAATTTCAGGTTTTGTAATACCTTGGAGGCCAAGGTAAAATACTATATAATTTTTGTTAAATCAAAGTTGTTCATATGAATGAAGTAAGCTAATAGCATGTGAGAAAACTGAGCTATAATGGTACACAAAGGAAGCTACTATTTTTGGCTAGAGTCCTATGATAAATGACATGTAGTACAAGTGCATTTAATTGGTTGTTCTTAGTACACCAATAAGAGTCCTTGCGCAGGGAAATATTTCACATGAAGTGGCTGCTAAGACCATGTGAAGTCATAGGATTTTGTGTTGATTGTGTGAGAGAAATATTTTTTTAAAGTGGTCTTTCAAATGGCTTGCAAAAACTGAAAACTGTTTTTCTTTGTCTCTTCATTCCTAGACAACATTTTATACATCAATATTTTTATCATTTTACACTACTATATAAAGACCATGGCATGAACACTTTCATACACATTCTCAAACAATTCCAAACTAAATCAGTAAGAGGAAACCAGAGAGAAACTCTTAGAGCAAAGGTGAGTAAATCTTTTAACCAAGCTTTACTGTTTTTTTTTCATTTTGATATAAAGTGAATCTTGTGTGCATCGTATTTGTGGAAAAGGGTATGCTCATTTGTATGTTGATCTGATAAAACACTTGCTGCTTGTCACTCAACCTAAGTACAAATGGTTTATAAAACTGTGTGATACTGGAGGACCATCATATTCTGTTTTTCTTCTTTTTCTGTTGAACTGTGTATCATAGTAATAGTGATCTGTTGATTCATGTTAGGAACTAGATGTTGGTGTGTTTTCAGGAATCTTTTTAATAGCCTAGGATGTTTTTAAGTGGCAAATTCATTTCAAAATATACCCTGTATATTAAGAACCAGCAACACAGCAGGTATACTTCCAAACTCTTTGTACAATCATATTTTCAAAAAAAAAAATTAAATCCAATTAAATACATGAATCGAATCACGGTGGAAAATGAGGATTTTTGGAAGTAGTTTCGTGATTTTTAATGTCCTGGATAGTCGGGAAATGATAGATGACCAGAAAATGGAATCTTGCCAAATTCCGATCATCCAATTGATTTGGGTTCGAGTGGATGATGATGGAGCAGCGTTTTGGATCGGGTAATCAGGGAAAAATACTAGAAAAATTTTCCAATGTATAGATTGTGTGAAATTGGGGGAAATAGGGTTTAAGTGGGTTGTTTGGGTTCGGTTTTTCTCCGTTGAACTGCTCATCGTCGGAGCAGTTATCGAGGTACGGTCAGGTGGGGTTGGCCGCGTCTGGGTCTGGCGATGGTGTGGTGATGAGGCGGTGGTGGCTCGTGGGCCTGAGGTGGAGCAGCGATGGGTTTTCCCCGATGATGACAGTTGTGGAATTTTGAGTGGGCCGGTGATTTTAAGATGGACGTCGAGGTGGAGCCAGTGGAGCTCGCCGTCGTGATCAGGAAGGAAGAACGGACTTGCGTAGCCGGTCGCTGCTGGATGAAGGCGCCGGAACCGAGTGTGTACGTGCACAGCTTGGTGATGCACAAGGAAGAAGACGTTGGATTTTGCTATGTGATCGGTCAAGTAAAATGCTGATGGATTTAGTGATTTTCATATGATTTCCTGGTGTGGCACTTGGGTTTGGCACTTTGTTTTTCCAGAGTGTTGGCACTTTGGATTTTAGAGGTTTGGCACTTGAGTTTTTCCTAGGGTAGTAGCACTTGTTTTCGGCCTTGATCACCAAGTCTTGGCACCCTAGTTTAGTACATAGCACCTTGTTTTTTTTATATAGTTTTTAACCTTAGTTAATTTGAAATCATGTGAACATTATAAAGCGAAGTTTCATTAAAATTTTGTTTAAGCGTTAAAATTTTAAATTCAAAATTTTAAGTAAAACCCAATATACAAATGGATTAGAAGAAGCATTATTAGTAGAACAGGCCAAGAAGAGGGGAAGCAAGTGAATCAGGAATCGATAATTATTGTCGAGTAATACAAAACTAAGTTAGTTATGAAATTTAGTTTATAATTAATAATTTAAATTTATTTTAATATAAATAATTGTAGTACCATTTGGATTCTATTTTCAAGCAAATGGAATAGAAATGTTTTGTAGGTACTAAACTTTTATCAAGTTAAATCTGTAAGTCAAAACCTTTGTCATCACAATATAATTCATATTGTACTGTTCTGAACTGATAAATATAAACTGTACTTTTATCTGCTTAGATTTGTAATTTCAAAAGGAATTGTTCGTAATCATTTCAAAGTACCGGATAACATTTCCACTTTGAATCGGTTGTACGCTACGCGTCAGAGGTATATAAAGTTGAAGACGGTGTTATGCAAGGACTATATTTTTATATAGTGCCTTCGGTTTGTTCAAACCCAGAACAACTTGTATGGACGAGTGTCCGACAAAGTAATTCCAACTGGTCACGTACGTTGATCTTTTCAAACGTAATTATATGGTGGCAGAGGAATTCGTTTCTCTCGCCGTATACCTGTAATTTATTTTTGAGGAAGTCAATTAGTGATCGGGAAGTCTGGACGATGTGGCACTCAAAGAATAAACAAGTGTTGATGACGTGAGTCTAGCCTCAAGCCTCACACCCAGGAAATGACAAAAATCGGGCAGGCAGCATGGCTATGTGGGTCGCTCCCATTAGGGTGTAGTATCACCTATCTAGAGAAATTCCTTTTGTTTCTTAATCTATCGATTCTGCCCATGCGGGGATGGTTTCCGTACACAACCATCGGTGATATACATTCGATACACTCAAGAGAAATGAGTGGTCGGTCATGTGAGGGCCGGGTTGCAAGAAGTTCTTGTTGAACCCAGATGTATTTGCCTCTAGAGATACATCAGCGGAAGGTGGACCCATACCTTGTCAAGTTGGAAATCAGATTTACCTAAGCGCCAAGCGGTTTTTATTTGTATACTATATCGGAGAATGTGAGATGCAAGCATTCTCCTAGATTTCTAAATTATTTGTGAAAACCCTTGATATTATAATAATATCTGTTTTAAAAGTATACGAAGTGTTTTGATCTCATAAGGTAAAAACCCGTTCCGTATTCACGGCGTGGTCTTGTGAGATGTTTTTCTTAAACTGTTTTAAACTGTTTACTCAAACCAGTCCCCTGACTGACCCGGAGTTTCTTTTCTGTGTTTTCCCTTAAACTCTTGGGTATTCATAACACTTGTTATGAATAGACAAGTGAATCAGGATGTAGAAACTTATGAAGCTGAATGAAGATTATCAGTGTGCTGGTCTACCCACCTTATCTACTGTATAATTAAGTGTGCAAGTTAGTCGTCTGTGTTATGTATAATTAATGATGTACTATGAATGGGTTGTGTCACAAGGCCTATGATGCTCTGATGTAAAATATTCCGCTATGTAATATTATAAAGTATTATCTTTTTGTGAAAAATTCCGCTGTGAGATTCTGATGTTCTGTGTTTTATCTTCTATCTCTTCTTATTTCTTATTAATGGCACAACTTGAGATGTGTTCGAAAGTTGGGTCGTTACATTAAGAACCGATTCAAGATCCAATTTTTATATACATATCACGATTACTATTTAAATGTTCAGATTAAAAATAACATGAACTCACAGTGAATATATCTAAGGAAATGGATCCAAATTACAATGAATAACACATTGAATTTGTTGTTGTAGCAATTCTTGAATTTGTATAATGCTTGCTGAATTGGTTATGGAGTAGATTAGGCCATTCAATCTTTGTTGCAGCAGAGCTCCACCGTCGTCACTATTTTTAGATGAATAAAACCTAGGTCTAGGGTCCTTTATATAGCCTTGGGTTCAATGAATCTTGATCAAAAAGGTGTCCAGATACAAAACGAAGTATTTCGCCTAGATCTGCTCAGGGGTGGGTCGACCCCCCTTTGAATGGGTCGACCCCCCTTTGGGTAGGTCGACTTATGGGTCGACCCCCCATTGGGTGGGTAGACCCACCTGGGCGGGAAATCTGCCGCCTTCCCAAATTTCGAATTTTGAACCGAATTTCGAATTTCTTGACGCATTTTTGAATTTATGAACCTATTATATATATATATATTCTTTCTACGCGTATACAAACTTCAAGCCTTAATAACTTCTTTATACGGTGTTCGCTTTATGCAAACCAGGTGTCTGTTTTGACCAGAATTTCGAGTCGGACGCAATGTTGTAGTCCATTTTACTTATTTCTGAATATTTAATTAAGTTTTCCTTAATTTATTGTTAATAATGTATTTCACACTAATTATTCTTTAATTTATCATCCTTAGTGTTGTTAAAATTCCAGGGTGTTACATACAGATATTGTTGTAAGTGTTGTAAGTGTAAGTGTTGTTAACATCTATTGTTATTTCTGATACGTTGTAAATGTTGTACTCCAATAATGGTATCATATACATATACTGTTTTATTTCAAAGTTATGTTATATAATATATTTATTCGTTCCGCTGTGAGATTCGTGTTACTCTGATTCTGTTGTCGTTCCTCTCCCTCTTCTATTCTAATTTTCTATCTTATCTATTCTCACCCTTTAACTTCTTTCTGTTAACTATCTGGTATTTCGATGCTTGAATAGTCGACACTGAGTTTATGTCGATTACCAAGGATCGCAAATCCCCCGGGTTGTTACAGTGGTATCAAAGCTGAAGGTTAAGTGATTACCTTGCTCTTTGGCGTGACTCAGTAGAGATGGGGTTAGCAATATCCAAGATTGAGTTTGAGTGTATATATACGAGTGCATATTTGTTATTTAATATAAAATGGTTTTATATTGTGGAGATTTATTGGTTGAGTTGTTTATGGGTTCTGTTAGATTAGTTTGATCCACTGTATCGGTAGGGGTTTATAAACACTTGAATACGATGGACCGACACAGTATGGTTTGAAAAGAGGGTAAATGAAATAATTTTATCGAAATTATATTTTGATATAAACAAAGTATAGATATTTGATATATTATAATATGTTGGATGTGTTGGTTGTTATATTAATCGAATAAGATTAAAATTGAGTTGGTTATTCATATATAACAAAATAAAATTCGTATAAGTATTAAGAAATGAACTAAAACTGAATTAAAACCAGAATAGAAATTTAAAACTCTGGAGTTTGGAAAGGTGTTTGTAAATGGATTTGGATTAAGTATATGAGAATTTTAAAATCCTGGGAGATTTTAAATTGTTTTACAAGCGCTGTGAATGGTATTTTGAAAAGTATTTCAAAATGGAAGTGTTTAGAAATGGTTTTGAAAGTGATATAGAATTGAATTCAGTTCGGTCACTGGAAAATAATTCCGATGATGATCCGGACATCATTGGTGTTCATTTTCAAGTTTCTAAGTGATGGATTACGACCAAAGATTTTGTTTTTGAATTGTTCTGGGAAAATAAGTTGTTTTGAAATTCCAAAATAAATATTTGACTTTGGAGAAAAGCAGAGTTGTTTAAACTCTCAGGAAGAGACTATTTAAATTAAATAGAAATTTGTGGAAACAAATTGAAATTGAGTTAAACCCGTTAAATGTAAATTGAATTGAAATAGAAAATATCGAGTAAAATTGGATTATGAAACATAATTGGACTCGGGTGAGTTGGTGGTTTGATTTCTAAAATAAAAAAAAATCAGAATTTTGATTTTGTGATGAAGGTAATTGATTAGAGGAATTAATTAGTTAATGAAAAATGTGGAAACGAAACATAACGAGGTCGAGTATAATGGTGAGTTAAGAATTTTAAATGGAATTTGGTTGGTATGAGAAGAGGATTTGGTTTGGATATAAGCGAATAACTGTGTTGAGGATAAATGGATTGGAGTTTGAATTAAATGACATTGGTATATGCTGAATGGGTAGCAGATGGAAATGATATGCCCGACAAAAATGTACAAGTTTATATTTCATATTGGGTATGATATTTTTATGAGCCGATTTGGCAAGCCGCTTGGTTGTTTGATTTTCTTTTGGATTGGAGAAGGCCTAGAGAGCCGAGTTGTGGTTGTACCGATTGAGCTGTACAAAGGAGACGCTGGCGAAATTTTTCGAAAATTTAAGGTGTTAGAAAATTTTCAGGATTTTTGAAAATTTTCATTAACAAAAATGAATTAATATTTTAATTGAAATTAATTGGTTAAGTTGAAACTGGAGTTAAAGAAGTAAACAAATAATTTTTAACGCAGTTAATAGGGTTTGTTTTTGACCTTAGCAATTTCGGGGACGAAATTATTTTAAGGGGGAAGAATGTAACGTCCCATATTTTTACCGTATAATAGTTAATTTATTTAATTATTTAAAGAGCAATTTAGAGATTTAAATGGTTTAAATTAAATAACTTTGAATATTTAATTAACATAATAATTAAAGAATATATTTAATTCTGAAATAATCAGAAATAGCTGAAATGACAATATTGTGTGAGTTGGACAATTTAAAATCTATAATTCAGTTTAGAATTTGAATTTATATTAACGAATTTATTTATAAATGTCAGTTGAACATATAATTTATATTATAATTATAATCGAGCTCGAAATGGCATGGTAGTTTGTAATTTGGCGGTTCAAACTTTAAACGAATATACAGAATCCGTTTTAGCTAGATTTCTGTGAAACAAGTAACGTTCGGAGCTGGCAAAGTATATTTTTCTAATAGAAGAGAAAAATCGAGATTTCGTTGTGTAGATTTCGAGTTATGTCCAAATCAAATCTTCGAAAAGTCGCTTTCGAATTCCTTTATAATTTATAACGATTTATTTATATTATAAAAGGATTTTCAATTAAAATTGAATATCAATTTAACCCGGATATTTGAAATATCGAGTTATGAATCTAGATATGTTCACTTTGGAGCTGTATGATATTCTATGTGAATTTATACAAAAATAATAATTTATTATTGTTTAATTTAATTAATTTTAAATATATTAATATTTAAATGGGTTTATTTAGAGCTTTAAAAATAGCCATTTTTGCAAACAGTCTCTGTTTTCGACGAAACTAATTTTGTTGGATCCGAAATATTAAATTATTGTTAGATTTCAATTTTCGTGATTTTTGGAGCCAGTATGTGACCGTACGGAATTTTAATGTAAAAAACAGTCAATAATTTGACTTTAAAAATAAGCTGTGTGAGCAAACGAAGTCGGAATTCGACGAAACAAGTTTCATTGGGTCTGTAATGTCAAACCATAATTGCCCGCCCATTTTCATTGAAACTGGATATTTTATGGGATCACAGGGATTTTTAAACAGCATATATAGACAACATTCGTTAAAACAGAATATAAAAAATGAATATAAAATAAAATACCATCCCTATAAATATCCCTCAACCTCCTTAACCCTAATTCGTTTCATCCTCTACTCAACAACAAACAAAACTTCAGCCGCCATCCTCAAGAAGAAAACGTAAGTTTGAAATTCTCCCAAAATTCAAATCAAATACGAAAAATCATGAAATATATGTGTATGGATTTATGGTGGTGTGTTGTTCAACCTAATATAAGTTATACAGGGTTCGATTCCCATTCACGTTCACTGCCTTTCATGAACGTCATTAGGGTTGAGGTATTCTCGGATTGAGAGTATCTGTTGGTGAAAATGGTTTCATATTTGGATTTCTGGCATCAACAACTACTTGCGTGCAAGCTAGGGTGAGATTCGAACATAGATTAGTTTTATACCTTTCTATAGTCGCATAGCTCTTCCATAAAGTGTGAAAACCCGTAACTTCCCCGTAAAGGAAAGCGTCGGATAGTTCGAGAACAAGCCACAACAGAACGCGTACGAAAGAACATTTCACTGTATATTACAACAATGCATCAGATTACAAGAATATACAGAGTATAAAAGAATATTACACAGAAATACCAGAGATTTAAATTACATAGCAGCGGAAAATAATACAATACACAACTAGAATGAGATATACGGATACAAAGCTTTCCGGATATCGTTCCAGCTGTAAACCAGGATCCTGCGAATATAAATCTGCAAAACCAAAACTACTAGCTGCCCGTGTCAAAATAAGGGCACCCAGAGTTTAGGTTAAAACAATAAACTCCAGGTCAGTCATGTGACTGGTGTGAGAACTAAAACAGTTATTAATCTTTATTTTAAATCATTAGGTAAATCAAGGGACCACGCCGTATAACACGGAACGGGTTTCCTCCCAAGAATACCAGTGCATAAAACAACAGCGCAATGCTTAATAAAGAAGAATGAAGCTATTATAAGACCCAGTTCCCATCACACAATGCAATCGCAAGCCGGAGGATAGGGTTTTTACCTTATAATAGCCAAGAATGCTTGATACGTTGAAAACAAATCATTTGATACTATTATAAGTGCATAGTATATAAAACAACTTCAAATCATAAGTATCAATCATAGGCGGCATAAGTGCCCCATCCCACTATGTCGCCATACTAGGTTTTACAATTAAAACCGCAAATGTCACGTATTTGGAAGTTGGATTTCCATCTATGAACTGAGGCAAAAGATAGTCCTCAACCGATTCGAGACGCTCTAGCCCGTGCCTCAGGACCCAGACACAGGTGGGCCCTTGGATCCTCAGGGCCGGTCCACCGATGTGGATTAAAATGCCTGAACATGCGTCTCCCCACCCTATGGGGTGTAAGTCTGGTCCGTCAGCCGACCAGAATGCATCGGCCGAAACCGATATAACCGAGGCGCCTCGCAACAGCAACAACCACATAAGTCAAACTCGTCAGGGCGTGTAAAACCACTGACGCCACTTCTAGCTAGAAAGAAACGCATGCCCTCCCTGACGTCCTCTCCCGTTTTTGGTTCATACCGGGTGTGAAACTCGCGAAGCAAACGTTACACAAAGCTACGCCACAAAGGCCGTGCTTTGATCATCACCACAAGACTTTGCTTTTCAACAGAAGCCTCGATCAATTGCCACTTAGGCATGCCACACAGGCAATTCACTCCATGCGTTTGATATCCATCAATATATAACCCCTGAGCTCGTACGTCTCAGAGAAGGGCGTTAAGCAAGAGAATAAATTCTCCGCCGCCAAACAGATATATATTTAATAGAGATCAATCACACGGACTAAAATCCAATGTCAGACACACAGTCCATTTACAAGTCCGTTCTGGGTCTGAACGAAACCGGAGGCACCTAGTACCCCGCATATCCATCGATCTCCAAGTACGTCTGGACGATCACTAACTGTTTCCATCTTCTTGGGTGTACAGCCCAATCAAGATCATCAGTAATTACCCAAACGACGTGAAGACCTCCGGTCTTCGACCATCGTCTTCATCTTCGACTTATCGTCGTATCAGTTATTCAGAATGGGATAAACCCGGTCTTTCCGAATAACTCGCGTATATTTTAAATAAGTGTTACACAAACACAACATACGCCTCATTCCAATTCATCAGTCACTAACCGTAAATTAATCAAGAGAATAATCCCCCAAATATTAACCCCGAAGGCCGAAACCAACATCAGATCAATATCCAGAAAACTCTTCTGCTTGGCTAACCGACAGTTAGTTTCTAAATTTCACATTCATAGGAAAAGGTTCCCATTAATTTTATCCAAGATAAATTCCTTGAATTTATTCTTTATTCTATTTTTGAATCTCAATTCAAACTAGTCGGGATTAGCGAACCTTACCGAAGTAATCATTTGTTTTAATTTCCCAATCCCAACCTATTCATCCCATGAAGTAAAACTGGTAATACTTCATATCTAACACCACAGTGTTATTGGTAAATTTGATTACCATTTCACGTTCAAATCTAATTAAAGATTTAACTATCGCCTGGAGCAAAACTGGTGGTACTCCATTTTCGATCATTTCAATCTAATTAAAGATTCATTAAAACTCCACTTAGTTTTAATCGTTAACTGGGTTAAAGAATCAGTGTCATTTAAAACACGGTTCACGATAAACCCAAAATCACATTCATTAATTATCGGGTTAAAGAACGAGTGTTATTTAAAACACTGTTCACGATAAACCCAAAAATCAATATCAATTCAATTCCAATTAAATATTATTTAATTGGTACACTTCATTAAATCTAAATAAAAAGATTTAATCTTTTCTCAACTGGGTTTAAGAACAGTGTTAGTGAAGACACCATTCACGACAAACCCAAATCACATTTGATATTCAATATAAGGCTCTGAATAGAAAATATATCGGCTTATATTCAATATCAAATTCTACGATTAACAAATGTCGTATTGGAAATAACGATATATATATATATCTTTCAAATTTCCATAACAACACCTGTATAATCACGAATTCCAACATCGAAATATTCCGAAGACAATTTCGATTCAATTCCACTCCAATGCAATCATTGGATATTCTGGTTATTTTCAAAACCCTTTTTAAATTCAATTTATTTATTTAAAAATAAATAGAATTTTATTTCTAGTTCAAAACTAGTTCATTTCGATAAAAATCTATTTTTATCTTTTCAAATATGGAGTTTTTCATCCCAAATCTTCACAAATCATTTCTTATGATTTTACACAAATTATTACTATTTTTAATAATTTTATCAAGGCCCGTACAGTCGATTTCCATCAATGGCCATCGAACTGCACTTACAGCGACCTTTTTCGAATTTGATTTGGACGTATCTCCAAATCCAACCGTTAGATTTCAAATTTCTAACATTCATTAGAAAGTTCTTTTCGATACGAACCCAACGGTTCCGGTTTTAGGAGAATCCGACGGTCGGATCTCCCGTAATGTCCGTTTGAAATAAATGGTCGAAATTCACGAACTGCCGTGGCGCGGCGCGTTCTATTCAGGCCATTATATTATATATATAATATATATAATATATATTTCATCGATTTCTATTTAAAACGAATTATATAAATAGTTTTAAATTCGTTTCAAAAGCAATTTCAACTTCCATTTCAATTCAAATCAAAATTGAATTCTTCTTTATAAATTCGTTTTAAAATTCATTTCTATTCAATTCAAATTTCAATTCAATTTGAATTCATTTCAATTCGCTTTCAATTCAATTCGAATTCGTTTTCAATTCATTTCGAAATCGTTTTCAATTCAATTCATTTCGAAATCGTTTTCAATTCAATTCATTTCGAAATCGTTTTCAATTCAATTCATTTCGAAATCGTTTTCAATTCAATTCATTTCGAAATCGTTTTCAATTCAATTCATTTCGAAATCGTTTTCAATTCAATTCATTTCGAAATCGTTTTCAATTCAATTCATTTCGAAATCGTTTTCAATTCAATTCATTTCGAAATCGTTTTCAATTCAATTCATTTCGAAATCGTTTTCAATTCAATTCATTTCGAAATCGTTTTCAATTCAATTCATTTCGAAATCGTTTTAAAATCGATATAAATATCGTTCACGTCAAAATGGCGCCAATCTAATCAACACGGCTTCATAAATTTCTATTTTCAAATATTCTATTTCAAATATTTCTTTTTCAAAATAGTTGTTATTATCAAAATATTTCGTTCAACACATGACCAATCTCAATGGATGAGTACTGTCAACACATGAACCTCTATTTTATATTGATAAAGATGTAGATTTTATTACTAAAATATTTCGTTCAACACATGACCAATCTCAATGGATGAAACTGTCAACACATGAACCTTTATTTTATATTATTCTTTGTTTTTCAAATTGGAATGAGGCCCAATCAATCACCATATAAAATTAATTATATGGATTTTCATACAACACATGTATATAATAGCATTGAAAATAATCAACCATCAACCAAAGTGCACTACACTGTATAAGCATCAAATATAGATATTCAACGCTTATAACAGCCTGTCAATCAATCGATCGACATATTTAATCAATCAGGATGAGTGAACTTCAAATTTCATCCCAACACCCGTGTGGGGTTTCAAACAATCAAACACAGATTTTATTTGTGCAGTTGGGCGATGTGTAAAATTTATCGTCCCAATCAATGTCATTCAAATAGGTGTACATAAACAAACCGTTCGGTTTATAAATGAATATTTTATTTTATTCACTTTCACGTTAAAAATTATATTTTTAACGATAAAACATTTTATTCCAACATATGAATTTCTATTATTCATTTACACAATAAAATGATATTTTTATTTTCTAACTTATTTTAGAAAATTTCGGCGGCATAACGGCACGATACTAGAAACGGGACAAGGCCTAGCCTTATCCCCGGTCTAGTGAAGGCCCACGCCATTCACACATCAATCAAAATCACCAAACAACCAATTCAAATCACATCATATAGCTAATCTATGCAACCAAACAAACAAGTCCATGGTCTGTGGACGATTGTGTCGGGTGCTACTAAGCACCGTCTGCATCCTAGTATATATATAAAACTAGAAAAGAAATTGAAAGGTGAGAAATTCTCACCGATAGCTATCCCGAATCCACGACTCTTCTTATGCAGGAAATCTTCACTGTTCTCGTCTCTTATCGCTTTCGTTGTCCGCTTTCACTACCTATGTAAAAATCGAATTTTTATTTTGCTATTCAATATATAAAAATCATATTTTTAATTCGAAGTTCAATAGATAAAAATCACATTTTTAATTCGAAGTTCAATATATAAAAATCACATTTTTAATTTTGAAGTTCAATATATAAAAACCATATTTTTATTTTCAAAGCAAATTCATTTTTAAAAACCATATTTTTATATTCAAAGCAAATTCATTTTTAAAAACCATATTTTTATATTCAAAGCAAATTCATTTTTAAAAACCATATTTTTATATTCAAAGCAAATTCATTTTTAAAAACCATATTTTTATATTCAAAGCAAATTCATTTTTAAAACTGATTTTTTTTATCACTGTATTTATTTTTCAAAACTGATAAAAAAAACAAAAAAAAACAAAAAAAAAACATTGTTATAAAAATAAAATAAGGAATGCTCACCGTTTATCTTTCCTTGGGAAGATGAACCCGTCGTTCAAGAGAAGGGCTCCGGATAGCGCGAGATTCGAGACGCCAGATGACGATCGAGACCATCCCCTCCGTGCGCCTCGACGATGCCTGCCACCACCCGGAAGCGCGTTGAACTCGGCCCCCCATCTTGCCTAGAATCGCGTGTAACGCAGTGAACTTCGTGGCAGAAAATCACCCAAAACATTGAACGAAGGACGATCTCGACCATACCCATTTGAAGATCCAACCTTGTGCTGCGATTTTGGTTTAGAGATTGAAATCCAATTCGAGAGGTTCGATGATCGATTTTGGGGAGAAAAGGAAAAAATATCCGTCGTTCTTTTTATCTGGGGGCGGGTTTGAATTTTGACTGGTTTGACTAGGGTTTGCCAACTAATAAGGGTTTATATAATATTTATTTTTAATTTAATTTTAATTCGAAAACAGTGATTTCACATTCGAACTCCAAACAAGACCCAACGACTACCGCCTCTAGCTAATTACCCCCATTCCGAATGCAATGGGATATGTTTCGTAAGCTGATTCGATTGTTTCGTTCAGTTTTCTTTAAATCTACATTTAAATCGCTATATTGAATTTTAAACGTACATTTCAAATTACCGGGGTCACATACTAACTCTAAAAATTCTCGAAAAATATTTTCTAGCTTCGTATTGACGATATGGTCCCAACAAAACTAGTTTCGTCGAATTCTGAGACCGTATGAAAAATGGCCAATTTCCAGTCGATTAAATCAACTGAAACTGGTCAAACGCGTTTTCCTTTGCCACGCTCACATATTGATTCGGAAAATTATGAAATTTGAAACCTAGCAATAATTTGACACTGCGGATCCAACAAAACTGGTTTCGTCGAAATCCGAGGTCATATGCAAAATGTCCATTTTTAAGGGCCTGAATTCTATAGCGACTATTCAGAATTTTCAACTGGACATAACTATTGATTCCCGCTATGAAATCTTGATTTGTCGGATTCATTGGAAAGATATTCACTATTAGATTCCATTATTTTTGGTTTCACTAAAATCCGGATTGTTTGGCACCCGGTACATTCAATTGAAGTTTGAAATCGAATTATCGAACTACCGCGCCATTTTCAATTCTATTTATAATTATATATAAATATTTATATTCTAACGACGACGTATATAATATATACGTCGAATTCAATTCTAAACATTTTTCTCGTCGATATTATTTAAAATAATCTATTTTAAATAATCAAAATTCGCTAAAATTGCCGAAATAAAAATTTTAAACTGGCCCAGATTTTCCGGGTTGTTACAATCTCCCCCACTTAAAACTTTTCGTCCCCGAAAAGGAACAAGGTCGAAAGTGGTTTGATTAATCAGCTCTACGCTCGATCTGGCTTCCATTCTCCAACTCTTCAGTTTCTGAGAATTTTCAAAATTTCAAAAATTTGGCTAACACCCTAAATTTTTGAAAAATTTCGCCATAACCTCCCCTGCACCGGGAGCATCGGGGAATTTCAAATAGCTTCCCCGGTCCTTCAGATCTCAAAAAGAAAAAGAAAAAGCCAAGCGGCTAGCCAATAGGCTCACAAAATCATCATCACCCAAACAAAACAGGAAATTATATAATAAACATGTACCTATTTGTCGGGCAAACAAATTTTATTCTCTGCTCTAGCCTCCTTGCTATGACCTGTTCAATGTAAGTACAAGTATATGCAAGCAAATGCGACCAATTTCAATACAATTTATTATTTGATACAATTAGGCGAAATGGTTCAAAATTATCAAACAAATAAACAATCAACACAAACATCAATCAATTAGTGAATTAGAGTTTCAAATTCATAAATTTGATACATATACAGAAAATCATGTTTTTGATGCCAATTCACAACAATGTGTTCTAACTATATTAGTTTCGGTTCTCACACCAGTCTAATGGAAATATATAGAAAACACACCTTCGAAACACGAACATAAATACTGATGATGCACGTGCTATCATCAGTACCATCTCCGGGCGACTAGAGTGTGATTCTATATCTATCCAATATATTAAAACTTCGAATACACGCGGATCAGACGTATACGCAAAATCTATATATACTGGATGTCCACATCAATTAAATAAATAATCAAATACGAATGATTGATTTAAATTTTCAAAACAAAAATTGTTTTCACTTTTAAAAATATACTCTTCACACTCGTTCTAGGATACTAATGATCCTATCTCTAACGAGTCATTCTAATTGGATATTACTAATCCAATATCTGATGAATTCTTTCGTAAGGTTCTAATGTGCCTTGTTCTCTGAGCTTTGTAAACCAAAGCTCTGATACCAACTGTGAAAACCCGTAACTTCCCCGTAAAGGAAAGCGTCGGATAGTTCGAGAACAAGCCACAACAGAACGCGTACGAAAGAACATTTCACTGTATATTACAACAATGCATCAGATTACAAGAATATACAGAGTATAAAAGAATATTACACAGAAATACCAGAGATTTAAATTACATAGCAGCGGAAAATAATACAATACACAACTAGAATGAGATATACGGATACAAAGCTTTCCGGATATCGTTCCAGCTGTAAACCAGGATCCTGCGAATATAAATCTGCAAAACCAAAACTACTAGCTGCCCGTGTCAAAATAAGGGCACCCAGAGTTTAGGTTAAAACAATAAACTCCAGGTCAGTCATGTGACTGGTGTGAGAACTAAAACAGTTATTAATCTTTATTTTAAATCATTAGGTAAATCAAGGGACCACGCCGTATAACACGGAACGGGTTTCCTCCCAAGAATACCAGTGCATAAAACAACAGCGCAATGCTTAATAAAGAAGAATGAAGCTATTATAAGACCCAGTTCCCATCACACAATGCAATCGCAAGCCGGAGGATAGGGTTTTTACCTTATAATAGCCAAGAATGCTTGATACGTTGAAAACAAATCATTTGATACTATTATAAGTGCATAGTATATAAAACAACTTCAAATCATAAGTATCAATCATAGGCGGCATAAGTGCCCCATCCCACTATGTCGCCATACTAGGTTTTACAATTAAAACCGCAAATGTCACGTATTTGGAAGTTGGATTTCCATCTATGAACCGAGGCAAAAGATAGTCCTCAACCGATTCGAGACGCTCTAGCCCGTGCCTCAGGACCCAGACACAGGTGGGCCCTTGGATCCTCAGGGCCGGTCCACCGATGTGGATTAAAATGCCTGAACATGCGTCTCCCCACCCTATGGGGTGTAAGTCTGGTCCGTCAGCCGACCAGAATGCATCGGCCGAAACCGATATAACCGAGGCGCCTCGCAACAGCAACAACCACATAAGTCAAACTCGTCAGGGCGTGTAAAACCACTGACGCCACTACTAGCTAGAAAGAAACGCATGCCCTCCCTGACGTCCTCTCCCGTTTTTGGTTCATACCGGGTGTGAAACTCGCGAAGCAAACGTTACACAAAGCTACGCCACAAAGGCCGTGCTTTGATCATCACCACAAGACTTTGCTTTTCAATAGAAGCCTCGATCAATTGCCACTTAGGCATGCCACACAGGCAATTCACTCCATGCGTTTGATATCCATCAATATATAACCCCTGAGCTCGTACGTCTCAGAGAAGGGCGTTAAGCAAGAGAATAAATTCTCCGCCGCCAAACAGATATATATTTAATAGAGATCAATCACACAGACTAAAATCCAATGTCAGACACACAGTCCATTTACAAGTCCGTTCTGGGTCTGAACGAAACCGGAGGCACCTAGTACCCCGCATATCCATCGATCTCCAAGTACGTCTGGACGATCACTAACTGTTTCCATCTTCTTGGGTGTACAGCCCAATCAAGATCATCAGTAATTACCCAAACGACGTGAAGACCTCCGGTCTTCGACCATCGTCTTCATCTTCGACTTATCGTCGTATCAGTTATTCAGAATGGGATAAACCCGGTCTTTCCGAATAACTCGCGTATATTTTAAATAAGTGTTACACAAACACAACATACGCCTCATTCCAATTCATCAGTCACTAACCGTAAATTAATCAAGAGAATAATCCCCCAAATATTAACCCCGAAGGCCGAAACCAACATCAGATCAATATCCAGAAAACTCTTCTGCTTGGCTAACCGACAGTTAGTTTCTAAATTTCACATTCATAGGAAAAGGTTCCCATTAATTTTATCCAAGATAAATTCCTTGAATTTATTCTTTATTCTATTTTTGAATCTCAATTCAAACTAGTCGGGATTAGCGAACCTTACCGAAGTAATCATTTGTTTTAATTTCCCAATCCCAACCTATTCATCCCATGAAGTAAAACTGGTAATACTTCATATCTAACACCACAGTGTTATTGGTAAATTCGATTACCATTTCACGTTCAAATCTAATTAAAGATTTAACTATCGCCTGGAGCAAAACTGGTGGTACTCCATTTTCGATCATTTCAATCTAATTAAAGATCCATTAAAACTCCACTTAGTTTTAATCGTTAACTGGGTTAAAGAATCAGTGTCATTTAAAACACGGTTCACGATAAACCCAAAATCACATTCATTAATTATCGGGTTAAAGAACGAGTGTTATTTAAAACACTGTTCACGATAAACCCAAAAATCAATATCAATTCAATTCCAATTAAATATTATTTAATTGGTACACTTCATTAAATCTAAATAAAAAGATTTAATCTTTTCTCAACTGGGTTTAAGAACAGTGTTAGTGAAGACACCATTCACGACAAACCCAAATCACATTTGATATTCAATATAAGGCTCTGAATAGAAAATATATCGGCTTATATTCAATATCAAATTCTACGATTAACAAATGTCGTATTGGAAATAACGATATATATATATATATCTTTCAAATTTCCATAACA
Organism: Allium sativum; assembly: GCA_030737875.1. Taxonomy (NCBI): domain Eukaryota; kingdom Viridiplantae; phylum Streptophyta; class Magnoliopsida; order Asparagales; family Amaryllidaceae; genus Allium; species Allium sativum. The sequence goes on along the minus strand of CM060919.1, from coordinate 283,188,029 downwards.
ACACCTGTATAATCACGAATTCCAACATCGAAATATTCCGAAGACAATTTCGATTCAATTCCACTCCAATGCAATCATTGGATATTCTGGTTATTTTCAAAACCCTTTTTAAATTCAATTTATTTATTTAAAAATAAATAGAATTATATTTCTAGTTCAAAACTAGTTCATTTCGATAAAAATCTATTTTTATCTTTTCAAATATGGAGTTTTTCATCCCAAATCTTCACAAATCATTTCTTATGATTTTACACAAATTATTACTATTTTTAATAATTTTATCAAGGCCCGTACAGTCGATTTCCATCAATGGCCATCGAACTGCACTTACAGCGACCTTTTTCGAATTTGATTTGGACGTATCTCCAAATCCAACCGTTAGATTTCAAATTTCTAACATTCATTAGAAAGTTGTTTTCGATACGAACCCAACGGTTCCGGTTTTAGGAGAATCCGACGGTCGGATCTCCCGTAATGTCCGTTTGAAATAAATGGTCGAAATTCACGAACTGCCGCAGCGCGGCGCGTTCTATTCAGGCCATTATATTATATATATAATATATATTTCGTCGATTTCTATTTAAAACGAATTATATAAATAGTTTTTAATTCGTTTCAAAAGCAATTTCAACTTCCATTTCAATTCAAATCAAAATTGAATTCTTCTTTATAAATTCATTTTAAAATTCATTTCTATTCAATTCAAATTTCAATTCAGTTTGAATTCATTTCAATTCGCTTTCAATTCAATTCGAATTCGTTTTCAATTCATTTCGAAATCGTTTTCAATTCAATTCATTTCGAAATCGTTTTCAATTCAATTCATTTCGAAATCGTTTTCAATTCAATTCATTTCGAAATCGTTTTCAATTCAATTCATTTCGAAATCCTTTTCAATTCAATTCATTTCGAAATCGTTTTCAATTCAATTCATTTCGAAATCGTTTTCAATTCAATTCATTTCGAAATCGTTTTCAATTCAATTCATTTCGAAATCGTTTTCAATTCAATTCATTTCGAAATCGTTTTCAATTCAATTCATTTCGAAATCGTTTTCAATTCAATTCATTTCGAAATCGTTTTCAATTCAATTCATTTCGAAATCGTTTTCAATTCATTTCGAAATCGTTTTAAAATCGATATAAATATCGTTCACGTCAAAATGGCGCCAATCTAATCAACACGGCTTCATAAATTTCTATTTTCAAATATTCTATTTCAAATATTTCTTTTTCAAAATAGTTGTTATTATCAAAATATTTCGTTCAACACATGACCAATCTCAATGGATGAGTACTGTCAACACATGAACCTCTATTTTATATTGATAAAGATGTAGATTTTATTACTAAAATATTTCGTTCATCACATGACCAATCTCAATGGATGAAACTGTCAACACATGAACCTTTATTTTATATTATTCTTTGTTTTTCAAATTGGAATGAGGCCCAATCAATCACCATATAAAATTAATTATATGGATTTTCATACAACACATGTATATAATAGCATTGAAAATAATCAACCATCAACCAAAGTGCACTACACTGTATAAGCATCAAATATAGATATTCAACGCTTATAATAGCCTGTCAATCAATCGATCGACATATTTAATCAATCAGGATGAGTGAACTTCAAATTTCATCCCAACACCCGTGTGGGGTTTCAAACAATCAAACACAGATTTTATTTGTGCAGTTGGGCGATGTGTAAAATTTATCGTCCCAATCAATGTCATTCAAATAGGTGTACATAAACAAACCGTTCGGTTTATAAATGAATATTTTATTTTATTCACTTTCACGTTAAAAATTATATTTTTAACGATAAAACATTTTATTCCAACATATGAATTTCTATTATTCATTTACACAATAAAATGATATTTTTATTTTCTAACTTATTTTAGAAAATTTCGGCGGCATAACGGCACGATACTAGAAACGGGACAAGGCCTAGCCTTATCCCCTGTCTAGTGAAGGCCCACGCCATTCACACATCAATCAAAATCACCAAACAACCAATTCAAATCACATCATATAGCTAATCTATGCAACCAAACAAACAAGTCCATGGTCTGTGGACGATTGTGTCGGGTGCTACTAAGCACCGTCTGCATCCTAGTATATATATAAAACTAGAAAAGAAATTGAAAGGTGAGAAATTCTCACCGATAGCTATCCCGAATCCACGACTCTTCTTATGCAGGAAATCTTCACTGTTCTCGTCTCTTATCGCTTTCGTTGTCCGCTTTCACTACCTATGTAAAAATCGAATTTTTATTTTGCTATTCAATATATAAAAATCATATTTTTAATTCGAAGTTCAATAGATAAAAATCACATTTTTAATTCGAAGTTCAATATATAAAAATCACATTTTTAATTTTGAAGTTCAATATATAAAAATCATATTTTTATTTTCAAAGCAAATTCATTTTTAAAAACCATATTTTTATATTCAAAGCAAATTCATTTTTAATAACCATATTTTTATATTCAAAGCAAATTCATTTTTAAAAACCATATTTTTATATTCAAAGCAAATTCATTTTTAAAAACCATATTTTTATATTCAAAGCAAATTCATTTTTAAAACTGATTTTTTTTTATCACTGTATTTATTTTTCAAAACTGATAAAAAAAAAAAACAAAAAAAAAACATTGTTATAAAAATAAAATAAGGAATGCTCACCGTTTATCTTTCCTTGGGAAGATGAACCCGTCGTTCAAGAGAAGGGCTCCGGATAGCGCGAGATTCGAGACGCCAGATGACGATCGAGACCATCCCCTCCGTGCGCCTCGACGATGCCTACCACCACCCGGAAGCGCGTTGAACTCGACCCCCCCATCTTGCCTAGAATCGTGTGTAACGCAGTGAACTTCGTGGCAGAAAATCACCCAAAACATTGAACGAAGGACGGTCTCGACCATACCCATTTGAAGATCCAACCTTGTGCTGCGATTTTGGTTTAGAGATTGAAATCCAATTCGAGAGGTTCGATGATCGATTTTGGGGAGAAAAGGAAAAAATATCCGTCGTTCTTTTTATCTGGGGGCGGGTTTGAATTTTGACTGGTTTGACTAGGGTTTGCCAACTAATAAGGGTTTATATAATATTTATTTTTAATTTAATTTTAATTCGAAAACAGTGATTTCACATTCGAACTCCAAACAAGACCCAACGACTACCGCATCTAGCTAATTACCCCCATTCCGAATGCAATGGGATATGTTTCGTAAGCTGATTCGATTGTTTCGTTCAGTTTTCTTTAAATCTACATTTAAATCGCTATATTGAATTTTAAACGTACATTTCAAATTACCGGGGTCACATACTAACTCTAAAAATTCTCGAAAAATATTTTCTAGCTTCGTATTGACGATACGGTCCCAACAAAACTAGTTTCGTCGAATTCTGAGACCGTATGAAAAATGGCCAATTTCCAGTCGATTAAAATCAACTGAAACTGGTCAAACGCGTTTTCCTTTGCCACGCTCACATATTGATTCGGAAAATTATGAAATTTGAAACCTAGCAATAATTTGACACTGCGGATCCAACAAAACTGGTTTCGTCGAAATCCGAGGTCATATGCAAAATGTCCATTTTTAAGGGCCTGAATTCTATAGCGACTATTCAGAATTTTCAACTGGACATAACTTTTGATTCCCGCTATGAAATCTTGATTTGTCGGATTCGTTGGAAAGATATTCACTATTAGATTCCATTATTTTTGGTTTCACTAAAATCCGGATTGTTTGGCACCCGGTACATTCAATTGAAGTTTGAAATCGAATTATCGAACTACCGCGCCATTTTCAATTCTATTTATAATTATATATAAATATTTATATTCTAACGACGACGTATATAATATATACGTCGAATTCAATTCTAAACATTTTTCTCGTCGATATTATTTAAAATAATCTATTTTAAATAATCAAAATTCGCTAAAATTGCCGAAATAAAAATTTTAAACTGGCCCAGATTTTCTGGGTTGTTACATAAAGTCGCAGTTCCACAGAAGAGTTTGAGCTAAATGAAAATAGGATGAGGTGATGCGAATTGTTATGAGGAGTTCAATGGTATCATTAGTTTGAAGTATTATGGGGTGTATTGAGTCTGCTGTTTTCTTCAATATGGTGAAGGGAGCCTGGAACCGGGTTTTAAATCCTGTGTTCGAGTGTAAACATCTGGGTATGAAGATGGAGAAGAGGAGAAGATGGAAATTTTGGTAGAAGCGGTTTGAATTTTAGTGGTGTACAAAGGAAGTTAGGATTTTTGAAAGACGGGCAGTATTCTGAGGTTCGAATCCAATTTTCTGTAGGAGGAAGAAGGTACTGTAGGTGTAGAGAGTGGACGGGATTAAAGAAATTTAGGTTGGGATATTTTGGGTAAAGGAAAAATTAGTTCAAATATATAAGTTTATTTTAGTTTAATTTAGTACATTAACATTGTAAAATTCAAAACTTTACCATACATTATCAGAATTGCGAGCAGTCTGATTCGTTGGGATTGTATGGACGGTGGCTACACAATGGAACTAGTTCGGAGTGAATTGGAGCTCGGTACAATGTATTACAACATAAAACATTCGTCTGAATCAAAGATAGCTAATCGTTATTTAACGATAACCGTCCAATGTGAGTAAATCTAACTAACTCTGATCAGTTTATATTTTTATATAACATATTTTTTTTGAATTGATAAATGTTGGTTGATTGTTGTGTGTTAACTATTTGGATGAAGTGTTAATTTATTTGGTTGAAAATATAAATATAGTTATATATATATGTATATATATAGCATTAATTAAATATTGATCTTGTTGATCAGAATATTTCATGATGAAATGAAAATGATGTTAATTATGTTGTTTAACGTCTGTGGATGCAGGGAAACAAGTTAGAGGGATCCAATTGGATTCCTCAATATTTATAATACTGGTTATTTCATATATTATGATATATGATGTGATATATAATCTGTGATTGATTATGATGACACTGGTCTGGTTATTTGGTATTTTAAATACCATAAGAAATACTGGAATGTAGTAAGGGAATTTTCAAAGTGTATATTAAAAATAAAATATTTGTTAAACAAATAGAATTGAAAACGGAAATATTTGTAAACCAAAGGATTTTATGAAAGAAATTAGTTATAAAATCAAAGGATTTTATAAAAGATAAAAGGAATATTTATTTAGAATATATTTAGAAAAGATAAAAGGAATATTTATTTAGAAAATAAATAGAATTATAAAAGGAATATTTATTTAGAATTATAAAAGGAAATATTTATAAAATTAATAGAATTTTATAAAAGGAAATATTTGGGAAATGAATAGAATTTTATAAAAGGAAATATGTGGAAAATAATTACTAAATGTAAACTGGTTTTAACAGATAAATGGAAAAGATTAATTTAAAGTAGATTTTGAATAGAATCTGTTTAACAGATAAATTGAGAAGATTGATTTATAAATAATGTTTTATAAATTAAATAAAATATTTATCATGTAATAAATGGAATATATAAGTCTGAACTTATATAGACAAGTTGAAATCGGTTTTGACACCGATATTTTAAATAGAATGTGAACTCAACATTTATAAAGTGAATTATAAATGAGATTTAAGTGTTAGAAATAAAAAGGAGATTTCGTATGAAAAATTCTATAAATAGAAGTATAAATAGAATTTGGAAATGGGAAATTATTTTAAAATACGAAATCAAACTTAACGGATTATATAAAAGAAATATTTTTCACATTCGATGTAAATAATGGATTAAAATGAATAGTTTATAAATTAAAACATTTATAAGGAAAATTGGGTTTTGAAATAGGAATTCAAATGGGAATTTGAATAAGATAGGAAATAGGGTTAAAATAAAATTAGTTATTCGATTAGAGTTAATCGAATATTAGTTAATCGAATAGAGTTAGTCAAGTATTAGTTAATCTAATAGAGTTAGTCGAATATTAGTCATTCGAATATTAGTTATTTGAATAGAGTTAATCGAATATTAGTTATTTGAATAGAGTTAATCGAATTAGAGTTAATCGAATATTAGTTATTCGAATAGAGTTAATCGAATATTAGTTAATCGGATAAGAGTTAATCGAATTAGAGTTAATCGAATATTAGTTATTCGAATAGAGTTATTCGAATATTTGTTAATCGAATAAGAGTTAATCGAAATAGAGTTAGTCGAATATTAGTTATTCGAATAGAGTTAACCTAATATAGTCATTCGGAGAGAGTTTATCGAATATAGTTTATTCGAAGAAAAGAGTTTTCAAATATGGTTATTCGAAGAAATATTATCGAATATAGTTTATTCATAAGAGAGATAATCGAATATAGTTTATTCGAAGAAAAGAGTTATCGAATAAAGTTTATTCAAAAGAGAGTTATCAAATAGAGATTATTCGAGAGAGAATTATACGTTGAAATTCGATTTTTATCGATTTCGGGAAAGTACTATTCATTTTTCGTTTTTAATCAAGATTTATTTATTTATTAATAAATTAGTTGTTTCTTTATTTATCCAAATTAATAAATAAAAGTTATATTTATTTTATTTCGGATGCATGGGATTATAACACTATTGTTATAATCAAATGATTTCTGTAAAAGAAGAGGATTCGTAAATAGAATCTGAGAGTTACGTAAGGAAGTTTGTTAAAGATTTAAAAGGTGAACTTTGTCTATTTCGAGGTTAGAATTGTTGTTCAGCTAAGGTCTGAGAGGTAGTTATACCCCAACTTGATTGACTTCATTTTTAAGTAAGGAATGGTGAAGGTTCGACAGTGAAGGTTGGTTAAGTGAATTTAGTTAACGAGTGTAATGGTTTGGGTTGGCATAGCGATGTTTTATTTTAAATCTATTTAAATCCAATAAAGGAGTTTTGGAAATGTTTTCCATATAAGAATCAGAAATGTTTTCTAATATAAAAAAAATAGAAATGAGAGTAAATATGAAAATGTTTTCCAATGATTAATAACGTATATTTTCTAAATTTAGAAAACAAGAATTTACAAATATATGGAAACAGGAATAGGGAAATGGATAATTGAATGACAAATTAAATTAAAGGGGATTAGTGTTGATTGTTGATTTGCTCGGTAAGATTTCAATTTGGAAATACGACCGTTGTTTGTACACATATTTTCCTTTGACAGTTAAATAACCGACTATCAAACTTTTTGACCATTTCCGTTGTCAATACAGAGAGACTGAGATCTGATTTATTATCTGAAAACCACTCTGTATGGGCATTAGTGTTGCGAATCAAATACGATGAACATAATTGAAGACGGAGTTTGTGCAAGGGCTGTTCTGGAAAATCCTAGGAAAAATTTCCTAAGATGGGTTTATAGAATAGTGCCTTCGGTTTGTCCAGTCCCAGGACAACCTATATGGAAGAATTTCTGACAGAGTATGTTCAACAGATCGCATAAGCTGATATCTTCAAACGTATTTACATTTGGTGGCGAAGGAATTCGTTTCTCTTAGCTGTATACATGTGGTATTTTTGGGGAAATCAATTTGTGATTTGGTGGGTATGACAATGTGACATTCAAAGTAAATAAAGGTGTGATCTGTACGTTATGGCCTCTAGCCTCACAACAGAGAAATGGTATAAAATCGGGTAGGTCGCATGGCTAAGTGGTCAGCTGCCAATTAGGGTGTATTGTCACCTGATCTAGAGAAATTTCATTTATTTCTATAATATATTTCGATGATGTCCCTTTCGGGAAACGGTTGTTGATCCCAGCCGTTGGTGATAATACATTCGGTACACTCAAACGAAATGAGTGATAAGTCATGTTTAGCTTGGGTTACAAGATGTTCTTGTTGAACCCAGTGTATTCCTCTCTAGAGATACACTGTTGGAAGGTCGTCCCATACCTTGCCAGTTGGAATCCATTACCCAATAAGCGCCCATGGTTTTTTTATTGTATATTATGTATGTGGAATGTGAGATGAAGCGTTCTGCAAATGATTATTTAGTTGTGGTTGATAGACACTATTGTAATATCAAAATATGTTTTGATATAAAGATTATCGTTTCTTTCAAATGGATTTTGAAATTCAAATCAAGTGTTTTGGATTTTCATAAGGGAAAAACTCGTTCCATGTTATATGGCGTGGTCTTATGAGATATCATTATTTTCTCAAACTGTTTTAAATTGTCTACTCATACCAGTCACATGACTGACCCGGAGTTTATTTTGTTTTGTTTTCCCTAAACTCTTGGGTGCCCAAATTTGTACGGGCAGTAAAGTAGTCAAGATTTACAGATATACTTGGAGAGCTGGAGCAGGAGGCTTCAGGATTATATAGCTATTGTTATTTCTGTTGTGTTGTAAGTGTTGTACTCCAATAATGGTATTGTATACAGATACTATTTTATTTCAAAGTTATGTTATATAATATATTTATTCGTTCCACTGTGAGATTCGTGTTACTCTGATTCTGTTGTTGTTCTGCTCCTTCTTCTATTCTAATTTTCTATCTTATCTATCCTCACCCTCTAACTTCTTTCTATTAACTATCTGGTATTTCCAATGCTTGATTAGTCGACATTGAGTTTATGTCGATTACCAAGGATCGCAAATCCCCCGGGTTGTTACAGGATGCGACGATCGGTTACATGTTGTATTCTACAATGTGTACTATGTTATTTTAGTAATATTCAATGATCAATTTATTTATCCATATGATGATAATTCATTTCACGGACCATAAAATAAAGTTGTTAACTATCGATGTAAATCATGGACGAATACAAATCTGTTTATGATATGTTTCTTACAAGCACAATACCCTATTTGTAATCTTTTTTTAGAAAGTACTTCCCTATATTATCTTCTAATTACATTGTCTACAAGTAAATTTGAAAGTTGACAGTGGTGTTGTTTTGATCTTTAAGTTGTGAATTTATCTTAACGACATGAAACTCATACGGCAAAATAATGGATGATGCATAAAGAAATTTTCAGATTTGATGTAACTAAAGTTCACACGTAAATTATACCATGTGATTTGACGTGAGCAAAAGTTTATGTAAGCTTCGTCAAAAATGATAGTTTGAATTATAATCAGAAAAGGAGGAAGATGACTTCTCTATACCAAAATAACTACAACTAATAGTGAGAAGAAAGAATCAACCATTCAATGCTCTCAAGCATCTCTTTAGTTTCAATTTATTTATGAATGTTAGTAACTAATATATTGTGATATACAACCTTCAGTTGACATATTTATCTTGGTTGGCATAGTTGCAGTGAACCCATTTGAGAGTTAATAATAATAATAATCAACCATACGTAATAGTTTTCTTATCTGTGTGTGCATGTTTACATGTGTCCGCATGTCTTTTTAAGTTAAAGAACCTATAGCCTTTAGGTCCATAATGTCCTCGGGATCTTTGCAATTGAGCCTTTTTTGCTTTGTTAAAATCACATTTGAACAACGATCAATAAAAGTTAACTCAGTTGATTCTAACTAGGTTCAAGAAAAAGTCCAATAAGTGTAAAATATCATAAATAAGTGTTTAGCTGTTCATGGTAAATTGGAGGCATCATTACATGAGTTATCAAGGACGGGTGATCGGGTGATGTGCAGACTTGCAAATCAGCTCGCAAAACAGCAGATGGATTACTTAAAGAATTGGCCAAATAACTGAAACCATTGTTGATATATTTGTAGTCATCTCCTCAGGCTAGCCATATATGGACCAAGGTAAGTTCTCATAGTTTTAAGCATTTATCCATGTCAGACTATTTTCTACTAAGCATTGCTCAATATAACAATAATCTATTCATATAGTGTAATATATGGTAGCAACAATGAAAACATACAGTGTAATATACGGTATGTGAATGCAAGTTTCTAAGTTTCATGTCATAAAACTAGAGCAACTTTGCAAGTTTTTAAGTTTATGTTTCATGATATGCTTTTCAAGTACAGGAATAATGTAGCTCATCAAATGCTAGTTTACATTAAATAACTAATAAATTTGTAGAAAATAATTGCAGAAGTTGGTTCTAAGTGAAGTTCCAACTAAGAATGTCTTGCGCCAAGTTGAATTTAACTCTCTAAATTTACCGATCCATTGGGTTATAGTAATATCAAATTAGAACATAAGTTCACTTAGTTTTTTCATTGATTTTTGATCAACTAGATGTGAGGAAAACTATACACTTTTTTCATTCATGGTATTGATAAAAGACCATGAAGTTTAAATGAAGTAGAAGTTTTTTCTTAAAAAATTGGTTCAAAACTTGAAATAAGGTGCCCATTTACTACTGATTTATTCGCATCTATTGGTTATACAATTCAACATGGCAAATTTAAAAAGGATTTCAATGATCTTATAAGGTTAGATGCTTTCTTGAAAATGGCAAATTTCAAAAGGATTTCAAAGATCTTACAAGGCTATACAATTCAACATGTTATTTAGTATCTGACTTATTCAAAGGCCATAGAGATAGAGAGATCAACCCTCTTTCTTCTCCAAAGCTCAGTGTTGTCTTTCAGTAGCAGGTGGCCGGGACAGTTGTATTTCGAGTAGATTTTAAAGTTTCAATGAGCACTCTTTCTAGAAAACATGTTCCGCATTTAGAAGATATCATATCTTCACTAAGCTGATGCTTCATCTAAACGAGATGCCCTTCTAAGAGATAAATTTAGAGCTAATAATGATAAGGATGGTCCTACACGACTAAGGGAGTGTAAGTAATTTTTATCATTTTATTTTTTGGTGACCTCATCCTTTTGTCTTCGAGTAGTTGCGCTCATTTTGAGCCATCAATTGTCAACTGGTTTGTCAGTTTGTGAAATAACCTTACAGGTAAGAATTCAGCATGCAGTGATTCAACTACGTTGCTAGCTCACTTATAAATATATTTTGATAAATAGTCAATCTTATCATGACTATCATGGTTGGAAGTGGGAACCAAAGTTATAGGTAAAGGGGTAATTTTTGATTAAATTTGATAGAGGCCATCAATTGTTTGGGCAATTGAATTACTAAATTTTTGACAACTAAGTGGCTAATTGTCAAGTGGGTTCCATTATTTTTGCTAATTTTAAATGCACGTTCAGCAAAATTGCTCTGGTAAAAACATGAATTCAGAAATTTTGAGTTGTTGTAGCTTTCACGTATTTTTATGCTAAGTTAACATGTATACGTGAAGTGTCGATAATGAGCAGCCTGAGCCGGTTGAAGCTAAAGCTGAATCTTGGTTTGTATGACTAATTTGAAACATACTTTTCAAACTAAATAAATTATATTTGTATTCAGTGGGTAGTTCGGTTGTTTAATATGTTATGGATAATGACACATATGTATGTTGATCTTGACACTTATATATGTTATGGATGTTTGAATGATTATGTATCTTGTGGATCTTTGAATGTGTATGTATTTTACGGTTGTTTAACATGTTATGTTCAAAAGTATATGCGTTTGTGTATTACACTGTTATATAATTGAAGACAAAATAGACTATTAACAAGAAATAATTGCAGGAAAAAAATATAGCAAACTAATCAATAATTTTTAGTAGCGTTTTAAAAACTCCACAAAAATACATGTAGTGGCGTTGAGTAAACGCAACCGTAAATCTGGGGTAAAATTGGAAATTGTATTAATATCGAAAAAAACTTTTTTATGGCGTTTTTAAAACTCTACAGAAAATTTTATGGTGGCGTTTTGAAAACGTTATAATAAAAGTATTTACAGTGGCATTTGTTAAAAGTGCAATTAATTTGAAAAAAAACAATTTTTAGTGGCATGTTTTCTCGTAACGATTATAGAAACGCCACCAAAAATGATTGGTAGTGTTTTTCGGGCGCTACAAAAAAACATTTTTCTTGTAGTGGTCATTGGTAATGTCACGTCATCGAGATTTCTCTTCCCTAAAAGGTATCTCAACCTTTCTAGTGGAAACTTTGGAACTCTTGGCCTCTTACGAGTTTGAAGTTTCCTATAAGTATGTAAAGAAAATGCAGTTGTTCGTGTGTGTCGAGTTTGGAATGTACCGGTTTGGAAGTGGCATTCCTTTAGTGAACATCACTTGTGTTTATGATTGGATATGACTTCACAACTCGAGGTCAGTTAATACAGTGTCGACTATGGTGGTTGGTTCCGTACGAATGGGCTATCATTTGTACCTGGCATCATTAGATGAGGTTAATTACACGTTTATTTTATACAAATTCGACGTCAGCTAGCAGGAGCTGAATGATATGGACCAAATAGTTTTCTATAAATATTTGTGATTCTCAAATGGATGTGGAATAATTGTCAATGGTTTCTGTTGATAAGTAGCAATAAAAATTGGGGATAGTATGGTAGCGCTAGTGTGATACCTAATTCGTTGAAAAGAGATGCTAGACTAATATTCTGATTTTTTGAATGATAACAAAGATGTCGAGTAATATAAGGACTGAATTTAATATTTAATGCCTCATAGGTTAGTATCTTGCATGCTAGGATATTTATGGATGTTATTTTATATAATTGCTATTGTGTTGCTTATCATGTTGATTGATGATGTTTCCATGTCTATTTATAATTACGTGATTGTTAGTCACTCATGATAATTGTACTATTGTATCATTTATTTATTCTGGAAAAAATCCATATATAACTTGACATGCTTATGTTAGATAAATTCTATTTATTTAACATGTTTATCTCTTTTATTACTATTTCTACTATAGTGTCTTGTCCTCTTTGTTGAGTTCATGCCTAGGTATACAGAAGCAAGATTTAATTTGTTTGGATGCTAATTTTTTTTATTTACATCTAAATGCTATGCTTGCTAAAAAAAAGATATATAGTAGATGTAGAGTTGTGATTTTTGCATTTTGGTGATTTTATTCCCCGATATAGGTAACCAATTTTGGGCTTTTGTTTACTTTTATTGAGATGGGCCTTGTACGGTGATTTGTAATTTCTTCAGATCGATCCTTACAAAGAAGGTGCTACCAAAATTTTGCCAAATTTGGAAATAAATTCAATTTGCAATGCAAAATTGAATTGGCATCTAATTAGTAAGTCGTTAGTTTTATTTTCCAACATCTATTTGTTTAGGAAAGTAAGTGTACAACTTAGATGTTTGGTTGGTTCATCCTTTAAGGAGGGAAAAATGCAACGACCTGTATTTTAATGATTGGATATTTAAATACCAGTCGTTGATGGTTCCAAAAGATGATTTTTCACAAATGATCAAAGCAGGACTTTGGACTAGTTCCATTGAGTTTGAATTACTCATTATGTGGAGAATAAGTATATTAATCACTATATTTCGAGTTCGGACCATTCAGCGATCATAACGATCTCAATATACGTGTAAATTGTCATTCTGAGAGCACGGTATTGGATTATGATGTAACGTATATTTTTAGAATCAAAGTAGTGACTTATTACACGTTGTAAAGTTTCATAATGGTTGGGTGTGTCGTTCGACCAAGTGCAAATTAAACATGTGTCATTTTTGTAAGAAAGTGGAATTGTATAATTCGATTATTAAAGGCTAACTCACACATGCGATCGACTTGGGTCTCGAGACTAGTCTCGTCTTTTTAGAAAGCATTTTTACATAGCTGATGATAAGCAATACGTGTCGATTGGAGGCCGCAAGTTTTTTGGGCCTGTTTCTGAATAAATTAATAAAATATTAAAAACCAAGCTCATATCTACAATGGAACCCGACCCATTCACTGTTCACTCTTCTCCTTTATTTTTGTTTACTGTTTCGTTGAGCTATGGCCTCCTCCCTGATGCTCTTTTAAAATCAAGATCTTCCTCTCTACCTAACTAAAAATCACGTGGTTATATTCATTGAGATCATGGAGAAAATCTCCACACATATGTCATATTTCCATCCGATGCGATCATGGTTGGTTTCAGCAATAGTAAACTAGGGATACAAGTTTTGGGCGCCAAGATTGACGAGGGATCTTGGGGTTTGTGGCAACGCACTTTTGCTTTAGAGGGACTGCTTAGGTCAAAACTAAGGTGAACTCGGCTCTTGATTGGTGGATGTGACGTTTTCCTAGGCCGAGCACATCTTCAAGTCGAAATTTTCCAAATTCATGCGAGTGTGATGAATTTTGGATGAGCACGTTCCATTTTCAAAGAGGATCGCGATGTAATTTTCAGATTTGGATTTTATGAACTACTAATCTGTATCACTCTATTTTTGCATGCTTGGATTGTGCATGCATAGGCATTACTGTGTTTAGGGAAGATGATTTCAGGGGAATTCTAGTAAATAGTATAATGTTCACTAAAAGAAAAATCGTAAACAGCGGCAGATTTTTAGCTGCGGAAAATTCCATCGCAAACTAGCAACGGATTTTGGTGGAATCTATAAGGGATATTTTCTAGAATTTTCTATTTTAACTTAGTTCAAAATATTACCGTCGAAATCTGATTTTCGTCGCTAAACCATAGCAATTTGCGACGGTTTAACGTCATCGTTTTTTCATCGCTGAATTCCATTGCAGTTTGGGAGAGTTTACCATCACGTTTGTTTTGAAGCTATTTTGCAGCAGGTTTTCAAGGGATTTGCAAGGGACAGTTATGCTTATTCTTCATAAAATGTTTTACTTTTATGTTTTTAATAAGTAATTGATAAGTAAATAAAATTTTTAAATAATTAATCTTGATAATAATATACTAATAAAAAAATTACTATTAATAGTAAATTAAGTTCAATAGTTAGCATTAATAGTATTATATAATGATTTATAATTGGCAATTGTACTTAAAATTAATGATTTATTCTCTAATATCTAAAAATTAATGATTATAATTGGCAATTATACTTAATATGTATTATTTCAAAAATTAAAACTATGGTATTTCTAAAATAAATTTAAAATTATTCATAAAGTTTGAATATAAACTTTTGAAGTTTTATAATGTTTATATAAAAATACTTAAACATTATTATTTACTAATTAGAGTAATATTAAATTTTTAATAATCAACATGTAATCGTTGATATTAAATATATAATAGTTAGTAATTAATATCGACCATTAATAATTAGTTATTGATAAACTATAATTAATAATTAACATCTAATAAGTGATATCAGTTACAACTAAGAAGCAACTAGTATTGATTAATAAATAAGAAGTGACATCCAATAATTAATAATTATTATTAAATAATTAATAACTACTGATTAAGATTGGTATTTAATAAATAATATTTAGGAATTAAAAAATAATATTTATTCTTTAGAACTTGATATTTAAAAATATATTTAAAATTTAGTATTATCAAAAAAAACAAAAATATTTTTTTTCTAAAATAAATCACAATATTTAGAAACAAAATCTCGATTTTCCTAAAAGCCAAAAGTTAAACATTTTAATAATGTTTGCTATTGGGTGGTGTAATCACAGGCTCCCCTCCCTCGTTTCCCGTAATTTTCAATTCCCACTTAAGTCTTCAAGTTGTATCCTTAACCCTAAATTAATTCCATCCCTGCTACCTTCTGTCGCCTCCTTCATTTCTCCCAAAACAGAAAAAAGTCGCATTTCTTAAATTTCCAGACTTAAACCCGAACTCCATCTCTAAATCCATCCTGCTACTTTTCTACATCGTTCGCCAACTATTCATCGTTTCCAACCGCGCTGATATTTTCCACCTCTCCATCGCCCGCCATTGTTAACTTGCGTCGCTCACCACCATTTTCGATTCTTACCGTTCTGATTGCCTACATCGATTCTCATTGTAGTTGAGTCAGTTCTCCATTACCAATCGTCCCCGTTGCTACTCTCTGTGCTTGTGCTCATGGCTCTTGCCACCGATGACTACAGGTACGTTGCAGTAATTTGCGTATTTGCTAACTGTTTCTCGATGCCTTACATTTTTCCCAATGATAATTTCTTCTGGAAAGAGGAACAAGGTTTCAACTGTGAAATTATCCATTGGATATTTAGGTGTTATGTATATTTATTTGATGATATTTAGGTGTTAATACATGGGGTTACTTCCGGTTTGATGTTGCTGTTGAATTTGATAACTGAGATCGGGGTTGATTTTGTTGGTTTTTGGTCGTGCAATTAACGAGCTTTTAAATTAGTAAACTCTTTGAAGACTGTCTTGTCTTACCTTAGACTACGGGGGAGTTAATATGCCATTTAAGGTTTTGGCTACGGATGGTTTGAAGTGGTTAAAAACTGCAGTCGAAAACATCCACCAATCGATCCTAAAACATGAAAATTGGATAAGCATTTTGATTTCTTCCATCAATTACGAACAGTCACTCTGTAATATGTTGTAATGGAGGGGGATTTTCGACCCAGAAAATCAACATAAATACACTGTCAATTTCTCGAGCATCGAAAATACCGGGACATTAATGGAAGAATTTAGAGGGTGAGAAAGATAAGATAGAACTAATAGAATAGAAGAAGAAGAAGAACACTCACAACTGAATAGAATCAGAGAAACACGAATCTCACAGCGGAATAATAATCTTTATTATATAACAAGTTTGAAATACAAATCTGAGTTTGTATACATACATACCATATCAGAGTATAATACATGGTATACATCACAGCGGAAATAATCTCTCAATAACTAATAGTGGAGCCTCCTGCTTTTAGCTCCTCCAGGTGAATCTGCAAAATCCTGAAACACATGACTGCCCGTACAAATTTGGGCACCCAAGAGTTTAGGGAAAACACAAACAAATAAACTCTGGGTCAGTCATGGGACTGGTGTGAGTAAATTCTAACCATATGATTTTACTTTGAAGAAAATCCTTTTGAAACAAAAGGATAATAGTAAGACCAGCCCACACATAAACATGGACGGCTTTTACCTTACTATAACCCAAATTACTTTGATATCAAAACCAGTGATATTATGATAATGTCTAAACAAATAATATCCAAGTAGCAGAACGCTTGCATCTCACGTTCCACATATATATAATATAAAATCATAAACCGCAGGGCGCTTATTGGAGATTGGACTTCAACAGACAAGGTATGGGAGCACCTTCTGAATAGTGTACTCTAGAGGGGATACACTCAGGGTTCAACAAGAACGTCTTGCAACCCGGCCACACATGACCGCTCACTCATTTAGCTTGAGTGTCGCGAATATATTGCCACCACGGTTGTAGGCCATCCAACCGTCAATCCGAAGATACAGAATCGAAAAGAAGTATAAATATGAATTTTCTCTAGATTGGTGACAATACACCCTGCTTGGGGATGACCCAACTAGCCATGCTGCCTAGCCCAACTTCTGTCATTCTCGGTTGTGAGGCTAGAGGCTACGTCTATCTTCAGAACATCTGATAACCATTCACTTTGAATGTCACATCGTCAAATCCGTAATCACACATTGATTACACAAATGCACACTGGGTGTAGAATAAAAAGAAGTTACCTTCTCCCCACCAACTTGGTATATTCGTAAAATCAACGGTGTGACTGTTGGAAATACTCTGTCAGACACTCGTCCATACAAGTTGTCCTGGGATTGGACAAACAAAAACATCATTCTGGAACAGGACGACCCTTGCATTTAACTCCGTCTTCAATTATCTTCAGCATAATATAATTCGCAGCGCTGATGTCTATACAGAGTGGTTTTCAGATAACATATCCAACCGGTCTCTCCGTATTGACAACGATGGTCAAAACACTTCGATAGTTGGTTATTTAACTATCGGAGTAAAAACAACATCCATTCTAATGTATAACTAACTTCACATAAACACGGGTGCTTTTTATTTAACATTCGTTATATTTTCAAATTCCCATATCTCACTAGATATTTCTCAAACTCTGTTTTTGCCTTTAACACTTTTGGAAAACATTTCCAATTATTATAAACTTTTATTCTTTCATGTTCCAAAAAATATCCGTTATTAACGTTCGAACTATTTCCCATTAATTTCACATTCTTTATTCCTATACTTGGGTAATCTACCTTATTTACACTGGAAAATATTTCCAAATTCACCTTAACCTTTTAATCGGCCCAACGTTCACTTTTATAACATTATTCCCTTTGAAATGGGAATACCATCCCTTCTTATAGAAATCTAAACACCTTGATCATATAACTCTTTATTCACGTAATAATCTCCCCTATCTTATTTACCGAAATCTCTTCCATACTTTTTCACTCCTATTCCACTTTATAAACTCTGTCTCTAAGTCAACTTCTTATCTAAACGATATCAAGTTTATAACTAAATACTGATTTCTATCCTATCAACATTTATTTGTTTATAACTAAATGTTAATTATTCTATCAGATTATAATCCCTAAAATAGTTTACTTTTAATACATTCGACATCGTCGAATTCTAGTTCCAAATCCTAACGGTTTAATTCTAATCACATTTCGAACATCGAAATGCTGTCATCGTTTCTAACACGATTCTCCAATTTCTCTTTCTAAAACTGATTCTTATATTTTCTTACGACATCGTTATTTATCACTTTCGAATAAGTGGATTTCAACTAAACTGTTTCATTTCCTAGGAAGTGTTGCTATATAAAAGTCACGCTTAAGTCTAATCTACAGCAGTTAATTTGTCGCTATAGTTCTAAACTTGTCATACATTGTAATATTCTTTGTTATAACTAATCTTGACATAACAGTCACACTTACCTTATCAACAGCGTTATTTTATTGCTATAGTTCAACTTGTCATACGTTGTAATATTCTTTGTTATAACTAATCTTGACATAACAGTCACACTTATCTTATCAACAGCGTTATTTTATCACTATAATTCTAAGACTGGCAATACGCTGCCGTATTCCTTTTATACACATCTTGACATCTCTTTCCGTTACAAACTGTTATCGTTCCTCGATAATAGTGAAGTCGTTCAAGTTGGGGTATTCTATTTACCTCTCAGACCTTGATCGACAACGTTCTTACCTTAAAACCGATACAAGTCTGTACTCTAATCCCTTATTACTTATAACACCTATCAGATCGTATTTTCATGTTTATTTTTAACTATGGTTTTATAACACCATATCCTTACTTTGAAATCTCTGGTGTTTATGATTATTTATATTTTTAAACAATTACTCTTCGCTTTTCCATTCCACGGTTCTACTTATAACTTCTTAACTAAAAAGTAATCAAATCTCATATACTTTGATTAATTTATTTCTAAACTGTTTCATTAGATTAATTTAAGACCAATTAATCTAAAAATCATTTTCCCCAAATAACAGTTGATTAAATCAACTTCATTTCATCAGTAGATTCTTTAACTGATTTTAATTACATCTCAACATTAGATTAATATAATTAATCTAATAATATTTCTAAATTGTTTATCTTAAACATAGTTATCCAAATATTTAATTGTCGGATAATTTTTGCTTCATAAACTTATTTAAATATCACCAATCATTTTTATTTATTTTATAAAAACGAACTCTAAAATACCGGTTTATAATAGAACTTCTATTATAATTTTAAAACTTTACTTTAATTATAAAAATATAATTTTTATAATTATCTTCATTGATTTGCCTGACGGCCAATCAAATCCTTAACAAAACGATGGTTTTACGGTCGACTGGTGTCACTTTCTAAATTGATATCGTTTATTGATTTATCGAAACAGATGCTGAATTTCCGTTCAACATCAATATTTACATGGGGTTTTAAATATAATTCGGGTTCATACAAAACAAACAGTACATATAATTATCAAGGAATCCGGTCAAATTCCTCCAACCGGTTTCCGCATCCACAGATGTTAGTCAACACAATTTACACTAACTCTATACTAGGGGGTATTCTAATCGATGGAATCAGTGTCCAACCGATAATGTGTACATATGTAACGGTATATAATATTCAACCAAATTAATTGTAATCTACCTAATCGACCATCACACAACATTCAAACAACATTAAAATATAATTAAAATATTTTAAAATAGATCAGAGTTAGTGATTTTACTCACCTTCGCGCGTTAATCGTTAAATAACGATTTGCGTCATTCCTTGCTTCCTCTTACTGACGTTCTCATCTCAGTGAACCGTTTATGACCAATCTGCTTGCGCTTCTTTCCACCGTCAGCCCATACACCGCTTGTTCGCTCCCTCTTCTTAGTTTAAAACCGTACCCATATTCCTACAGTGCTTCATCATTCATGGTTACACACTATATTTCTTCTTTGTTCATTCTGTTGTCCACACAAGGAACCACCACTTTCTATCCATCTCGTGACAAACTTGCGACTGACTTCACTTCATTTATATCAAACCTTGGGCTTTATTTTAAAAGTCGTTGGCCCAAAACAAATACCGTGAAAGTTCCTTCTCCCTCCAGACTTATCCGCAAGCCTAAGTTTTAAATTCTTTTCCCATTTCTGTTCTGAAACTCGCCCCTTTTCCTTTTACCTTTTTATTTATTTAATTATGTAGCGCAGCCCAAGCCCGGTCAGAGACAAGCCCACCAGCGTCTACAGGTGCTCTCCTTCTTTATTGTTTATAACATGGACCTCCTACACTTCCCTAAAAGTATTATTATACTTTGTTTTTATTTTCTTGTTCACCGCACCTCTTATTTTACAAATACTTCTTTTACATGCTGGCGCTTGCTTCCTCCAGGTTCCAACATGCAACGCATGTTTCCATCTCATCAATGAATTCACGTGGCCTCACCCACCATCTTCTCGCTCCATTCTCTCCCTTACTTCACTTCTTAAACTCACATTCTCCTGTTAGTGTATTTGAACCAATACTATCCACTGCCGATCCTTTCCACAGGCGACAAGAATGTCCCCAAAACAATTATTACCACAATAACATCCTCCCATTACCTCAAACTCTCACCAAACATTATTTTACTCAGCTTCCACTATAATTACCAACCGCCTATACACAGCTTGCACATCAAGGAAAATCCCAAATCTCCACTGTTAACAAGAATTTTCACCTGTACCGCAACTCTATGATCCAACATCCTTCCACCGTAATACTCCACTCACACGCCATCAGCTGAAACTCACACATTCATGCGCTCACCTCCCTCTCCTGAGCTCCATTTCCCACCACCTTTAAACCATATCATACACCGCTCCTTTTTACGTTTTCACAACAGCACCCGTGTGTCTTTCCACTATCCGCAACTCTCTCATCCAACCCATTCTCTCCGCGGCCTCTCCTCCCAGAGCACCACCCGGCCAAACCCCCGATTGCCCTTTCACATTGTGTGATGCTTCACCATGCGCTTAACAGAGTGCGGCACTTCCTCCTCTTCACCTGAACTCGAGACTCCTTCCTACCATACTTAGCTAAAACAAAAACTGGCAGTGCCAAAATCTTGCTCTTCCCCTCAACGTTAGATCTCCAGCAAAACTAACGAACCCAACAATGTTTGTACCCATCCAATGATATATACGGTGGAGGAGAATTCCGACATTATTTAGTTGAAGTGGACATCAGAGTCGAGAGAAGTGAGCGTATATATATGTGAGAAGTAGCTTAAGCACTAAGCTATAGGAGTATGGTGGCTTAGGGTAGTTGTAGTTTATATTTCCAAAAAGTATGTGTTGCCTTTCATTTCCGCAGCATGGTGTTTGACAAGAACAATGTTAATTCAGCTCACGCATAGATACGGTATGGCGTTGGATTGAGGCCATACTTCGTATTTAATTTGATAGGAAAGTTGTCATGCTTCTAGAGAAATGGCTGCACACCTCGAAACTTCATTTAAATAACATAGGCTATGCCTGTAGGGTTAGTGTGAAATGATATTTAGGAAAAAAGTATCCTTGTTTTTACTTGAGATCGATTGGAGTATTAAATATAAATGAGGTACAGCCAGCACGGTAAAAAGAAAATACTTACATTTGAGAGTGAAGGTATTAGGCTGATAGGGTAGAAGCGTACCCATTTAAATCTTTAATTTTTGTTCATGTCGGAGCTACTACAGACAGAAGTAAGGGTACAGTCGTGCTCAGTGAGGTGTCATGATCCCAGAAATATAATAAAACCGGTAGATTAACTCATATTTTGAAATCCCGAAATACCGATACAGGGTGCACAATACTCCAAATAAAAAGTTGCATATTTAAT
The DNA here is from genome assembly GCA_030737875.1 of Allium sativum. Classification (NCBI taxonomy): domain Eukaryota; kingdom Viridiplantae; phylum Streptophyta; class Magnoliopsida; order Asparagales; family Amaryllidaceae; genus Allium; species Allium sativum. The sequence continues at coordinate 283,165,888 of CM060919.1, read as the reverse complement.
TAATTAAAAATTACAGTAAAATTCTAAAAATTAAATTATCTCTGCGCCTCAAAAGAACCTTGTCCCGATTTGCACCCGATATCAAGTTATATTCAAATAACCGTTACGGTCGATATACGATTTTCACAGCGACTTTTTGAATATTTGATTTGGACATATCTTGCAATCTATACGATGAAATCTTGGTTTTTCACTTCTGTTAGGAAGATACAGCTCAACAGATTCCGACGTTTCTCGTTTCGAAGAAATCCAATTCAAAACGAGTCTGGTACACTCAGTTGAAGTTCAGAACGTTAAATTACGAACTACAGGGTCGTTCTGAGCTCGATTATAATTAATATATATTTATATACGTTCAACTTCGTTTTAATTAATATATGAATCCATTTATTTTCTGAATTCAATATTTAAACTGTTTTAAATATTCAAATACGAACCGACAAAATGCGGGACGTTACAGTCCTTCCCCCTTAAAATAATTTCGTCCTCGAAATTGCTAAGATAAGGAAAATGCTACAATCTCCGTTATTAACAGGTTGAAAATCTTTTTGGTTTACTTCATAATTTCAGTTTCAACTTAACTGATTATTTCAAATTAAAATATTAATTCTCTTTTTACTAACGAATATTTCTAATAACTCTGAAAATTTTCTAACATTTTAAACTCCCGTGATATTCCGTCAGCATCTACTCTGCATGGCTCAATTGGCACTACTACACTTCGCCCTCTCTCGGCATTCTCCAATTCATAAGAAAATAAAACTGCCAAGCGGCTTGGCAACAGATTCATAAAAACTCATGCTCATATATAAACATGTACCTTTTGTTGGGCATTTAACTCTGCCACTTCCATTTGCTGTCCAATCAGCATCTACCCATGCATTCCAATATTGATCTCCTAATCAACTTATCATCAACTCCAATCATTCGCTTATAGACAAGCCCAAATCCATTTCAAAATTAAGGTTCAATTCTCGATTCCAACCTCTTACCCCCAATCCAATTCCATTCCAGATTATTTCTGGTCCAATCCAATTTTATTTCCATATTATTTTTCGACCAATTCAATTTCCACTTAGCTGGTTTCAGTTAAATTCCTTTTTGCTTTCACAATCTTTATTTAACCTATTTTAGTTACATTTTGAATTATTTATTTACCCTTACCAGTTTAATTTATTTAAATTTCAGAATTTAAATCCTTGGGTTTTTATTTCCAATCAGTTGAAATCATATATACATAACAATTCAAAACATTTGAATTTCTGACACTTGTTTATCAAAACAATACAAAACGAAATCTTTGGTAGTAATCCGTCACTTAGCAACACGAAAATGAACACCGATAATGTCCGGATCACCATCGGAATTTATTTTCTAGCCATCGAAGTGAGTTCAATACTGTATTATTTTCAAAACTCATTTTTAAACACTTTATTTTGAAATTTCATCAAAATATTCTTTTCAAAGTGCTTGGAAAATCATCTTTGAATTCACCCAGGATCTTAAAATTCCATATATTTAATTCAAATTCAATTTCAATTATTTTCCAAGTTTCTAGAGTTTTATTTCAATTCTGGTTTTTAATTCAGATTCAGCTCATCTGATTTTGCATATCATACTTATATAATATTTCGATTGGTAATTTATATAACAACTCAATTATAATCCTGTTCGATCATAATAATGATCAAATATCCAATATATTATATTAATATCAAGATATACACTTCTTTTTATATCAAAATATACTTTGGGTAAAATTATTTCATTTACCCTCTTTTCAAAACATATTGTGTCGAATTACTCTGTTCAAGAGTTTAGAAACACCTATCGACTCAGTTTGCATTACTGTTTCGACCAGAATTCATAAACCACTCGACTGACCAGTCAACACAATATAAAACAGTTTTATATTAATCACAAATACACGCTCATATATATACACTCAACTCAATCTAGAGTATTACTAACTCCATCTCTATTGAGTTACGCCACAGAGCCAAGGTAATCACTTAACCTACAGCTCTGATACCAACTGTAATGGCGGGGGATTTTCGACCCAGAAAATCAACATAAATACACTATCAATTTCTCGAGCATCGAAAATACCGGGACATTAATGGAAGAATTTAGAGGGTGAGAAAGATAAGATAGAACTAATAGAATAGAAGAAGAAGAAGAACACTCACAACTGAACAGAATCAGAGAAACACGAATCTCACAGCGGAATAATAATCTTTATTATATAACAAGTTTGAAATACAAATCTGAGTTTGTATACATACATACCATATCAGAGTATAATACATGGTATAATCACAGCGGAAATAATCTCTCAATAACTAATAGTGGAGCCTCCTGCTTTTAGCTCCTCCAAGTGAATCTGCAAAATCCTGAAACACTTGACTGCCCGTACAAATTTGGGCACCCAAGAGTTTAGGGAAAACACAAACAAATAAACTCTGGGTCAGTCATGGGACTGGTGTGAGTAAATTCTAACCATATGATTTTACTTTGAAGAAAATCCTTTTGAAACAAAAGGATAATAGTAAGACCAGCCCACACATAAACATGGACGGCTTTTACCTTAATATAACCCAAATTACTTTGATATCAAAACCAGTGATATTATGATAATGTCTAAACAAATAATATCCAAGTAGCAGAACGCTTGCATCTCACGTTCCACATATATATAATATAAAATCATAAACCGCAGGGCGCTTATTGGAGATTGGACTTCAACAGACAAGGTATGAGAGCACCTTCTGAATAGTGTACTCTAGAGGGGATACACTCAGGGTTCAACAAGAACGTCTTGCAACCCGGCCACACATGACCGCTCACTCATTTAGCTTGAGTGTCGCGAATATATTGCCACCACGGTTGTAGGCCATCCAACCGTCAATCCGAAGATACAGAATCGAAAAGAAGTATAAATATGAATTTTCTCTAGATCGGTGACAATACCCCCTGCTTGGGGATGACCCAACTAGCCATGCTGCCTAGCCCAACTTCTGTCATTCTCGGTTGTGAGGCTAGAGGCTACGTCTATCTTCAGAACATCTGATCACCATTCACTTTGAATGTCACATCGTCAAATCCGTAATCACACATTGATTACACAAATGCACACTGGGTGTAGAATAAAAAGAAGTTACCTTCTCCCCACCAACTTGGTATATTCGTAAAATCAACGGTGTGACTGTTGGAAATACTCTGTCAGACACTCGTCCATACAAGTTGTCCTGGGACTGGACAAACAAAAACATCATTCTGGAACAGGACGACCCTTGCATTTAACTCCGTCTTCAATTATCTTCAGCATAATATAATTCGCAGCGCTGATGTATATACAGAGTGGTTTCCAGATAACATATCCAACCGGTCTCTCCGTATTGACAACGATGGTCAAAACACTTCGATAGTTGGTTATTTAACTATCGGAGTAAAAACAACATCCATTCTAATGTATAACTAACTTCACATAAACACGGGTGCTTTTTATTTAACATTCGTTATATTTTCAAATTCCCATATCTCACTAGATATTTCTCAAACTCTGTTTTTGCCTTTAACACTTTTGGAAAACATTTCCAATTATTATAAACTTTTATTCTTTCATGTTCCAAAAAATATCCGTTATTAACGTTCGAACTATTTCCCATTAATTTCACATTCTTTATTCCTATACTTGGGTAATCTACCTTATTTACACTGGAAAATATTTCCAAATTCACCTTAACCTTTTAATCGGCCCAACGTTCACTTTTATAACATTATTCCCTTTGAAATGGGAATACCATCCCTTCTTATAGAAATCTAAACACCTTGATCATATATCTCTTTATTCACGTAATAATCTCCCCTATCTTATTTACCGAAATCTCTTCCATACTTTTTCACTCCTATTCCACTTTATAAACTCTGTCTCTAAGTCAACTTCTTATCTAATCGATATCAAGTTTATAACTAAATACTGATTTCTATCCTATCAACATTTATTTGTTTATAACTAAATGTTAATTACTCTATCAGATTATAATCCCTAAAAATAGTTTACTTTTAATACATTCGACATCATCGAATTCTAGTTCCAAATCCTAACGGTTTAATTCTAATCACATTTCGAACATCGAAATGCTGTCATCGTTTCTAACACGATTCTCCAATTTCTCTTTCTAAAACTGATTCTTATATTTTCTTACGACATCGTTATTTATCACTTTCGAATAAGTGGATTTCAACTAAACTGTTTCATTTCCTAGGAAGTGTTGCTATATAAAAGTCACGCTTAAGTCTAATCAACAGCAGTTAATTTGTCGCTATAGTTCTAAACTTGTCATACATTGTAATATTCTTTGTTATAACTAATCTTGACATAACAGTCACACTTACCTTATCAACAGCGTTATTTTATTGCTATAGTTCAACTTGTCATATGTTGTAATATTCTTTGTTATAACTAATCTTGACATAACAGTCACACTTATCTTATCAACAGCGTTATTTTATCGCTATAATTCTAAGACTGGCAATACGCTGCCGTATTCCTTTTATACACATCTTGACATCTCTTTCCGTTACAAACTGTTATCGTTCCTCGATAATAGTGAAGTCGTTCAAGTTGGGGTATTCTATTTACCTCTCAGACCTTGATCGACAACGTTCTTACATTAAAACCGATACAAGTCTGTACTCTAATCCCTTATTACTTATAACACCTATCAGATCGTATTTTCATGTTTATTTTTAACTATGGTTTTATAACACCATATCCTTACTTTGAAATCTCTGGTGTTTATGATTATTTATATTTTTAAACAATTACTCTTCGCTTTTCCATTCCACGGTTCTACTTATAACTTCTTAACTAAAAAGTAATCAAATCTCATATACTTTGATTAATTTATTTCTAAACTGTTTCATTAGATTAATTTAAGACCAATTAATCTAAAAATCATTTTCCCCAAATAACAGTTGATTAAATCAACTTCATTTCATCAGTAGATTCTTTAACTGATTTTAATTACATCTCAACATTAGATTAATATAATTAATCTAATAATATTTCTAAATTGTTTATCTTAAACATAGTTATCCAAATATTTAATTGTCGGATAATTTTTGCTTCATAAACTTATTTAAATATCACCAATCGTTTTTATTTATTTTATAAAAACGAACTCTAAAATACCGGTTTATAATAGAACTTCTATTATAATTTTAAAACTTTACTTTAATTATAAAAATATAATTTTTATAATTATCTTCGTTGATTTGCCTGACGGCCAATCAAATCCTTAACAAAAAGATGGTTTTACGATCGACTGGTGTCACTTTCTAAATTGATATCGTTTATTGATTTATCAAAACAGATGCTGAATTTCCGTTCAACATCAATATTTACATGGGGTTTTAAATATAATTCGGGTTCATACAAAACAAACAGTACATATAATTATCAAGGAATCCGGTCGAATTCCTCCAACTGGTTTCCGCATCCACAGATGTCAGTCAACACAATTTACACTAACTCTATACTAGGGGGTATTCTAATCGATGGAATCAATGTCCAACCGATAATGTGTACTTATGTAACGGTATATAATATTCAACCAAATTAATTGTAATCTACCTAATCGACCATCACACAACATTCAAACAACATTAAAATATAATTAAAATATTTTAAAATAGATCAGAGTTAGTGATTTTACTCACCTTCGCGCGTTAATCATTAAATAACGATTTGCGTCATTCCTTGCTTCCTCTTACTGACGTTCTCGTCTCAGTGAACCGTTTATGACCAATTTGCTTGCGCTTCTTTCCACCGTCAGCCCATACACCGCTTGTTCGCTCCCTCTTCTTAGTTTAAAACCGTGCCCACATTCCTACAGTGCTTCATCATTCATGGTTACACACTATATTTCTTCTTTGTTCATTCTGTTGTCCACACAAGGAACCACCACTTTCTATCCATCTCGTGACAAACTTGCGACTGACTTCACTTCATTTATATCAAACCTTGGGCTTTACTTTAAAAGTCGTTGGCCCAAAACAAATACCGTGAAAGTTCCTTCTCCCTCCAGACTTATCCGCAAGCCCAAGTTTTAAATTCTTTTCCCATTTCTGTTCTGAAACTCTCCCCTTTTCCTTTTACCTTTTTATTTATTTAATTATGTAGCGCAGCCCAAGCCCGGTCAGAGACAAGCCCACCAGCGTCTACAGGTGCTCTCCTTCTTTATTGTTTACAACATGGACCTCTTGCACCTCCCTAAAAGTATTATTATACTTTGTTTTTATTTTCTTGTTCACCGCACCTCTTATTTTACAAATACTTCTTTTACATGCTGGCGCATGTTTCCTCCAGGTTCCAACATGCAACGCATGTTTCCATCTCATCAATGAATTCACGTGGCCTCACCCACCATCTTCTCGCTCCATTCTCTCCCTTACTTCACTTCTTAAACTCACGTTCTCCTGTTAGTGTATTTGAACCAATACTATCCACTGCCGATCCTTTCCACAGGCGACAAGAATGTCCCCAAAACAATTATTACCACAATAACAATCCTCCCATTACCTCAAACTCTCACCAAACATTATTTTACTCAGCTTCCACTATAATTACCAACCGCCCATACACAGCTTGCACATCAAAGAAAATCCCAAATCTCCACTGTTAACAAGAATTTTCACCTGTACCACAACTCTATGATCCAACATCCTTCCACCGTAATACTCCACTCACACGCCATCAGCTGAAACTCACACATTCATGCGCTCACCTCCCTCTCCTGAGCTCCATTTCCCACCACCTTTAAACCATATCATACACCACTCCTTTTTACGTTTTCACAACATCACCCATGTGTCTTTCCACTATCCGCAACTCTCTCATCCAACCCCTTCTCTCTACGGCCTCTCCTCCCAGAGCACCACCCGGCCAGACCCCCGACTCCCCTTTCACATTGTGTGATGCTTCACCATGCGCTTAACAGAGTGCGGCACTTCCTCCTCTTCACATGAACTCGAGACTCCTTCCTACCATGCTTAGCTAAAACAAAAACTGGCAGTGCCAAAATCTTGCTCTTCCCCTCAACGTTAGATCTCCAGCAAAACTAACGAACCCAACAATGTTCGTACCCATCCAATGATATATACGGTAGAGGAGAATTCCGACATTATTTAGTTGATGCGGACATCAGAGTCGAGAGAAGTGAGCGTATATATATATGTGAGAAGTAGCTTAAGCACTAAGCTATAGGAGTATGGTGGCTTAGGGTAGATGTAGTTTATATTTCCAAAAAGTATGTGTTGCTTTTCATTTCCGCAGCATGGTGTTTGACAAGAACAATGTTAAGTCAGCTCACGCATAGATACGGTATGGCGTTGGATTGAGGCCATACTTCGTATTTAATTTGATAGGAAAGTTGTCATGCTTCTAGAGAAATGGCTGCACACCTCGAAACTTCATTTAAATAACATAGGCTATGCCTGTAGGGTTAGTGTGAAATGATATTTAGGAAAAAAGTATCCTTGTTTTTACTTGAGATCGATTGGAGTATGAAATATAAATGAGGTACAACCAGCACGGTAAAAAGAAAATACTTACATTTGAGAGTGAAGGTATTAGGCTGATAGGGTAGAAGCGTACCCATTTAAATCTTTAATTTTCGTTCATGTCGGAGCTACTACAGACAAAAGTAAGGGTACAGCCGTGCTCAGTGAGGTGTCACGATCCCAGAAATATAATAAAACCGGTAGATTAACTCATATTTTGAAATCCCGAAATACCGATACAGGGTGCACAATACTCCAAATAAAAAGTTGCATATTTAATTAATTAAAAATTACAGTAAAATTCTAAAAATTAAATTATCTATGCGCCTCAAAAGAACCTTGTCCCGATTTGCACCCGATATCAAGTTATATTCAAATAACCGTTACGGTCGATATACGATTTTCACAGCGACTTTTTGAATATTTGATTTGGACATATCTTGCAATCTATACGATGAAATCTTGGTTTTTCACTTCTGTTAGGAAGATACAGCTCAACAGATTCCGACGTTTCTCGTTTCGAAGAAATCCAATTCAAAACGAGTCTGGTACACTCAGTTGAAGTTCAGAACGTTAAATTACGAACTACAGGGTCGTTCTGAGCTCGATTATAATTAATATATATTTATATACGTTCAACTTCGTTTTAATTAATATATGAATCCATTTATTTTCTGAATTCAATATTTAAACTGTTTTAAATATTCAAATACGAACCGACAAAATGCGGGACGTTACATATGTTATATTTGACAACATGCAATTTAGTCAGCTGATACAGGCTAAGGCATAAAAGTTGCATATAAATATACAATCTCATAAGTTATACGTAATTAAGTAGAGCTTATAAAAATTAATCACAAATATACCCATCTGGATGTGTTATAGATGGTCATAGTTGAATGCCATCCAAATCTACATTAAAGCATTATGTAGAGCTTAAGGAAGATATATTGATCATCACTAATTTATTTCGCAGAAGATGCAAGTACAAAAATGGTCCAAAAACGAACAAAATAAAATGTTTGTACCCTGTAACAAATAGAGTAATAACCAGACGTTCAAATATGTAACAAAATACAATATTTATGCTATGTATATATATGGTTTGACTGTAATAACTATTGCAATTTAGGATTTTAACTAATCCATAATTACTGGATGAGCACATTAGTAATGTTATAGAAAAAAATGGTTTTCAAATAGCCGATCAACAGTGTACAAACATAAGATTAAAACACATGGTTTTGGAAAAGTAGTACATGCAGAACATATAATACTCCATAAACAGAAACAATGATTAACACAATGATGGAAGAGAAAATAAATTTAATGCTTTCAACAGTAATTAAAAGTGTAACAAGTGGCTGAGTTACTAACTGATTTTTTAACTGGATTTACACACTTGATATTTGGTTCGGATATTAAGAATTGGTTAAAAATTGGTTGTTACTGCTAATTAAGTGTTTACATACTGATGCAAAAGATGAATTTAGACAGTGTTAGGGATTCAATTTTGGGCTTAGTGTGGTAATTGCTTACTGGTGATTTTCTGAAATTGGAATCAGTTTTATAAGTTGAATTATGCAAGAGTGGGGAAGATAGGTTAATGAGTATACAAATGGATTGCACTTGATATCAAAGTCAAAAACATTTTCTTATGTTGTAAATGGTACCCACTTAACAGATACATTGGTGATTGGGTCCTTTTTTGATTACATTTGGCAATACGATATGATTTATGCAGTTGAATATTGGAAATTGTTATAGAAAAATCTCTTTACTCAAAAGAAGTAGAAGAAAGCTAGGTAATTGTTCATGAGGAGTTTATGGCCTCATCATGGGAAAAGCTATTTTCATTTAGCTTTTGTTTTTGCTTGTATTTTTCTTTCCTTTTTGTAATGTTAGTTCTGGTTAACATGCTAACCCATATGTTGTACTGTTTTTTTAGTTAATAAAAAGTGTACTAATTTTCCCCAAAAAAAAAAAATAACTTGTAGTGTGCCTTTTTTTTACTAAGCTTGGTTTTGGATATATTTAAAGTTCATTGGAAGAAAAGGTCAAAAAAAAAATCCTATTTTTAACTGGTGAGAGTTCAATTCATTGTTTACTGCTATGCTATTCCTGGTTGTAACTGCTCCCTTTTCAAGTTTACTGCTCATTTATATCAGTTTTGTCACCTCAGACAATGTTTTTGTGCCTCTATGGTACAATGCTCTCGTCGCCTCAAAATAAGATTTGACTCATTCTAGTAATCATTTGCTATGATAATTAAGAATAACAACATGCATTTGAAGATATAATAAAATTTCTTTGTATTGATCATTACACTTAGAGACTGAAATGCAGGATTTCAAATGAATATTATGGTAGTGATACACCTGTGCAGGCTTCAAATTTGGTTGATGCGTACAACTGGCATAGCCTTCTAGAAGTTGAAAACTGCTACTCATTTTCTCATTAATGGGTTCACTTATTGGAGTGAGAGTAATTTTTATAGCAATGGAGAAGCTGCGACTAGCAATCTATTGCTTGTAATTACATCTGTTGCTGCAAAGAGAGCCGGTAATATATTCATTTTTCTTATGTTCTTTTTTTCTTGTTGATTTCCTTATGATGCTCCACGTAAATGATGGATTATTTGCAAAGATAAATTTGTTGGGGAAAAGTTTCCCAATAAATGCCTTGGGAATAAAACCCAACCTTACGGAAAAACAAATAGGAACGGAATGATGGCGAGGCAAAACAAACAGCAAATAGTCATCAGCAAAACAATAACAGATCAAGCAAATAAAGAAAGAACACAACAGATTTATAGTGGTTCCACTAACGTCTTGTTAGTGTACGTCCCTTGGGGAGAGGAGATTTTATTCATTATCTAAATAAGAAAATATTACAAGACCGATAACAGAGAAAAAGAAGAAGAAATACAACTTTTAGAGATGTACCATACATTTACCTAATCCCTATCCTTATATAAGGATTAATACTTGGGGTTGAAGTAATTGATTTATGGTTATAAAGCAATGCCTAATTAATTCTTCAATCAGAGAATTAATTCCTTACTTCAATATCCCAAAAGAAACTTCTTCACATTCTTCCACTTATGTAGGTAATTTATTGCCCTGTCTAATTTTACAAAAAAGAGGCAATAAATTTTCTGATATCTTCCAAATCTTTTGCAGTTGGAAATATTATATTACTCAAATTAACAATATTTCCCAAATCTTCTCTAAATGGAAATATTGTATCACCATAATCAATAAAATCTTCCAAATCTTCTGCAAACGGGAATATTGTATCACAAATTCTAACAATCTCTACCTTGATACTATATTTCCTTGAAAGCATACCAACTCCACCTACATCCTCTTACTCTAAGCATCTTCTCGGATAAGACACTACGGTTACTTTCCCCAATGAGCTTTGGCATGGCCATCACCCATTGCACTTTGTCAACAAACTCTGGCAACGCCATTGCCTGCCAACAATGTGTTCAAAGTACCCCCTTCTTGTAAGACCTATCTATCTTCACCATGAAAACAAACGTCTCCATGAACCATCTCAACTCATTCCCTACACCATGCCACCACGTGGCACTTAGCATTTCGATAAGCGGTTCCAGCTCGAGCAACGCCCGAACTTAGCCGTCAGCAAAGACTTATTCATATCCACTGCTTTCTCCTTTGATCTCTGACCAACTTCAGGCGATCCCTTCTTCCACTTATCAAGCACATCCTCTTGGCAAAATCTTACCTTGTTGAAGCTTTCGCCTTTGATCATATTCTGTCTATGCAGAAACTCAAAGTCCTTTCTCGTATGTCTAACTTTGACATCTTTTCCACAAGAACTGTATACTCGAACCCTTGACTCTGCAAGTACAGTGCTTCCCTTTAGGAGATATAAATTATGAAACATATCTCCTTTCATCACTACAGATGCTCCCTCAGAAACCCTTAGGACCATCCTTAACAATAGTCACCTCACATCCTTTGGATGCTAACTGCCCAAGAGATATCATTGACTTCCGAAGACCTGGAACATAACGGACACCTGTCAAGGCACGTATTACCCCGTCATACATGCAAATCAGCATAGTACCTTCGCCCATGACTCTTCAACTAGAATCATTTCCCATAAGAACCAGTTTCCCTCTTTTTCTTTTAAAAGAATTGAAATAATTCTTATTAGGTGTCATATGAAAAACGCCCCTGTATCTAGCACCCAATGGTCTGATACATCTGATACTACTGTTGTCAACAAGTCATCAGACAAAAATTCCTCCATCGCAACTAGTGAATTTCCAGCTTCAATTTTTTTCTTCAAGTCCGGACAATCTCTCTTCCAATGGCCTGGTTTCTTGCAAATGTAGCACTTCCCATCTCTTGATTTTATTTTCTTCTTCTTCTCCCCTTTCTCCATACTAGCTAAAGTCTTCTGTACTACTTCCTCCTCTACCTTCACTCAACCCCTTCATCTGGCCCCTCAAGTCCTCAGATAGAAGACCTGTCTTCACATCATCTACTGTTGGTGTATCTCTGGCACAGATAAGACTGTTAGCGAAACCTCTGTATTGCTCCGGAAGAGAACACAAAAGAATCATTGCAATTTGTTCCTCATCCACTTTCAAGTCAACAGTCTTCATCTTCATCACAAGATCATCGAAGAAGCTTAGATGTTTCTTCACTGAAGTACCCTCTCTCATCCGTATAGTGAAACATTTTCAGCAAAATCAAACGATTGTTTAGTGACTTCTTTAAATAGAGTTTTTCCAGCTTGGTCCAAATGTCCTTAGCAATGGTCTCACCGCTAATCTCTGAAATGAAATTTTCTCCCATTGTCAATTGTAAAGTAGTAAATGCCCATCGTTGCATCTCCTTCCTTTCCAGGGCTGAAATATCATTCTTCAACTCCTTAGGAGCAAACACCACAGGATGAACATTATTCCTCATCAGAACAGCTTTCATCCTCCATTGCCACTTCTCGAAGTTTTTATCCCCATTCCATCTTTCTATTGCTAACTGAGATCCTGCTTCCATATATGTCTGTTTGACATATGACCTTGATATAATTACTGAGTTCTCCACATCTCCTGCCATAATGCCTAACACCCTTTCTCAATCAACCTCCTAGCTCCGATACCAATTGTTGGGGGAAAGTTTCCCAATAAAGGCCTTGGGAATAAAACCCAACCTTTTGGAGAAACAAATAGGAACAGATTAATGGTGAGGCAAAACAAAGAACAGATAGTCACCAGCAAAACAATCATGGATCAAGAAAATAAAGAAAGAACACAACAGATTTATAGTGGTTCCACTAACGTCTTGTTAGTGTATGTCCACTTAGGGAGAGGAGATTTTATTCTTTTTCTAAATAAGAAAATATTACAAGACTAATAATAGAGAAGAAGAAGAAGAAATACAACTTTTAGAGATGTACCATACATTTACCTAATCCCTATCCTTATATAAGGATTAATACTTGGGGTTGAAGTAATTGATTTATGGTTAAAAATCAATGCTTAATTAATTCTTCAATCGGAGAATTAATTCCTTACTTCAATATCCCAACAAAAACTTCTTCATATTCTTCCACTTACGTAGGTAATTTATTTCCTTGCCTAATTTTACAAAAAAGAGGCAAGAAATTTTATGTTATCTTCCAAATCTCTGCAGTTGGAAATATTATGTTACTCAAATTAACAATATTTCCCAAATCTTCTCTAAACGGATATATTGTATCACCATAATCAATAATATCTTCCAAATCTTCTGCAAACAGAAATATTGAATCACAAATTTAAAAAAAAAAATATGCTCTACTCAACGAAAGCAACAAAAGTTTACCCTGACATTAGGATCTCATAGGTCCATGACTTTATTCGAAGTTGCATCTCCATTTACCATCACACATCGAATACTTTGTAATTGTCTTAAAACTATTTAGTATGCCCTCTTTTCGTCATTTTTTCATGGAAATTAGACATTTTCTTAATTCATTTGTCTTTTTGGACCCTTTTTGTGCTAGAGTTCTTTTAGGAGAATTCATCCAGGAAATTAGAATTTGCTACTTAGTTTTGATTGTGATGCAACAATAGGATTTTGGTTATTTCTTCTAGTTAGCAGGTATGTCTCTTAAAAATGTTTGAAAAATTTAATATGTTTATACTTTACTGATTTTAATGACAACATCTATCTTGTTATGTCCTATTATCCCTCATAAAATTATTGAAATTATATCCTAGTTGTAACTATTGCAACAAGGGAAAAATAGTTAAAATTTATTTCAGTAGTCATTTACTGATGAATTTGTTAAAATAGTACATGCAAAATGCACATGCAACTTTAAAAAAAGGAATCCTAAAAATATTTGCTGAAGTAACTAAACGATTCGTGGTATTTACAGCACTGTGAATTCAGCTGTGTTAATTCACTATGAATTTAGCTTTAGTTGACATGGTACTGCTTATCTATAGGTGATGTAGAGCCAATGCTTCAAGAACATGGGATCGAAAAAGGGAGAAAAACAACTTTACTTGTTTGAGGTACGAAAGCAAAAAATGAAAAAGCTATTGTATTTGATGTTCTTTTAGAAGCAAGATCCCGAGTCAAAAAACAACTTCTTTAGATGGTAATAGAGCAAACTCTTGTAATTTTAGGTGTAATGTTAGATGATTATCGATCAAACTGCTTTTGTTTAAATGTATATTACTAGTGTATGCTTGGACGTATTAAAAAGTTCAAGACATACGCGGTCGCTAAAGTTGAATTTATCGAATGAAGAAATATATCATAATATTTCAGTGTTCATAGTTGATTGATATTAGTTCGATAAATATACATGTATGTATTTATGTGTATGTGTGTGTGTATATATATATGTATGAATGTGTATATATATATAATATTTGTATATTAGAAGGGGAATAGCGACAGGTTACTAACAAATGATGCTAGTTTAAATATTTAAATAAATTAAAATCCGTCGCTAATCCCTTGGCAATTAGTAATGGTTTACCAACGCCTTTTATAAATAATATTTTATTATAAATTAATTATCCGTTAGTAAATAGTCGGTATATAAATTAAAATAAAATTAATAAATAAAATTTTATTTTTAGTATTGGAAAACTCACGCTAAATTCCATCGCAAAATATGACATAGGTACCGTTACGGTTTTTACTGACCAAACCATTATGCAGGAAATCCTTCGCTAAGGCGAGTTTAGCGACGGATTAGAAGCGGATTTTGCCGCTGGTATATGCTGTTTTCTTGTAGTGGTTTTATTTGTGTTGATTTTTAATCGTCAAACTAATAACATGTGTAACTTCTGCATACAAGGTTGGAATTGGATGTCATTTCTTCGGTGGACTCATATTGGTGATCTCTACGCATTAGAAAAGATTTGAGCTGATTGGGCTAAGGTAAATGATATCTCCTCTAAATGAACTGTATTTATCGATATTGTTAACCGGTCTTTTGGTCTAGTTCCCAAAAGTACACAAGACACGTTCGACTCAACATATCGCGTGATATTACAGCCCAGAGGTGTTGCCAATATCATCCAGGGTCCAGTACGAAAAGACTCGAGTCCGGCCATTAGCAGAATGTCACACCCCTCGAACGCGACCCCCATTATTATCCGTTCACAGTCAAGCCAAAGGCAAGCCGTCAAGTGGGTCCGGGTGCAGCGCCGGTAGGGGTCCGGGGCCCCATAGTCCGATTTCCGCCAATAAGTATGTTGCCCAGAATTACCAGATCGAGTTAAAGTCAGGATTCAACCAACTACTTTCATGAACCTCGCCGCTCCTCCGAACATTGCCAAACCAAGACCTCGAACCCTAAAGAGTCGTGGGTCCAAGTCTTGAACCCCCCAAGCATTTGTGCATATAGTCTATGTGCACTTCAGGGCATGAACTTCGTACCCCTCGGGGTGCGAGTTTCGCACCCCTAAGAAGTACGAAATTCGCACCCAACATGGTGCGAAATTTGTACCACTTGGAGTGCAAATTTCGTACCCCCAAGGGGTACGAAATTCATGCCCTGCAAGGTACGAAATTCGAACCCCTCGAGGATATGGAAGAAGATGACTTGGACATTCATCATAGAAGACGCCCTCACAACAAACCTCCTGAACCTCGCCATAATCTGTGGATCCCGATGGCAAATCCCGATGGCAAATCCCCATCCAACTCATCTTCTCGACATGGTCCGGTGGATAATGAGGGAAATGCGAGGGAACGTGAACAACTCATGGGAAGTACATATAAGGCGCAACCCCTTCACAAGAAGGGTAAACGAAGCCGAATGGTCGTGATGCTTTAGTATTACACAAATGCCACTATATGACGGCACAACCGAACCATGCGCCTACTAAAATAGATACGAATGGAACATGGACTCTAGTCGGGGTAACGACCCAGTCAAATGCAAGTGCATCCCAGTCTTCTTGTTAGGAACAACTTTACTCTGGTTCTCTCGTCTCCCATTTGATTCCATCAACAACTTCGGCCAACTAGCAACATAATTGGTCAAGCAATTCAGAGTACACATCCCGACTCCAAAGAATGCCCTCACTCTGTCCAATCTATGCCAAGGACCCGACGAGTCTCTTAAGAGCTACCTCTCCCATTTCAACACCGCCCTTGCTGATGTCGAAGATCCGGTTCCTCGCACTGTACTTTTTCGGTTAGAAAAAGGTGTCCTCTATACTTCCGAGTTTGAGGCATGGATCGATAGGAGCAGCCTAAAATCCTCGATGCTTTCCATGAAAAGGCTAGGCAATACTTATGTCAAGAAGAAGCGAGACGAAACCGACTCTCCAGGGTCAGACTTCCCAACAATCCACATGTAGGTACCATCTATGGCAGCGTCAAAGGGAAACAGATTGGGGAGCTCTTCGATAAGGACAAGGGGCAGGCTCCTACAAACAAAGGTTGAATGACGGTAGGCAAGGCGACTGCAACAACAACTAGGTTCCTACGGAACCCAAGAAGCCTGACCCCTACCGGGCATACGAGACCTACACCCCGCTGAATGGAGACTAGGGAAAAATCTACCTGGAAACTTGTAACACGCATCAATACAAGAAACTATACAACAGGGAATCCACTAATCAGGAGAAGAATACCATCAAGTATTGTCAATACCACGACATGTACGGGCATAATACCAATGATTGTCGTCAACTCAAAGACACAATCAAAAATCTTATTTGTGAGAAACGCCTTGAGAAGTACGTCCAAGAACCATTTCCTCCCAAAGAAAACTCAGGTCGTCCTACGCCGATTCCTCCAGCACTTGCCAAGGCGGCTCTAGGTTCGTCTAACCCAAGGCGGGGAATTGTGATCAACACTATCTATGGTGGTTCATACCCCACACATGAAAGCTTCCGAAAAATGGAATAGTACATAAGCTCTATCAAGCATGCCATGTATGAAGCTTGTTCCGTTCCAGACGAGTCCATACCTACTAAGCTCCAAAAAACGATAGTCTTCCGTGAAAAAGAATCTAAGGGAATTGAGATACCAACCACGGATCCTCTCATTATCACAGCACGGGTCGATGTCGCTTCTGTCCGAAAGGTAATGATTGACTTAGGAAGCCCAGTTAACATCATCTTCAAAGTTGCTTATGATCAAATGAATCTAGAAACCAAGGACTTGAAATCATGCCATGCCACGATCCACGGCTTCAACGGATCTTCTAGTCACCAAATAGGGGTGATCGACTTACCTGTTGAACTTGGTGATGGAGACCGTAGCCGAATCCAAGTCCTCGCGTTCGTGGTTAGCGACATTGTCTCCCCTTATAATATCTTCTTTGGACGTCCCTTCCTTAAAGAATTCCGAGTTTTTATGTCACCCTGGTCCCTCATGATGAAGTTCCCAACGGAAAATGGGATTAGAATGATTAGAGACGACCAAGCAAATGCTAGAGAGTGCTACGCAATGGATTGGAAGAATGCTTCTTGTGCCAAGACCATCTTCGCATAGCAATCAATGACGTCTGGGCCCTAACTCAGGCGCCACTGTCGTCTTCCTGACGATTTCGATTCAAGGAAGGACGAAAAGCCCGAGTACGAAAGGGCTACTCCAGTCGAACCTATGGTGGGCGTTCCGATCAACCCGGATGATCCATCGAGGGTACTAAAAATCGGATCACAACTCCACCCCCCAATAAAAGGAGATCTTGTGAATTTATTGAAGGCTAACCTAGACGTGTTCGCACGAACTCATTACGACATGAGAGGCATTGACCCCACGCTCACTTGCCATTGTCTAAGTATCAATCCCGTAAAGCCTGTAGCAGAAACGTCAATTCCTGGGACCCGAATGGTCCAAAGCACTCGATGAGGTGGTAGACCGTCTACTCAACAACAACTTCATTCGCGAAGCCGACTACCTCGAATGGGTCTCCAATCTTGTTTTGGTTAAGAAAGAAAATGACAAATAGCGAACTTGCATCGACTTTTCTGACTTGAACAAAGCATGTCCCAATGACAGCTTCCCACTTCAAAGATCGATCGCCTCGTCGATTCGACCGTCGGATATTAGCTTTTATCCTCCATGGACGCGTATTCAGGTTACAATCAGATTTTGATCTACCTCCCTAATCAGGATCACACCTCTTTCGTAACCGATCTTGGACTTCACTGCTATCGCATCATACCCTTCGGTCTCGAGAATGCAGGAGCCACTTATCAACGAATGGCAATCAGCTCGGCATTAGTGTGCATCGAAGGTCGTGTCGAGCAACCCATCTACTACATAATTAAATGATTGACGGGGGTAGATAAGAATTATCCGAAGCTTGAGAAACTAGCATTCCACTTAATGATTTCCTCTCAAAAGCTTCGACGACACTTATAGTCTCATCCCACAAAAGGTTTATACCGACTAGCTGCCACGAATGGTCCTACGACAACCCGAGGCATTTGGACGACAATTAAAGTGGAGTATGGAGCGGAGCCAGTTTGAGGTAACATTCGTGCCCCGTCGAGATATCCTTAGACAAGTTCTCGTTGATTTCATAGTAGATTTCACTACTCCCGAGGATACTCCAACAGAGAATATCGAAGCTCTCGAAGCTCAGTGGGAATTATTCATGGAAGGGTCCTCTAATAGAAAATGTTCTGGAGCCAGAATTATGCTCATCACCCCAGAGGAACGCTCGTTATGCTATGTATTAAAACTCAACTTCCCTGCTACCAACAACAACGCAGAATATGAGGCGTTGATAGTCGGACTTAGAATCGCGATAGAACTTAAGATGAAGACCCTACAAATCTTCTCCGATTCACAACTCATCGTGCGCCAAGTATAGGGAGAATATCAAGCCAATGGGGAACGACTCACCCTATATTTGACCCAGGTTCAGGAATTGCTCACCAACTTCGACCACTTTGTCATCACACACATTCCCCAAGAACAAATGAAAAAGCAGATTCGTTAGCCAAATTGGTGAACCCTAAGGATTCGCAGCTTATGGGTTCGCCCTGGTCGAAGTGTTCGATTCACCAAGCATTAAACAAATGCAAACCAAGGTGGTCATGAATGCAGAAACTGAACCTGAATCTTGGATGACTCCGATCAACAATTATCTACAACACGGGACCCTCCCGGGACGTTACAAAGAAAGACGAACGCTCACTTGCCAATCAGCTCACTACCTTCTCATTGATGGAGTACTCTACCGCACATGATTCTCTGTCCCGTTGCTCAGATGCGTACCCCATAACGATGTCAACCATGTTTTAATGGATGTACATGAAGGCGAGTGCGACGACCACACCGGAGGGCAAAACTTGGCAAGAAAGATCGTCAGACATTGATACTTTTGGCCCACGCACAATCAAGACACCGCAGACTATGCTCGCAGGTGCGATAGGTGCCAGCGCTTCTCAAAGATTCCAAGAGCCCCGCTTACATAGTTGACGCAAATGGTCAGTCCTTAACCGTTTGCCATGTGGGGAACAGACATCATTGGAACTCTTCCAATAGCCAGAGGCGAGGCACGCTATAATGTCGTTGCAGTTGACTACTTTACCAAATGGGCAAAAGCCGAAGCTCTAGCTACAATAACCACCAAGAAAATAATCAACTTCATCATCCCTAACATCATCACCCGCTATGGGGTCTCTCAGGCCATTATTTTCGACAATGGAACTCAGTTCGAGAGCACCGAGTTCAAAACCTTCTGCCAGCGACACAACATTGAGAAGAGATTCTCAGCGGTGGCTCATTCTCAAGCCAATGGGTAGCTGTCAACAAAGTAATTAAATCCATCATCAAGAAGCATTAGGAAAAAGCCGGGGCATGTGGACAGACGAACTTCCTCTGGCCCTATGGGCCTATCGAACCACTCACAAGTCAGCAACTGGCCACACTCCCATTGCCCTTGCTTATGGATCCAAAGTCATCATCCCCATTGAGCTGAAGCTTCAATCCTATCTGGTAACTACTTTGATCCGAAGACCAATGAAGACTTACTTTTGGGATCGATCAATCTACTCAAAGAAACAAGGAACGAAGCTGAACTCAGGCCGCCGCCTAACGACAATGAATGGCCTGATACTTCAACCACAGAGTCCATCATAAGGACCTCGACATCGGTGACCTCATCCTAAAACGGGTCTTTCCTCCGCTAACTGGCCTCACTCCTCGATGAGAAGGCCCGTACGTCATACAGCGGAATCTCAGCAATGGGACTTACAAACTCTCAGTCGTGGATGGAGTCGAGCTTCCAAGGGCGTGGAACAATGAACATCTTCGCCGCTACTTTACATAGCTTAATGTGTTGTTTTTTATGCTTTCCAATGATGTTTTGTTTCTTGCAGTTCAAGGCATTGTAAAGCCTACCACTGCCAAAGTTATCAGTATAAATGATGTTCAGTTTCCCATGTCCTTTCGTGTTTACTCCTCGCTTATTCCGTGCATGACATGTTTGACTAACATTACAGCTGACTTCCATACAACAACTCTGGATCGCCGCATCAGCACCCCTAGCATGGGAACCAATGCCGCCATCCAAGCCTTGAGCCCACATCGATGACAAACATCACTGGCATTGATCGGCACCCCGAGCATGGGAGCCGGCATCGCTACTCAAGTCCCTGGCCCGTGAAGCGACCGAGTATAAATAACCTCTAACTCGAATCTCGTCCCAGCGCCGAGAACGAGGATAAATCGTTCAGCCTTCAAGTCCCAGGACTTGGTGGCATCCCATCAGCCAACCTAACGCGAGGCTAACTACTCGTGAGGCTTCAATCAACCCCTCGGGTCGGGATTCGGGAGTCTATCGAATCTCGGCACAGCACCGAGACCGAAATTAAATCGTTTTCTCCTCGAAGCTCTAAAGGCTTAGGTGCAACCCATGGCCACGATTGGACCCTACGGGCTGATGATCAGGGCTTTTCTCCAACGAATAATCGACGCCCACTACTACAAAAGTGGGCATATTCGACACTAATTTGTGTGTGTTGCATGAAAAGTGTGGTGAAAGCTATGTTTTCTTTGATCTTCTACAACAATAGTCATATGTTGTTGCATTAGACGTGAATGCACTATTACATTGGGAATTCTAGTGTTGTGACGTGCAACACCAGTTCAAAGCGTAGCTTTACATAAATACAATACAGGTCAGCAATCCATGTTATCAAAATAAACAAATAAATAACCGTAGATGCATGATTAATCCAACGGTTCAAACCATTCTATGCTTTCTATTGAAAAAATTACCCCATCATCTAGTCAGTGACAGGCACCTCATTGCATACTTTTGCTATGTGAAAATTTGGCGTGATGTTCTCCAGTTCACAAAATATTAATCATTCTTCTTCTCTGACATCTTCTCTTCACTTTCCTCTTTATTGAACAGAATTTAAACCAAAATTCACTGAATTTAAACCAAAATATAAACCTAAATTCTGCTACTCTTTAACTTTCCCAATTCGATTTCATCAACTGTTTGACGCTTCCACAAATTTGATTTCAACTCCTATTCGATGTTAAAACTAGGGCAAGTTTGATTTGTCTAGTGCTTGAAATCGAATGGGGAAACTATAATTAAATGAGGGCGATCATAGAAAAGCATTCAACTGGGTTCAATCTCATCTTTGGTGCTGATATCTGCTTTCAGCTATTGAACAAGCCCACTGCTAAGATATCGTAAACATGCAAGGTAACTTTATAACTCTCCTTTGCCATTTCGCCTGAATTCGGAAAAATCCTTAAACTCGAAAATTACAATAATAAAATTATCAAGGGTGAACCAGGGTTTATAACCTAATTCCAATTATGCAATTCTATTCTCCTCAAACTCTTTTCTATATTGAAATATAGTGATCATTGGATCAATCTCTTGTATTCCTTTCATCATGGTAATAAAATACTCTTTCCAAAGTGGATGTACACTAACAAGATGTTAATGTAACCACTATAAATCCTTATGTGATTTATTTTTGCTACTTTGTCATTAGTTTCTTGCTTGTGATTGAGATTTGTATTGTTCATGATTGGTTGATATTGGTTTAGTGACTAGAGTTGTTGTTTTGGTTGTTTTTGCAAGTCTAACAACGATCTAGTCTTCCGCTAGCGCTTTGTTGTTTAGATATCGGATTTGAGTGGTCTTGAATCGGATTAATCACATTGGTTCCAACAGTTGGTATCAGAGCAATTATGGTGCATGTTAGGTGTTTGTGAAAATGCCGGAGACAAATAGTAGCTCGGTAAGTCCTTCAACCGGAAGTCCGAATAGTGTGGCGCCTTATGTACGGGGTTCGTATGCGGCGTCGGGTTCTCAGTTGGTTATTGACAAGTGGAATGGTGATAATGACTTTGAGAAGTGGCAATGGAAAATGAAAGTGGTTCTTAGGCGGAATTAGGTGCACCGAGTGGTATTTGATACTCACGTATTGCCAAGTGATATCTCGAATGTTGAGAGAGAGAGAGAGAGGAGATGGAGGAATGGGCTTACACTACTCTTCAACTTGCTATGGGGGAATGTAATCCTCGAAATTAGTGGTGAGACTACGGCTAAAGATATTTGGGACAAGTTGGAAGAACTCTATATGAAGAAATCGCCCACTAACCGTTTGATCTTGTTGCGAACGTTTTTCACTTTCAAGATGAAGGAGGGTAATTCGCTTAAGGCACATTTGAATGCCTTTAATGACTTGCTCACGAAGATGAAGGCTGTTGATTTGAAGATTGAGGACCGGGATACCTTGACTCTTGATGATGTCAAGACGGGTCTTCTTAGTGAGGAGTTGAGAGATCAAATGAAGGAGATGAGAGAGGGTAGTAGTGGGGGTAGTAGCAGTCTTGGGTTATTTGTGGAAAAAGAGAAGAATGTGAAGAAAGGAAACTGGGGGAGTTCTAAATCAAGAAAGCCTGGTGGAAGAGGTAAATCAAAAGAGAGAAATGGCAAGTGCTTTATTTGCAAGAAACTGGGACATTGGAAGAAAGAATGTACGGACTATGATAAGAAGGAAGTAGCGTCTTCATCCGTAGCGGTGGAGAGTGGGGATGATGAGATAGATGAGAATGTGTTGACGGCGGTGGCATCGGGTTTTTCGGGTAACGAATGGGTTCTTGATTCGGGTGCGTCGTATCATATGATGCTAAATAGAAATTATTTTTTGTCCTTTGATGTTAAAGAGGGAAATGCAATTTCTATGGTAAATGGTGTTGTTTGCAAGTCGAAGGGTAGTGGCTCTATGTAAATAAGGATGTTTGATGAAGTTGTTCGCACGCTCACCAATGTCCGCTATGCTCCGGGACTTAGGAAGTCACTTATATCTTTGGGGCAATTGGATTCTTTAGGTTGCAAGATCACTATCGAGAAGGATTGCTTGAGGGTTTCGAAGGGGGGCGCTAGTGGTTATGAAGAGTGCTAGGACTCATGGTATATATTTGCTTCATGGTGTGACCGTAGGAGGTGAGACTTGTGTGGGTGTTGATAGTTCTTGTGACTTGGATGCGACAGGGTTGTGGCAGTTGAGATTGGGTCATGTCTCGGAGAGGAGTTTGAATATTCTTCGGAAGCGGGAGATGATCGAGGGTGAGAGTTTCAACAAACTATAGTTTTGCGAGGAATGTGTCATGGGAAAGCTATGACGGCCCGCCCCGCACCAGCCGGCATTTCCTCCGAAAGTGCGCTGTACACATACCCGACTAGCACAGAACGGTCGCCAAAGAAAGGAAAGAAGAGAATGAACTAATCGAAAACCTGTAGAATGTCTCGCAGTGCATGGAACAAAATATAATAATAATATACTTGACATAAAACATGTGAGACAATGCATAAGCTGATAATCAAAACCGACATGAACATCATCATCAGAGTAGCGGAAATCCAAATAC
Source organism: Allium sativum (assembly GCA_030737875.1). Classification (NCBI taxonomy): domain Eukaryota; kingdom Viridiplantae; phylum Streptophyta; class Magnoliopsida; order Asparagales; family Amaryllidaceae; genus Allium; species Allium sativum. Next base: position 283,141,958 of record CM060919.1, on the reverse strand, counting down.
AGCTTATTACAACATTCCAAATTACTGTCTCTAAACAAAAGAAAGAAAGAAAGAGGTACACTACTAATGCCCAAAGTAGTGACCAGCAGTGACACAGGGAGAATATCTACGTATATGTATCATACGTGGAAGCCTCCTGCTCGTCTTCGGTACAGCTACTCATGCATACCTAATCTGTCTCTAGTCTGCTTGTGAGAGCACCCAGAGTAATAAGAAGAGACATAAAACTCTGGGGTCAGACAAAAAGTCTGGTATGAGCGATAAGCAGCTAAACAGAACAATAACAGGTATACTAAACCATACCTGAACCTGAACCTACAACCAAAGAGTTAGCACTACATACTGTACAATACTCTAAGGTGCCACTGAACAAATGGTGTAAAGATAACGGGGGGTGGGGGTGTGAATATCATAATGATGGCAAACAAGTCAACCATAGAAACCATCCTCACATCTCTCACTCAGTGCGTAAATCATAAGATGTCCACCACTGTCAATCACTAGACCCATCGAAGTAGTGACGGAGTTCGACTTGTACAACTACTGCTACTACCAAGCTTATCCCATGGAGTCATGACCAAACCTTTACAAATGACCTTACTTCGTTGGTCTATAGCTCTTTAGTCGTACCTAGGCCACTGTGGCCCTGAATCTGTTCACGTACCCCCTACACATAGCGATCCAAAGCTATAAACATCGACAACCCCTTAGCACACGTCCCGCAGCAAAGCCCAACTCATGAAGTTAACTCCTTGGTTCCCAGCTGGATCCTGAGTACAAACTTCCCACTTGGACTACCGTTGCATCTCGGGTTTTGGTCGTCACCTTCTTCTTCGGATCGCTCTTCATTTCTTCACTTCACTTTGCTTCAGATCGTGGTCATCAGCTCCTCGATTCGGATCGAGTTCCTCCATTAAGATTGGTTCGAGCTACCTGCATCGGATCGGGTCGTGATGTCCTCAACTAGTTCCACCATCCTCCTCGGGTCGGGTCATGGTCACCCAACAGGGTTGGATCGGGTCGTGATGAGCTCCTCCGATCCTATCCTCCTTCCCAAGCGCTTCGGGTCGGGTCCACATCTCCAAGCAGTTCGGATCATGGAGAGCTCCGGATCGGGTCGGGTCTTCAAGCTTATGGCCTTCAAGGTGGAGCAACTCGTGGAGATGGCTTGCGATCGGGTCGGATGGTGTGAGTGGTTCAGTTCGGGTAGGGGCGATCTGATCCGGTCCCTGCATATTTTCCTACAACTTCTTCCAGTGACTGTTTACGCCATTCGACGGCGTTTTCGACCAATCTAACACTTCTAGACAACCACAAAGCATACTATATAGTCATAGCAACATGTATAATCATCCACAAACAACAAAAACAACAATCATAGCATGTAAAATGGATCAAACATACCCAAAAACCCATATTTTCCCCTTAACCATGTTTAAGCAAATCTAATGATAGGATTAGCATAACTTAACCAAATTTCCTAACAGAGGCATAAAACAATGTTTCGAAATTTATAAATATTTTTTCAGAATTTAATCATGTTTATATTCACTAATTAACACTAATTACCCTTAATTAACCATAATTAGTGAGGAACTATGCAAATCACTCACCTTGGCCACAAATAAAATACCAAATCTGAAATGAATCTCTGTTTGGCGATGTTCCCAATGCATATAGCAGTTCTAACCTTGCCATGGTGCTATTCCTCCTTAATTTGATGCTGATTAGGCTAATCTTCAATTAGAAAGTGGTTTGGAGATGTTTTAGATGTTGGAGGCCATGGCTAGGTTAAGAGGAATGAATAGTGACGGCTGAAGAATGAGAAAAAGGTGTTCTCCAAACCCTAACAGCCCTTTTAAACTCCTAATCCCGAAATCCCCCTTTGGGCCTAGCTGTTAATCACTCGGTTAAGCCCAATTAAGCTGTTTTTCACCATCTGAAACTTGTTTCAGCCATATCTCCCAAACGATGAGTCCGTTTGGCTAATGTGACCACTCTACGGAATTGTAAACAATCATCCGGAGCCAATGGAAGTGGTTTCAAGTCAACATTTCTTTCCAGTCAAAAGTTATGACCAAAACAAGATCAGCTAGGGGCAAAACGGTCATTTAAAAATCGGCAAAAATCATGAACAAGGGAAATGACTCCAGTAGTCGTCTCCCAAAGTTACATGACCATACGACTTCGTATGTGAAAGAAATAAATATTCTACGATCATTCGATGCGTAGAATGCGGGTCGTTACACTCTTCCACCTTAAGAAATTTCATCCCCGAAATTCCTTAATTCCAAAACATAGAAAGGATCCCGCATGCCTACCAATCATATACAACAATCAAACATGCAAAACAGATAAAACAAACCTATCCTAGCATGCGGAAAGACTAAATCGAAACTGAAATCTTACCAGGTGAAGAGTTCTGGATACGTCTTCTTAATGCTCTCCTCTGTCTCCCAAGTACAGTCATTCTCATTCTCGCCCCACTGGACTTTGACTAGCACTACACCAGAAATGCCAATTTGGCAGTGCTCATGACCGTATCAAAATCGATTTGGCAGTGCCCTGGACCGTATCAAAAAATGGCGTCTCTGTTGCCTTGATACGGTTTAAAACCGTATCAAATTAATAAAGTGATACGGTTTTAAACCGTATCAAATTGATTAACAGATAAGGTTTTAAGCCATATCAATTGAGAAATTTGATACAGTTTTAAGCCGTATCAATTTATTAATTTGATAGGGTTTTAAGCCGTATCAAATTTCCCAATTGATACGGCTTAAAACCGTATCAAATTAAAAAAAATACAAAAAAAGAAAAAAAAACACAATTAGCTACATAGATTAACACAAAAATAAACTACATCAGAACAAAATCTCATATAACTGATCAAAAATCTTACATTTAAATATCGAGTACATACTACATACACAAACCAGTCCTCTTGAGGTTTCAAGAAATTCAAGAAATACATATACAAACAAACCAATTCTTATCAATAAAATAAACTTTGTGGTGGTTGGTTATCGAACACTATAGCCATATCAAAGTCCAGAATATCTTGCGAATGTCATTAGGAAGTCCGAATGCCTGTATGACTTACTTGAGTGTCATTAGGAAGTCTAAACTAAGTTATAATATATACAACATGGTACGTTCAACAAACTTACCTGAATGCCTACATGACTGCAGAGGTAAAAATCAAACTCGGTTGGATGACAAATGCTTGAATCAACAACGGTACCTGAAATCAAGTAACTTGCAAGTTTAAAAATACAAGTAAAACTGGCTGCAAAAGAAAGGGAAAAAAACAGTATGCCAACATGATTTTTGTGTGCATGCAAACGATATTGTGAATAGCAACATGTATAAGAATCAGACCTAAATCACAAATAACTGGTCAATAGCCAATAGCAAACTATGTACCCAATGTCGATAACCAGAAGAACATAAATAACAGTCAGACCAAATGAACTACAAATAAGAATAAGGCTGGAAAAAGTACCGTTTATTTTTTATTCTGGCCTGATCTCCGACCAATGTAGCACTGGTTGTAATTTTTCTGAAATTGCAGGGTGGATCTACGAAGAAGAATAAGAAAAAGCTTGGTAAAATCACCAATTATTTGTAATTTGTTATATTGATGCAGCAGGACCAGAAGCCACATGAATATCAATGAGACCAAAGAGCTGCAAGCGGACGACAGACCAAAGAGCTACAAGAGGACAGCAGGGAAAAAAAGGATCAAACACTTTGATAGACAAACACTTCCAGAACAAACCTATTTTCTACTACTCTATCACATTCAGTCAATTCACATCAGCTAAAAGTAAAACTACTCAAACATGCAATTCATATTTAATATAAGAAGTAAAACACACACAGGTTCAACGCAAACAATGATGTGCACCAAAACATATGTCTGGCTTGCTAAAACAGCAAGCTGGCTTGCGGTTTTCGTAAGCCTGAGCTTGCTTTGAAACAGCTAGCAAGCTTGCTGTTTGAAACAGCAAGCTTGCTTGCTGTTTCCGCAGCAAGCTGGCTTGCGGAAACAAACAGCAAGCTGGCTTGCTGTTTCCGCAAGCCTGAGCTTGCTGTGAAACAGGAAGCAAGCTTGCTGTTTCCGCAGCAAGCTGGCTTGCAGAAACAAGCAGCAAGCTGGCTTGCTGTTTCCGCAAGCCTGAGCTTGCTGTGAAACAGCAAGCAAGCTTGCTGTTTGAAACAGCAAGATTGCTTGTTGTTTCCGCAGCAAGCTCCCATACTAATGTCCGCAAATTTTATAAAAAGAAGATCAATGAACTAACAGCAAGTATGGAATGAGAAATATATATTACAAAGGAGAGAATAGCCTCTGTTAGAAACTTTGCTTACAAATTTTTTTCTTACTTACAAGTTAAGTACACATATGACTTTATAGTAATTCATCTCGCTAAATGGATGGTGGAGATGTATTCGATCTTGTAGGTAATAATCATTCTCCATAATTTCTCTAGCACTTACAGAAAATACACTAGATATATGTAACCATAGATGAAGATAATTCTTGAAACTTATCACCATAAAAACATATTCATAGTATTTATTTATCTTCCAAGTTTCTGCCGGCTCCAACATTGTTAATTGTACACGGTATTTAACTAAATCCCAAAATAAATGTAGCCAAAATTGAGTTTAATTTTCACTTTTCAGTATAGCTTACCTTATGGAAATTGAAGACCAAATCGAGCTCGCATACATTGCTGAAAAAATGATCTAGAATCTCCACAAATAAATGGATGCACTCCAAATATGCTAGCTCGTTATCAGTTATGTCAACGCATAAGGAGAAAAAATTCCAGCATATCTTCTGTAGATAACTTTGTGTGTGCGGAACTGTTAATAGGAAAGCAGCTGTGAGAGTAATTAAGATTTATCCAGCTATAAAGGTACATGATTCTGAGACAACATTCATTAACATACTTGTATTACAATTATTTGAAAATGCAAGTAAAATGACAGGTCTTATCTATTTGACAATGACAACAAAACAACATTTAAACGATAGATAAGAAATGTGTGCAAACTGTTGAGCGACGTATCTTTCCTAAAGTTGCATTCTGCCACTGCATATTTCAAAGTCAATGACATTCTGTTAGAGCATATTTCAGAACCAACAAGACTAAGATGTTTAAATTATACAAAAGTTTATAACTGCAATGGATCATATATTAATGCAGTAACAAGTAGAATATCTGTTAAAATTAGTCATTTTTACAATAAATCCTACTGAGTGTTGGATTGTAGCAAATGTAGTTACCAGCGCTTATGCCTTCACTGTGTTGGCAGCATAGAATAACAACATCCATTAGCTTCACTTATTTAGGCATAGTATATCAAGTGTTAGTGCAAAACGCAAAGGATTTTATCTAATACCGATTGATGCCTTTTTTCCTTTTTACAAATATAATAGATATAAATACAAATAACCAATATTTCAAACTACGAACGTACTTATAAAAAGGTGCAAAGATTGATCATTCATGCCCACAGTAGTATGTGTGTACCACCTAGGAGTACTACCAAAAATTGAGTCAGAAAGTAATAGAAGAGAATTGTTTAGCTAATATATATATGGATAATCAGATAGGCTGCAAACAACTAGCACTGAGTTCAGTCTTTTAAATTTCGACAAAGAACCTCATAACCGAAGTCACAGAACAAAAGACTTTAAGCAACAACATCTCAAAATTCTCAAACTGTCCTCTAGAATCACGGTTCCAAGTGAGAAAACACCCATTGCAAGATTAGTCTACAAATCACTGCATCTTCGTTGGAAGGAACCAATTACAAGTTTAGACTAGGAACACTTTCATATTGCACATAAATACATGAAGTTTACCTTTTCTGTTCGGCAGCATAAAGCTTTGCTTCAAGACGCTGACCAAGATCCTCTTCTTGAGATGACCAAGAAGGACTTCTTGACTTTGGCCTTGCTTTGTTTGCTAAGAACTCGTGAAATTGCTGTTTAAACAAAATATGATTATTATACACAGATTTTAAAAGCTACACTAAATGAGAGCGAAATAAACTATACACATCCAGCCTTAATAACAATTTTACAGCATGGCTAGTATTAACATGACAACTCGGAGATAAATTTTTTAAACCAGTATTGTTTTTATCACGGGAAAGTATGCAAAATTAATTATAATAAAGCTAGTGACTGTGATAGCAAAGCTTAAGAGATGCAACTTTACAAAATAATATCCATAACCACCTTTAAATAAATTTATCGTAAAATAACACGAACCTTATACTTATTGTCTTTAATAATACTTAAGCTTTACAAATAAGTCACATAGACTAAGTTCTGTAAATGTAAATCTTCACAAACTGAATTGTATGTGCTTAGATTTTGATCAAGTAATCAGCACATCAGTAAACAGAAATATCATAACTCCTCCTCGGTTAAAGAATACCACAGATTCATTCTTTACCAAATTTTACGCCTTTTAACAGCCACAGCCGACTCCATCAAAGATGTTAAAAATAAAACTTGTAAACAACTTCAAATATAAGTGAAGCATTTTTTCACTAATAGAAGACAAAATTAGACTAAAAACATGCTTAATTTCATCAGCTAATACATTCTGAATCTTGTTAAAAAGAAAAAAAGATAGATAAGCACGCAAAATATGGAAAAGATACCTGTCTTCTAAGATCGGCTTCTTTAAGCCTCGCCTCAATTTCATCAACGCTTCTAAAAGGAGGGCTGGTTCCAATTCTCGCATCTAAAAGCCTCTTTTTGGTCCTCCGCGGTACTTTGACAGCCGACGATGTCTTTATCGCATCATCGACTGGAAATTCCAAAGCCACGGGCGAGATCGACCCGCTTGTTTACGGGAATTTATTTGGATCGAAGAATTGAGATTCGCCCTTTTTTTAGGTTTGGTAATTTATTTTGTTGCGGCCAAAATGGAAAAGCGGAGAGGAGAAAGCAGAAAATAATGACACGGAAACAGGTAGAATTACCATTCCAATTTGGTATGGTTGCAAGCCCGATCAAAAAGTACTGATCCGAACCATTCAGGATCTAGGGTGAGATTTCAACTATTAGAGGTGGTGCGGATTGTAAACGAAAATTTGATACGGCTTATCAAATTTGATATGGCTATAAGCCCTATCAAATTTGATACGGCTTAAAGCCCTATCAAATATCCACATCCCGGTGTGCCAAATTGGCTGTTTTGGTGTAGTGTAGGTTCACCGCTTTCCTTCGAAGTTGCTTCGTATTGTTCCCAACAATACGCATAGGCTTGCGGTTCCCAACCGCCTCGGGTTCAACTTCAATATCATCCAACTGATCAGGTGAAATAGTCACATCTGGGTCGTGTACGAACTTCCTTAACTGGGAAACATGAAATACGTTGTGAACTCCTGCCATCTTCTCTAGTAATTCAACTTTGTATGCCAAATTCCCAATTTGCTCAAGAACTGGGAATGGACCAACAAATCTTGGTGCTAACTTGCCTCTCCTGCCAAATCGTATCACGCTCTTCAATGGAGATATCTTGACAAACACCAAGTCGCCAATGGAGAACTTTAATTTTCTTCTCCTCTTATCAGCATAACTTTTCTGCCTATCTTGGGCAGCCTTCATTCGCTGTTGGATAACCTTGATCTTGTCTGATGTTTCTCTTATTACTTCTGGTCCAAACACATATTTCTCACCGGTCTCTAACCAACAGGACGGTGAGTTACACGGCCTTCTGTACAAAGCTTCAAATAGAGCCATACCAATACAGGATTGATAACTATTATTATATGCAAACTCTACTAGATGCAAATGGTCATCCCATGATCCACCAAAATCCAATACACAGGCTCTCAAGAGGTCTTCTAATATACGATTCACCCTCTCCGTTTGACCATCGGTTTGAGGGTGATACGCAGTACTAGGATGTAATTCTGATCCTAACGCCTCTTGTAAGCTCTTCCAAAATCCACTAGTGAACAATGGATCTTGGTCACTCACAATGCCTTTGGGTATTCCATGAAATCTCACTACCCACTTTATATACAGTTCCGCTAACTTAGCTGCCGTCCTGTTTGACTTGACGGGTATAAACCTTGCACTCTTAGTCATTCGGTCCACAATCACCCAGATGTTATCATGGCCCGATCTAGTCCTTGGTAACCCATCAATGAAATCCATTGACACTTGTTCCCATTTCCATTCTGGAATTTCTAATGGTTGCAACAAACCACTAGGCTTCTTTTGCTCAACTTTAACTAGCTCGCAATTCATGCATTTTGATATAAATTTCCCAACGTCTCTTTTCATCCCTTCCCAGTAGTAAGTCTGCTTCATGTCTTAGTACATCTTGTTACCACCGGGATGTATAGTCAGTTTTGAGTGATGACATTCTCTTAGCACTTCATCTCTCAAGCTATTGACATTAGGCACAACAAGTCTTCCATTCTTTCTAAGCCATCAATCTCGATCAAGCCCATACTTATTCGTCTCTTCGTCGATTCCCATCTCTAACTTTGAGATGATTTCCAATAGGTTAGGATCGTCCCTCTGACTGGAACCAATCTGCTCAATCAAAGTGGGTCTGATCATCAAACTTGCTAACATTTATGGATCCAACTCGCACTTTGGTCTGAAATCATACCCAACGATGTACTCCAGTTGCTTCCATTCAAGAAACATAGCCCCTAAACTGGCATGTCTTCTACTCAACGCATCAGCTACCGCATTGCCCTTTCCTAGTGTATATGCGATATCGAAATCATAGGAAGCTAAGAATTCTAACCATCTTTGTTGTCGGAGATTTAGATCCTTTTGAGAGAAAAGAGACTTTAACGATTTATGATCGGTAAACAACTCGAATCTTTCTCCAAAGAGATAATGTCTCCACATCTTCAATGCGAGTATGATCACAGCCAATTCCAATTCATGGGTAGGGTATCTTTTCTCATGCGGTTTCAGTTGCCGACTTGCATAAGCTACAACCCTACCTCCTTGCATCAATACAACACCTAGTCCGGTACCACATGCATCCGTATATACCATCATCTCTTCATTCCCCTTAGGAATGACTAACATTGGTGCACATGTCAACTTTTCCTTTAGGCTCTTGAATGCATTCTCGCACCTTTCGTCCCAGACGAAGGCTTGATTCTTCTTGGTCAACTGAGTCAACGGTGCTGCTATCTTGGAGAAGTCTTGGATAAACTTAAGATAATATCCAGCTAATTCCAAGAAACTTCTTATGTCCGTTGCATTCTTGGGCGTAGACCAATCTTGTACCGTAGCCACCTTCGCAGGGTCCACGGCAATACCATTCTCTGAAACAACATGGCTCAAGAATCTCACTTCCCTCCTCCAGAAGTGACACTTAGAGAATTTTGCTTTCAACTAGTGTTTTCTCAATACCTCCATCACTATCCTCAAATGTTCCGTGTGTTCTTCCTCTGTCCTCGAATAGACCAAAATATCGTACACGAACAAAAGGACAAACTTATTCAACTGATCTCTGAATACCCTATTCATAAGATCCACAAAGTATGCTGGGGCATTAGTCAGCCCGAATGGCATGACCAACCACTCATAAAATCCAGACGGCGTCCGAAATGCCGTTTTAGCTATGCTCTCAGCTTCCACTCTAAGCTGATGAAAACCTATCGCGAGATCCAACTGAGAGGATACTCTCGTGCCACTCAACTGATCAAACAAATCATCTATCCATGGAAGAGGATACTTGTTCTTCCTTGTCAATTCAACTCGCGGTAGTCCACACACAATCGAAGGGAACCATCTGCCTTGGTAGCAAATACAACTGGTGCTCCCCATTCAGAAATACTCCTTCTGATAAATCCCTTCTTCAAAATATCGCTGACTTGCACCCCGAGCTCTCGCTGCTCCCTTGGTGCCATACGACGAAGTGGAATCACTATAGGTCTGGCATCTTTCACTAAATCAATACGGAACTCAATCTCTTAGTGTGGTGGAAGCCCGGTCACTTCCTCGAAGACGTCCGGATACTGACCAAGCACGGGCAAACCTGACAACTCACCTTGCGGGATGTCGAGGGAATTTAGAAAACTAGCCATTACCCCATCACTAGGTAGACCACCAAACACTACCCTCCGACCATCATCCGCTCTAGCTGTCACCAAAAATCCCTCACAGTCTACCATCACGCCGTATCTTTGGAGCCAATCGACTCCCAAAATAATACCAAACCCAGTAAAGCCCAAAACAAAGCAATCACAAACAAACATGCATCCATGACTCGATAAGACCACATTACGACAAATCATGCTAAGGTTAGTTGAACCACCAATCGGGTTCGTCACTACTAAAGGTCTATCGACAATCTCGGGCTCCAATCCCAACCTATATACCAGGTCACTAGATATGAAAGAACTGGAAGCTCCGGTATCAAACAAAACTCTAACAGGAATCATAAACAGAAAGCATACCTTGAATAACGACATTCTTTCCCTTCTCCATCGTAGTTGGGGAATTCGACGAAGAAGGAATAGCATTAAGGGCATATGCTTTCACCATCTGCTTTTCTTTAGGGGGTTGCAGACACTTGTCCTTGTGATGTCCCACTTGGCCACAGTTGAAGCACTTCCTATCCGCTGGCTTGGCCCAACAATTACTAGCATAATGGCCCTTCTTACCACAGCTGAAGCACTCAACATCTTTCTTATTCTTTTTCTGGCCATCCTTATTCTGGTTCTGCTTCCTCTTATTCTGGGAACCACTCTTGCCTCTACCACTTGCTTGTGGCTTTGGATCCTCTGCAGATGTAACCTCAGTCTTCGACTTAGGGTAAAGACTCTCGGACCTCATTGCTTTCCCCATAATCGATTCAAACGTCTCATCGATGTGGTTAATAAGCCTTTCCCCCAAGTACTGATCCAAGCCAGTTATGAACTTCTCGTTCTTCTTCTCTGCAGTATCTATTAGGGATAACCCATATTTCGATAAAGTTTCGAATTTGGCAATATACTCTAAGACAGCTCTGTCATTCTGCTTGAGTTCCAAGAATTTCTTAAACAGCACTGACTTCTGAGCAGCTGGAATGAACTTATCGCTAAAGCGAGCCTTAAACTGATCCCAAGTAATCTGATCCTCGGGAGTAGCTGCCTTTATAGCATTCCACCAATTCATTGCCCGCCCTTGCAGCTGACGGGATGCTAGCCTTCTCTTCATCGCATCCTCGATACCCAAATCTTCGAAGATACGCTTGCAGCTATCCAACCAATCCTGAACATCCGTAGCCAACTCCGTTCCGTGGAACGGCTTCCCACCAAGACTAGTATAGTCCTTGTTCAGCTTGGCGAAATCGGCCCTAGGCGCCTGCACTATTGGACCACCACCATTACCAACATTGGGAGCTGCCCTCTGCACATCCCTAAGCACCTCTCTCATGAGGTCAGTAAACATCGTCCTCATATCAGCAGCATTCCCATTATTGTCTCCTCTACCGGTACCCCTTGCATATCGGCTCATCATTCAATCTGTAAAGAGAAAACGATTAACCATCTCCATAGTGGTGCCAGTGCAGTGCGACTTCATCCTTAACTATACTAATAGTATATATATAGCTTTTGAAAACCAAAATAATCACAAATACGCGCTCTCATATACGTATTATCTCTCCCTGGTGTCTTTCCCTAGGATAACTACGCAACCTAGAGCTCTGATACCAAGTGTGACGGCCCGCCCCGCACCAGCCGGCATTTCCTCCGAAAGTGCGCTGTACACATGCCCGACTAGCACAGAACGGTCGCCAAAGAAAGGAAAGAAGAGAATGAACTAATCGAAAACCTGTAGAATGTCTCACAGCGTATGGAGCAAAATATAATAATAATATACTTGACATAAAACAGGCGAGACAGTGCATAAGCTGGTAATCAAAACCAACATCAACATCATCATCAAAGTAGCGGAAATCCAAATACAGCTTATTACAACTTTCCAAATTACTGTCTCTAAACAAAAGAAAGAAAGAGGTACACTACCAATGCCCAAAGTAGTGACCAGCAGCGACAAAGGGAGAATATCTATGTATATATATCATACGTGGAAGCCTCCTGCTCGTCTTCGGTACAGCTACTCGTGCATACCACCTAACATGTCTCTAGTATGCTCGTGATAGCACCCAGAGTAATAAGAAGAGACATAAAACTCTGGATTAGACAAAAAGTCTGGTATGAGTGATAAGCAGCTAAACAGAACAATAACAGGTATACTAAACCATACCTGAACCTGGACCTGCAACCAAAGAGTTAGCACTACATACTATACAATACTCTAAGGTGTCGCTGAACAGATGGTGTAAAGATAACGGGGATTGGGGGTGTGAATGTCATAATGATGGCAAACAAGTCAACCATAGCAACCATCCTCACATCTCTCACTCAGTGTGTAAAGCATACGATGTCTACCACTGTCAATCACTAGACCCATCGAAGTAGTGACGGAGTTCGACTTGTACAACTACTGCTACTACCAATCTTATCCCATGGAGTCATGACCAAACCTTTACAAATGACCCCACTTCATTGGTCTATAGTTCTTTAGTCGTACCTAGGCCACTGTGGCCATGAATCTGTTCACGTACCCCCTGCACATAGTGATCCAAAGCTATAGACATCGACAACCCCTTAGCACACGTCCCGCAGCAAAGCCCAACTCATGAAGTTAACTCCTTGGTTCCCAACTGGATCCTGAGTGCAAACTTCCCACTTGGACTACCTTTGCATCTCGGGTTTTGGTCATCACCTTCTTCTCCGGATCGTTCTTCATTTCTTCACTTCACTTTGCTTCAGGTCGGGGTCATCAGCTCCTCGGTTCGGATCGAGTTCCTCCATTCAGATCGATTCGAGCTACCTGCCTCGAATCGGGTCGTGATGTCCTCAACTAGTTCCACCATCCTCCTTGGGTCGGGTCATGGTCACCCAACAGGGTCGGATCGGGTCGTGATGAGCTCCTCCGATCCTATCCTCCTTCCCAAGCGCTTTGGGTCGGGTCTACATCTCCAAGCAGTTCGGATCGTGGAGAGCTCCGGATCGGGTCGGGTCTTCAAGCTCGTGGCCTTCAAGGTGGAGCAACTCGTGGAGATGGCTTGCGATCGGGTCGGATGGTGTGAGTGGTTCAGTTCGGGTAGGGGCGATCTGATCCGGTCCCTCCATATTTTCCTACAACTTCTTCCATTGACTGTTTACGCCATTCGACGGCGTTTTCGACCAATCTAACACTTCTAGACAACCATAAAGCATACTATACAGTCATAGCAACATGTATAATCATCCACAAACAGCAAAAACAACAATCATAGCATGTAAAATGGATCAAACATACCCAAAAACCCATATTTTCCCCTTAACCATGTTTAAGCAAATCTAATGATAGGATTAGCAAAACTTAACCAAATTAACCAAATTTCCTAACAGAGGCATAAAACAATGTTTCGAAATTTATAAATATTTTTCCAAAATTTAATCATGTTTAAATTCACTAATTAACACTAATTACCCTTAATTAACTATAATTAGCGAGGAACTATGCAAATCACTCACCTTGGCCACAAATAAAATACCAAATCTGAAATGAATCTTTGTTTGGCACTCCCAATGCAATACAGTAGTTCTAACCTTGCTTTGGTGCTATTCCTCCTTAATTTGATGTTGATTAGGCTAATCTTCAATTAGAAAGTGGTTTGGGGATGTTTTAGATGTTGGAGGTCATGGCTAGGTTAAGAGGAATGAATAGTGACGGCTGAAGAATGAGAAAAAGGTATTCTCCAAACCCTAACAGCCCTTTTAAACTCCTAATCCCGAAATCCCCCTTTGGGCCTAGCTGTTAATCACCTGGTTAAGCCCAATTAAGCTGTTTTTCACCATCTGAAACTTGTTTCAGCCATATGTCCCAAACGGTGAGTCCGTTTGGCAATGTGACACTCTATGAAATTGTAAACCATCATCCGGAGCTAATGGAAATGGTTTCAGGTCAATATTCCTTTCCAATCAAAAGTTATGGTCAAAACAGTCATTTAAAAATCGGCAAAAATCATGAACATGGGAAATGACTCCAATTGTCGTCTCCCAAAGTTACATGACCATACGACTTCGTATGTGAAAGAAATAAATATTCTATGATCCTTCGATGCGTAGAATGCGGGTCGTTACAGAAGCAAACAATGGTATCATTCAACGAAAGCAAGCATGACTCAAAGGAGGCTCTTGAGTATGTTCATTCGGATGTTTGGGGACTGGCACCGGTTGCTTCTTTGTGAGGAGCTCGTTATTATATTTCTTTCATTGATGATTTGTCTCGAAAAGTATCGGTGTATGTAATAAGGGCCAAGTCAGAGACATTTTCTAAGTTCAAAGTGTGGAAGGCTCTTATTAAGAATGAGAGTGGTAAGACTTTGAAGGTGTTAAGGACCGCAATAGCGGTGAATATATTTCCCAGGAATTCTTGGAGTATTGTAAGCATCACGGAATTCGGAGACATTTTACTACACCGAGAGATCCGCAATCTAATGGAGTAGCGGAGAGAATGAACCGAAGTCTACTTGAGAAAGCTCAATGCTTGAGATTGACATCGAGTTTGTGTAAGGGATTTTGGGCCGAAGCTTTGTCGACCGCGGTGCATATCATGAATCGAATTCCCTGCTCGGCCATTAATAACAAAATTCCGGAGGAAGTGTGGAAGGGGAAGCGTGTTGACTTGAGATATCTTCATGTGTTTGGTAGCCCGGTTTATGTGCATGATACGGGGAATGATAAGCTTGGAGCTAGAGCATTCAAAGGGGTCTTGCTTGGTTTCATGGACGGCGTGAAAGGCTATTAGATTTGGAATCCGGAAACGAAGAAGGTTGTTAATTCTCGTCATGTCACTTTTGATGAGTCGTCTTTATTCAAGGTGAATGAGAACTCATCGGAAGTTCCGGATTTGGTTCATGGTGAATCAAAGGAGAAGGAAGTCATTCCCACATTCCGTCCAAGTGGTAGTAGAGTTGAAGAAGCTCGTGGTGTTGAAGCGGTTGATGAAACATCACATAGTTCACATGGTTCCTCTAGTGATGTTGGTGATGTACATGATACTAGAGAAGTTTCAACTCAAGGTGGAGTCGAAAGGGGTTTGGGTGATAGTATTGCTACTCGGGTTGGTCGACGTGCAATTAGACCTCCCGAAAGATATGGTGATTGGAACTACCTTAGTTTTTGTGATCATTTGGACTATGCTCTCAATGTAGTCCAAGATGAGCCGATGGACCTTGATGACTTCATGAATTCGAGAGAGAGCTCGAAGTGGATTTATGCCATGGAGAAAAAGAAGCATTCATTAATCAAGAACCGAACTTAGGAGTTGGTTCCACTTCCTCAAGGAAACCGTGCTATAGGGTGCAAATGGATTTATAAGGTGAAGGATGATGGAAGGTATAAAGCAAGGTTAGTGGCAAAGGGGTTTGCATAAAGGAAAGGAGTATGATGAAATTTTTGCACCGGTGGTTCATCATACATCCATCCGGGTTTTACTAGCCATATTTGCTATCCATGACTTGGAGTTGGAGCAACTTGATGTGAAAACTGCCTTCTTGTATGGAGACTTGGATGAAGACATCTACATGGAGCAATTGGAAGGGTTTGTTGTAGATGGTAAGTCTAAAATGGTTTGCAAGTTGAAGAAATCACTATATGGGTTAAAGCAATCACCTAGACAATAGTATAAGAGATTCGATCATTTAATGTTTGAAAGTGGCTTCCATCGAAGCATCAAGGATGCTTGCGTATATTTCAAGAGGTTGGGAAATGATTGTTGGGTGTATTTACTCTTGTATGTGGATGATATGCTCATTGCTTCCAAAGATCAAAATGAAATCAACAAGTTGAAGATGCTTTTGAAATCGGAATTCGAAATGAAAATCTTGGAGAAGCAAGGAAAATCTAGGGCTTGGAAATTGGAAGGATCCGAAAGCGTTTTGAGTTAAGATTGACTCAAAAGAATACATTAAGAAAGTACTTTGCCAGTTTAGCAAGGAGGATGCAAAGGCGTTAAATACACCTTTACCTTTGCATATAAAACTTTCGGAAAAGGGATCACCTATCGGGGATAAAGACAAGGCTTATATCGAAAATGTGCCATATGCATGTGCGGTTGGTAGTTTGATGTACGCCATGGTGTTTACAAGGCCCAATATTGCAAATGTCGTCGGATTGGTTAGTCGGTATATGGCTAATCCGGGGAAATCGCATTAGGTAGCCGTGAAGGCTATATTGAGATACTTGAAAGGCACAACATCTCATGGACTTGTCTTTGGCGGTAGTGATGAGAGGAGTTGCAAGTTGGTTGGTTATTGTGACTCGGACTATGCCGGCGACAGGGATCGGAGGAAATCAACCCCCGGTTATGTCTTCACACTTGGCGGGACAGCCGTTAGTTTGAGATCAAGATTGCAGACCGTAGTTGCTTTATCCGCTACGGAGGCAGAGTTGATTGCCACTGTGGAAGCGGCCAAGGAGGCACTCTACTTGAAGCGATTGTTGTGTGACGTGGGTTTCGAACATGAGAGTGTTGATGTTCGATGTGATAGTCAAAGTGCTATCCATTTGGCGGAGAATTTGGCATTTAGTTCACGGACCAAGCATATTGAGGTGAGTGAGTCATTTCTTGTAGCCATGGATGAGAGTAAGCTAGTATACCTTCAGAAAGTGCACACAAAGGATAATGACGCGGACATGTTTGCTAAAGCACTGACGTATGGGAAGTTCGAGCATTGCTCGAACTTAATTCATTTGTTGAGTTCCTAGGTGCCACACGAGGTGGCATGGGGTGGAGAGAGTGATTTTGCTTGTGGTGATGGAAAGGAATAGCGGTGAGAGATTGGAAATCTATCTTCATGGTAAGTACTCGTTACACTCACGAGTACATTGTCTTTTGGTGAGATGGTTTTGGTTTGAATGTTTTCAATGCTACATTAGCGGGTGGGGGCATTTCCTGAACTCGTCGGTATAGTGCAATGGGCGTGGCCATGCCGGAGCTCAATGGGGAAACATTCGAGTTTGCTTAGTCGAAGATAGAAGGAAATGCTTGGGGCATTGGATTTTGGAGTTGAGATGGTTATAGTATCGAGGAGTGTTGAAGTATGCGATACTATATGGTAGATTGAAGTGGATGAAGATAGCTTCAAGTCGGAGGTAACCGTTCGCAAATCGGAGTTCGCACGAGAAAGTTATGAGCTGAAAGTTGTTTGGTGTCAGCAGGCTGGTGCGACAGACGTCTGTCGTGGGGTACGACAGACGTCTGACTTGTCAGGGGAATTTTCCCGAGGGTTCTGACAGATGTCTGTCATTACCACGACAGACTTCTGAGAGAGGGACAGACGTCTGTCATATTGGGGACAGATGTCTAAGCTGAGTGCTGAAGCCCAATTGATTCCCTGGAAGGGACAGACGTCTATCACCTCCCACCATAGACGTCCGACGTGTTTTTTGGGCTATTTCGAGCTGAAAACTTGGCAAACTGATTTGTGAAGACTTGGGGGCAATTTGGGTAATTGGCCTATCTTTATATAAGCTATTTTCAGGTGTATTAGTGGGAGAGCTTAGAAACTTGATTTGGGATCAAGGTTTTATTCTCAAGTGTGAATTAGGGTTTATAACTTAATTCAAATTCTTCAATTCTATTCTCCTCAAACTCTGTTCTATATTGAAATATAGTGATCATTGGATCAATATCTTGTATTCCTTTCATCGTGGTAATAAAATACTCTCTCCAAAGTGGATGTACACTAACAAGACGTTAGTCGAACCACTATAAATCATTGTGTGATTTATTTTTGCTACTTTGCCATTAGTTTCTTGCTTATGATTGAGATTTGGATTGTTCGTGATTGGTTGATATTGGTTTAGTGACTAGAGTTATTGTTTTGGTTGTTTTTGTAAATCTAACAACGATCTAGTCTTCCGCTAGTGCTTTGTAGTTTAGATATCGGATTTGAGTGGTCTTGAATCGGATTAATCACAACGGTTCCAACACCTACTGCTATTGGAGTTTTATCACACTGTTAATTTGTGTTGAAGATATTATCATGCTGTTAATTTGTTAAGTTTGCCGTGTTCCTGGATAGGTATCAAGTCATACTGTTAATTTGTGTTGAATATATTATCATGCCAAGATAGTCGTTATGTTTTATATCCAGGCACGTGCACCAATCATTATACTAGTAAGTGCGTATTATGTTTAGTTGTTCTGCAAATTCAGCTGCCTTGATAACAATTCCTTAAATCTTCATCATTCTTTCATTCTTTGTGATCAACTAAATTTTAAGTTTGTCAAATCAAGTAGTATTTTTGGGTAAAGGAAAGATGATGATATATATAAGTCCTGATTTATAACTTATACTCTTCCTTCATCCAAAAATCCTCTGATTGTGATCATCCGTTCCTTCGTTCAGAGGCTCTTGATTTTCTCTTCCAATTGACTTTCGAATTTTGACATGTGTTTAAGTGACACAATATGAAAACATTGTTTAATAAAATGTTTTCCTTTGTGTCTGTTTGGGTATACAATGAAAACAACAAAAATTCTCGTTAAAAGATGGTTGTTTCACTCGAGTTCTGAGAACGAGAGGCTCAAATATCCAAAGTTGACTAATAGTAATATCGTTTTTATTTCTCTGAGAACATCATCACACTCTTATAAGGTGTTTATGCATAATGTCCAGTTTAAAGTTTACTACCGTACAACATCTATTCATTCAAATTTCTTAGCAAATTAAGTTTGAGAGCTCATTGCCTTTGATTTGCTCATTTATATGTTATTAAGCGAGAACCATATTGATTATGTTTGACGCTCACAAGTCTGATATACGATTAATAGAATAATCTGCCTAGCATCCATCATTTTATGTTTTGTAGACTTGTCTCTTGCATGGGACTTCATCGCATGAGAATTATTCATTTTACAAGCTTATCATATCTTACTGTAGAATTGTAGTGCATGATATATACCAAAATCCATGGGAGGAGACTACTAAACTTGTCTAACATGAAGACTGATGGTATGTAGGAGTTGTACAAAATAAACAGGTAGATATTTTGATTGGTTTTGTACACAAATATCAAATTAAATGGTTTGAGGGGAAAAAAAATGAAATCCAAGTTTTAGCTGAGGCACACATGCACGCCTCTGTTCAATTTTTGTAATCATGATGCAACAAATTTTGTGCTTTATGCAAGTGTAGTTTTTGGCTATTATGTGCAGTTTTCCATCTACGTATAATTATATGCAGTTTTTGTGAAGTTTCACACTGTTGATATGGATCCCAGTGTTCTTTGATATGAATGTATTTTGGAAAGATATTTTTCCTTTTCTTTATCTTCTATTCTTATTGTCCTTCTTGACGAAAGTTGTCTTATACAATTTTGATGTAGGCATGGGCATAAGTGGAGATGCAGCAAGAAAATAATAATGTTGCTCGGAAATTATTTGAGGTGCAATTTTATCTTCAGGTCACTTTCATACCTTACATCTATCTGCCTTTTGTGTGTTTAATTTGTGTTACTTTCTGTGCTAAAATGATGCGCAGCTGCTAAATTGCAGTTATTAGACCTTCAATAAATTAGAAAACCCAAGTAGAAACCAAATCAATGCACGCGAATGTTGAGGACTTCATGCAGTAAATTTATAAAGATCTTAACATAATTTTTGAACTAAGAAATATTGCCAAATGCCATCCTTTTAGAAGCATGTGGTTCTGTTTCCACCGAAAACCCCTGTTTAGTTCTATTTCACAGTAAATTTTCCAACCATGATTTTTAATTTTTAATTTATTCTTCGCGTTTTGCATCTAATTTGATATGATAAAACTTCCCTATGCATCTTCTTCACTTCAAAGTAGATAGTAAAGACTTATTTTTTATTTTATTTTAGGCCCCAGTCAAGATACAAGATTCAGAGGAAAGTTGACAAAATAAACTCATTGAAAAAAATGTCTTACTTTTGCTTTTGCTTGGATTTGACTAATTATTTAGCTGTAGCGTAGCAATTTCATGTAGTCTAAAAGCAAATTTTTGATTACCCTGTGTTTAGCTAGAAATCATCGGTTTGATTTGTCTTCCATTTTATGCTATTTATGGTTAGATGTCCAAATTAGCTTCCAGGTATAAAACTAACAAACTTAATCTAATGCATAAGACGTTGGACAATAACAAATATTAAAGAAGGAAAAAGAAAAAAGACGTTTATGTTTATCTATTCATTTTTTGTGATATTACAAGAATATTTTATGTATCCAAATGACTTTTTATATTATTTTGGTAATGACCAGATTACAATGGCTTGGATTAACACTTCACTACATGTAATTATGTAAGATGAATAACCAAAACAATCTCTTTAAAACTATGTACATAGAGTCACAAATTATGTAAGCTGAATAACCAAAACACTTCACTGCGTTTTATATTATTTTAGATTCAAACCTAGATTGTCGACCACCAAAGTACTTAATCATGTTTTTCTACATATGCATTTGTCACTCATTAGTGGTTATTACTACAAGTGTAAGATGCCTTATCTGATTAATTAAAGAAGCATAGAAAAGTGGATGATAGGCTTATTCCAATTTCAAAGAAAAAAAAAGTTTGATCACATTTTCATTTTAGAGTTACTAATAGGAAGCATCTTAAGAAATTGTTTTAAAGTCACTCTTGCAAGTTAAAATGTCTTGGATCTATATCTGTTTATAACTGTTAAGAATTATATAAGTTTTTGAACTATTTTTATTATAATATTTTACGGTACTAATTAAATTCAGATGTAGTAATGATTATTCTTTTATTAATTTTGCTAGTACTGAAAGAAAATTAAATAACTGCACGCTTATACAATAATTTTTGTTTTCATATAATATTCATTACTTTCTGTGCCTTTCATTATCCCAAATTATTGATCACTTCAAAGGGTCTAAACGCGAGTCCATTGTGGATCTATTGAGCCATCTTGAAGGAGATTATATTGTTTTTAGGAAGAATGATTTGTACAGGGCTCTCTAGCTGTAAATTGTACATGCTAGAGAATTTGGTTCACAACTTTTACATGTTTGAGAATTTGGTTCCTCAATATTCATTTCTTGATGGACTCAACTGAAGTTATATATTTCACTAGTGCATGCAGAGAATGGCAAAATTGGAGAATTGTCTAAAAACTAAAAGAGAATGGCAACAGCTAATTAAACGCCGAGTGCATGCTTACAAAAAACTGCAATATCAAGTTAATATCATCCCCTTGATTATTTGCATTTACATGTTCAGTCTTCTTTCTTTAATTAGTTAACCATCACAAATATATTATTTTGTGTGCTTAGTTATGTTATGTTGATCCTAGGATAGCCACATGAAATGAATTGGAGAAACTCAAAATTATCGATAACTTATATGAAATTATTAAGTATCACTTGAACATTCCAAAATGTATAAGGTAGTTTTTATCCATATTGCAATTTTCAGTGTTTCTACAATTTGTTTTCTTCTCTTTTAGGTAGTTTCCTAGACTTAATATTACTTCCTTTTTGTCTTGTTTTTGGATCATTTGTAATCATTTGCTCTAACCTGTGCTTTGTCGACAGTTTCAGAATTCTTTATTTTCATGTTAATGCACTCCTTCAGTTCGACTGACCGGGTATCATTTGTAAACATGATTCTACATCAATTGGAATGTTGTTCCTGAACAATTAAAGCGACACCACAATAAGTGATGAAGATTGACACTGTTACTCTTGCAACTGAAGAATGAATATTTTGGATGGTATGTGTTGGCACTTGTAGTATGTAGAATATTTGAATTGTACTTTTAAATTATATACTTGATAGTATGTGTTGGCACTTGTGGTATATTTGAAGAACTTGTATGACATGTAAAATATTTTAGATGATTTTAATGTGATGATGAATGTTTTGGATAAATGTTTTGGATGAATTTAAATTATGTACTTGATCGTTTGTCGTCGCTCGAAATAACCCGAAGAACGACGGGAGATCCCCCCACCGGACGGACCGCAAATCGCGACGTCCTACGCTTTCACTATACTTGGGTCTTACTCCGAGCAGCCCAAGACAGCAGGAGACTAGCCTGGCTTCACAAAATACGAGTTTCTCGAGCTGAGGGAAACTTACCAGAAGCCAGCGCTCTATCACACCCCTCTGGAATAATCGACCCAAAGCGCGGTCTCCGATTGCATTTTTGTTAAGTGTAACGACAAGTATGCTCATGCAAATACAGGACGCTGAAAACATGAGAAGAACATCCGAACACTCAACATAAATCGCGATCTTTACTAATTCATATTTCACTTTCACACACACACACACCCCAAACAGACTACGTGTCTAACATCTCCTCTCTGATGACAGGGTGTATATGAACACCACACCATGTCTTTAAGGATCAAAAGCGAGGACCGCACTCACATATACTATCGGTCTACCTAACCCAAAGGATTTATAATTCCTTTAACAATTACTAATGCTACTCATCCTTTTCTTTTCTTTTATTTTTTCTATACAGGTTCGACACTAGGCAGGTCACCACCAGTGACGGGCCCTTTCCTTCCAGAAACTCTTCCTTCTCCTCTACTCTTCACAGGAGTAACGGATTCATGAGATATCGATGCGCGCCTCCCTCCATCGTCCTTGCCGCTTGTAAATTATTCCCTGAGGCCAATACATGGCAACGGCTTAGGAACGATATAAGAAGCAAGGACCAATGCGGCTTGGGTTTCTCCCCAAGTCTTCTTGGCGCCCAACTCCGCTTTCTTCTCGGCATCTTTGGCGGCCTTACGATCAGCTAGCTTCCTGGCCTGAAGTCACATAACTGCATCCGCTTCAAGTTCATGAAGGGTCCCATCGCCCTCTTTTGGTGGGCATTATCGACGGCTTTCCTTTTTTCCTTGCCTACTCGGAGGCCCTCTCTTTCTCCGGCTAAATATCGGCCTGCTTCTTCGCCAGCTCAGCGGCAAATTTCTCCTTGGCATCTTGCCTAGCATTTGCCCATGCATCTTGTA
This sequence comes from Allium sativum, assembly GCA_030737875.1. Taxonomy (NCBI): domain Eukaryota; kingdom Viridiplantae; phylum Streptophyta; class Magnoliopsida; order Asparagales; family Amaryllidaceae; genus Allium; species Allium sativum. Next base: position 283,118,883 of record CM060919.1, on the reverse strand, counting down.
TGGCATCCTCATCATGTCCCTCTTTCCTTCCGAATCCTCAGAATTTGCCACCAGCCAGGCTTCCTGATCTTCCACCATAGCTTGCATTGTTTGCACACTTACATCAGCTACGCCCGTCCCATGAGCGCTTCGGCCAACCACAACTTCTCCTCCTCCAAAGAGACTCATATAAATGTGGGATCCCAAAGCCACGGGTCTCCTACTTCTCCGGATTGTTCCCGCTGAAACTCCAACTGAGACTCGAATACTTGAGGAAGCACATGGGAAAAGCCTGGTGTCGCTTCCGCTCAAAGGGGGGCTACCCAGCAAAAGAGGCAACTATTTCACTTCTAAGGGTTCATCGCTCGCATCTTCTACAGTTGAAAAGTACTTGAGCTCGGGAGCAGTCCTCCACTTATCCTTGCACCATCTTGATCATCACCGCAAGCTTCAAAGCAACCATTTCTAAAGAGTAATGCTCACCTCGCGTCGAGGGTAACTCAGACCCTAAAAGCGTGGGTCTCGAAAGCTTCTGACCTTCCACCAATACTAGGCAGGTCGGGTATATAGGCTCAACCCGAAATACGGGTGGGGGCAACACAATCAATAGTCCCTCGAGGAGCAAGGGAATTGAAACAAGTTCTCAGTACGCAAAATAAAAAATTCATATCTCGATGCAAGTTCTCGAGTTCCCATGGCTGGTTCATTGATTTCCCAAAATCTCAACGCTCTGGCAGCAAACTCATACTTAAATGCAACGCAAAGCTGATTCACACCCCTCGGCGCAAAAGCTTCCTACCTACAAGTGCATTGGAATGCGGTGACGGCACCTAGTTTTAATAACTAAGGTGGTGATTACTGGTAACCATCAACATCATTTTTGGGTCGGAAAATGGTGGACATAATTGGGTTAGAGCTAACGACTCGACTGTATGTCTGCATCTTATGTGCATATCCGAGCGGCCAGTCCGAATAAGTTTATTTCCAGAATGAATCGCCAATCCGTTGTGTTACGTTCGACTTCAATTACAGTCTAGACATTCAACATTAAGTAATGATCCGAACTTGCTAGCTCGTCCCTGATGTCAAAAAAATCTAGCAGGTACCCGGGCTTGGGGACAAACCCTACTGATTATCGCACCTGCCTGGCAATCACACGACCCGATCAGGTTCACTTCATTCCCTGCACCAGTATCATCTTCATGGCATCCCTTGGAGCCATCGTCTTAAGAGCGCCTTCACCTCACAACGAGGGAAATCCATAGCTAGAGTCCAAGCCCTAGAGATTTTTCGGCTTTCCATCAGTGCCCGGACTCCACGAAAGCAGACACTCCGGAACATGACGGCAACCTTTAGCCTCAACAACTAATGCCATGGCCATCACAAACCGCCAGCGCAATGCCTGAGTCAAGATACAACTGCATCATGGTTGGGTTATTGATCGAATCTGGAGACTAACAACTCAACTATGTGTCGACATTCTACATATGCATTTGAGCTGCCAGTCCAATCAAGCCCATTCTTCGAGAACCGCGTCGCAAGACCGCAACTCACTAATCATTGTCCGCTCATCTGACGTCATGCAAAGGTTCAAGTTTACTAACTCAAGATCGAAGTCGGGGCTCGACAAAGTCATTGGAGTGAGAAGTTCTGTTTCGCACTCCCATGCACCGGCTTAGTGGTCATCTCCTGAAACATGCTTCGAACTCCTAAAGAGCCTGAAAGATTTAATGAGTGTATGGGATACGAAGTCTAATCCCGTATCCGCAAATACTTGTCCTCGAATCCTTACTTTTTCTTCCCAGAATCCACCACTCCACTCTCTTAAGTGACAATCCCGGGAATCCTCTAGTTGTCTATATGTCTCTTCCCTTCTCTGGAAACCTAAGGACAACTCGAATGTCCGATGTCCAGAAGCAGTATTTTGCATCCTCCCCGCTCAAGCTGATTTTCCGTCCAAGGAAGAGAATAAGGGAAGCAAATACAATTAAGGAATCAGCATGCTCCAAACGACCATTCTAGGATCGGAATTCGGGATCATACACTGAGCCACGGTTACATCCACTTATCTTCAAAGTTTCAACTACCAAATCAATCACGGCTCAACGACCACTCGTGTACTCACCAAGTGCCCAACCTTCAAAGTGCACACACTTAGCATTTAGGTCCGACCTTGCCTCACAGGAAACATCTACATGAATACAGGCCACGGCATATGCCAAGCATTGTCCTAACAACGACATTCGCATATACGAGTAGCCGAAATGTTGATCGTTGGAACCAGCTTGGATCATTGAACGACTTTTGGCTCATAAATCTGCATGATTCAGTGGATACCCCAACAATCAAGCTCCATCCCAATGACGTTTCAATAACCACTTAGGGCGATTGCACGCCTAAGCCATGGCAGTGATCATGCATGCACGCTTTTGAAAGCCCAACCGGTTAACCCACTCGACTCGTTAGCCAAATACGTGCTCCCAAGCCTTAACATTCAGAGTGTACCTACCAAAAAGATCAACTCTCGATCAGCAAACTCTTCGAAAAGCTGGATTGCGCGATCACGAGTCCATGGCGTGCGATTAGCCTTCATGTTACCCATTCCAATTTCGATTGCAAAGCACAAAACCACGTGCAAACTTGTGATTGCATACGCAATTAAGACCCGATAATGAACCGTTTCCACTCCAATGCAATAGGGAGTCGACAACTAACATTTAATGTCTTTAGTCTACAGGAATTAGATGCATTGGACAGGTTCCAACTCAAGCGGCAAGATTCAAGCGAGTCAAAGCCCTTAATGATGCCAGAATCCTAAACCCGTACCAACATATTTCGACAAGGCGTCCCAACCACTCCAAAGCAGTGCGTTCTCGGCATACAACTCAAGAGGACGGCCATAACCAATCGCTAAGACCTGCATGGAGATGTTTGCACCCATATTAGACTCATCTCACTTCAAAGCACGTCCTGTTAACCCAAGACATACTTTGAGGGGGAATATGTTAACCGGGATTTTGGTCTGGTTCCCAAAAGTACGCAAGACATGCTCGACTGAACATATCAAGTGATATTACAGCCCAGAGGCATTGCCAATATCATCTGAGGTCCAGTGCCAGAAGAATCGAGTCTGGCCACTAGCAGAATTTCGCAACTCTCGAACGCGACCCCCATCGATATCCGTCCATAGTTGAGCCGAAGGCGAGCCTTCAAGCGGGTCCGGACAAAGCGCCGGTGGGGGATCGGGGCCCCACAGCCCGATTTCCGCCAAAAAGCACGTTTCCCAGAATTACCAGATCAACTCAAAGTCAGGATTCAGCCAACAACTTCCGTGAATCTCGTCGCTCCTCCAAACATTGCCAAACCAAGACCTCGAACCCCAAATAGTTGCCGGTCCAAGTCTCGAGCCCCCCAAGCACCCGTGCATATAGTCTTCGCGCACCTTGGGGAATGAACTTCTTACCCTTCAGGGTGCGAATTTCGCACCCCTAAGGGGTATGAAATTCGCACCCAACGGGGTGCGAAATTCGTACCCCCTGGAGTGCAAATTTCGTACCCCCAAGAGGTACGAAATTCGCGCCCTGCGATGTACGAAATTTGAATCCCTTGGGCTACGAATTTCATACCCAGCAAGGTACGAATTTCGCACTACACGTGGTACAAATTTCGCACTACACGTGGTACAAATTTCGCACCACACTAGGTGCGAATTTTGCACCCACGGGGTGCAAATTTCACACCCTAGGGGGTGTAGGATCTAAATTAACCCTAGAGGGGAGGCGAATAGGGTTTATTGCAGTTTTTGCTGAGTAAATAAATAATATCAATCATAGCAAATAATCAGAGTAAATGCAAAAAATAAATAACACACAGATATACCTAGCTTCGGCAAAACTCTGCCTACTGCTGCATTGAAACACCCCACCTCCGTTAGGGTCACTCTCAAAGAGAATGCCCTAATTTTGGTGGAGGTTTATAAGTACAAGTCACAGATATACAAGACAGATATAAGAACACATATTTGTAAAAAGCGGAAGAACAACAAACTTTTATTTCATGAAGTCAAATACGTGTCACAAAACATCACCATGATTGTCTTACATCCTTTCCAAAAACATAACATAGTATTTTCATAATCTGTCTTGAGTACATTATTTAAAGAAGCATGAATAAAACATAGATAAACTGCAAAAGCCCCATAGCGGTTGTCCCAAGCCATAGTTCAAAAACAGGAAAGTCCAAGCAATACATTTCTCTTCTTCAAGCTGGATGTTGAGGTTGATCAAGCTGCTGTGTTCCCTCCCTGAGGACCTGGGGGGGAAACGGAAGAAAGAAGACGAAAGAAAAATAGAGTCAGACATAAAGCCTGAGTAAGTCTAGTACTACTTTGTCTATGAATAAAGAACTGGGTATGATAAGTAAAACAGGAAGTGGGCAAACACTATGAACTTGGTTAAGTTATCTAGGGTCGAATATACTATCGTACCCCATGTTAATCCCTGAACTCATATAAACTAGTTTCCAATTTGCACCCCATAATCAGGGTGATGTGATCCATTCTACGATGATCGGCTCCTACTCGCATAGTTACATGTGTCTTACGGCCCCCGATGTCTGTAGTTACCTAAGCTGGTCCCACCATGGGGTGTATCAAGTCCCATAGTGGCAACCCGACACAACCTTAGAGTGCAAAGGTATGCTACTGGTGTCCAGTGCTTTATTTTTCTGCGCCGGAGTGCGTGCACGCCCGCACACCGTTAGAACCTACACTGCTACACCACCGCCGTCGATTTGACCTCTTACAATCAGCCCAGTAATCGTGCCCCACCCTGCCTAGTTTCAGGGTATCCTGATACACCTTCTAGGGTTACTGCTGAAAAGGGTCCCCCGTTACTAGGTTTTCTATCTCTAGCCAACATGCTAAGTTGGTTAAGTGTTTCCTAACCTAACCCCACCAGTCCGTTTAGTTTAGCATGTTCCATTTTGATTAAGTCTTTAGTTTGCTTAATCCTAACAATCCTGACTCAGCCTTAATTGTCTTATTAAGGCCCTGACCTCTCACATTAGACAGGTATTGTTGTGGCTGCCTGTTGCCGGTTGGTTCCGGGCAGTCTTACGCCACAACTCAGTCTAACCTCGGGTCCTTGCTGGGCTCCATGTTTAACCTCCCACATTGGATAGGTATTGTTGTGACTACTGGACAGCCGGGCGGTTCCGGGCAGGTTTACATCACAACTCAATCCAACCTCGGGTTAAACACATCGTCTTTTCTACATTTACATATTTTGTCATTCTTCTTTATTTCTTATATGTAAATATTTGCGGCCCATTATTATGTTAATGGTGTAAAGGTTACACCAACCATGGGCCCAACCCATACTTGAATTTGGGCCCTTTTTACTTTAGTTTTCATTCATTAAATTAATTTAGCCCAACGTTATTTACCCCCGTTCTTACACGTTCGTTTATGTATATTGGGCTTAGCCTTTTAAAGCCCAATTTAGCCATGCGAAAGGGGAGGCTTAAAGCGTAGTTACATACACAAAGAGGGGAAAGTGAGCGCATGAACTTGCATATGACGTTGGAAAATACATAATAGAAATTGGTGTACTTGCATAGTGGTGACATGTATTTTGGTCATAAAACATAGGTGACATAAATCAAGGCATGTAAACTTGCATAGGTTTAACTACAACATGAACCTATATTCTTATTTAGGCATAATGTCAAACATAAGCATGGCCTAAATACTTCTAGCATAAACATGGCATATTGTCAAACATAAGCATGGCATAAAATACTTCTAGCATGAACATAGCATATTTCAACTTAATCATGATTTAATCCTAATCACATAACGATGGTATAGACATACTTATGCATAAATATTCCTAAACATGGTGTTTGCTTTAAACTTGCAAAAAGGGGATTTTTGAGTCTAATCTAACCATGTCTCACATATGTCATCATATAATTCTTTAAAACAAGATAGACTTAATCATAGATCTCAATTATGCCAAATATCATTCCTAGCCATATTCATAAGTTTGCAAAAGCATGACTAATACATGGTGTCAAAATTCCACATAGTTTCATATGAACTATAATAACCAAACTTGTTTCAATTACTTGCAAAATGATTTATACATAAAAACATACATCATAATGGCATAATAACAAAGCCTCAAATTTGCATGAATCTCCATTAACTACATACATGTAGCTTCAATATAGTTTACACAATTTGCGCAATATTCCAACGTTTATTTGCATAGAACTACCGCATGTAGTTCTTTATAATGAATAACATAATTTTGCACAAACATGAATTACTTCCATTGCCACAATTCAAGCATACACATCAACACAGTTGTTTATTATACCAAAGTAATACTCTACTTACAATGGTTTGATGAATTCTCTAGTTTAGGGATTGAGGACGCAAATTCCTTTGTTGAATTGATTAGCTTTAGGTTGCTTGAATTGCCTTAGGCCTTAGAACTTCCTCCCTAATCCTCTCTTTAGTTGGCGGCTATGCTTTGTCGTTCCTCAGCAACATGGCGGCTATGTTCTTAATTTTTAATGAATAGATTAGGGTTTAGTCTAGGGTTGTTTATATAGAGGTTAGGAACTAATTAGGACCCTTGATGTTGCTAGGTTAGATCATAGCCATTCATTAGGAAGAGAGACCAATAAAAACCCGCCACCTAGCCCTAATGACAAAGCAGACCACAGAAATTCGACCACACACCGGCCTGGCCAGCCAGGTTGACTGGGCTCGACCAGGTCGATACCCCTGTCGACAGGGCTGTCGACATGGGTAGCCCAGGTCGACAGCCCAGTCGACCTGGGTGGCCCAGGCGGCGCTTTTCTGGCCCAATGGGCCCCACTTCGGAATATTTAATTATTTAATTCTGTTTGAGTTTTAAATTTAATTCAAATCTTCCGAAGGCCATATCTTCTTCATACGGACTCCGTTTTTCGAAAACTCGGACTCTATTTCGTGTATTTTTCCGAGACGAACGCAATGGCGTATCCCGTTTCCCTTAGTTCTCTGATTTGAATTTGATTATACTTTAATTTATGAATTTCACAGTTATCGAATTTTCGGGGTGTTACATTCTCCCCCACTTAAAAGGATTTCATCCCCGAAATCTTCAAGTTAGGAGGAATGTAAATCCTAACATCCAATCATCCATCTACTCATCCATCAAACACGAGCATCAATTGTCCTTAAAAGACTTCTAATGCTTCATGATCATATGCAAAGTGTGTGTGTACATGTACTTATCTAATGCAAAATCAGGCGGTCTACTGATTCAGTTGACCTCCTTAATGCGAATTATGTAAGTGCCATGCATCCATTATGTATGCAAAATTTTCCTATTCTTGATTCTACATGAGTGCACAACCATTCAATACAAATGCAACATCCACATGACAACACATTATAGTTCAACCACATACGAATACAAACATATATGCATATGCAATATGAAGTGACTGAGCCGATCTAAAACCTAGATTGTGTGTGTATATGCAACCACGAGCAACCACTAGCAATCACTTGCAACCACTTGCAACCATTCATACATAACATGTTTCAATTACATGTTTTCATCCAAAAGGTTTCTACCCTAAAGATAAGGTCGATACCTAAAAAGTTAGATAAAAGCGCAACTTAAGGAAAAAGAAAGATCAAGGATGTACCCTCGAACAGAAAAGGGTAGGCAGTGCGGATTCTAGCTTCAGTTTCCCAAGTCGCGTCTCCCTCGGCGTCGCTCCACTGAACTTTGACGAGCTTGACTTCGCGGTTGCGTAGCTTCTTCACTTCCGTTCCTAAGATGCGGGTAGGAACTCTCCTTATGGTTGCTTCGCGTTCCACTTCGGCCTCTTCGAGGATGTTTGGCTCTACCACTTCAGCTGACTCATGCAGACATTTTCGGAGATGTGAAACGTGAAAAACGTTGTGGACTCCAGCCAACTTCTCGGGTAGCTCTAATCTATAGGCCATTTTGCCAATCTTCTCGATGATAGGGAATGGCCCTACGAATCTTGGCGCTAGCTTCCCTGTGGTTCCAAAACGAACAACGTTCCTTAGCGGTGATACCTTGAGAAAAACTCTGTCTCCAACTTCAAATTCAAGGTCGGTTCTTCTCCTGTCAGCATAGGACTTTTGTCTGTCTTGGGCCGTCTTCATCCTTCTTCGTATTAAGTCTACTTTCTCTGTGGTCTCTCGGATCATGTCTGGTCCAAGCACGAGCTTATCCGTGGACTCCCACCAACAAGTGGGCGATCGGCACGGTCTTCCATATAAAGCTTCGAAGGGCGCCATTCCGATGGTTGCTTGATAGCTGTTGTTGTAGGCAAATTCCACCAAAGGAAGGTGGTCTTCCCATGTCCCTCCGAAGTCAAGGACGCATAACCTTAAGAGGTCTTCCAAAACTCTGTTCACTCTCTCTGTTTGGCCGTCGGTTTGGGGATGATAGGCCGTGCTCAAGCATAACTGCGTTCCTACTGCTTCTTGCAGACTCCGCCAAAACTCGCTGGTGAAGATGGGGTCTCGGTCACTAACGATGCTAGATGGTATTCCATGGAGTCGCACGATTTCCTTGAGGTAAAGTGATGCTAGGGATGAGGCAGTTCTTTTACTTTTGACAGGTAAAAAGTGGGCGCTTTTAGTAAGCCTATCCACTATTACCCAAATACTGGTGTTGCCTCTCCTAGACCTAGGCAGCCCATCGTTGAAGTCCATTGAGATGCTATCCCACTTCCACTGTGGGACCTCCAGAGGATGTAGCAGTCCGCCAGGCTTTTTCTGTTCCGCCTTAACCTGTTGGCACACCATACACTTAGAAACGAATTCTGCTACGTCCTTTTTCATGCCGTTCCAGAAGAAAGTCCTTTTTATGTCTTTGTACATTTTATCTCCGCCGGGGTGTATCGTCATCTTGGAGTGATGTGCTTCTTCGAGAACCTTCTTTATTAAATCGTTTGTCTGTGGGACGCATAGTCTTCCATCTCGCCTTAGTACACCCTTATCGTCAATGGAGTATCTGTTGAGGTGACTTGAAGTCTCACCCCTAATTAGCCTATCAATTATTTCCACAAGCTGAGGGTCTTCGCGTTGTGCTGCCCCTACTGAATCTATTAAAGTTGGGCGCACTTCGAGAGATGCAAGCAAGCCCGGTACGAAATCGGAGGAGGGCCTAAAGTCGAAGCTGGCTATAAACTCTAGGCTTTGTCTTTCAACAAACAACGGGCTTAGGGTCAATTTCTTTCGGCTCAACGCGTCTGCCACTACGTTGCCTTTGCCCGGAGTGTAAGAGATTTCGAAATCGTACGAGGCAAGAAATTCCATCCATCTTTGTTGCCTCAAGTTAAGATCCTTCTGCGAGAAAAGATATTTCAACGATTTATGGTCAGTGTAAAGTTCGAACTTCTCACCTAGGAGATAGTGTCGCCAAGACTTGAGTGCAAAGACGATGGCGGCTAGCTCTAGATCGTGGGTTGGGTAGTTCTTTTCGTGCACCTTTAACTGTCTCCCGCCATAAGCTACCACCCTTCCTTCTTGCATTAAGACGGCGCCTAGCCCTGTCCCACATGCATCCGTATAAACAGTGAACATCTTGCTCCCATCTGGCAGCGTCAAAACTGGGGCTGTTGTGAGAGCCCTTTTCAGTCGTTGGAAAGCAAACTCGCAATCCAAATCCCAATTGAATACTAGATTCTTCTTGGTCAATTTCGTGAGCGGAGCTGAAATTTTCGCAAAATCCCTTATGAATTTTCGATAGAAACCTGCTAGTCCTAGAAAGCTTCGGACCTCAGTTGCATTCCTTGGTGTCTTCCAATCTTGTACCGCCACTACCTTAGCAGGGTCCACCGCCAACCCTTGTTTGGATACTATGTGCCCAAGGAACCTCACCTCTTCTCTCCAAAAGTGGCATTTGGAGAATTTGGCTTTTAGTTGATGGACTCGCAAAGTTTCCATGATTGCCCTTAAGTGCTGAGCATGTTCCTCTTCACTCTTTGAGAAGATAAGGATATCATCTACGAAGACCACTACGAATTTGTTGAGGAAATCTCTAAATACCCTACTCATCAGGTCCACGAAGTACGCAGGTGCATTTGTCAAGCCGAAAGGCATGACAAGCCATTCAAAGAAACCGTCTGGGGTTCTGAAAGCCGTTTTATCGATGCTATCTTCAGCCACCCTTAGCTGATGAAAACCGGTTGCTAAATCGAGTTGGGAGAAAACAGACGCTCCTACAAGCTGGTCAAATAAATCGTCAATTCTAGGGAGAGGGTGCCTATTCTTTTTCGTTAGCTTGTTGAGCTCCCTATAGTCAACACATAGACGGAGTGAACCATCCGCCTTTGTAGCGAACACCACTGGAGCGCCCCATTCTGAAATGCTCCTCCTAATGAACCCCTTCTCTAGAAGCTCTTTAATCTGTTTACTGAGCTCTTTCCTTTCTCGTGGAGCCATATGTCTCACGGGCAACGCAACGGGCTTTGCATTATCTACAAGATATATGCGGAAGTCTATTTCCCGCTTCGGAGGCAAGCCCTTCACCTCTTCGAAGACATCCGGATATTCCCGGACCACTCTAACTGATTTCAAATTTTCAACAGAGGCATCTAGCGATTCAAGATAACTAAGCATAACCGAATACGAGGGATTACAAGAAATTTCCAAAGTATTACCGAGCTGGGTTAGGAGCCTAACAACCCTTTTCTCACAATCAAGGATGGCCCCATTACTGGATAGCCAATCCATACCCAAAATCAAACCATACCCCGAAAAGCCCAAAACAAAGGCACTACATAGAAATTCAACACTTAGGATAGAAATTTTCAAATCCAGACAGATCATAGACAAATGAGCTGGGCCCCCAATTGGGTTTGAAACAATTAAGGGGTCCTCTACCATACTAGTTTTTAGGTGCAGAGATTCTACTAAAGCAGACGAGATAAAGGAGTGTGATGCGCCAGAATCAAATAAAGTGCGAACGGGGTGATCATAAAGATAAACTACACTTTCTACAGAAGTATTTGTACCTCGCTGTTGCAATGGTGGCGCTTCTAGCACATGAACCTGTGCCCCTGGGGTGGATCCAGCCCCCTGCCCCTGCCCTCGTTTCCTTGGGCAGTCCTTAGCCCTGTGGCCTGTCTGACCGCACGAAAAGCACCCACCATTCTCCTTAGCCTTCTTCTTCCGGCAGTCCTTTACTAAGTGCCCCACTTTGCCACAGAAATTACACTTCCTCTTCTCTTTGTTGCCTTTCCCGCCTTTCTTGAAGTCTGTCTTCTTAGGCTGCAAACCCTCTTTCTTCCCTTGAGAGCTTTCTGCCTTGGTCTCCTTCTTGCCCTTGTCCTCTTCATTCAGCAATGCCATTTGCACCAATCTTTCATACGTGGCTCCCATGGGTATATGGGTCATGGCCAAACTATGTAATGGCTCATTTAACCCCTTGACGAAACGGAGAGCCTTCTTATGAGGGGTGTTGACTAGGTCAAGCCCAAACCTAGCCAGCTCATCAAACTGATTCACATACTCTCTAACAGTCTTGTCTCCTTGCTTAAGAAATAAGAATTTTTCCAACTGCAAACTTCTTTCTGCATCTGAGAGAAACTTGGTCTCAAACCTTGCCCTAAAGTCCTCCCATGTATCCACTGGTCTTTCAGCATTGGTGACTTCCCACCAGTAGGAAGCCTCGCCCTTCAATAGCCACACCGCCAATTGTACTTTTTGCCTGTCTTCTACCTCAAAGATGATGAATAGGTCTTCGGTTTCTTTTAGCCAATTCCTAGCTGCTACGAAGGACTCAGTTCCATGGAAATCCCTTCCTCCCATAGCTTTAAAATCTTTACATATCTTAGCGAATGTGTTTCCTCGTGGAGGAGGTGGAGGAAAAAGTACTGCTGCGGCTGGATGATTCCCTTCAGCTGGAGGAGGAGGAACGGTAGGACCTGGCTGAGTGGCCCTAGCTTCTAAGAAACGTCTAAACCAACCAGGTATGGGCACCCCTTCAGGCAAGTTAAGTTCTTGGGACATGCTGAAACAAAAAGGATAGATTCAAAACGAAGGATAAGAGATAATACCTATGGCTTTGGGGAGTGGACTTTGCCTTTTAAAATAAAATAATATTTTTATCTTTTAAAAATGCTTCTTTAAATTTCCTTTTTGAAAATAAATTTTCAAAACTTTTTATCTTATCTGGTAAACCTATGCTCTGATACCAAGTGAAACACCCCACCTCCGTTAGGGTCACTCTCAAAGGGAATGCCCTAATTTTGGTGGAGGTTTATAAGTACAAGTCACAGATATACAAGACAGATATAAGAACACATATTTGTAAAAAGCGGAAGAACAACAAACTTTTATTTCATGAAGTCAAATACGTGTCACAAAACATCACCATGATTGTCTTACATCCTTTCCAAAAACATAACATAATATTTTCATAATCTGTCTTGAGTACATTATTTAAAGAAGCATGAATAAAACATAGATAAACTGCAAAAGCCCCATAGCGGTTGTCCCAAGCCATAGTTCAAAAACAGGAAAGTCCAAGCAATACATTTCTCTTCTTCAAGCTGGATGTTGAGGTTGATCAAGCTGCTGTGTTCCCTCCCTGAGGACCTGGGGGGGGGGGGAAACGGAAGAAAGAAGACGAAAGAAAAATAGAGTCAGACATAAAGCCTGAGTAAGTCTAGTACTACTTTGTCTATGAATAAAGAACTGGGTATGATAAGTAAAACAGGAAGTGGGCAAACACTATGAACTTGGTTAAGTTATCTAGGGTCGAATATACTATCGTACCCCATGTTAATCCCTGAACCCATATAAACTAGTTTCCAATTTGCACCCCATAATCAGGGTGATGTGATCCATTCTACGATGATCGGCTCCTACTCGCATAGTTACATGTGTCTTACGGCCCCCGATGTCTGTAGTTACCTAAGCTGGTCCCACCATGGGGTGTATCAAGTCCCATAGTGGCAACCCGACACAACCTTAGAGTGCAAAGGTATGCTACTGGTGTCCAGTGCTTTATTTTTCTGCGCCGGAGTGCGTGCACGCCCGCACACCGTTAGAACCTACACTGCTACACCACCGCCGTCGATTTGACCTCTTACAATCAGCCCAGTAATCGTGCCCCACCCTGCCTAGTTTCAGGGTATCCTGATACACCTTCTAGGGTTACTGCTGAAAAGGGTCCCCCGTTACTAGGTTTTCTATCTCTAGCCAACATGCTAAGTTGGTTAAGTGTTTCCTAACCTAACCCCACCAGTCCGTTTAGTTTAGCATGTTCCATTTTGATTAAGTCTTTAGTTTGCTTAATCCTAACAATCCTGACTCAGCCTTAATTGTCTTATTAAGGCCCTGACCTCTCACATTAGACAGGTATTGTTGTGGCTGCCTGTTGCCGGTTGGTTCCGGGCAGTCTTACGCCACAACTCAGTCTAACCTCGGGTCCTTGCTGGGCTCCATGTTTAACCTCCCACATTGGATAGGTATTGTTGTGACTACTGGACAGCCGGGCGGTTCCGGGCAGGTTTACATCACAACTCAATCCAACCTCGGGTTAAACACATCGTCTTTTCTACATTTACATATTTTGTCATTCTTCTTTATTTCTTATATGTAAATATTTGCGGCCCATTATTATGTTAATGGTGTAAAGGTTACACCAACCATGGGCCCAACCCATACTTGAATTTGGGCCCTTTTTACTTTAGTTTTCATTCATTAAATTAATTTAGCCCAACGTTATTTACCCCCGTTCTTACACGTTCGTTTATGTATATTGGGCTTAGCCTTTTAAAGCCCAATTTAGCCATGCGAAAGGGGAGGCTTAAAGCGTAGTTACATACACAAAGAGGGGAAAGTGAGCGCATGAACTTGCATATGACGTTGGAAAATACATAATAGAAATTGGTGTACTTGCATAGTGGTGACATGTATTTTGGTCATAAAACATAGGTGACATAAATCAAGGCATGTAAACTTGCATAGGTTTAACTACAACATGAACCTATATTCTTATTTAGGCATAATGTCAAACATAAGCATGGCCTAAATACTTCTAGCATAAACATGGCATATTGTCAAACATAAGCATGGCATAAAATACTTCTAGCATGAACATAGCATATTTCAACTTAATCATGATTTAAGCCTAATCACATAACGATGGTATAGACATACTTATGCATAAATATTCCTAAACATGGTGTTTGCTTTAAACTTGCAAAAAGGGGATTTTTGAGTCTAATCTAACCATGTCTCACATATGTCATCATATAATTCTTTAAAACAAGATAGACTTAATCATAGATCTCAATTATGCCAAATATCATTCCTAGCCATATTCATAAGTTTGCAAAAGCATGACTAATACATGGTGTCAAAATTCCACATAGTTTCATATGAACTATAATAACCAAACTTGTTTCAATTACTTGCAAAATGATTTATACATAAAAACATACATCATAATGGCATAATAACAAAGCCTCAAATTTGCATGAATCTCCATTAACTACATACATGTAGCTTCAATATAGTTTACACAATTTGCGCAATATTCCAACGTTTATTTGCATAGAACTACCGCATGTAGTTCTTTATAATGAATAACATAATTTTGCACAAACATGAATTACTTCCATTGCCACAATTCAAGCATACACATCAACACAGTTGTTTATTATACCAAAGTAATACTCTACTTACAATGGTTTGATGAATTCTCTAGTTTAGGGATTGAGGACGCAAATTCCTTTGTTGAATTGATTAGCTTTAGGTTGCTTGAATTGCCTTAGGCCTTAGAACTTCCTCCCTAATCCTCTCTTTAGTTGGCGGCTATGCTTTGTCATTCCTCAGCAACATGGCGGCTATGTTCTTAATTTTTAATGAATAGATTAGGGTTTAGTCTAGGGTTGTTTATATAGAGGTTAGGAACTAATTAGGACCCTTGATGTTGCTAGGTTAGATCATAGCCATTCATTAGGAAGAGAGACCAATAAAAACCCGCCACCTAGCCCTAATGACAAAGCAGACCACAGAAATTCGACCACACACCGGCCTGGCCAGCCAGGTTGACTGGGCTCGACCAGGTCGATACCCCTGTCGACAGGGCTGTCGACAGCCCTGTCGACATGGGTAGCCCAGGTCGACAGCCCAGTCGACCTGGGTGGCCCAGGCGGCGCTTTTCTGGCCCAATGGGCCCCACTTCGGAATATTTAATTATTTAATTCTGTTTGAGTTTT
The DNA here is from genome assembly GCA_030737875.1 of Allium sativum. Taxonomy (NCBI): domain Eukaryota; kingdom Viridiplantae; phylum Streptophyta; class Magnoliopsida; order Asparagales; family Amaryllidaceae; genus Allium; species Allium sativum. Next base: position 283,103,625 of record CM060919.1, on the reverse strand, counting down.
AAATTTAATTCAAATCTTCCGAAGGCCATATCTTCTTCATACGGACTCCGTTTTTCGAAAACTCGGACTCTATTTCGTGTATTTTTCCGAGACGAACGCAATGGCGTATCCCGTTTCCCTTAGTTCTCTGATTTGAATTTGATTATACTTTAATTTATGAATTTCACAGTTATCGAATTTTCGGGGTGTTACATGCATTCTCCAAGGTTTCTACTAGGTATTAGTCAACAGTTACAACGCTTACAACACCCGTAAACTAGCGACAATTCCTAGCCTATTTGTCCTAACCCTACGCTCAAAGCTTATCCCTAGTTTCTACTAAGTGCTATACAAAAGGCCTCAAAATCTTGCTCTAGTTGCACTAATCCTACGCTCAAAATCCTGCACTGATTTCTATCCTCGAAAACAAATTTCATCGAATTACAACCCCGTAATTTGTCTCTCTGGTTTTAGAGACAAACTAGAAAACTATAAATTTGATTACCAATTTTAAAAATAAAATAAAACAATTAAAAAACCCTTATCCAAAACCCTAGTTTTATTTATAAATGAATAGATTCCTTTAGCCCTTATAATTTTGGCCAGCAACTTTTTTTTTCTTGCTTCACCCTTCTTCATTTATGCCCAATCTCTTATTGTGTGGAAATAAAAAAAAGGCAGCTCCTAGGGTTTCCTTCTAAAAAAATGGAGGAGGCGATTGCGATACTAGGGTTTCGATTCTCCTTAGATTTGTAGTGTCGCCTTCTCGTCGTTGATGATCTTTGATTCGCAGTTGCACTCACTTTTGATCCAAGCAGTTTCACTTCTCTAGTATGATTTTTCAATTCAAATTTATGCTTTAATTTGTTTGAACTTGGATGAAGAAAAGCCAATTATGATGGGTGTTATTTATAGGATTTAGGATCCATAAAAATTTCTGATTTCGTAATTTGAATTGGTCATGATATATACATAAATTTTAGGCATGAAATCTTCACGGTTTTGAACTGGTCTTAAGTATTTATTGTCATGAGTTCTAGAATTCGATTCTTCCTTGATTTTGAATTCACATGCTTTTCTCCTATCTTTGCTCTGCTCATATATGTTTCTGAAAACTTGCTTGATAAATTTTCGACTTTGAATTTATCTTGTATTCTCCTGATTTTCTGAATATATTGTCGTGAATACTTCTTGTGATTTCTTGACCAAAACTGCTCCTTAAAAAAATGATACGATGCTGATAAGAACAGTTACTATACTTGATCATCCCTTAGAAGAACTGCTGTTATGCTCCAAAACATGTGCATGTTTTATTCGGCATTTAAACCACTGTTGATTTCCTTTTTTTAAATGCTTTTCCTTCTTTAGGACAGAACAAATACTCCACTTGATCTTTATTTCTTGGTGTAGCTTCTATGCATTACTGCTTCACTCGATCTTGATCATATGTTGTCTGTGTTTCCCTTTTATGCTCATGCATGTCCATGCTTGGCCAGTTGTTGCTGCGTGTGTTTGACCTGTACATGATCTTTTACTAGAACTTGATCTTGAGTAGTTGTTCATTTGCTATATTGCTATGTGCAGCATTTAAGTCATATGCATTTTTATTTGCAGTTGAATGTGTACTTGCTGTATCTGAAATGCTTTTAGACGCTTTTGAGAACATATGCTATACACTGATAAGAACAGATACTGATCTGATTTCTTTTGCATTGTTTGCTTCATTGACTATTCAAGAGAAAAGATATTACACTTTTTCTTTTTTACTTTGTCATCGTTATGCTTGCTTCTTGTTGTTGCCCCTTGAATGTGTGCCATTCTGGTTTGACTTGAGCATTGCTTCTAATATGTTGTGTACATTTGGCATGTATGCTTCACCGCTGTCACTTGAAGCTATGTACATTTGCAGTCGATTTTGGTATATACAAGTATTTGGGTTTCTTGCTATATTTGATCGTTTCTGACCTTGTATAGTATTGTGCCATACTTGTAAAATATATATTAGACCAAGTCAGAAAAATGATGAGAAAATTACAGAAATTCCAAGGCAAATAAAATTTAAAATAAATTTACATTTGTATGTACTTCAGTTTTATTTCTGTTGCAGTGTACTGTGTGTTTTTCTATTTGTGACAGGTGTGGATGACTGGACTGAATTGGAGCATATGAAGATTCAGTGTGTCAGTGTATGTAATTGTAACTGTGTATGTGTAACTGAGTGATCGAGTGATATGTAGTGAGGAAATGACTGTATACTAGAGTGATGAGAGTTGTAGTGAGGAACAAAGCGTACAGAATGAGAAAATTGTACTGATATTTGTAATAAACAAATTTGATTGAAATAAAATATTATTTTATTGTATTTAAACAATTTGTCTATCTTATTCAGTTTATTTATAATATCATGTGGAAAATGTTTATGAATATACGATAGTGGAGTTAAAATGTTGTGCTATTTCAAATACTGAAATAAAATATTTATTTGAATAAATATACTGTGAATATTCAATTGTAATAAATATATTGTGTGAATATTCAATTGTGTACACTAGTATATTATTCAATAAATATTTATTTCTATGAAATGAAATATAAAATAGTACAATTACAAACACATTCAAATAATATCATATGTTTGTTGTCATCAAACAAAAATCGTACAACACATTGTTGTACCCAACAATCTCCCCTTTTTGATGATGACAAACATATACATGATTTTGAATGTGTTAAATGTGTTTGAACATGAAATATATTACTCCCCCTATTTGTATGCTCCCCTTACAACTGAACTCTCCCTATGAATGTGGGCAACATAAATAATGAAATTCAATTGACCATTCTCCCCCTAGATATTTAATTTCCAATCTTAAAATATTCTTGAGTTAAATACTCATCAATCAAATATTTAATTTCCAATCTTAAAATATTCTTGAATTAAATACTCATCAATCAAAATCTTGACCATTCTCTCTCTTTTGTTATCATCAAAAGAATAATAGAAATCGAAATAGTGATGAATATAGACCATAAATATAAATTCAAATTAAGAGAGAATATATATCGTAAATCCCATTTAATCAAACAAAAATCATAATATTCTTTAAATCAGAAGCAAATTTCACTTTCAGAATGAATGGATTTATGATTGATTTTATATAAATGAGGAGATTTCTTAAGATTCAAATATAGGATCAAAAGTTTCACAATTTTCAAATAAATTTCATATTTAAAGCACAAATTATTTAAAAATTAGTTAAGCACTTTCTAACCACGCATAAGTGCGAGGACTTTTAAATGGGGTTAGTAGTAACTTAAATTTGTTAAGTATTTTCTAACATTGCAAAACCGCGAGGACTTTTAAATGAGATTAGAAGAATACTTGACTTTATCCTCTCTTATGAGTTCCATCCATGCATAACCATGAGGATTTTAAATGAGAATGGAAGCACATAGAGATTAAGGTGATTCACCCATGCATAACTGCAAGGACTTTTAAATGAAAGTGAATACTAAGGATTAAAAAAATCAATTTTTTATTTAATAATTTCATCAAGATTTTCCTTATTTCCAATAATTTAAAGTACCCACATTATATAAAACCATGATGAGTGACAGAAATGTGATAGAAATAGAAGATGATCGTGAAATAAGCATTAATCCAAAAAATATTATTAAATCTTTCCAATCATCATGAGGATTTAAATAATATTTTCTCTTGTTATGAAATATACCATAGCCACAACTCATCATAATTTCATAAATCTATTAATAATTTCGATGAGTTCCAAAATGGTTCAAATTTGTAAATAAATTCAATTTTAGAATAAATAATCAAAAATAATTTTAAAATTGAAAATACCAATTTCAAATGAGTTTTTTTTAAATATCAATGTAATTCAAAAATCAGTTTCAAAAATCAATCAGTATAATGTGAAAATTTTCTAATATTTCTAATGCTGATTGCTCCTAGACAATTTAAAAAAACTTATATACGAAATTCAAATTGCCTAGGAATTTAAAGATATCTAATCATTGATTTTTCAGCTCATCATCTAATCACCCAGATATTCAAACAAATCATATCAATTTCCTTATCAGAGTAGTACAAAATTATTTGAATCACAAGTGAATTTTTCAGAGAATTCTTAAACAAGCACAAGAAACCGTCAACGATCAAATCTGAAGGTAATTCTTTGAAATCACTTGAGAAAAAGTCAAATTTTATAATCCAAGAAATTCAACAATCAATCGCTATTGATTTCAAAATCAATATAATCAAGCCAAGTAAAAAAAATGAAAATTTCACACCTAATCAATCATGACTTTCAAGTAGTTCGCTGTATTGAGTTCAGTTTTTCAATATTTTTCAAAGTAAATAGGGAGAAACTCAAAACAGTAAAAATGTGTGAAATTTCATTACTAATTCGAGAGCATTATAAATTTTAAAATTCTGATTAACAGTGATAAAAAAATTCTCAAAATATTACTGCCCAATCAATATAAATCAGCGTAAAAAAATAAAATAAATAAAAAACATGAGTTAAGAGATCATACCATACTTATCATAATAAATGTGAACCAATGAATCTCCAACTTAGTAATATATGGCTAAGGAACTCCAAATAATTCGATAATATATAACAATTTGAATTTTATTTATCTTAAGCACAGTTGTTCCTTAGCCTATCCTCGGTGCCTAAATGTTTATAGGATTAAGTGGTCTAACAAAAGTTGTTTTACCACTCTTAACTTCGTTTATGCATTTTGGTACCTAAACCCGTTTATATAACAATCCATTACCATCCACTAAAGTTCCTTTAGGAACCCAAATTCGTTTAATTTTAATCGAATTCATTTTATTATCTTTTGGGATCCAAACACGTTTAAATGAATTGTTCTTAAACTAGTTTTCATTTCGTTTATGATTTAAAAACCCTTTGAAATTATTAGAATTCAAAATTCCAGTTTGACCTTTTTCAAAGATATTTGTAGGATTTTCAAAATCATTAAAATTTAGCTTTTCAACTGGATCAATCTTTCCAAAGCGGTGCGAAGGATTATTAAAATCATTGAAATCTCACTTTTCAATTTTATCAAATTTATCAAAATCGAGTCCTTTCTTATTCTTAAAAAAAAATGTTTTTTAACAACATATTGAATGATTTTTCTCCTTTAGAGAATTTAGCCAATATTGATTCAAGTCATTGAATTTTAGATTTAAGATCACTGTTTTCTTTCATTAAAATCGAACAACGATTTATAGTGATCTTTCTCTTTCATAATCATTTTGTTTCAAAACCATATTTTTGTTTTTAAGCATTTTTATTTTCACGTTAGACTCAAAAATCTCACTTTCAAATTGTTTACGCTTTTCAGTTTCAAGTTTTTCAAAATCCTTGAAAAATTCAATTTCTTTTTCCAAATCATGATTGATACGAGTAATTTCAGATTTGTTATTTTTCAGAATCACGTTTTCGTTTTCAAGGGTTTTGAAATTTTCTTTTATTTCAAACAATTCTTTTTGAAAAGTCGTGCATTTGTCACATTTGATATTTTTAATTTTCTCGGTTTCAATTTCAAGCTATTTCAGAATTGATTTGGTTTTCAATAAACTCTTTTTCTCTAAACTTTCATGTTTGGAATTTTTATCTTTCTTAAACCTTACCAACTCCTTTTGCAAAAAATCGTTTTTTTCTTTTAGTTCAATCTTGTTTTTTTTTAGAAACACAATTCCTTTTTCAAGCTTTTGAAACTTTTAATTAAGATGAACTAAATCATTTTCCAAATCTAAACAATTTTTGCAATTCGAGTTAACATTTTCAAGTTTAAATTACAAATCATGATTTTTATTGCTCAACTCAACATTTTTAGATAATTTTTTATTTGTCAGCTTAAGATTCTCAATGGTTTGGGTTAATTTATCACGAAGAAAAATTAACTTTTCAAAAGGAAATTCACCGCGCTCGTCATCGGTTGAGCCTTCATCACTGTCATCATCTGATCCATCTTCTGTAAAATATGTCAAGCATAATTCTGAAACTGAGTTGGCAATCGGGAGTTTTCAGCTAGTGTTGTCTTTTCTTCCATACAACGCGTCGAGAGTTTTCTAGATTTCCTATACAGTTAAACAATGGGAGATATGGTTATATTGATCATCACTAATATACGAAAATAAAATGTGCATAGAACGAGAATTAATTATAATGTCATTCTTATCTACCATATCATATACATTTTCAATAATATCCCAACATCTAGTATTAACAGATTTCAAATAAAATTCCATTTTTAATTTCCATTTTAAAAAATCTGTTCCATCAAAAATAGTTGGGGTTATACTAGAAAAATTCTGCTAGATTGACAACTATAAAACTCACCAGTAGGGAAATCCATGACTCTAGAGTTATTTTAATAAGAAAATACCTGCTTTGATACCACTTGTAGGATCTAAATTAACCCTAGAGGAGAGGGGTGAACAAGGTTTATTGCAGTTTTTGCTAAGTAGTTAAATAATATCAATCACAGATAATAATCAGAGTAAATGCAGAAAATAAATAATACACAGATATACCCATATTTGGAAAAACCATGCCTACTGCTTCATTCCCCAAGGTTTCTACTAGGTATTAGTCAACAATTACAACATTTACAACACCTGTAAACTCACGATAGTTCCTAGCCTATTTGTCCTAACCATACGCTCAAAACATATCCCCAGTTTCTACTATGTGCAACACAAAAGGCCTCACAATCTCGCTCTAGCTACACTAATCCTACGCTCAAAACCCTGCACTGATTTCTATCCCCGAAACCGGATTTCCCCGAATTACAACCCCGTAATTCATCTCTCTAGTTTTAGAGACAAACTAGAAAACTATAAATTTGATTACAAATTTAAAAAATAAAACAAAACAATTAAAAAACCCTTATCCAAAACCCTAGTTTTATTTATAAATGAATAAAGTCCTTTATCCCTTATAATTTTGGCCTACCACTTTTATTTCTTGCTTCACCCTTCTTCATTTATGCCTGATCTCTTATTTTCTGGAAATAAAAAATGGCGGCTTCTAGGGTTTCCTTCTGGAAAAAAATGGCGAAGGCAATTGCGATACTACGGGTTTAGATTCTCCTAAGATTTGTAGCGTCGCACTCTCGTCGTTGGTGATCTTTGATTCGCAGTTGCACTCACTTTTGATCCAAGCTGTTTCGATTCTTTGGTATGATTTTTCAATTAGAATTTATGCTTTAATTTGTTTGATCTTGGATGAAGAAAAGCTGATTATGATGGGTGTTATTTATAGGATTTAGGATCCATAAAAGTCTTTGATTTCGTAATTTGAATTGGTCATGATATATACATAAATTTTTGGCATGAAATATTCACGGTTTGAATTGGTGTTAAGTGTTTATTGCCATGAGTTCTAGAATTTGATTCTTCCTTAATCTTGAATTCGCATGCTTTTCTCCTATCTTTGCTCTACTCATATATGTTTCTGAAAACTTGCTTGATAAATTTTCGAATTTGAATTTGTTTTGTACTCTCCGGATTTTCTGAATATATTGACGTGAATACTTCTTGTGATTTCTTAACCAAAACTACTCCTTAAAAAAACTGATACGATGCTGATAAGAACAGTTACTATACTTGATCATCCCTTAGAAGAACTGCTGCTATGCTCCAAAACTTGTGCATGTTTTATTCGGCATTTAAACCACTGTTGATTTCCTTTTTTTTAATTGCCTTTCCTTCTTTAGTACAGAACGTATACTCCACCTGATCTTTATTTCTTAGTGCAGCTTCTGCGCATTACTGCTTCACTCGATCTTGATATTTTTCATATGTTGTCTATGTTTCCCTTTTGTGCCCATGCATGTCCATACTTGGTTAGTTGCTGCTGCGTAAGTTTGACCTGTCCATGATCATTTACTAGAACTTGAACTTGAGTAGTTATTCATTTGCTATATTTCTATGTGCATCATCTAAGTCATATGCATTTCTATTTGCACTTGAATGTGTACTTACTGTATTTGAAATGCTTTTGGACGCTTTTGAGAACATATGCTATACACTGATAAGAGCAAATACTAATCTGATTTCTTTTGCATTGTTTGCTTCATTGGCCATTTAAGAGAACAGATATTACACTTTTTCTGTTTTACTTTGTCACTGTTATGCTTGCATCTTGCTGCTTCCCTTTGAATGCGCGTCGTTCTGGTTTGACTTGAGCATTGCTTCTAATATATTGTGTGCATTTGGCATGTATGCTTCACCACTGTCTCTATGTACATTTGTAATGGATTTTGGTATATACAAGTATTTGGCTTTCTTGCTATATTTGATCGTTTCTGATCTCGTATAGTATTGTGCTACACTTGTAAAATATATATCAGACCAAGTCAGAAAAATGATGAGAAAACACCGAAATTCTGAGGCAAATAAAATTTAAAATAAATTTAAATTTGTATGCACTTCAGTTTTATTTCTGTTGCAGTGTACTGTGTGTTTTTCTATTTGTGACAGGTATGGATGACTGGACTGAATTGGAGCACGTGAAGATTCAGTGTGTTAGTGTCAGTGTATATAATTATAACTGTGTATGTGTAACTAAGTGATCGTCTGATATACAGCGAGGCAATGACTGTATACTAGAGTGATGAGAGTTGTAGCGAGGAATTAAATGTACAGAATGAGAAAATTGTACTGATATTTGTAATAAATAAATTTGATTAAAATAAAATATTATTTTATTGTGTTTAGACAAATTTGTCTATCGTATTCAGTTTATTTATAATATCATGTGAAAAATATCTATGAATATACGATAGTCGAGTTAAAATGTTGTACTATTTCAAATATTGAAATTAAATATTTATTTGAATAAATATACTGTGAATATTCAATTGTAATAAGTATATTTTGTGAATATTCAATTGTGTACACTAGTATATTATCCAATAAATATTTATCTTTATGAAATGAAATATAAATAGTACAATTACTAACACATTTAAATAATATGATATGTTTGTTATCATCAAACATAAATCATACAACACATTGTTGTATCCACCAGGGAGGTTTCAGATATGTGCATGCGCGGGGTCAGGTGCGAATTTCTATGTGTGGTCCCCTACTTCTGCCCACTCCTTCCTACTCTTACCTAACCCCTCTCCAATAAATACCCCATGGCCTCACACTTCAAAGGGGTTGGATTTTGTGAGCTTGAGACCTCTTGAGGGCTCTTTTAATGGCGTCTCTACTTTGAGAAAGAAGAAGGGCAAAAGTGTCTTTTTCCTAGTATATGAAATATATGATAATTATGACATCATATAACATAGAGACGAATGTAATGAGATGTCATGAGATGGTCTTGACCTTGTAACTTTGTGTTACCAATAATATTCAAACAACTCTTCAAAATGGACGTAGGCCTCTCTCGAGACCGAACCATTTTAAATCTCTCGTGTTATTTACCGCCTTCCACTCTTGTTTCCATGACCAAATTAATAATTCCTAGTAATTGGAATCTTGGGTGTTTACAACATTTTTTGCCATCAACGGATATACTGTAATTTGACGTTTTAAATTATTTCTGTTTATAAAATAATATTTAACAAGTTGAAACTAGTAAATAAATAAAATAAATAATATAAAGTGATTTAAGTAGTTTTAACCATAATTGTCACATTTTACCTAATTGCGTGCTTTTATGGTCTATATTTTCCCATTTACGCGCTACTGCACATTGTTTTGACATTGCTAGATTTAGGTTATTTGGACATTTATATCACTTTTATTGCCATAGATAGGTTACCTCTTAGTTAATTATTGCTATTATGGATGTTAGTATGCTAATTTAGGAATTTGTTCGACTATTGGTTGCATGGTTGAATTGTTTGCTTAGTTTAGCATAAAATATCGTTCTTAGGCGATCGATATCAAGAGATGTATTAAGAGATATTTCATTCATTTTACTTTGAGGGTGCTTATCGATCAAGTGCACATGTCGGTGTATATAGATTGAACGCATAAGGATGGTAGACTCAAACGGATGAGAAAAATTCTCTAAAGACCTTCAGAGCGCATGGATGGATTCGACAAGAGAGCAACATTGGAGCTTGGAGACAGATTTAAAGATGAAGCGACACTAGGGCTTGATGGCCGATATGAAGATGGTGGATGGACTTGGCAACAATCTGAAATTCACGGCAAATGCTGAACATTTTCCCTAAATGCATATTTTACTAATTTTGGTTAAATAGGTAATTCGATGGTTATTATCGATTACTATAAAGTAGTTGATATCGATTGCTCTTGTTATTGGCAACTCTGGCCAATTTAACGCGGACGATGGTTCGATTTTGAAGAGCAAGATATGATGGTTAGTTCAATATCAATTTTTACGTGGTGGCTCTTCGATCGGTGGCTTTGGATTAGGATGAGGATATGGTGCTTCTATGCAGTGATTCGTCATTCAATGACGATGACTCCAAGATGGGGTGTAACACCCCGGAATTTGGCGAAAGATAAGTTAGTTATATTCTAAAAATGTAATCAGATAAAACAATAGAATTTGATCATGAGACATGCACCACTGCGTTCGTGATGGAATTCTGGTCAAATTTCATGTTTGGAACTTCGGAAACGGAGTCCGTATGAAAAGTTACGGATAAAATACAAAAAAGGACGGAAAACAATTAAATAGAATATATTTAATTAGGCAACTAAAATTGCTATTTATTACCCCACCTCCCACCTGAGGCAGGTAGACCTCCCTTGTGACATACAGGTCATTACTCCTGTGGTGGCTACGGTTTATATATTATAATTTATATATAAAGAGACAGATTTTTATACAGCTAAAACTGACAGTTCAAGGTCATTTCTACACCTATAATAAGGGCTAGAACCTCATTCTTTTGCTTACATTTTCTAGAGGCAGTAACGAAGCTCTATCATTCTCAATACTCCAATCTCTTCAATTTCTAAAATATACATAAGCAAATTAGTTTACAAGGATTGTAGATAATTTATCTATATTTGTGAACAAGGGTTGATTCTGCGAATTGGTAATCTTTATTATCAGTTTTCCTTCTCCTTTTCCAATTCTTCTTTCAAATCTACAAATTTTGATGTGTATATATGTATTCCTTTTTTATACATATAGCAGATCTGCAAGATTGGGAATTATAGGCTTAAAAGTTGTGTTTCGGTTTGGATTTGGAATAGCTTTCAGGTGAGTGGGAAATATAGTCATTGTTAAGAACATCATATATATTTCGTTTATGTCAAATCTGAATTTGTATGCCGAAAAATATTAGATTTATCTTGTTTGTGTCAAATCTGAAATTGTATATGTGAAAATCGGATATGGATTCATAGGCCTTTTAGTTCTAGTGTTTTTACCTTGCCCACGGTTCTTTTGGATAGTTTTTGGTTATCATTAACATACTAAATTTGGAAGCTATTCCCCAAATATTATTAGATTTGTAATGTAATTACTCCAGATTTATAGGATTTGGGGTAAAGATATAATTTGTGCAGTTTATTGCTTTGGAATTATAAACCTATTTAAGTTTGGTATTGTTTGGGGTTTTTACTTGGTTGTTGTAAATTAGTCAAAATTTCCTTTTTTAAATAAGAAGGCAGTATTTGAAATCTACAATAAACACAAACAAAATAGATAGGAAGGTATGTGTAAATTCACGTATTTGTATGCAGTTTGCATCATTTATTCCAATTAAAATACAATTTATTTCTTGAGATTTGAAATATGTCAATGTTTCTTCTTTTGAACAGTTTGGGCAAAATTTACAATAATTCCCGCTAATAATATTTTTATGATATTTTGAATCTCAACAGGATTAAACACAAAAAGGGTTGTTCAAGTCATTAGTTTGGACTAGAATATAAATAATAATAGTACTAAAACTTAATTAGCAACTATGTAAATATCATGCTAAAACATATATATATATATATAATCATATTATAACAATATGCATCCAAAACCTACGTAAACAATGCTATTATTAAATATATGTATACTATGTGTTTGAATTTGAATGGTATCCATTTTTGATGGGAATATAAATGGTAAGATTTCCCATAATAAATAGAAATAAATATCTATAACCACTATGTTAATAGCAATAAATATGAAGTTAATTGCTATAATTTAAAAGTTACAAATAAGGGAACAAATATTGTAACCATGAATGTTGTGGGGAAAGGAATGAACGGGTAATAAATGTCAAATGGTTACAATTTAAAATAAATAAGAATAGATGTTGTCATTCTAATTAGGGAAACCAATATAATGAACTTATATATACATACTTACATAAGAACTGGTATAATTTAAATAATCATAGTAATCTCTGGAAATTACAACAATTAGAATTAAGGTAATCAGATGTGACTGATATAAATGACATTTAATAGGTTATCTATTGCCTTAGGAAACATGATTATTACGGTCATTAACGGTAGAAGATAATTATGAAAATTAAATTGATTGAGTGTCCATTGCCTTAGGAAATATGATCATTAGGGACATTAATGGCATGTGACAGTTATAACAATAAATTGGAATAAAGGGAATTTATTGAGGATTTGGGGCATTAATGACCATAGTAAATACTAATCCAGTAAGAAAATAGATAAATATCCTAGGAAGTTATAGGATATCATTCTTATCTTATTCAAGTTTAATTCTAGAAACAATATCCTTAATTATTTAATAAGGATTTGACTTAGTTGGTTAATGGTGTAAGGTCAGTCACCCTACTCGACAGAATTTTGCACTTTCCAATAATCGGATATCGGTGCAAATAATGTGAGATATCATTGACCATAGGGAACCATAACCAAAAAATATTTCATAATGTGAATTGTCCTAAAGTTTTACTTCAAGTGCGAGGTATTAAGTGGTTGTATAACCCTATCCCTCTCAAAAGAAGAAACCAAAAAGGAAACAATTCCTAGCATAGCTTACTTCGGGATTAGAGGTATTAATTAGTGGGATCTGCCTGTTAGGTATTAAGTTATTAGACTCTCCTTCCCCTTAAGGGTATCATCACAGGGTACCCCTTAAAAGGTATTAAGTGGTTGAATTGTTCAACTCCCCATAAATATAAATTATTAAATGGCTAATTGGGCATGAGATCGATAATATCCATGATAGTCTGCTTCCTCTAGGTAGTAAATGATTGGGTTAAAGTTCTCTTTGGGATAAGATATTAAATGTCCATAGGACTACCTACCCTACGAGAAGTACTAAGTGACTAGGGGATTATCCAATATGGTCAGCTAGATAGTAATAAAGGGGTTCGCCAAGGGAAAGGTCATAAATGATGATTAATCGTCTACCTAGCCTATAGGTATAAGTGACTGTGTACTATCTCTCACCTTATGCGAGGTTTGGGAATATGCATGAATGATGGAAGCCTTAAATTAGTAGGACTTGGTAGCAGGTGTCGTTTAATTTATATTAGTGATTAGTAAACCACCTATTAAGGTATTAAGCGATCAACTGGTCTGCCTTTATGGTATATTATCAGTGAGGCCATAAGTGGCTATATAGATATGAACCACTTCCTTTATTGTAAAAGTATTAAGTAGTTGTAGTACGACTCTTAGTCTTAGTGTTTGTTTGAATGGTGGTTTAGAGCATCATATTTATTCATAAAAGTTCTATCTCGAAATAACATACATTATCTTTAGGAAGTGCTATATTGGGTTTGGTATTAAATCATCGTGTGTAAGCTTTACATGGTTATGTTAGAATTACTAGTATTGTTAGACATATGATTTGAGTGAAACCAAATGGGATGCATTTTTTTATTATAGACAATGTTATACATTTTTTACTTACTAGGACTTATTCTTTCGACCCCTTTCTCATAACAATAGCTCTCAAGTTTATCTCGGGAACGACAAGTCTTTAAAAGCATTCAGTTTGGTTTTCTATTCTTGTTCTCTCATGTTAGGGACTTATGTGGTGATTTGCTTTTAAGGTAGTTGCCTTAATCGATACTTGTTATCCTTTCTTGTTTCCTCTGTGATTTAGTTTTATTATACTCTGATTATGCTCATGCTCATTATTTGCAGGTACCAAATTTATACTCCTCGTGCTTGGATGGATTTGAGTTTCGATTTTGGTCAAAATTAGGGCTAAAAAATGTATGGGGTGTTACATTTGATATTAGAGCCTAGGTTTAGACATCAGAGGTATTAATAAATTAGGATTAGTGAAAGAATGTATTCAAATTTCTTTTCAATTTTATTTGGTCTTTAGCACTTGAATCTAAATAATTTCGATGATGAGATATTCGTTAATCTATTTATTAAAGATGGTTTTTAAATGACTAGGACTTAAAAGTATTTTGAGTTTGAATTTCTAGCCAACCCCGACTTAACCATGGTGCATTTGACTATTAATCTTTAAGAGCATTAGGACGACTATGGTGAATCCCATGAATCGAGTTTTATGACTAGATGAAAAACTAGCTACAACCAAGATAGTCGCGGTTACTGGTTTTTGGTTTCGTTTGGAAGTTCCAATCGATGGCCTTTTCAAAATAAACGAGAAATTCGTGTTAATATGACGTATTAGTCTAGAAGAAAAATTATGAAGTATATCCATTTGATACTTCGTTTTGAAAATCCAGATATTCTTTTGCTAGAAACTATTCCTTTGAGTTATCGGTCTTATATTTGGGAAAGTTTTTATTTTTAAAACTGTTTTGGAAAAGAAAAGGTTTTCAAAAGTTTTAAGTTATTTTTCAAGAAAATGTGAAATTAAGATTTGTGTATGTCGATAAATTTTAAATTATAATTCTATCCATGTTTCAGATTGTTTAGGTTTTGTGTAATATGTAGTAAATGGTCCTTTTTCGTAAAAAGAAGGAATTTGGAAATATAAAGGAATATGCCTAAAATCAAAATCGTTACCCATTCCTTGTGATTTTTAAATATTACTCTTTTTGGATGCTTTGGATAATTTATGGAAATTACCACAAAAAACCTTGATGATATTTGAAATCTTAATAATTCATAATATGGAAGGATTATTCTAGTCAGTAGCATAGATTGGAACGTAAATTAACTAAAATAATAAAATAGACTTATAGTACGAAAACCTCAGTTTATAAATAAAATTGAAGTTCGAATTTTTTTCAAAAACTTCCTCTTGATTTGACGAAGGAAAATCTCTATTCAGTTTGTGGTATTTTATTTCTTAAAATCGTTGGATTTGTTTGTCATCTAGATAAGGGAATGTATCCATTTTAAATTTTATTACGTATTTCTAGCAGAAGTATCTTGTGTATTCTTGAGACGTTGTGTGGTCGCAGCCATTTGCTGAGACTACTTTGAATCTTTGAAGATGGTTCGGAGTTTGACTACAGTCTAAGATACTGGTTTGACGATAACAAATATTTTCCGGATCGCGTTAAACCTTAAGGTATGACACTAGACGATTAATATTTTAATCCGACCCCAATAAGGATAGGGTTCAACCTTTGTTCGAAGCTCATTTAGTAGTTGACTGTCTAGCGTTATACTTAGAATGGTCAACTAGTTGTTGAGTTTGGTAAAACTTGAACCTAGGACTCAACCGTGAAAGTTACGTCCAAATTCCCCTCGATAAACATCTTTCTTTTTTTCCTTTCTTGTGCATCTATCTGAACCATACCTTTTTCTTCTTCTCTTTCTTTGTAGTTGCCTCGTCTCCTCCATTTCCACGCTAGTGTGCACATTAGATCTCACCTCTCTATCACTCCAAGATTTAAACACAATTTCTTCCCTTCAATCATTTATTTGCCCATCACACCTGTTGGCGCTATCTATTCTTCATCATGTCATTTATATCACATCACTAGAGAGATCATTTTGTTGGGTCGAAATGAGTATAAGGTTCCACGACTTTAGGGCAAAAAGAATTTGTCATAACGTAGGATTTGCACCTGTCCTTTGCTTCGATATTATTGTATAGGAATGTTACCCATGCAACATCTACATTTGCCATGTCATGTTGGAACACATTTGGTTAAAGGCAATTGATACTTCAGAGGTAAAGATATATTTATCCTTGGATGGCCTTTCCAAGTCTTGATGAGATCGAAGAGGCATCTGTATTGTACATAGACTTGAATGATTTTTTATTTGACCAGCTTCGAAGATTTTGCAGCATATCTCTTTTCCATAAATGTCATTTTTTGAGTTAGGTAATATATGTCCAAACGGCCTATGCAGCTATGTAACTTATTTAACACATTATGATAGGGAGTTATGACTAGATTTGTCTCATGATGTGGAAATTAATCTATGCTTCGATCGATGTTGCAACCGTTATTTAGTACCGCATCACCTTTGATTCAACTTGTTCTTGCGTGCTGCTTTGCGGAGTTACTTTATGTATTTTCACCTATCTTCTTTTTTATTTTGGCACTGTTAGGTCAAATTCCATGAAAAGCAGTTTTGTGGTTGGTTTGTTTTATCATCGCTAATTCTCTGTTAGAAGAGATGGTGAAGTGGAAACACCCGATAGTACTAACATTGTCTGCAACATGGGACTGAGCATTTTCTGCAATGACATGATTAGTCAAAGGTCATTGAAATGGTTTGGGCTCTAGTAGTGAAGCAAGATGTCTTTTTATTAGTATACAATATTTCATAGTTTCGGTGTTGTTGTCTTTGTTCTTTTCTCTTTCCAAAATTTGTTTCTAGGCTTTGTGGTAGTTTGTACTTGTAACTATTAGTGTTTGTTGTCTTTGTAAATCGCATGATGATGCTATGAGATTTCTATCTTTTGGAAAGATTGTGTTTGTCATTCACGCTTATCTGTATTCAAACAGAAAATGAAATCTCATTTTTTTTAATCTAATTAACACCTAGTTTAGAACTGGAAAGAATAGATTTTTATTGTTGATAAAATTTAGCGGAGGACCGGTTTTACATTGTTCATTACGGGTATTACTATTGTTTGTCGTATGTTCCTTTTTAGCAAAAAAATATTTTTGAGTTTTTTTGTATTTTCAGTTTTCGCATTTTCTACGTAACCGACTTCCTTCTATGCTGAAATGTGACCTAAGTCATTTAAGTTTCTAAAAAATAATTTTTGAAAGTTTTTGTAAATGTTATTTGAAAAAAAAAAATTCTATGTTTGTTTTTTGGTCTGATTTACTTTCTTTTCATATCATTATAAATCTGATTTATACAAAAACGTAGATTTGGGTATTATAGCCATATGTTACCAAATTTTAGTTTTTGTACGAATCTTACATGAAAAGTAAAGCAGTACAAAAAAAAACAAAAGATTACAAAATTTACATGATTTTTAAGAAGCAAAAAAATTATTTTTAAGGAAAATATAATTTTATGGTCATATGGAAAGCGTAAGGAAGATCTTGTTTGGTTGGATTTGCGGTTTTAGCATTGTATTAGGGATGACGATGCATTAAAAGCATTAACGATAACAAGGGAAAAGGCTGTTTTAGCCTCGTAAGCATTATTTCTGTACCTTATCGACAATGAGCACGAGTTATTATTTAAATCATTTTACATTTTAGACCTTGTCTTAAACTTCCTTCGTAGTTTACAGGTGGAAATTTTTGGGGTATTTTGGGGCAACAGGCATGTAACAACCCGGAAAATCCAAACCAATTTAAAAAATTTATTTTGGTAATTTTAATGAATTTTGAATATATAAAATGATTTATTTTAAATAGTAAGGACGAGAAATTTATTTTGAATAGAATTAGAACGTATATATTTATATGAATCGTCGGTAGAATATAAATATTTTATTTTAATTATAAAAGGAATTGAAAATGGCGCGGTAGTTTGAAAATTCGATTTCAAATGAATGTACAGGATTCAAAATAAACCAGATTTTAGCAAAACAAAAAATATTAGAATCTATATGAAAATATCTTTCCAAGAATCTAAATAATCAAAATTTCATAACAGGAATAAAAAGTTATGCCCAATTGAAAATTCGGAATAGTCGCTATGGAATTTTGGCCCTTAAAAATGGAAATTTTGCAAACGACCTCCATTTTCGATGAAACCACTTTTGTTAGATCCAGGATGTCAAGTTATTGCTAGATTCCAAAATTCATAATTTTTTGAATCAAAATGTGAGCGTGGCGCAGGAAAACATGTTTTTACAGTTTCAGTCAATTTCGATCGAGCAGAAAATAGCCATTTTTCAAACGGTCTTCAAATTTGATGAAATTAGTTTTGTTAGGACCGTATCGTCGATACGAAGCCAAAAATAATTTTTCTAGAATTTTTAGAATCCGTATGTGGGCCCAGTAAATCGAAATGTACGTTTAAAATTGAATATACTGATTTATATTTTGATTTTTACGGAAACTGATCGAAACAGTCGAATCGGCTTGCCGGACATATCCCATTGTGTTCGGAATGGGGATTATTTGCTAAGAACGATAGTCAGTGAGTTTGATTTCGAGTTCATATTAGAAAGCTACCTTTTTCGATAAATAAAATAATAAAATAAGTTAAATATATAATAAAACCCTCCCAAACCCTTTCTCTCTCGTTCACAAGTCAAAGAAGAAATAAAAAATAAAAACCTGTAACCCCAAAATTCCCGTTGCCCCTCCTCTTAGCAGCTCTGCCGCCATCCTCCCAGGGCCGCCGCCCTCAACGCCGCTTCATCCCTCCCTCCACCATCGACATCTCAGCCCCCTCGCGCCTCTCTCTCCTCGTGTTAAGCCCGCCTCGTGAAACCCTAGGCCCCGAACCCGTTTGATTGCTGCACCATCTACCACGCCCCGACCAACCCACTGTGCAGGCGAACTCCCCCCTCCGCCACCTTGACCAGCCATGAATCCCCCTTCCATAGAAAACTATAATTTTTTATTTTCTTTATTCATTTATTTATTTTTAATTATTAAGTGTAATTATTTTTAAAAGAATAAAAATGTGATTTTTATAGGGGTAGTGGTGAGGTAAAAATATAATCTTTATATAATTATTAGCGATTTAAAAATGTGATTTTTACAGATAAATATATGATTTTTATTTATATAGTAGAACAATAAAAATATGATTTTTATTTATAATAGTAGAACGATAAGAATATGATTTTTATTTATAATAGTAGAACGATAAAAATATGATTTTTATTTATATGGTAGAACGATAAAAATTTGATTTTTATATATAAGAATGGCGAATAAAAAATATGATTTCTATATGATAGGAATAATAAAAATATGATTTTTATATTATAGGAATAATAAAAATATAAATTTTATATTATATAGATAATAAAATTTTGATCCTTATATATGTGGCGATAGAATAAAAATACGATTTTTATATATGAAGTGACGATATAAAAATGTGGTTTTTATCATATATGTAGCAAAGTAAGAGTATGATTTTTATCATTTGAATGGCAATGTAAAAATGCAATTTTTATATATTTATTAGCGATAGAAAGATTCGATTCTATTTATATAGTAGCGGTATAAAAATGTGATTTTTATCTATGTGGCGTTGTTACAAAAATATGAAATTATTTTTAGGAAGGTAAGAATATAATTTTTAGCCTATGTAGATTATTTATAAAATAATCATACAAAGAAATAATTATTGATTGGTTAAAAATATAATTTTTAACGTAGGTATACTACGTTGATCGGCAATCAAAGCACGGCGGAGTGGATCCCAAAGGCGAGGACTTCTCACTTTTAATTTATTTTCTAGTTGAAATATATACTAGGATGCAGACGGTGCTTAGCAGCACCTGACACCCGTCGTCCACATACCATGAACGACTTGTTTGTTTGTTTGATTTTGTTGTGGAAGTTGATTATGTGATGTGGAATGGAATAAAATATTTTATAGTTAAAAATATAATTTTTAACGTGTATATGAATAAAATAAATATTCATTTACAAATCAAACGATTTGTTTATGTACACTGATTTGACTGATATTGATTGGGACGATAAATTTTACACATCGCCCAACTGCACAAATAAATCTGTATTTGTTGATTGAAACCCCACACGGGTATTGGGATGATATATGACATGCAGTGTAGAATGCACTTTGGATGATAGTTGATTGTGTTTTATTGATGTTTTATACATGTAATGTATGAAATCCATATAATCAAATTATATGGTAATTGACAGTGTCTGATTCCAGTTCAGAAAGAATGAATATTTCAAAATAACAAATATTTTGAAATAATGAATATTTTGAAATAATGAATATTTTAAAATAATATTCAGTAAGATAACAAAATTTGATTTTGATGTCCAATTTGGGATGGACACGGATATATTTAAATATATGAAGCCGTGTTGATTACATCAACGCCATTTTGATATGAACGATAGTTATATCGATTTGGTTCATTTTTACAATAAATATCGAAAAGGAAATGATTTCGAAATATAATGTTTTGAAAACACTATCATTTATATATCGATGATATGAAATATTCAAGTTTAATCTGAAATTGAATATGAAGTTGAAATCTTTTTGAAAACGAATTTAAAACGATTTATAAAATACATTTTAAATGGAAATCGACAAAATATATATTATATATATTATATATAACATAATGGCCTGAGTAGAACGCGCCGCGCTGCGGCAGTTCGCAAATTTCGACCATTGACTTCGAACGGACATTATGGGAGATCCGACCGTCAGATTCTCCTAAAACCGGAACCATTGGGTTCTTATCGAAAAGAGCTTTCTAACATATATTAGAGATTTAAAATCTAACGGTTGGATTTATAATTACGTCCAAATCAAATTTGGAAAAGGTCCCTATAAGTGCAGTTCGATGACCGTTTATGGAAATCGGTTGTACGGGCATTGATAAAATTATTAAAAATATCAATAATTAGTGTAAAATCATAAGAAATGATTTGGAAAGAATTAGGATGAAAAATCACATTTTTGAAAAGATAAAAACAGATTTTTATCGAAATGAATTAGTTATGAACTAGAATTATAATCCAAATATTTTTTAAAATAAATAAATTGGATTTGAAATGGTTTTAAAAATAACCAGAATTTCCAATATATAAATTGGAAATGGATTTGAATTGAAATTGACTTAGGAATATTTCAATGTTGGATTTAGTGATTATACAGATATTGTTATGGAAATTTGAAATATATATATATATATATATCGTTATTTCCAATATGATATTTGTTGATTTCAGAATTTGTTATTGAATATAAGCAGGTATATTTTCTATTCAGAGCCTTGTATTTAATATCAAATTGGATTTTGGGTTTGTCGAATGGTATCTTTAATAATATTGTTCTTAAACCCAATGGAGTTAAGAAAATTAGAAACTGACTGGAGATTAGTTAAGTTAAATGGTTTCCTGGGTATTGATCTGATGTTGGTTTCGGCCTTTGGGGTTAACACTTAGGGAATTGTTCTCTTACTAATTTACGGTTAGAGACAGATGGAATGTGAATTGGATTTATCGTGAACTGTGTTTTTAACGACATTCGTTCTTTAACCCGATTTATAGTGAAATGGGATTTGGAATTTATACATCTTTTGTTAAGATTTAAAGGAGATTTTCCAAAGTAAAGTTTTCCGACTTAACATATTAAATTGGAATTGAATGGAATTCGATTTGGTAATAATCGAAGTAGGCTTCTTTAGAGGATGACGGTTAATATATATGGAACTCAAAAGGCCTTATCGTTATTCCATTTATATTATTGGTTGGATATGGAAGTTTATATCGATTATATATATATATCGATTTGTTTTCCATGAAGATTCCATTGTTAACGGAATGTGATTTTGGGTTGTCGTGAATGGTATCTTTAATAATACTGTTCTAAGACCCAACAGAGTTAAGAAAATCAGAAACTAACTGGAGATTAGTTAAGTTGAATGGTTTCCTGGGTATTGATCTGATGTTAGTTTCGGCCTTCGGGGTTAATACTTAGGGAATTGTTCACTTGCTAATTTACGGTTAAAGGCTGATGGAATGGAATGTGATTTTGGATTTATCGTGAACCGTGTTTTAAATGACATTGGTTCTTTAACCTAGTTAAAGACAGGATATGATTTCCCAAGTTAAGCAATCGTTAATATTGATTTTTGGGAAGATTAAAACCAAGTTGATTTTTAATGCGTCTTTAATCAGATTGAAATGATATCCAAAAGAAGATTAAAGAATAAATTTAAAGAATTTATCTTTGATAAAATTAATGGGAACCTTTTCCAAAGTATAAGAATATTTGAATAAAGGAATATTCTGGATTGGAATGAGGCGTATGTTTTGTTTTAATAGAACTTGTTTATTATATACCGAGTTATTCAAAAAGACCAGGTTTATCCCATTCTGAATGACTGATTCGACGATATTTCGAGGATGAAGACGGTGGTTGAAGACCGGAGGTCTTCACATCGTTTGGATGATTACTGATCTTGATTGGGTTGTACACCCAAGACAAGTTAATAAGTTGTGATCGTCCAGACGTACTTGGAGATCGACGGATATGCGAGGGCCTCTCCCCTGTATTGGACATAGGGGGAGGAATAAGGTGCCTCCGGTTTCGTTCAGGCCCAAAACGAACTTGTAAATGGATGTGTGTCTGACATCGGATTTCATTTTGTGTGACTGATGGACATCGGTTCCATAGCGTGAATTTCCTGTGTGGCATGCTGAGATGCAAATGATCAAGACTTCTATTGAAAAGCAAAGTCTTGTGGTTGATGATCAAAGCACGGCTTTTGTAACACCCCACCTCCGCCAGGGTCACTCTTGCAAGTACACTGGCTTTGGAGGGGTGTTAGACAAGGTAAACATGCATGAGATATCACAAGACAGAACATATAAGTAAAACAGAGTAAATAAAGCAGCGGATAAAACTACTATTTCAAAACCATAGTCAAGTTACATCAAAGTACTTAGTCATTATTTTCTAACTACTACAAGTCTAGAAACATAAACTGAAATGATCCCTTGGCCAAAAGTTACATCAAACCTACTATTAGTGTGGCATCGCATATACAAGGTTAAGTTGCACCAGGTGTACTAGTATTCTAATCCATGTCAAGTATAAACAAGAAATGATCCCTTGGCCCAAAGTTGGCCCAACATCATGAGATGACCTAAATCAAGGTCCAACTACTCGGTCTAGACGATCGGCTCCCTATAAGCCTAACTCGTCGTGTATCGGTGTCATACGGCTTAATCATGGAATGTAGTTAACTGTGCAAGGTCCACCCTAGGGTGTATCCAGCCCTAAGGTGTAAACCACAGACACAATTCAAGCACGCACAGTCTAAACCTACTGGTGCCCATGTTCAAGTCCAGACTTAATGTGCACGACCACGGTCCGCCTGAACAACCGGTGCACCATTCAGCCGTCTCTTTTGGTCTCTTACAATCAGTCCAGTAATCGTGCCCCACCCTAGCCTAGTCCAGGGTACCCATGATACTCCCAAGTGGGTTACTGCTGAAAAGGACCACGTAACTAGGATTTCAAGCGGGTTAAGTGTGGTTAACCCTATCCTAACCATGTATTGAGTTGGTCAAGTGTATCCAAGCAGTTCATGACTTAACCCTATCAATACATCGTGTTTAATTGGTTAAGTATTCAAGTAGTCCATGACTTAACCCTACCAACCCATCGTGTTTAATTGGTTAAGTATTCAAGCGGTCCATGACTTAACCCTACCATGTGGCATTAATTTACTTAATGCACCTCAACCTCTCACATTAGACTTTGTTGTGGTTACTAGTTAAGCCGGGCGGGTCCGGGTAGCTTTACACCACAACCTAGTCTAACCTCGGGTTTTAAGTGCGATGTGACCAACTACTCACATTGGGTCCTATTGTTTGTAGCCACTAGTTAAGCCGGTCGGCTCCGGGTAGATTTATGCTACAAACTCAACCCAACCTCGAGTTGGCCATTCTCTTGTTTTCTAGAAGTCATGTCCAAGTTCATGTTCATGTTTCGAGCATAATCACATGTCATATTTCATGTCATCTTTTCAAGTCATGTTTTTATGTCATTTTAGTTTACCCATAACGTAACCCCATCGCATGTAAGTTCGCATAAACGCAAATAGATCTCAAAGAGGGAACTTAGAAGCATGACATAATTAATAAGGTTTGGCCACAAGTTAAACATGGTGGCATATGAGGCAAATGTGTTTATAAACTTGCATATTACATTATAAGCCTCGAAACATGCATGATATCGAACTTTAGCAAAATAGGTGAAACATGGTCATAAATGACATAGGATGATAGCTAGTGATTCGCATATAGCATCATACGCAAGATAACATAAGGGTTATGAGAGTTTCTATGTTGCTTTATGCAACATTTCAAATCAAAGCTTATAGCTTTCTATGCACAAAGTCAAGGTGATAGCTTTACAAACATGCATAGAATAAATCTATGCATAACATGATAGAATCAAAGCACAATTCATACTTAGGCCCAAACTCGAACTTGCAACATGTCATATTTAACTTCATAGTTAGAATCTAAGAGTAGAATAGGGCTTACGATGCTATGAAGACTTATAAAATAAAATAAGATTGAGACGAAGCCACTAGCAACTCTAAAAACCCCCCAAATAATAAGCTCCAATGAAAACCCTTGAGAAATAAGAAGAAGATCCTTGCTTTGATGAAGAAAGATTGAACTTTGGCCTTGAATCAAACTTAGAAACTCTCAAACAAGCTTAGAAACTCTCATATGGATGAAGATGGAGACTATGACAAGAGGGTGGAGGCCATGATTAAACATTTTGGCATAACCTAGTTGTAGGATTGATTTATGATGGTTTAGGCTAGGTATTAGGGTCCTTTTATAGAAGTTTAGGTTAGTTTAGGCCATAGGATTAACCCTAATTCAGATCTGAGCCATAAAAATCCATCACAAGCCCTAAAACATGTCTTGAGGAACAAGTCAGGTGCACCCAGGCCAAACTGGCCGACCACCCAGGTCGACAGGGGTGTCGACTGGGCAGTCGACACCGCCTGGGGTGTGTCGACTCCCAAGTCGACTCCCCGGTCGACTTGGGGCTGGCGGGAATTTTCCCGCCTGTCCTGCTTGGGCTGAATTTGAATTCTGAATTCAAATTTGAACTGTTTTTGAACTTGAAATTTTCTGAAAACTTTGACGGGCCATAACTTGGTCATACGGACTCCGATTTTCGAAAACTCGGACTCTATTTCACGTATTTTTCCGAGACGAACGCAATGGCACAGCCCGTTTCCCTTGATTCAGATTTTAATATTTAATTCTGCATTGATTTACGTTATAACATGTTATTCAAAATACGGGTTGTTACATTCTCCCCACCTTAAAGGATTTCGTCCCTGAAATCTTCAAGTTAGGAAAAGCGTATCCTACCATCCATCATCCATCTACTCAAAACATCATCCACGAGCAGTCATTGTCCTTAAAAGATTCTAAATGATGTATGATCATATGCGAAAGGTGTGTGTATATGTACTTATCTAATGTGAAAATCAGGGGGTTACTAATTCAGTAAACCTCCTTAATGCAAAGTATGTTAGTGAAATGAGTCCATATGTATGCAAATTCCTAACATAATTCATAATCTCTACATGAGTGCACATAACATTCATCCATATGCAACATCCACGTGATAGCGTAACAAGTTTCAGCCATGAATAAGTATAAGCACTCATGCATATGCAATATGAAAGTGTGTGAGCCGATCTTAGTGCCTAATGTGTATCATGCATCCACGAGTATCCACTGGCAAACACTTGCAACCACTCGCAAACATCAAGCATAACATGTTTCAAATACATGTTTCATCCAAAGGGTTTCTACCTAAGGTTCTCATGACAAGATTAACGAGATAACAAGATAAACATGGATAGCAAAAGAAAGATATGCTAACTAGAAAAAGAGATTGAGAATGTACCCTCAAAAAGGAATGGATAAAGCCCACGCATCTTCTCCTCGGTTTCCCAAGTTGCATCTTCATCGGCTTCACTCCACTGAACCTTTACTAACTTGACTTCTCGATTCCTCAGTTTCTTGATCTCTATTCCCAAGATACGAATCAGAGCTCGCCTCAAGGTTGCCTCTTTCTCTACCTCCATGTATTCAAGAATGCTAGGCTCAACTACCTCGGCTGACTCATGTAGGCACTTTCGGAGATGCGAGACATGAAAAACATTGTGCACTCTGGCCAGCTTCTCGGGCAATTCCACCTTATAAGCCATCTTCCTAACTCTTTCTATAATAGGGAAGGGTCCTACGAACCTTGGTGCCAGCTTCCCAACTGCTCCAAAACGAACCACATTTCGCAAAGGAGAAACCTTCACAAAGACCCTATCTCCAACTTCAAACTCTAAGTCTGTCCTTCGCTTATCTGCATAGGATTTCTGTCTGTCTTGGGCCGCTTTCATCCTCCTTTGAATCAACTCAACCTTCTCGGACGTGTCCCTTATCATTTCTGGCCCAAGTATAAGCTTATCCGTCGTCTCCCACCAACATGTTGGTGACTTGCACGGCCTCCCATATAAAGCTTCGAATGGTGCCATCCCTATGCTTGCTTGGTAGCTGTTATTATAAGCAAACTCCACTAGAGGAAGATGATCTTCCCAAGTACCACCAAAGTCAAGAATGCATAGCCTCAACAGATCTTCTAGTACCCTATTCACCCTTTCGGTCTGGCCATCCGTCTGTGGGTGATAGGCCGTACTTAGATTCAATCGCGTACCCATCGCTTCTTGCAAACTATTCCAAAATTAGCTAGTGAAGATTGGATCACGATCGCTGACTATGCTAGAAGGAACTCCATGCAATCGTACTATCTCTCGAAGATAAACAGATGCTAGCCATGATGCGGTCCTCTTGCTCTTCACCGGAATAAAATGAGCACTTTTCGTAAGTCTATCAACTATGACCCATATGCCAGTATTCCCCTTCTTTGATCTCGGCAATCCATCCACAAAATCCATAGAGATACTTTCCCACTTCCATAGCGGGACCTCCAATGGATGCAATAGCCCACCGGGCTTCTTCGACTCGGCCTTTACTTGTTGGCAAACAATGCATCTAGAAACAAACTCTGCCACATTGTTCTTCATCCCATCCCAAAAGAAAATGCGCTTCATATCCCGGTACATTTTATCCCCTCCAGGATTTATGGTCATCCTCGAGTGATGCGCCTCCTCAAGAACTTTATTTACTAAGTCTCCCACTCGTGGAACACATAGTCTTCCATCACGCCTTAGCCATCCCTTGTCATCAATAGTATATCTAGCGAGGTGACTTGACGTCTCACCCCGGATCAACTTGTCCATGATCTCGACTATCTGCGAGTCTTCCCTCTGTGAAGCCCCAACTTGATCAAGAAGTATAGGTCTAAGCTCAAGGGATGCTAACGAACCAGTCATCGACTCAACAGCCGGTGTGAAATCAAAGGTTGCCAAGAACTCTAGGCTCTTCATCTCAACAAACAAGGAACTCAAAGTCAATCTTCTTCTGCTTAGCGCATCCGCTACAACATTACCCTTGCCAGGGGTATAAGCTATCTCGAAGTCATATGATGCCAAGAATTCCATCCACCTTTGCTGCCTTAGATTCAAATCTTTCTGCGAGAAGAGGTACTTGAGCGACTTGTGATCAGTATATAACTCAAACCTTTCGCCTAAAAGATAGTGGCGCCAGGATTTGAGTGCAAAGACGATCGCCGCCAACTCCAAATCATGAGTGGGATAGTTCTTCTCATGAACTTTGAGTTGCCTACCCCCAAAGCATATCACTCTCCATTCTTGCATCAGGACAGCGCCCAATCCCGTGCCACATGCATCGGTGTACACGGTAAACAACTTCCCTCCATCGGGTAATGCTAGAACTGGAGCTGTGGTGAGGGCTTTCTTGAGCCTTTGAAAAGCAAGCTCACACTCTAAGTCCCATGCAAAGACTAAGTTCTTCTTCGTTAACTTAGTAAGAGGAGCTGAAATCCTAGCGAAGTCCTTAATGAACTTTCTATAGTAGCCTGCCAGCCCGAGAAAGCTTCTCACTTCAGTTGCATTCTTCGGAACTTTCCAGTCTTGTACCACCACCACTTTAGCGGGATCCACGGCTATGCCTTGCTTAGAAACTATATGCCCAAGGAACCGAACTTCCCTTCTCCAGAAATGGCATTTAGAGAACGTGGCTTTCAACTGATGAGCTCTAAGCGTATCCATAACCTCCTTGAGGTGTGTAGCATGTTCTTCCTCGTCCTAAGAGAAGACCAGAATATCATCCACGAAGACAACCACAAACTTGTTAAGGAACTCCCTGAACACCCTACTCATCAAGTCAACAAAGTATGCGGGTGCATTAGTCAAACCGAACAGCATGACTAGCCATTCAAAGAATCCATCTGGAGTCCTAAACACAGTCTTATCAATGCTATCCTCAGTCACTCTAAGCTGATGGAATCCAGTGGCTAGATCGAGCTGAGAGAAAACAGAAGCCCCAACAAGCTGGTCAAAGAGATCATCAATTCTCGGTAACGGGTGTCTATTCTTCTTTGTCGGCTTGTTCAACTCACGATAATCAACACATAGACGAAGCGAACCATCCGCCTTAGTAGCGAATACCACCGTAGCACCCCATTCTGAAATGCTTCGCCTAATGAAATTTTTCTCAAGCAACTCCTTGATTTGCTTGCTGAGCTCTCTTCTTTCTCTCGGGGCCATGTGCCTAACGGGCAATGAAACTGACTTGGCATTATCAACAAGATAAATACGGAAGTCTATCTCGCGTTTAGGGGGTAACCCCTTCACCTCATCAAAAACATCAGGATATTCTCGGACCACCCTCACAGATTGAAGATTGTCAATAGACGAGTCGAGGGATTCAAGATAACATAACATGACGGGATCCATAGGGTTACAAGAAATCTCTAGGGTATTGCCAAGGCGAGTCATAAGCCTCACTACCCTATGCTCACAATCGAGAATGGCTCCATAACATGACAACCAATCCATGCCCAAATCAACCCATATCCCATAAACCCGAGAACATAAGCATTACATGTGAATTCTACGGTCAAGATAGAAATCCTCAAACCCATACAAATCATAGATAAATGGGCGGAACCCCCAATTGGATTTGAAACACTAACGGGATCTTCAACAAGACTAGTACTTAGGTGCAAACTTTCAACAATGTCAGAAGAGATAAAGGTATGCGATGCGCCAGAATCAAATAAAGTTCGAACAGGAAAACCAGAAATATAAACAAGACTTTCTACATAAATACTACCTCGGTCCGGAGCTGGAGTAGTGTTGAGAGCATGCATCTGCCCTCCAGAAGGTCCTGCTCGCTGAGTCTGTCCTTGCCCCTGTCCTTGCTTCTTTGGGCAATCCTTACTGAAGTGTCCAGTCTCTCCGCAATGAAAGCATTCTCCCAACTTCCTCTTCTTCTTCCTACAATCTTTGGCTATGTGTCCAACGATCCCACAATAGTTGCACTTTCTTGTGTCCCTTGCCTTGTTACCCTTGTTGTTCTTGTTGTTCTTGTTGTTCTGATTGCTCTGATTTCCTCCCCACTTGGAGTCCGCCTTCTTGGTTTGAGTCTCATTAGGCTTGACTTCTTTCTTGCCATTCTTATCATCTCCCTGAAGCAAGGCCATATCCACTAAGCTCTCAAAAGTAGCCCCCATGGGTATATGAGACATGGCTAAACCTTGTAATGGCTCATTCAACCCTCGTGCAAAGCGTAGAGCCTTCTTCTGGGGTGTATTAACCATGTCCAAACTGAATCGAGCAAGCTGGTTAAACTTATTCACATACTCCCTCACTGTCATGTCCCCTTGCTTCAAAGATATAAAATTCTCCATTTGAAGATTCTCCTCAGCAGATGATAGAAACTTAAGCCCAAACCTCATCCTAAAGTCGGCCCAAGTCTCTATAGGCCTAGTAGCGTTGGTGACCTCCCACCAATTCCTCTTTCAATAGCCATACTGCCAACAGAACTTTTCTACGGTCTTCCACATCAAAGATGGTGAAGAGGTCTTCAGTTTCTTTTAACCAATTTCTTGCCTCAACAAAAGTCTCTGTCCCAATAAAATTCTTGCCACCCATCGCCTTAAAGTATTTGCAAATCTTTGTGAAATCCGTTGGTGGACGCTGAGGAGGAGGAGGAGGAACCTCAGTTACGGTGGGAGCGTTTGCTGGGCCCGCATCGTTGGCCCTAGCTTCCAAGTACCTCCGGAACCATCCGGGAATAGTTACTCCCTCGGGAAGGTTAAGATCGGCCATGCTGAAAAAGGGAAAAGATAGATTTAGAACGAGGAAACAAAGGATAGTGCTAATGGATTTTGGGGAATAGCCCTTTAAAATAAACTAGACTTTTCTTGGAAAATACTTAATTGGTTTTGAAAATAGTTTTTCAAAAGGGTTTTAAAGCTTTTGTCCGGTCTAGTAAAACCTTATGCTCTGATACCAAATGTAACACCCCACCTTCGCCAGGGTCACTCTTGCAAGTACACTGGCTTTGGAGGGGTGTTGGACAAGGTAAACATGCATGAGATATCACAAGACAGAACATATAAGTAAAACAGAGTAAATAAAGCAGCGGATAAAACTACTATTTCAAAACCATAGTCAAGTTACATCAAAGTACTTAGTCATTATTTTCCAACTACTACAAGTCTAGAAACATAAACTGAAAACTGGAAATAACATAAAGTAAACTATCCCCAAAGTAGACGTGGTAAAGCCATAGCGAGCTCAAGTCCAAACCGTACATGAGCTATCCAGAAAGCAAGCTAAAGATCCGAGTTAGGTGCTAGTGTTCCCACCCTGAGAACCTGGGGGGGGGAAACGGAAGAAAAGAGGCGAAAGAAAACGGGTCAGTCAAAAAGACTGGTAAGTCCTACCTACTATTAGTATAAAAACTAATAAAGTTAACTGGACATGTAAAACAGAGATGAAACATAGGATGATAACTGGCATGGTGAAGAGTTAACAAGATAGATCAAGTGTGGCATCGCATATACAAGGTTAAGTTGCACCAGGTGTACTAGTATTCTAATCCATGTCAAGTATAAACAAGAAATGATCCCTTGGCCCAAAGTTGGCCCAACATCATGAGATGACCTAAATCAAGGTCCAACTACTCGGTCTAGACGATCGGCTCCCTATAAGCCTAACTCGTCGTGTATCGGTGTCATACGGCTTAATCATGGAATGTAGTTAACTGCGCAAGGTCCACCCTAGGGTGTATCCAGCCCTAAGGTGTAAACCACAGACACAATTCAAGCACGCACAGTCTAAACCTACTGG
Organism: Allium sativum; assembly: GCA_030737875.1. NCBI lineage: Eukaryota > Viridiplantae > Streptophyta > Magnoliopsida > Asparagales > Amaryllidaceae > Allium > Allium sativum. Next base: position 283,072,318 of record CM060919.1, on the reverse strand, counting down.
TGCCCATGTTCAACTCCAGACTTAATGTGCACGACCATGGTCCGCCTGAACAACCGGTGCACCATTCAGCCGTCTCTTTTGGTCTCTTACAATCAGTCCAGTAATCGTGCCCCACCCTAGCCTAGTCCAGGGTACCCATGATACTCCCAAGTGGGTTACTGCTGAAAAGGACCACGTAACTAGGATTTCAAGCGGGTTAAGTGTGGTTAACCCTATCCTAACCATGTATTGAGTTGGTCAAGTGTATCCAAGCAGTTCATGACTTAACCCTATCAATACATCGTGTTTAATTGGTTAAGTATTCAAGTAGTCCATGACTTAACCCTACCGACCCATCGTGTTTAATTGGTTAAGTATTCAAGCGGTCCATGACTTAACCCTACCATGTGGCATTAATTTACTTAATGCACCTCAACCTCTCACATTAGACTTTGTTGTGGTTACTAGTTAAGCCGGGCGGGTCCGGGTAGCTTTACACCACAACCTAGTCTAACCTCGGGTTTTAAGTGCGATGTGACCAACTACTCACATTGAGTCATATTGTTTGTAGCCACTAGTTAAGCCGGTCGGCTCCGGGTAGATTTATGCTACAAACTCAACCCAACCCCGAGTTGGCCATTCTCTTGTTTTCTAGAAGTCATGTCCAAGTTCATGTTCATGTTTCGAGCATAATCACATGTCATATTTCGTGTCATCTTTTCAAGTCATGTTTTTATGTCATTTTAGTTTACCCATAACGTAACCCCATCGCATGTAAGTTCGCATAAACGCAAATAGATCTCAAAGAGGGAACTTAGAAGCATGACATAATTAATAAGGTTTGGCCACAAGTTAAACATGGTGGCATATGAGGCAAATGTGTTTATAAACTTGCATATTACATTATAAGCCTCAAAACATGCATGATATCAAACTTTAGCAAAATAGGTGAAACATGGTCATAAATGACATAGGATGATAGCTAGTGATTCGCATATAGCATCATATGCAAGATAACATAAGGGTTATGAGAGTTTCTATGTTGCTTTATGCAACATTTCAAATCAAAGCTTATAGCTTTCTATGCACAAAGTCAAGGTGATAGCTTTACAAACATGCATAGAATAAATCTATGCATAACATGATAGAATCAAAGCACAATTCATACTTAGGCCCAAACTCAAACTTGCAACATGTCATATTTAACTTCATAGTTAGAATCTAAGAGTAGAATAGGGCTTACGATGCTATGAAGACTTATAAAATAAAATAAGATTGAGACGAAGCCACTAGCAACTCTAAAAACCCCCAAATAATAAGCTCCAATGAAAACCCTTGAGAAATAAGAAGAAGATCCTTGCTTCGATGAAGAAAGATTGAACTTTGGCCTTGAATCAAACTTAGAAACTCTCAAACAAGCTTAGAAACTCTCATATGGATGAAGATGGAGACTATGACAAGAGGGTGGAGGCCATGATTAAACATTTTGGCATAACCTAGTTGTAGGATTGATTTATGATGGTTTAGGCTAGGTATTAGGCTCCTTTTATAGAAGTTTAGGTTAGTTTAGGCCATAGGATTAACCCTAATTCAGATCTGAGCCATAAAAATCCGTCATAAGCCCTAAAACATGTCTTGAGGAACAAGTCAGGTGCACCCAGGCCAAACTGGCCGACCACCCAGGTCGACAGGGGTGTCGACTGGGCAGTCGACACCGCCTGGGGTGTGTCGACTCCCAAGTCGACTCCCTAATCGACTTGGGGCTGGCGGGAATTTTCCCGCCTGTCCTGCTTGGGCTGAATTTGAATTCTGAATTCAAATTTGAACTGTTTTTGAACTTGAAATTTTTTGAAAACTTTGACGGGCCATAACTTGGTCATACGGACTCCGATTTTCGAAAACTCAGACTCTATTTCGCGTATTTTTCCGAGACGAACGCAATGGCACAGCCCGTTTCCCTTGATTCAGATTTTAATATTTAATTCTGCATTGATTTACGTTATAACATGTTATTCAAAATACGTGTTGTTACAGCTTTAATACATTGTAGCTTTGTGTAGCGTTAATTCGCGAGCCTCACAACCCGTGTGAACCAAAAACGGGAGAGGACTGCAGGGAGAGCATGCGTTTCCTTCTAGCTAGGAGTGGTGTTAGTGTTTTACACACCCTGGCATTTTACTTATGTGGATGATGGATTGTGAGGCGCCTCGGTTATATCGGTCGATAAGGGACCGATGGAGTCATTTGGCTCATTTACGCCCCATAGGGCGGGGAAACGCATTGTTCAGGCATTTTAATCCACTCCGTGTGGACCGGCCCTGAAGATCCAAGGTTTGTCTGCGCACTTTCCTAAGACATGGGCTAGATTGTCTCGAAGCGGTAAGGACGATCCCTTGCCTTGGTTCACAGATGGAAATCTAACTTCCAATACGTGACATTTGTGGCTTTGATTGTAGAGCCTAGTATTGGCGACATGATATATGGGACCCATGCCGTCTAGGATTGATACATTTATATTTAAAGTTGTTTTATACACTATGCACTTATAATAGTATCAAATGATTTGATTTAACGTACCAAGCATGTTTGGCTACTATAAGGGAAAACACTATCCCCCGGCTTGCATTGCATTGTGTGATAGGACCTGGGTCTTATAATAGCTTCATTTTTCCAAAAAACATTGCGTTGTTTTGTTATATGCACTGGTATTCTTAGGAGGAAACCCGTTCCGTGTTATATGGTGTGGTCCCTTGATATATCTGATTTAAAGTAAAGTTTTAAATAACTGTTTTAGTTCTCACACTAGTCACATGACTGACCTGGAGTTTATTGGTTTAACCTAAACTCTGGGTGCCCTTATTTTCCACACGGGCAGCTAGTAGTTTTGGTTTTGCATATTCATATTCACAGGATCCTAGTTTGCAGCTGGAATGATATTTGGAAAGCTCTGTATCCGTATATTCCTTTCAGTTATGTTTTGTATTATTTTCCGCTGCATTGTAACTTGTAAATCTCTGATATTTAGTAAATGTATAATATTTATTCATACTTTGTATATTCTTGTATTCTGATGAAATTGTTGTAATAAGCAATGAAATGTTCTTCTGTTTGTGGTCTGATTTGTCGTGTTCTCAAAGCAATCCAGGCTTTCCTTTACGGGGAAGTTCGGGTCGCCACATTTGGTATCAGAGCGAGGTTTACAGAGCTCGAGAACAAGATACATTAGAACCAAACGAAAGAATTCATTAGAGATTGGATTAGTAATATCCAATGGGAATGACTCGTTAGAGATAGGATCAGTAGTGTCCTAGAACGAGTGTGAAGAGTATATTTTTAAATATGAAAATAAACTTTGTTTTGAAAATTTAAACCTTATTTTATGTATTTGAATATTTATTTAAATTGATTTGGACAATCTAGTATATGAAGATTTTGCATATATGCCTAGCTAGCGGGTATATGAAGTCCCAAATATACTGGATAGATATAGAATCATGCTCTAGTCGCTCGGAGTTGATTCTAATGATTGCTCGAGCATCATCAGCATTTATGTTCGGGTTTCGAAAGTGGGATTTCTATATATTTCCAATTGGCTGGTGTGAGAACCAAAACTAGATAGGGCTTATTGTTGTGATTTGGCATCAAAAACATGATTTTTGACTGTATATCAAAATTATGAATTTGAAATGATAATCAACTAATTGATTGATGGTTATGTTGTATGATTATTTATTTTAACCAATGTATGAAAGAAAGGTAAATTTAGGCCAAGTTGAACCAAATATTGAACTGTATTGAAAATTGTTTGAAATTGCATGCATATACATGTGTATCCATTGAACAGGTCATTGCAAGGAGGCTAGAGCAGAGGAATAAAATTGTATGCCCGACAAATAGGTACATGCTTACCAATTTCTTGGGTTTGGATGATTTTATGAGCCGATTAGCTAGCTGCTTGGCTGTTTCTTTTTCTTTTAGGATAGGACAGGCCCGTATGGTGATTTCAAGATTTTCCCGGTGCTCTCGTGCAGGGGAGGTTATGGCGAAATTTTTCGAAAATTTAGAGTGTTAGCCAAAATTTTGAAAAGTTCTTAGAAACTGAAAAGTTGAAGAACTTAAGCCATAATTAAAATAATGAAAGTTGAGTTGGTTAGTAAAACAACTTTTAGCTCCGTTCCTTTTCGAGGATGAAAACATTTTAAGTGGGGGAGATTGTAACAACCCGGAAAATCCGAACCAATTTAAATTTTTTTATATTGGCAATTTTAATGAATTTTGAATATTTAAAATGATTTATTTTAAATAATAACGACGAGAAATTTATTTTGAATAGAATTAGAACGTATATATTTATATGAATCATCGGTAGAATATAAATATTTTATTTTAATTATAAAAGGAATTGAAAATGGCACGGTAGTTTGAAAATTCAATTTCAAATTTCAAATGAATGTACAGGATTCAAAATAAACCGGATTTTGGCGAAACCAAAAATATTAGAATCTATTTGAAAATATCTTTCCAGAATCTAAAATTCAAAATTTCATAGCAGGAATAAAAAGTTATGCCCAATTGAAAATTCAGAATAGTCGCTATGGAATTTTGGCCCTTAAAAATGGAAATTTTGCAAACGACCTCCATTTTTGACGAAACCACTTTTGTTGGATCCGGGATGTCAAGTTATTGCTAGATTCCAAAATTCATAATTTTCTGAATCAAAATGTGAGCGTGGCGCAGGAAAACGTGTTTTTAAAGTTTTAGTCAATTTCGATCGACCAGAAAATGGTTATTTTTCAAACGGTCTTCAAATTTGACGAAATTAGTTTATTTAGGACCTATCGTCAATATGAAGCTAGAATTTTTTTTTTTTTGGAATTTTTAGAATTCGTATGTGGAGCTATAAATTGAAATGTACGTTTATAATTGAACATACTGATTTATATTTTGATTTTGACGGAAACTGATTAAAAAAGTCGAATTGGCTTACCGGACATTCCCCATTGTGTTCGGAATGTGGGTAATTAACTAAGGATGATAGTTGGTGAGTTTGATTTCGAGTTCATATTAGAAAGCTACCTTTTTTTGAGAAATAAAATAATAAAATAAATTAAATATATAATAAAACCCTCCCAAACCCTTTCTCTATCGTTCACAAGTCAAAGAAGAAATAAAAAATTAAAAATCCGTAGCCCCAAAATTCCCGTCGCCCCTCCTCTTAGCAGCTATGCCGCCATCCTCCAAGGCACGCCGCCCTCAACGCCGCTTCACCCCTCCCTCCACCATCGACATCTCAGCCCCCTCGCACCTCTCTCTCCTTGTGTTAAGCCCGCCTCGTGAAACCCTAGGCCCCGAACCCGTTTGACCACCGCCACCATCTACCACGCCCTGACCACCCCACTGTGCAGGCGAACTCCCCCTCCGCCGCCTTGACCAGCCGTGAATCCACCTTCCATAGAGAACTGTAAGTTTTTATTTTCTTTATTCATTCATTTATTTTTATTTATTAAGTGTAATTAGTTTTAAAAGAATAAAAATGTGAATTTTATAGGGGTAGCGGTGAGCTAAAAATGTAATCTTTATATAATTATTAGCGATCTAAAAATGTGATTTTTGCAGATAAACGTATGATTTTTATTTATATAGTAAAACAATAAAAATATGATTTTTATTTATAATAGTAGAACGATAAAAATATGATTTTTATTTATTTGGTAGAACGATAAAAATTTGATTTTTATATATAAGAACAGCGAATAAAAATATGATTTTTATATGATAGGAATAGTAAAAATATGATTTTTATATGATAGGAATAATAAAAATATGATTTTTATATTATAGGAATAATAAAATTATGATTTTTACACTATATAGATAATAAAAATTTCATCTTTATATATGTGGCGATAGAATAAAAATACGATTTGTATACATGAAGTGACGATATAGAAATGTGGTTTTTATCATATATGTAGCAAAGTAAAAATATGATTTTTATCGTATGAATGGCAATGTAAAAACGTGATTTTTATATATTCATTAGCGATAGAAAGATTCGATTTTTATCCATATAGTAGCGGTATAAAAATGTGATTTTTATCTGTGTGGCGTTGTTATAAAAATATGAAATTATTTGTAGGAAGGTAAGAATATAATTTTTAGCCTATGTATATTATTTATAAAATAATCATACAAAGAAATAATTATTGATTGGTTAAAAATATAATTTTTAACTTAGGTATACTACATAGATCGACAATCAAAGCACGGCGGAGTGGATCCCAAAGGTGAGAACTTCTCACTTTTAATTTATTTTCTAGTTGAAATATATACTAGGATGCAGACGGTGCTTAGTAGCACCTGGCACCCGTCGTCCACAGACCATGGACGACTTGTTTGTTTGTTTGATTTTGTTGTGAAAGTTGATTGTGTGATGTGGAATGGAATAAAATATTTTATAGTTAAAAATATAATTTTTAACGTGTATATGAATAAAATAAATATTCATTTACGAATCAGACGATTTGTTTATGTACACTGATTTGACTGATATTGATTGGGATGATAAATTTTACACATCGCCCAACTATACAAATAAATATGTATTTGTTGATTGAAACCCCACATGGGTATTGGGATGATATATGACATACAGTAGTCCCTATAATTAGCTGTTTGTCGATCGATTGATTGACAGGCTGTGTAAGCATTGAATATTTATATTCAATGCTTATGCAGTGTAGAGTGCACTTTGGTTGATGGTTGACTGTGTTTGATTGATGTTGTATACATGTATTGTATGAAATCCATATAATCAAATTATATGATAATCGACTGTGTTTGATTCCAGTTCAGAAAGAACGAATATTTCAAAATAAAGAATATTTTGAAATAATGAATATTTTAAAATAATATTCAGTAAAAGATCAAATATGATTTTGATGTCCGATTTGGGATGGACACGAATATATTTAAATATATGAAGCCATGTTGAATAGATCAACGTCATTTTGAAGTGAACGATAGTTATATCGATTTGATTCATTTTTATAATGAATATCGAAAAGGAAATGATTTCAAAATATAATGTTTTGAAAATACTATCATTTATATATCGATGGAATATTCAATTTTGATCTGAAATTGAATATGAAGTTGAAATCGTTTTGTAAACGAATTTAAAATGATTTATAAAATAAATTTTAAATGGAAATCGACGAAATATATATTATATATATAATATAATGGCCTGAATAGAATGCGCCGCGCTACGGTAGTTCGCGAATTTCAACCATTAACTTCGAACGGACATTACGGGAGATCCAACCGTCGGATTCTCCTAAAACTAGAACTGTTGGGTTCGTATCGAAAAGAGCTTTCTAACGAATTTTAGAGATTAGAAATCTAACATACAGATTTGGAATTATGTCCAAATCAAATTTGGAAAAGGTCGTTGTAAGTGCAGTTCGATGGCCGTTTATGGAAATCGACTGTACGGACCTTGATAAAATTATTAAAAATATCAATGATTAGTGTAAAATCATAAGAAATGATTTGGAAAGAATTGGGATGAAAAATCCCATTTTTAAAAAGATAAAAATAGATTTTTATCGAAAAGAACTAGTAATGAACTAGAATTATAATCCAAATATTTTTAAAAATATATAAATTGGATTTGAAATGGTTTTAAAAATAAACAGAATTTCCAATATATAAATTAGAAATGGATTTAAATCGAAATTGTCTTCGGAATATTTCGATGTTGGATTTCGTGATTAGACAGATATTGTTATGGAAATTTGAAAGATATATATATATATCGTTATTTCCAATACGATATTTGTTGATTTCAGAATTTGATATTGAATATAAGCCAATATATTTTCTATTCAGAGCCTTGTATTTAATATCAAATTGTATTTTGGGTTTTTCGTGAATGGTATCTTTAATAAAACTGTTCTTAAACCCAATGGAGTTAAGAAAATTAGAAACTGACTGGAGATCAGTTAAGTTGAATGGTTTCCTGGGTATTGATCTGATGTTGGTTTCGGTCTTCGGGGTTTACACTTAGGGAATTGTTCTCTTACTAATTTACAGTTAGAGACAGATGGAATGTGAATTGGGTTTTGTCGTGAACTGTGTTTTTAACGAAATTCGTTCTTTAACCCAATTTGCAGTGAAATGGGATTTGGAATTTATAAATCTTTTGTTATGATTTAAAGGAGATTTTCCAAAGTAAAGTTTTCCAATTTAACATATTAAACTGGAATTGAATGGAATTCAATTTAGTAATAATCGAAGTAAGCTTCTGTAGAGGAAGACGGTTAATATATATGGAATTCAAAAGGCCTTGTCGTTATTCCATTTATATTATCGGTTGGATATGGAAGTTTATATCGATTATATATATATATATATCGATTTGTTTTCCATGAAGATTCCATTGTTAAGGGAATGTGATTTTGGGTTGTCGTGAATGGTATCTTTAATAATACTGTTCTTAGACCCAACAGAGTTAAGAAAATCAGAAACTAACTGGAGATTAGTTAAGTTGAATGGTTTCCTGGGTATTGATCTGATGTTGGTTTCGGCCTCCGAGGTTAATACTTAGGGAATTGTTCACTTGCTAATTTACGGTTAAAGGCTGATGGAATGGAATGTGATTTTGGGTTTATCATGAACCGTGTTTTAAATGACATTGGTTCTTTAACCCAATTAAAGACAGGATATGATTTCCCAAGTTAAACAATCGTTAATATTGATTTTTGGGAAGATTAAAACCAAGTGGATTTTTAATGCATCTTCAATTAGATTGAAATGATATCCAAAGGAAGATTAAAGAATAAATTTAAAGAATTTATCTTTGATAAAATTAATGGGAACCTTTCCCAAAGTATAAGAATATTTGAATAAAGGAATATTCTGGATTGGAATGAGGCGCATGTTGTGTTTTTATAGCACTTGTTTATTATATACGCGAGTTATTCAGAAAGACCGGGTTTATCCCATTCTGAATAACTAATTCGACGATGTGTCAAGGATGAAGACGGTGGTTGAAGACCGTAGGTCTTCACATCGTTTGGATGATTACTGATGTCTTGATTGGGCTGTACACCCAAGACAAGGTAATAAGTGGTGATCGTCCAGACATACTTGGAGATCGACGGATATGCGAGGCCCTCTCCCCTGTATTGGACATATGGGGAGGAATAAGGTGCCTCTGGTTTTGTTCAGACCCATAACGAACTTATAAATGGATGTGTGTCTGACATCGAATTTCATTCTGTGTGATTGATGGACATCGGTTGCATAGCGTGAATTGCCTGTGTGGCATGCTGAGATGCAAATGATCAAGGCTTCTGTTGAAAAGTAGAGTCTTGTGGTTGATGATCAAAGCACGGCTTTAATACGGCTAGATTGTCTCGAAGTGGTAAGGACGATCCCTAGCCTTGGTTCATAGATGGAAATCCAACTTCCAATATGTGACATTTGCAGTTTTGATTGTAGAGCCTAGTATTGGCGACATGATATATGGTACCATTGCCGTCTAGGAATGATATATTTATAATTGAAGTTGTTTTATACACTATGCACTTATAATAGTATCAAATGATTTGATTTAACGTATCAAGCATGTTTGGCTATTATAAGGGAAAACCATGTCCCCCGGCTTGCGTTGCATTGTGTGATAGGACATAGGTCTTATAATAGCTTCATTTTTTCCAAAAAGCATTGCGCTGTTTTGTTATATGCACTGGTATTCTTGGGAGGAAACCCATTCCGTGTTATACGGCGTGGTCCCTTGATACATCTGATTTAAAGTAAAGTTTTAAATAACTAATTTAGTTCTCACACTAGTCACATGACTGACCTGGAGTTTATTGTTTAACCTAAACTTTGCGTGCCCCTATTTTCCAAACGGGCAGCTAGTAGTTTTTGTTTTGCAAATTCATATTCGCAGGATCCTGGTTTGCAGCTGGAATGATATTCAGAAAGCTCTGTATCTGTTTATTCCTTTCAGTTGTGTTTTGTATTATTTTCCGCTGCATTGTAATTTGTAAATCTCTGATATTTAGTAAATGTATAATATTTATTCATACTCTGTATATTCTTGTATTCTGATGAAATTGTTGTAATAAGCAGTGAAATGTTCTTTTGTTTGTGTTCTGATTTGTCATGTTCTCAAAGCAATCCGGGCTTTCCTTTACGGGGAAGTTCGGGTCGCCACAAGGCATAAAAGTTCTACAGTATAATTAGGATCGGAAGGTTAATAAGCGGTAAAAATGTAAAATTCTCTGCTTTGACTTCCTTTTTTGGACATAGAAGAAATTATTAGAAAGCAATTTTAGATGAGTTGACGCGTTGGGTGTTAGGATTTAAATGTAAAATTAGTTGCTTCACACTTCTATTCGTAGTCGTGTAAGGGTATTGAAGAAAAATATTTTAAGAAAGCTGCATTCATGTAGAACTACCAATACATTTTTGGATGTTTACATCATGTTTTTAAAAGTATTTTCAAAATGAAATGCACACATATAGAAGCATCCGATTTAGAGTCATTATGCATACATATTTTACGGTTGCGACTAGCTATGTACATTGTGCACATGCACATATTTGGTTGCAAAATTGGGTGTACACAAACTGGTAATGTAGTATAAAATAAGTAGGTGCCAACACCATGACTTGACATTGATAAAATTTTGATGCGAAATTTCTTTTCAGGAGAGAAGAATGTAACACCCCTGAATTTGATGATAATTAAGTTATTTACTGAGCAAACAGTAGAATTTGACCATGAAACTTGCAAACAGCATTCGCTATGGAATTCTGGTCAACTTTCATGATTACAACTTCGCGAACGGAGTCCATATGAAATAATTAAGGAGAAAATATGAAAACGGATGGAAAATAATTAAATAAAATATGTTTAATTAGGAAAGTAATGCTGACATTTATTATCCCACTGCCATAGGAGGCAGCCGACCTTGGGGTTGACTGGCCTTCGACCGCCCCGGCGACCCATAGGTCGCGGGTTATATGGAGATTAGGGTTTTATATATTATAATTTATATATGAATGAACGGACGGATTTTTATAAAAATAATATAACGGTTCAGGGTCATTTCTATGCCATTAAATAAAGGTCTTGACCCCAAATCTTTTGCTTACATTTTTTGGAGGCAATAGCGAAGCTCTGCTGTTTCAAATTGTCCAATCTCTTCTAAAATTCCAAAATATAAACATAAACAAATCGGATTGGCAAGGATTGGAGATATTGAATCTAGATTTGTGTAAAAGGGCTGGTTCTGCGAATCGATTATCTTTATTATTAGTTTACCTTCTCTTTTTCAAATTCTTCTTTTAATTCTATAATTTTTGATGTGTATATATGTATCCCCTTTTCATACATACACTTAATCCGTAAGATTTGGAATTATAGGCCTAAAAACTGTGTTTAGATTTGGATTTGGAATAGCTCTTAGGTGAGTGGGAACTATAGTCATTGTTAAGAATATCATATATATTTTGTTTGTGTCAAATCTGAATTTTTATGCCTAAAAATATCAAATTTATCTTGTTTGTGTCAAATTTGAAATTGTATATGTGGAAATCAGAGGTAGAATTGTAGGCCTTCTAGTTCTAATGTTCTTACTTTGCCTACATACTTATGGATTATTTTTTGTTATTGTAAACACCCTAAATCTTGAATCCAATCCCTAAATATTGTTAGATTTGTGATGTATTCCAGATTATAGGATTTGGGTGCCAAGATCTAATTTGTGCAGTTTGTTGCTATAGAATTATAAACTTGTTTGTATTTGGTATTATTTGTGGGGGTTTTATTGTTTTAAATTAGCCCTTTTTGCGCTTTTTAAAAAAAATGGCATTATCTTAAATCTATAAGAAACATTAACAAATCAGATAGGAAGAGATGTGTAAATTCACGTGTTTGAATGTAGTTTGCATCATCTATTCCAAATAAAATATTACATATTTCTTGTGATTTGAAATAGGCCAATATACCCTCTTTTGAAAAGCTTGGGCAAAGCTTACAATAATTACAGTAAATAATATTTTTATGGGATTTTGAATTTCAGCAAGATTAAACACATAAAAGGTATTTCTAGTTGTTAGTTTGGACTAGAATATAAATAATAATAGTAATAAAACATAATTAGTAACTACGTAAATATCGTGCCAAAACATAATGTGTGTATATATATAATTATATTATAACCTTATCCATCTGAAACCTACGTTAACAATGCTATTATTAAACAAATTATGTTATATGTTTGAATTTGAGTGGTTTCCATTTTTGATGGGAATATAAATGCTAATATCTCCTATAGTGAATGGAAATGGATATTTATAACCGTTATGTTGATAGCATAGCAATAAGTATGGAGCTGATTGCTATAATTAAAAGGTTACAAATAAGGGAATAAATATTGTAACCATGAATGTTATGGGAAAAGGAATGAATAGGTAAAATGTCAAATGGTTACAATTTAAAATTAATTTGAATAGATATTGTGACTCCAATTAGGGAGATATTGTGACTCTAATTAGGGAAATCAATATAATAAACTTATATATGCATACTTACATAAGAACTAGTATAAATTTAATAACCATAGTAATGTTTGGGAGTTACAACAAATAGAATTAAGGTAATTATATGAGACTGATATAAATGACATTTAATAGGTTGTCTGTTTACCTAGGAAACATGACCGTTAGGCTCATTAACAGTACGACAAAATTATGGAACTAAATCGATTGAGTTTCCATTGCGTTAGTAAATACAACCGATAGTGTCATTAATGGAATGAGACCACTATAAAAATAAATTGGATTAAAGGGAATTTAATGGGTTTGTAGGGGAATTAATAGCGATAGTAAATACTAAATCCAATAAGAAAATAGATAAATATCCAACGATAGGAAGTTATAGGAAATCATCCTTATTTTATTCTAAAAACAATATCATTAATTATTTAACAAGGATTAGACTTAGTAGGTTAATAGTGCAAGGTCAATTTCCCTATTCGATAGGAGTCTACACTTTCTAGCAGTCGGATACAGGTACATCTTATGTTAGATATCATTAACTATAGGGCACCTTATTGATAAATTATTGCGTAATGTAAATTTCCCTAAAGGTTTACATTAAGTGTGAGGTATGAAGTAGTTATAGAGCTCACCCCCTCCCGAAAGAAGAAGCCAGAAAAGAAAGAATTCTTAGTGTAGCCTTCTTCAGGATTAGAAGTATTAATTAGTAGGATCCACCTATTGGGTATTAAGTGATCAGACTCCCATTTCCCTTAAGGGTAGAATCATAAGGTCCGCCCATAAAAGGTATTAAGTGATCGAATAACCCACCTCCGCATAAATAAGAAGTATTAAATGGCTAATTGGGTACGAGATGGGTAATTTCTACGATAGCTTGCTTCCTCTAGGTAGTAAATAACTGGGTTAAAGTCTGCCTTGGGATAAGATATTAAATGTCCATAGGACTGCATATTTTGCAGGAAGTACTAAGTGACTAGGGGATTATCCAATAAGATTAGCTATATAGAAAAAAGGCGTCTGCAACACCCCATAATTTAATACACTATAACTATATAATAAAGATAATAAAATGGGAATTACTTAATTAAACATTTAGAATTAAGTAAACCGACATTATCATTGTGTTCATCTCGGAATTATGGTTTAGATAGACCCCAAGTTTGCATAAAACGGATAACGTATGAAAAAATTATGGACACAAGAAGTTTGTATATATATAAGGAGGTTATATATAAATATAATTCAAAAAAATTCAAACCGAAACAACGCAGAATTACAACAAGAAACAGCTGGCATGGGGAGACACATAACGGACCTGGATCGACCCAAGTCATGGTGGTCGACCCATGGGTCGATGTTGGTGGGTTGATACACCAACATGTTGGGTAGATTCTAAGTTCTGAACCTAGACAGTTTTTAACGCTGGGTCTGTTCGCTGACTCAGCATTACGTTTATGGTTAAGATTGAAACCCTAATTCTAACAGTGGTGGATTGTCCTAGGTAGTCGATTTAAAGGCATGCAACCTCATTTGTTCTACACACAAAATCATTCTCCCCCTTCTTCCTCTAAACCTTTTTCTGAGAATAATATATATGCATAGAACTACTGAGGTGTTGCCCAAATATAAAGTAGCAATGACAATTTAGACTACTTAACAACAATAAAAGAGAGAAGTGGACCTTTTCTATAGCATTATATACATACACATAAAGAGATAAACTCTTCTTCACCAAGACCCAATGTGAATTTCATGTTATTTTAAGATTTGATTATTTAAAAAGGTTTTGGACAGTGAATAATGTTGGATCTGATATAAACAGTTCCTAAAGTAATCCATATATATGTTTAGACATGTTCTTTTATTCAGGTCTATAGTAAATTATGTAATTTCATCTTGCTTATCCCTATTATGCCTTTCATTTATTTACATTCTTTCTATATGCCTTTTTATTCTGCCTAAGATCTGTTTTCTCCCTTTTCCTTTTTATTTACGCTGAATCTAGGCTACTCAAAGCGTAGGTTATTACGTTAATTGCATATAAAGGACTTACATTAGATAATGACATTTATATGGGGAAAATTGGGCATATTATGTATTGGAACCCTTGACTGTAAGAATTGGGATAATTACATGTTAGTCCATTAAATTGGGATAATTACATGTTAATCTATTAGATTGGGATAATTACATGTTAATCTATTAATTGGGATAATTACATGTTAATATATTAAATTGGGATAATTACATGTTAATCTATTAGATTGGCTTATTAACATGTCAATATATTAGATTGGGTTAATTACATGTTAATCTAATTGGGATAATTACATGTTAATCTATTGGACTGGGTTAATTACATATTAATCTATTAAATTAGGTTAATTACATGTTAGGAAGAACATGAGACATGTTAATAGTTTAATTAAGACTTAATGTAAGATTAAGTATGACATGTAAGGGTATATGAGCACCAGTTGTAAAAACTATGTAAAATGAATTACTATAAGTCTAATTATACATCTGGGCAGGTGCTTGTTCGGGAAAAGGTTGTACACCAATAACATTTAGATAAATGTCATTTTACAACTGGGCTTATTAACGAACTTAAACCTGCTAAGTTACATTTGTAATTAATTAGCTAAGAGGTCTCAAGTCTAGTAGTTTGTATCGTGTTTTCAGAATTCTTAAATCCTAAGTACATAGGGACACAAGCCAAGGGGGTAGCTTGTGTCAAGTTGTGTGGAACCCATATCAGTCAGTATCCCTATTGGTATCTCGGTAGGGACCCCGCACTAGGTAGGGATCATGGAATGCTTTACTGAACTGGATTATAAGAGGTTCAATGTTTAGGGGTAGGTACAGGCGTGTTCCAACGGAGTCATGAGCATGCTTGGGTCCGATTACGGGAAACTAAGACGTTGTAACACCTACAGATATGGTTGTGTTCTATAAATTGTTGGGTTAGGGGCTGATACACCCAACTATCAGGGCTAACAGAGAATCTTCGGGTAATAGGGAGCCGATCGCATGGGTATTAATTTGGGTAACACCTAATTCTGTTAATACTAGTAAGTTAGTGCAGTAGCTTGATTCTTGGGATATTAATGAGAAGTTTAATCTACTTTTATCTTATTTTGACATATCGTTTACCTCATATGTATATACATGTTTTACTTTCTTTCTCTTCCAAGTATTATTTATTTGTCTTAACACCTTTTAATTTACTTATGCTAAAAATTACTGGAACTAGCTAGGCTCTATGTCTGACCCTTTTTGTTTCTCCTATCTCTCTCCTCCTTCCCATCGCTAATAGTTGAGATCGTAATTTTGCTTGGACTTATATAGCTCTCATTTTTCATGTATTTTCTTTAGTTTATTCTTGTTTATTGTGATGAAATTTGAGGGATATTGTTATAGTTTTTGTACTTTGATATTATTGAGATAGATGATGATGATTTTTGATATTTGAGATGTAATGGCATGTTTTAAGTTGGAATTAAATCTTTAAGTTTTCCGCTGCTTTATTTATACTTGTCTTGTAAATTTAGTTGTTGTTTACCTATTGCGCTTCACGAAACTTAATGCATTCTCTTAAAAGTGACATTGACGGACATAGGGTGTCACATTTGGTATTAGATCCTAAGGTCACAAAATCAGAAGAAAAAAATTGTGGAAAAAGCATTTTCAAAATAAAGGATTTTCAATTAAAAAGCAATTTTTGAAAAAACATATCACCTCAAGTTATTTACAATATTCCTTCGACTCTCTTTCTAAATCCTTGTTTCGTCCTTTTTCAGCATGTCTGGGGCTCCTAACTTTGAAGAGGGCATTCCCATTCCTACGTGGTTTCATAGACATGTGGATGCTACGACACCTATAGGAGTACAAGAGAATGTCTCTTCCCCAGCTGTAACTGCAGTAGTGCCCCTCCTCCTCCTCCCACCATTTTCAACTTTTCTAAGCTTTGTAAGGACTTCTGCGCATTGAAAGGAAAACCTTTTCGTGGTAATGAAAGTTTTATAGAAGTGTGCAATTGGCTAAGAGAAACAGAGAATGTGTTCAACTTGTTCGAGTTTTATGATAGAAGGAAAATCTAGCTGGTTGCTTGGCAACTGAAGGATGAAGTATCTTACTGGTGGAAATAGTTCGAGCCGGACCAGAAGTAGCTACTTGGGATAACTTTAAGGCTATCTTTGAAGCGAGATTCTTATCACAGACAGAAGAAGGAATGCAAGTGGAGAGATTTCTAAATTTAAAACAAGGGATCATGATTATAAAGGAGTATGTTAACACTTTTAAACAGCTAGTAAGATTTGGATTGGAGTTAGCGAATCCTCCTCACAAAAAGGCCTTAAGGTTCGCTAAGTTATTGAACCAACCGCTCCAATACTTAGCACTGACGCATGTACCAATGGGAGCAACCTTCGAAAGACTAGTTGATATGGATTTAATGCATGAAGGTGGAAAAGACAGAGGAAGAGAAACCCAAGGCCGTGAAAAAGAAATGGTGGTACGAGAAAAACAATGTTAACAAAGGGGGAAATCCCGAAAATGCTCAGATCAAAACAGAGGTGAAATGCCATGGGTGTGATGCTTTAGGAAACTTTGTGAGAGATTACATTAAAATAAAAGAATGCTTGCATTGTTTGTGGCCAAGTTGGACATTGCAAGGGACAATGCCCTAAAAGATAAGGATAGAAAGTTGGATCATCCGGAGGGCAAGTTAACGCTTTAGAGGCTGGTGAACCGGATCGGGGTAGGAAAGTCGCGGTAGAAGGTTTGATTTCTCTTTTATACTATCCTATTATAACTATTTTTGATTCCGGTGCTTCTCATTCATTCATATCCAACCCTATAGGAGGAACAACTCATTTGTCCATGATAAGCAGGGGTTTGAGGATTTCTGTTTTGGGCATCGAATTTGAATGTGACGCATATGTTCTTGGTTTCATGAGTTACTGATTATATCTAGGAATGGATTGGCTATCCATGTATGGTGTCATTCTTGATTGTGAAAAGAGAGTAGTTAGACTTCTTACTTTCCACAGTAGAACTCTCAAAATTTCTTGTGACTCATGGGGATTGGTGATGCTTAGTTTCCTAGATTATCTTGATGCTTATGTTAATGATCAATCATCCGCCATTCTAAGCTGATGAAATCCCATGACTAGATCCGACTCCGAGAAAACTGAAGCGCCTACTAGTTGGTCAAACAAGTCATCAATCCTTGATAGTCGATGCCTATTCTTTTTTTGTGAGTTTGTTTAGTTCTCTGTAATTTACACGTAGACAGAGAGAGTCGTCTGCCTTGGTTGCGAAGACGACTGGAGTTCCCTACTCAGAAAAGTCTGCCTAATGGATCCTTTTTCCAACAACTCACCCACTTGTTTGCTGAACTCCCTCCTCTTCTTAGGAGCCATGTGGCGCACTGGCAATGCGACTGGCTTCACATTTTCCACCAAGTATATCCGAAATTCTATCTCATGCCTTGGAGATAACCCTCTAACCTCGTCAAACACGTCCGGAAATCTGATAACTATGGGTACCGATCGAAGATCATTAACATAAGCATCAAGAGAATCTATGAAATTTCTTGTGACCCATGGGGATCGGTGATGCTTAGTTTTCTAGATTCTCTTTATGCTTATGTTAATGATCTTCGATCGGGACCCATAGTCAGCAGATTTTCGGACGTGTTTGACGAGGTTAGGGGGTTACCTCCAAGGCATGAGATAGACTTTCGAATATACTTGGTGAAAAATGCAAAGCCATTCGCATTTCCGGTGCGCCACATGGCCCCTAAGAAGAGGAGGGAGCTCAGCAAATAAGTGGGTGAGTTGTTGGAAAAAGGATCCATTAGGCGGAGCATTTCTGAATGGGGCGCTCTAATCGTCTTCGCAACCAAGGCAGTCGACTCTCTCCGTCTACGTGTAAATTATAGAGAACCGAACAAACTCATAAAAATAGAATAGGCACCGACTACCAAGTATAGATGACTTGTTTGACCAACTTAGGCGCTTCAGTTTTATCGCAGTTGGATCTAGCCATGTGATTTCATCAGCTTAGAGTGGCGGATGATAGTATTGACAAGACGCCTTTCAGAACTCCGGATGGTTTCTTTGAGTGGTTGGTCAAGCCTTTTGGGGTGACCAATGCACCCGCATACTTCATGGAATTAATGAGTCTGATATTTAGGGAGTATCTGAACGAGTTCATGGTTATGTTCGTGGATAACATCCTGATCTTCTCCAAGAGCGAAGAACATGCCCAACACTTATAGGAGGTTCTAAGTACACTTAAGCACATCAATTTTAAGCAAAATTTTCTAAGTGTCATTTCTGGAGGAAGGAAGTAAGATTCCTAAGGCATGTGGTCTCCAAGGAAGGGATAATGATGGACCCCGCTAAGGTACTCGCAGTTCAAGACTGGAAGGCCCCTAAGAATGTGATGGAGGTGAGAAGTTTCCTTGGATTGGAGGGCTATTATAGGAAGTTTATTAAAGACTTGGCACGAATCTCAACTTTGCTTACTCGTCTAACAAAGAAGAACTTGGTTTTTTCTTGAAGCATCGATGCTAAGGATGTTTTTCAGAGGCTAAAGAGGGCTCTGACAATAGCCCCTGTCCTAACTCTTCCTGATGGTGGCAAGATGTTAACAGTCTACACGTATGCTTTTGTCACACGATTAGGCTCCATACTGATGCAAGAGGGTAAGGAGATGTGCTATGGAAGTAGGAAATTAAGAGTCCATAAGAAAAACTACACCACCCATGACTTGGAGTTGCCGGCTATAGTGAACACTTAAGTCTTGGCAACACTATCTACTTGGGTATAGATTTCAGCTATATACGGATCATAAGTCGCTTAAATATTTATTCTCATAGAAGGATCTCAACTCGAGGCAACAACGGTGGATGGAGTTCCTAGCGTCCTACGACTTTGAAATAGCTTATACCCTAAGCAAAGGTAATGTGGTAGAGGACGCATTGAGTAGGAAGAGGATGACCTTGAGTCCTCTATTTGCAGAAAGGCAAAGCTTGGAGTACATCTCAACCTTTGATTTTAAGCCATCTAAGGATTGTACATATGGTTCGTTGGCATCATTGGAGATGCGACCTACTCTCATGGAGAAAATTGGATCTATGCAGCAAGAGAACCCACAGTTGAAGGACAACTTGGATAGGATTGGTAAAGGAGAAACTTCTAGTCACCTAGCTGGATATAATGTGGACGAAAAAGGGTAGCTAAGACGAGATGGATGGCTGTGTGTCCCTAAGGTTGGGGAATTGCTAAGAGCAGTGCTAGAGGAAGCTCATCACTCTCAGATGACTATCCTTCTAGGTGGTGACAAGAAGTACCAAGACATGAAGTGTGTTTTCCATTGGAATGTCATGGAGAAAGATGTAGCAGAATTTGTGGCTCGATGTTTGACTTATCAGCAAGTCAAGGTTGAACAAACGAAACCCGGTGGATCTGGGTTATCCCACAATGGAAATGGGAGAGCATCTCTATGGATTTCAATGATGGACTGCCTTGATCAAGCAAGGGAAACATGAGCATTCGGGTGACAATAGACATGCTTACTAAGAGCGCTCATTTTATCCCAGTCAAGAGAAAGAGGACGACAGCTTGGCTGGCTTCAGTTTACCTTAAAGAGATCGTCTGACTACATGGGGTACATTCAAGCATAGTAAGTGACTGAGACCCCATATTTACTAGTGAATTTTGGAGGAGCTTGCAAGAAGCTCTAGGTACACAGTTAAGACTTAGCACATCTTATCATCCTCATACCGATGGATAAACTGAGAGGGTTAATAGAATTCTTAAGGATCTACTAAGAATATGTATACTATATTTCAGAGATACTTGGGAGGAGCATCTCCTATTACTTGAGTTCACATATAATAATAGTCATTAGTCAAGCATAGGGATGGCACCCTTCGAAGCATTATCTGGACAACCTTGCAGATCACCGACGTGTTGGTGGGAGTCTATTGACATACTACTACTAGGGCCTGATATGGTGAGAGAGACTTCGGAAAAGATAGACCTCATTCGAAGAAGGATGAAAGCTGCACAAGACATACAAAATTCGTATGCCGATAAGAGAAGAACTAACTTGGAATTCGAAGTAGGAGATATGGTCTTCATCAAAGTATCACCTTTAAGGAATGTGGTTCGATTTGGCTCAGTAGGGAAATTGGCACCAAAGTACGTAGGACCATTTCCCATAGTGGAGAGGATAGGCCAAATGGCCTACAGAGTTTGATTGTTGGAGAGACTGGCGGGAGTTCATGACATATTCCACATTTCCCATTTGAAGAAATGTCTCCATGATTCAGCAGAAGTAGTGGAGCTAAGTACCCTTGAAGATGTTGAAGTTGGGAAAGAGGCATCAGTTCGAAGAGTTCATACTTGTATTCTTGAGACAGAAGTCAAAAAGCTACACAACAAAGAGATAAAGTTAGTAAAGGTGCAATGAGGAGAAGAGAAAGACAACACGACAGGGGAACCAGAGGACAAGATTCGTGCTTATTACCCTTTTCTAGCTTTTGAATTTGAATTCATTATCTTTATCATTTGAATCATCGACCTTTTAGGATAGAAACCTATGTTTGGAAACATGTGTCTGAGACATGTTATATTCGATGATTGTTGGTGGATGCAAGTGGTTGCTAGTGGATGCCCGTGGATGCATATACACACACATTAGGCACTAGATCGTCTCATGCACTTACATACTACATATGGATATGTGTGTATTTTATTTTTCAATGGATGGAAAATGGTTGAAGTATCATGTGGATGTTGCATTTTGGTGAATGGATGTGCACTCATGTAGAAGTTATATGTATTATTAGGGTTATTTGCATACACGTTGGATACATGGCACATACATACATTCTTTTAAGGAGTTCAACTGTACCAGTCGACCGCCTGATTTTTGCATCGCACTTTTTACATGTTCATATCAAGCATTAGAAATTTTAAGGGCAATGGATGATAGTTAAGTAGATGGGTGTAGGTCTAAATGGTAGCATTCTTCTTAACTTAGAGATTTCGGGGACGAAATCCTTTAAGGAGGGGAGAATGTAACACCCCATAATATAATACACTGTAATTATATAATAAAGATAATAAAATGGGAATTACTTAATTAAATGTTCAAAATTAAGTAAAACCTACATAATCGTTGTATTCGTCTTGGAATTCTGGTTCAGGTAGACCCTAAGTTTACATAAAACAGATAACATATGAAAAAATTATGGGCATAAGAAGTTTTTATATATAAGGAGGTTATATATACAATTCAAAATAATTCAAACCGAAACTACACAGATTTAATGCAGGAAACAATGGGCATGGGGCGACCCATAACGGGCCTGGGTCGACCCAAGTCATGGGGGTTGACCCATGGGTCGACACAGTATGTCGGTGGGTCGATCCACCAACATGCTGGGCAGATTCTAAGTTATGAACCTGTATGCAGGGCAGGTTCTAAGTTCTGAACCTATACTGTTCTTAATGTTGGATTCGTTCGCTGACTCGGCATTACATATACGGCTAAGATTGAAACCCTAATATTTAACGGTGGTGGATTGTCCTAGGTAGTCTATATAAAGTCATGCAATGTCATTTTTTCTACACACAAAATCATTCTCCCCTTCTTCCTCTAAACCTTTTTCTAAGAATAATATATATGCATAGAACTACTGAAGTGTTGCCTAAATATAAAGTAGCAATACAATTTAGACTACTTAACAATAATAAAAGAGAGAAGTGGAACTTTTTCTATAGCGTTATATACATACACATAAAGAGATAATCTCTTCTTCACTAAGATCCGCTGTAAGTTTCATGTTATTTTTAGATTTGATTATTTAAAAAGGTTTTGGATAGTGAATAATATTGGATCTGATATATGTAGTGCCTAAAGTAACCCTTATATATGTTTAAACATGTTCTTTTATTCAGATCTACAGTAAATTATGTAATTTCTTCTTCCTTATCCCTGTTATGCCTTTCATTTATCTACAATCTTTCTATATTCCTTTTTATTCGGTCACATATCTGTTTTCTCCCTTTTCCTTTTTATTTACGCTGAACCTAAGCTAATCACAGCCTAAGTTATTAAGTTAATTGCGTATAAAGGGCATAAATAAGATAATGACATTTAAATGGAGAAAATTGGGAATATTATGTATTTGAATCCTTAACTATAAGAATTGGGATAATTACATGTTAATATATTAAATTGGGATAATTACATGTTAATCTATTAGATTGGATTAATCACATGTTAATCTATTAAATCGGGATAATTATATGTTAATCTATTAGATTGGGTTAATAACATGTTAATATATTAGATTGGGTTAATTACATGTTAATCTATTTGTAACACCCCGAACTTCGGTTAATGCTAAAATTCACTAATTACAGAATAATTAATCTCAGATGTGAGAATTGGGGGAAACGGGCTGGGTCATTGCGTTCGTTTCGGAAAAATACGCGAAATAGAGTCCGAGTTTTCGAGAATCGGAGTCCGTATGGCCCAGTTATGGCCCAATGAAGTTGGCAGAAAATTTAAGATAAAAACAGAATTAAAAATTTAAAATCAGATTTCGAAATTGGAGCCAGCGGGGGCCAGGCGGGAAAATTCCCGCCCTAGCCATGTCGACAGGGCTGTCGACAGGGCTGTCGACAGGGGAGTCGACTGCCCTGTCGACTTGCCTGTCGACACGGGGTGTCGAGCCAGTTGGCCTGGGTGCACCAGGTCTGGGTTTTCTGGCTGGTTTGGGCTGAGTTCTAGAGGCTTCCAAGATCTGATGGACCTAATCTAACCTAGGGTTAATCCTATGGTCTAAAACACACCCTAATCCTATAAATACACCCTAATGCAAGCCTAATCCCTACTAAAAATAGAAATGATGCCATCATGCCGCCAAAATCAAACTTGAGAGGAGCCTCCACTAGTTTATGAAGGAAGTTGCAAGCTAATCATCATCTTCTTCATATTTAGCAACTAGTTCTACTTCATAAGTTTGCTAATCTTGGTTTTGGTGAGTTCCTATAGCTTTAATAATCAATTGTTAAATTGATTATGGTAGGATATGATAAGACATGGCTATGTTTGTGGATAAATATGTTTATGCAAGTTTAGTATATTGTATGTTATGTGTTTGGCAAGTTTTATGTTACATGCAAGTTTAATGCCATGTTTTATGATGCAAAACACTATGATGAACATTTATGCATATGTAACATGTTATGCAAACTATATGAGAAAGTATATGCAAGTTATATGTAATATGATATGCAAGTTATACATGGGGTTTTATGCATGCTAAGTGTTTGGTTTTATGCATGCTAAGTATTTGGTTTTGTGCATGCTAAGTATGTGGTTTTGTGCATGCTAAGTAATTGGTTTTATGCATGCTAAGTGTTTGGTTTTATGCAAAGTTATGATGCAAGTTCACATGCAAAGTTATGATGCAAGTTCACATGCAAAGTTATGATGCAAGTTCATATGCAAAGTTATGATGCAAGTTCATATGCAAAGTTATGATGCAAGTTCATATGCAAGTTGGTCTCTTTTATGATATGCATAACATATGCGAGTTTGCCTCTATGTATGACATGTTGTGCAAGTTCATATGCAAGTTTATGTGCAAGTTCATATGCAAGTTTATGTGCAAGTTCATATGCAAGTTTATGTGCAAGTTCATAGGCAATTTTGTCTCTTTTTATGACATGCATAATGCAAGTTTGGGTTAAATGCTAAGTTGGGTTTAATGTATGTCCATATATGCAAGTTGACACCTTTTTGAACCCATGATGAAGTTATATGCTATGTTGGTTAAACCCATGACATTTGTGATGAATCTTCCCTTTATTATGTCATGTTATGAGAACGAATTACGTGGGGAACGATGGGGTTAATATGCATGTTAATAAAATGGTGTGAAATGGGTATGCTTAAGCATAACATAAATTAAATGGACATAATTGGGAATTTACCTATTTAGTTAGGTCTACCCATATTATGGAGTTGGGAATTTACCTATTGAGTTAGGTCTACCCCATGGGAATTTACCTATTGAGTTAGGTCTACCCATGCTATGGAATTGGGAATTTACCTATTCGGTTAGGTCTACCCATATTCTTTAAATTTGATATTAATTAGGGATAATTAATATGGGAAGTGATTAATTAGGAGTAATTAATCGACTAAGACACGAGGTTGGACCCTTTTTGTAGCATAAGACTGCCCGGAACCGACCGGCAAATCCAGCAGCTACAAATGATTGGCCCAATGTGAGAGGTCTTAGGCATAAACTAAATACGTGACAAGTGTAAAGACGCGAGG
Organism: Allium sativum; assembly: GCA_030737875.1. Taxonomy (NCBI): domain Eukaryota; kingdom Viridiplantae; phylum Streptophyta; class Magnoliopsida; order Asparagales; family Amaryllidaceae; genus Allium; species Allium sativum. Next base: position 283,047,388 of record CM060919.1, on the reverse strand, counting down.
TTAGACCCTGTTATGGTGTAAGGCTGGCCGGAACCGACCGGCCAATCCAGCTGCCATAAAAGACGGTCTAATGTGAGAGGTCTTTACAAGGGTTACGTTCTTAATCAATTAAGAAACACTTAACCAGATAAGCATGTAGTGGGGCATGAGGGGTTAAGTGGGTGCCTTGGGTGGCATGTGGAAATCTAGTGGGTTGCCTTAGGTGGCAATAGAAAATACGATTAGATGACTTAACCAAAGTGGAACATGTAATTAAACATGATTAAAGGGTTAAGTAAGTGCCTTGGGTGGCATGTGGGAATTAAGAAAGTGCCTTGGGTGGCATGTGGAAATCTAGTGGGGGCCTTAAGTGGCAATTGAAATATGACTAGATGACTTAACCAAACCTTAACATGTAGGTGGGCATGATTATAAAAGGGGTTAAGTGGGATACACTAGATAAAATGACAAGCTTAAGCAATAGCTTGTGGGGGCCCATTTCAACCAATATCCCAAACGTATCTTAGTGGGCTCGACTCTAGTCGAGTGACGGGACACGCATATTGGGCTTGACTATAAGAGGCCAAATTGGGGTAGCGGTGGCAACGCGAGTCCAACGGGTTTCATATGCGTGTGTGGACCCGGGCTGGTAGGTAAGACGTTGTTGCATCGTGTAGATATAATCCGTGCACCATTTGTTGTATCGGGTTGCCACTATGGGGAGTGATACACCCCATTGTGGGGCCAGCACGGGTATCTACGTTTGGGAGCCGATCGCTTGGGAAGTAGTGGGTACACCTAGTGGAGATAGGGGCAGACGGCACCTATGTAGTCAGCTAGGGGTACAAGAAACTACTGGGTAAAAATTACTAAGTACACTTAGTGGGATCAACCTTTAAGTAGGAATTACTCTTGGTGGGTAGAACTGGTGTGGTGCAGTGTAGGAATTACCCTTGGGTGGGCAGATCTGGGATGGTACAATCTAGTAATTATCCTTGGGTGGATAAATGCGTCTTTTCGGTTATCTTAGTACATCCTGTGTTTAGTTGGCTACCTAGTATAGTCATTATCCCCAGAGGTACCGTACCTTGTTTATATCATACCCTAATTACTTTAATGATTGTATTGTTAGGGTTATAGGACTCACTCAGACTTATGTCTGACCCCGTTGTTGTTTATCTTTTTCCCAACCCTCAGGTTTTCAGAGTGGGCCTAGCACTAGTGGGCTTGGATCAGACCGCTATATCTATCTTGTGGGGCTTGGACCGTAGAAGTAAAGCTCGGTTTATCTTTTCTATTATGGCTATTATCTATGTAGTGGGATTATGTACTTCTATTTTATCAAGATGGATATCATGTACTTGACTCTTGTTATGGTTTTGTGATGTAACCAAACATGTTTTACTTTCCGCTGCAATGAAATGATGTTTTAAATTTTTAAGTATTACTTATATCTGTCTTGTTGTAATTTTTCTGTTCTATACTCACTAAAAATACTCCACCAAAACTAAGGCATTCCCTTAGTGAGTGACCTTAGCGGGTGTGGGGTGTTACACTATTGGATTGGGTTAATTACATATTAATCTATTAAATTAGGTTAATTACATGTTAGGAAGAACATGCGACATGTTAGTCGGTTAAATTGGACTTAATGTAAGATTAAGTATGACATGTAAGGGTATATGAGTACCAGATGTAAAAACTAAGTAAAATGAATTACTGTAAGTCTAATTACACATCTGGCAGGTGCTTGTAGGGGAAGTGGTTGTACACCAATAACATTTAGATAAATGCCATTTTAAACCCGAGCAAAATAATGAACTAAAACCTGCTAAGTTACGTTTGTAATTAATAAGCTAAGAGGTCCCAAGTCTAATGTAACACCCCACGTCCATTAATGGCACTCTTAAAGGGAATGCATTAACTTTCATGGAGTATTATTAGTGTATAGAACAAAATATAACAAGACAGATACATATATTGGTACTTGAAAATTTTAAAACAACTTTTATTGCAGCAGAGAAATAGTTTGATAACAACAACTTCAAAAACTAAGTACACTTAATATCCATCTTGACAAACTTTTTTCAGAGTACATAAAGTAAAAAGCACAACCCCAACATAAGTAGCCATAAAAGAGATGAGCTGAACTTTACTTTCAGCAATCCAAGCACTTCCAAAAGAGAGAGAAAGAGATCCAAATCAAGCTCCACTAGTACTAGTCCCACCCTGAGAACCTTAGGGGGGAAGGAAGAAAAGAGGCAAAAACAAGGGGGTCAGACATAAAGTCTGGCGAGTACAATAACTTTAACAATATAACTGTTAAAGTAATTAGGATAAGGAATAAACTGGTAAAACAAGGAATGACTGTGAAACAAGTGGGCAAGTCAAAACAAACAAGAGGAATATTCTGGCGTTAATCTCGTTCCTAATCGCTATAGGATAATTACTATACTGCACAAATGCTAATTACACCGCACCATTACTAGTCCCATACTGGAAGTTGATCCCTCTTACTAATCATAATTATAATAATAGTAGTTTCGTGTACTCCTAGCTGCTATCGTAGGTGCCACCTGCTCCTACCTCCACTAGTTGTACCCACTACCCTCCCCAGTTTAGTTGCAACATTTATCCATAATATGGTAGTTTCTTGTACTCCTAGCTGCTGTCATAGGTGCCGCCTGTCCCTATCTCCGCTAGTCGTACCCACTACCTTCCCCACCGATCGTCTCCCAAACTCGTAGATACCCGTGCTGGTCACACAGTGGGGTGTATCACTCCCCAAAGTGGTAACCCGATACCACTAAAGATGACGGCTTATATCTACACGATGCAACAACGTCTTACCTACCAGCCCGGGCCCACGCAACACATAACCCCGTTGGACTTGCGTTGCCACCGTTACCCGTTTTGACCACTTACAATCAAACCCAGTAAGTGTGTCCCGTCCTCGATCTAACTCGAGCTCACAAAGATACTCAATGGGTTACTGGTTTGAAATGGGCCCCCCATGCTTGACACAAGCTTTCCACCTATGCTTGGTCCCCACTAGAATTTTCCACTTAACCTCTCTTATTTATGTCTTCTTTACAAGTTTCAATTTGGTTAAGTGTTTCTAATCGTATTTCACATGTCTCCCATGTCATCCACTTAACCCCCATGTCCCACCACATGTTTATCTTGGTTAAGTGTTAATGATTATATCCCACATGTCACCCATGTTACCCACTTATCAAATCAACATGTGTTATTGGTTAAGCTTGTACCCTATCCGCTTATCAGATCTATATATATATATATATGGTTAAGCTGGTCTTAACCCTATCCACTTATATATTATTAGCTAAGTTGGTCTTAACCCCATCCACTTATCAGATCAATATGTATTATTGGTTAAGTTTGCCTTAACCCTATCCACTTATCAGATTAATATATATATTATTAATTAAGCTAGACTTAACCCTACCCACTTATCAAATTAATATATATTATTGGTTAAGCTGGTCTTAACCCTACCTACTTATCAGATTATTGGTTAAGCTGGTCTTAACCTTATCCACTTATCAGATTATTGGTTAAGTTGGTCTTAACCTTATCCACTTATCAGATTATTGGTTAAGCTGGTCTTAACCCTATCCACTTATCATGTTTTGTATCATATATATATATATATATATATATATATCATGTTTTACTTAATTTGTGATTAAGCACCTCTTAGTTCACAAATACATTGGTTAAGAGAATAACTCCCTAAGTATCAACCCCGAAGACCGAAATCAACATCAGATTGGTACTCAGAGAAATACTCCACTCAACCAAACTTCTATTTGTCATTCATATTCGTCTTTGATCAGCATTAATTAATTATTAATGCACAGGCCTCCCACATTAAGTCAATTGCTTGTGGCCGCTGGATATGCCGGGCGATTCCGGGCGGACTTCTACCATAAGCCAGACTTAACCTCGTGCCTAAGCATCATTTAATTTATGCCTTTGACCTCTCACATTAGACTACCGTTTGTGGTTGCTGGATTTGCCGGGTGGGTCCGGGCAGTCTTATACCACAAACGAGTCTAACCTCGTGTCTTAGGCCTTTATTACTCATTTAATTTATACCTTTGAATTCTCACATTAGAATACTGTTTATGGTTGTTGGATTTGTCGGGCGGGTCCAGGCAGTCTTACACCATAAACGAGTCTAACCTCGTGTCTTAGGCATTTATTATTACACATTATTATTCGACCCTAATTTGAATTAATATCTCCATTTCAAATTGTCAATAACTTCCAATTTTAATCCATGTCCATAATTTTCACCTAAATTATGTCCATACTTTTAGGTATATAAATTATACCAATTAATGTCTCAATTTAATTATATGCCTTTAAAGCCATTTTATGCCAATTCACAATTTTGCAAAATTAATATTTTCCCATTGTCCCCACGCTATTCGTTCGTTTTAATACGATATATGTTAGACTCGAAAATAGTCTAACTTATAAAAAGAAAAGCAACATCACAACTTGCATAACACATAAAATAGATCTAAGAATCTTGACATAAGTTTGCATAGCCAATAACTTGCATGGGCAATGGATATACATAAATTTGCATAAACTATCATGGATCTAAATATAGATCTAAACATGTAATCATGAACTTGCATATATGGATATGGGTTTTCGTATAACTTGCATATGAATTTCATTCAAACTAACATATGATTTACATACAAAACTAGCATAGGCAATGGGCATATAGAACATAATTTTGCATAACTATGTACTGCCATGGATCTAAATATAGATCTAAACACAAAGATGTGAACTTGCATATGGATCTAAACATGTAAATCAATGTCACATGTTTGCATATAAACTAGCATATGTATCTACATGATTCACATATCAACTTGTGTATAATCCACCTACAGACTTGCATAAGATTCATAAACTAGCATATGATTTAACATCCCAAACTTACATAAGAGGAATCAAGTTAAACATGTACAATTCAACATATGAAATAGATCCACAATTACATAACTGTCAATGATAACATCGCATGATTCAAAGTCATATTCTCATAATCCCAATTATAACTTGTCATAATTAAATTAATTAACTATTTTGTGAAAGAAATTATACTCACTAACAAAAGAACAATCTTGTTTTTCTGGGATCTGTATTCTAAAACTGAATTGCTCGCCTTTGATGTAGACTAATTGTTATTCTAATTTAGATTAGATTTGATTTGATTCTTGCTTCTATCTTGCTTTTGAGTTGAAAGAGAACGGCAGCTACTCTAGGTTCACCATTGACAGTATGATGGCTCTTGGTATGAATTAGTGTGATTTTAGGTTGTGGGTTAGGTTGCTTATATAGAATTTTAATTAATTAAGAGCCGTCAGATTAAACTAGAAGAAATCAAGACCATCCAGACAAGATAGAATAACCACCTCATCCCTAATGACTTAGCAGTGAGTCAAAACATCGTCACATTTCAGATCTGCCCGGGGGGGTAGGTCGACCCCCAAGTCGACCCCCAGATCGACCCCCAAATCGACCTGTATATAGGGAGGTCGACCCCCTGGTCGACCTGGCCTGGGGTAGGTCGACCCCAGGTCGATCTGCCTTGGTATTTAATTTTCTGAATTGTTTTATCTAAATTTCTGAAACTTCTGAGGGCCATAACTTCTTCATACGAAGTCCGATTTTCGAAAACTTGGATTCTATTCCAAGCAGAATTTCGAGACGAGCACAATGGCGTAACCCATTTCCCTTAATTCTCACTTTAACAATTAAGTATTCTTAAATTTGTAAATTTTAATATTTAAAATTACGAGGTGTTACATTCTCCCCTCCTTAAAGGATTTCGCCCCCGAAATCTCCAAGTTAAGGAGAATGTATTTCCTACCATCCAATCATCCATCTACTCAACCATCAAACACAGGCATCCATTGTCCTTACAAGGTTTCTAATGTTGTATGAACATATGCAAAAAGTGTGTGTATATGTTCCTTAGCCAATGCAAAATCAGGCAGTCTACTGATTCAGTTGACCTCCTTAATGCAAATCATGATAGTGCCATGCGTCCATTATGTATGCGAAAGAATCCTAATGATACATATTATTTCTACTTGTGTGCATAACTGTTCATTAAAATGCAGCATCCATATGATAACACAACCATTATACATCCATTAATTAAATATGCACACATATTTATATGCAATATGTAAGTGACTGAGCCGATCTAGTGCCTGATGTGTGTGTACATGCATCCACGAGCAACCACTTGCATCTGTTTGCATCCACCAAACATAACATGTCTCAAACACATGTTTACAACCATAGGGTTTTTCCTAACTACAGATCGAAGATATCATCGCAAAGACATACTAAATGATAGGACAAGTATCAACAAAGCGGTAGAAAAAGGAGAAGTTAAAAATCTCGTCTTCCGTTTCTCAAGTCGTGTCTCCTTGATTATCTTCCCATTCCAATTTGACCAATTTGACCTCTCTATTGCGTAGCTCTAATACCTTCTGTGACGGCCCGCCCCGCACCAACCGACATTTACTCCATAAGTGCGCTGTACACATGTCCAGTTAGCACGGAACGGGTCGTGAGAAGGAAAGGGAAGAAGAAAATGAACATACAAAGAACCTGTAGCATGTCTCACAGCGCATAGAACAAAATATAATAGTAACATACTTGACATAAAACAGGAGAGACAGTGCATAAGCTGAAAATCAGAACTAAACATCGTAGCAGCGGAAATCCAAAATACAGCTTATTACAACTTTCAAATTGTCTCAAGCAAAAGCAAGATAAATGAGGTACACTACTAATGCCCAAGTAGCGACCACCAACGACACAGGGAGAATGTGCATATACATATAATACGTGGAAGCCTCCTGCCCGCCTCCGAATCAGCTACTCGCACACCACCAGCTAACCTGTCTCTAGTCTGCTCGTGTGAGCACCCAGAGTAATAAGAGGAGACATAAAACTCTGGGTCAGACATAAAGCCTGGTATGAGCGATAAGCATCTAAAGTGAACAATAACAGGTAGACTAAAACATACCTGAACCTGGACCTGCAACCAATGAGTTAGCACTACATACTGTACAACACTCTAAGGTATCATATCAAACAGTGTAAAGATACGGAGGTGGGGGAGGTGTGCATGTCATAGGGATGGCAAACAATCAAACATAGCATTCATCCTCACATCTCTCACTCAGTGCGTAAAGCATACGATATTCACCACTTCGATCACCCAACATTCCTTGCTACGATCACTTTGCCCCATGAAGTCATAAATGGCTTCACTGCACTGATAACGTAGCCACTGATTCCTCACTATGTCCACTTGCCCCATGGAGTTATTCACCCCATCTGCGCTGGCTCATAGCCTTACTAATCCTTACTATGTCAACTTGCCCCATGGAGTTATTCACCCCATCTGCGCTGGCTCATAGTCTTACTAATCCTTACTATGTCCACTTGCCCCATGGAGTTATTCACCCCATCTGCGCTGGCTCATAGTCTTACTACACATCACCTTGCCCCTCGGGTCATAATGACCCTACTGCACTGATAACGTAGTCTTGCTACCATCACTTTGCCCCTCAGGTCATAATGACCCTACTGCACTGATAAGTAGCCCATCATTCTTAGTGGTGAATCGAAGTTATGAACGTCGACAACTCCTTAGCACACGTCCCGCAGCAAAGTCCAACCATGAAGTGAACTCGTTGGTTCCCAACTGGTTACGGAATCCTGAGCTCTAACTTCCCCTATTGGACTACCTTTGCATCTCGGGTTATTGGTCAATACTGGGTCGGGTCGGGTTCTTCCTCAGGTCATCGGTTCGGGTCGGTGTTCTTTATCCGTTCGGTTCGGGTCCCCCTTCTGATGCGGTTCGGGTCGGCATTCCTTCGGGTTCGAGTCAGCTGCTTCTTCTTCTTCGGGTCGGGTCGGTGCTTCCTTTCGGTTCGGGTCGGGTCCTTCTTGGTTCGTGCTTTCGATCCGTCTTCATGCTCCCCTTCATATGCTCCTATCCGATCCGCTTTCTTGCTCCTGCTCTGATTCGCCTTTGTATTTCCGATCCGATCCGTCCTCTTCGATCCGATCCGTCTTCCTCTATCCGATCCGATCCCAGTTCAGATAGCGTGGCCTTCCTTTTTGCCACTTTTCCAAGTTTTGGGTTCCGATCCGATCAGATTCTTTTCTCAGTTCCACATATCCGATCCGAGCCCCCTTATCCGATCCGATCCGAACCCTGCACTGTTTTCTGAAACTATTCCAGCAAGTGTTTACGCCAATCGACGACGTTTTCGACCATTCTAACTATTGGAATCAATCACAAAGCATTTCATACAGTCATAGCAACATGCATAATCAACCACAAACATCATTCACATCAATATCATAGGTTAAAATGGATCAAACATACCCAAAATCCCATATTTCCCCTTAAGCATGTTTAGGTGAAACTAATGATAGGATTAGCAAAACTTAACCAAATTAACCCAAATTCATATCAGAGGTCTAAAACATCATTTAAGAATTTATGAACATTTTTCCCAAATTTTATCATACTTAAGTTCGCTAATTAGCACTAATCACCCCTAATTAGCCATAATTAGTGTAAAACTATGCAAATCACTCACCTTAGCCACAAAACAAACTAAGATCTGAAATAATGCTCTGATTTGATGTGAATCTCAATGCCAACAGCAGCTCCAAGGTTGATTTGGTGAAGATCTTCTTTGATTAGGGGTTGCTAAGCCAAATCCTTGACCAAAAGATGATTTGGAGGTGATTTAGAGGTTGGAGGCCATTTTTAGGGATCCTTGGTGATAAGTGGAGGCTAGAAAACTGAAATAGAATGATTCTCCATCTCATTTCAGCCCTCCCATAATCCTACTCCCGAATGGGTTATGGGCCTACTCACTAATCACCCGATTTGGCCCGGTTAAGCAGTTTTTCACCCTCCAAACCTTGTTTCAGCCATATCTCCCAAACGGTAAGTCCGTTTGGCTATTATGACCACTCTACGGAAAGAGAAACTATCAAACGAATCAAATGAAAGTGGTTTCAGGTCAAAATTCCTTTCCAATCAAAAGTTATGGCCAAAACAGTACCGACTAGGGGCAAAATGGTCATTTAAAAATCGACAAAAATCATGGACATGGGAAATGAATCTAATAGATGTTTCCCAAAGTTACATGACCATACGACTTCACATGGGAAAGAAATAAATATTCTACGATCCTATGATGTGTAGAATACGGGTCGTTACACTCTTCCCCCCTTAAGAAATTTCGCCCCCGAAATTCCCTAATCCAAACACACACAAAGGTCCCGCATGCCTATCAATCATAAAACAACCATCAAACATGCAAAACAAGCAAAACAAGTCTGTCCTAGCATGCGGAATAACTAAATCGCAAAGTAAATCTTACCAGGCAAAGAGTTCTGGATAAGCCTTCCTAATGCTCTCCTCTGTCTCCCAAGTGCAATCATTCTCGTTCTCGCCCCACTGAACCTTGACTAGCTTCACCGACTTCCTTCGAAGTTGCTTTGTATCGTGCCCCACAATACGGATCGGCTTGCGGTTCCCAACCGCCTCAGATTCTACCTCGAAGTCCTCTAACTGATCAGGTGAAATAGCCATATCTGAGTCGTGAACGAACTTCCTTAGTTGGGAAACATGAAACACATTGTGAACTCCCGCCATTTTCTCTGGTAAGCCAACTCTATATGCCAAATTCCCGACTAATTCAAGAACAGGGAATGGGCCAACAAATCTTGGTGCTAACTTGCCTCTCCTGCCAAATCGAATCACGCTCTTCAACGGAGAGATCTTGACAAACACCAAGTCACCAACGGAGAATTTCAAGTCTCTTCTCCTCTTATCGGCATAACTCTTCTGCCTATCCTGAGCAGCTTTCATTCGTTGCTGAATGATCTTGATCTTATCGGAAATTTCCCTCACCACATCTGGTCCAAGCACAAACTTCTCGCTAGTCTCTATCCAACATGATGGTGAGTTGCACGGTCTTCCGTACAAAGCTTCATATGGAGCCATACCGATACTGGATTGGTAGCTATTATTATATGCAAACTCCACTAGATGCAAATGGTCATCCCATGATCCACCAAAATCCAATATACACGCTCTCAAGAGATCTTCCAATATACGATTCACCCTCTCTGTCTGACCGTCGGTCTGAGGATGATATGCGGTACTGAGATGTAATCCTGACCCTAGAGCCTCTTGCAAGCTTTTCCAAAACCCACTAGTGAACAACGGGTCTCGGTCACTCACAATGCTTTTGGTTACTCCATGAAATCTCACTACCCACTTCATATACAATTCTGCCAACTTGGCTGCCGTTCTGGTCGATTTGACTGGTATAAATCTTGCGCTTTTAGTCAATCGATCCACAATTACCCAAATGCTATCATACCCCGATCTACTCCTTGGTAAACCATCGATGAAATCCATCGAGACTTGCTCCCATTTCCATTCGGGAATTTCTAGTGGTTGCAACAACCCACTAGGCTTCTTCTGCTCGGCTTTAACTAACTGACAATTCATGCATTTGGATATAAACTTCCCAACGTCTCTTTTCATCCCTTCCCAGTAGTAAGTCTGTCTCATGTCTCGATACATCTTATTACCACCGGGATGTATAGTCAGTTTTGAGTGATGACATTCCCTAAGCACTTCATCTCTCAAACCATTCACGTTGGGCACAACTAATCTTCCATTCTTACGAAGCCATCCATCTCGATCAAGTCCATACACATTCATCTCCTCATCAATACCCATCTCTACCTTGGAGATGATTTCCAATAGATTAGGATCGTCCCTCTGGCTGGAACCAATCCGCTCTATCCAAGTAGGTCTGATCGTCAAACTAGCTAGCATAACCGGATCCAATTCGCACTTTGGTCTGAAATCAAACCCCGCGATATACTCCAGTTGCTTCCATTCAAGAAACATTGCCCCTAAGTTGGCATGTCTCCTACTCAAGGCATCGGCTACCGCATTACCCTTCCCAGGTGTATACGCGATATCAAAATCATACGAAGCCAAGAACTCTAACCATCTCTGCTGACGGAGATTCAGATCTTTCTGAGAGAAGAGATACTTTAACGATTTGTGATCGGTAAACAACTCGAATCTTTCTCCCAAGAGATAGTGTCTCCACATCTTCAGTGCGAATACAATCGCTGCCAATTCCAAATCATGGGTAGGATACTTCTTCTCATGCGGCTTTAGCTGTCGACTAGCATAAGCTACAACCCTACCTTCTTGCATCAATACTGCACCCAGTCCGGTACCACAAGCATCTGTGTATACCGTCATCTCTTCATTCCCTTTAGGAATAACTAACACTGGCGCACGCGTCAACTTCTCCTTTAGACTCTTGAAGGCATCCTCACACACTCCGTCCCAGACGAAGGACTGATTCTTCTTAGTCAACTGAGTCAACGGTGCTGCAATCTTGGAGAAGTCCTGGATAAACTTACGATAATATCCGGCTAATCCCAAGAAACTTCTTACATCTGTTGCATTCTTGGGCGTAGGCCAATCCTGTACCGTAGCCACCTTCGCAGGGTCCACGGCAATACCACACTCTGAAACAACATGACCCAAGAATCTTACTTCCCTTCTCCAAAAATGACACTTAGAGAATTTCGCTTTCAATTGGTGTTTCCTCAACACCTCCATCACTATCCTCAAGTGTCCCTTGTGTTCCTCCTCTGTCCTTGAATATACAAGGATATCATCCACGAACACAAGAACAAACTTATTCAACTGATCTCTGAATACTCGATTCATAAGATCCACAAAATAGGCTGGTGCATTAGTCAACCCAAATGGCATAACCAACCACTCATAAAATCCAGACGGCGTCCTAAATGCCATTTTCGGAACACTCTCATCTGTTACTCGAAGCTGATGAAATCCTGTCGCGAGGTCCAACTGGGAGAACACTCTTGCTCCTTCCAGCTGATCAAACAAATCATCTATCCGCGGTAGAGGATACTTATTCTTCCTCGTTACCTTATTCAACTCGCGATAGTCCACACACAAACGAAGGGAACCATCTGCCTTAGTGGCAAACACAACTGGTGCTCCCCACTCGGAGACACTCCTTCTAATCAATCCCTTCTTCAAAAGATTGCTGACTTGCACCCCGAGCTCTCGCTGCTCCCTCGGTGCCATACGATGAAGTGGCATCACTATAGGTCTGGCATCTTTCACTAAATCAATACGGAACTCAATCTCTCGGTGTGGTGGAAGCCCGGTCACCTCCTCGAAGACGTCCGGATACTGGCCAACCACGGGCACATCTGACAACTCATCCTGCGGGATGTCGAGGGAATTTACAAAACTAGCCATAACCCCATCACTAGGTAGACTACCAAACACTACCCTCCGCCCATCATCCGCCCTCACTGTCACCAAAAAGCCCTCACAGTCTACCACCACCCCGTATCTTTGGAGCCAATCGACTCCCAATATAATGTCATACCCAGTAAAGCCCAAAACAAAGCAATCACATACAAACATACATCCATGACTCGATAAGACCAAATTCTTGCAAATCATACTAAGGCTAGTCGAACCACCAATCGGGTTCGTCACAATCAATGGTCTATCGACTATCTCGGGTTCCAGTCCCAACCTATCTACCAGGTCACTAGATATGAAGGAACGGGAAGCCCCAGTATCAAACAAAACTCGAACTGGTATATCATAAATAGAAAGCATACCTTGAATAACAACATTCTTCCCTTTCTCCGCCGCGGTTGGGGCATTCGACGAAGAAGGAATAGCATCAAGAGCATATGCTTTCACAATCTGCCTCTCCTTAAGAGGTTGCAGACACTTATCTTTCTGATGTCCCACTTGACCACAGTTGTAGCACTTCCTTTCCGCTGGCTTGGCCCGACATTCCTTAGCATAATGGCCCTTCTTTCCACAGCTGAAGCACTCAACATCCTTCTTGCTCTTTTTCTGGCCACCCTTAGATTGGTCCTGCTTCCTCTTATTCTGAGAGCTATTCTTGCCTCCACCACCTGCTTGCGGCTTTGGCCCTTCTGCAGATGCAGCCTCGGTCTTTGACTTAGGGTAAAGACTCTCTGATCTCAAAGCTTTCCCCACAATCGATTCAAAAGTCTCATCGATGTGGTTGATAAGCCTTTCCCCCAAGTACCCATCCAAACCAGTAATGAACTTCTCATTCTTCTTCTCAGGAGTATCGATAAGAGACAGTCCATACTTCGACAAAGTGTCGAACTCAGCAATATAATCAGAAACTGCCCTCCCATTCTGCTTCAGTTCCAAGAACCTCTTGAACAACACTGACTTCTGGGCAGCTGGAATAAACTTCTCGCTAAAGCGAGCCTTGAACTGAACCCAAGTAACTTGGTCCTCTGGAGTAGCTGTTCTGATAGCATTCCACCAATTCATCGCTCGCCCTTGCAACTGACGAGACGCTAGCCTTCTCTTCATCGCATCCTCAAGACCCAAGTCATCAAAGATACGATCACAGCTATCCATCCAATCTTGAACATTTGTGGCCGACTCCGTTCCGTGGAACGGCTTCCCACCAAGATTAGTGTAATCCTTGCACAACTTGGCGAAATCGACCCTCGGTGCCTGCACTACTGGGCCAACACCAGCTCCGGGATTGGGAACTGCCCCTTGCACTTCTCTAAGCATGTCCCTCATGAGGTTGGTAAACATCGCCCTCATGTCAGCGGCATTCCCATTATTGGCCCCTCTACCAGTACCTCTAACATGTCGGCTCATCGTCAATCTGTAAAAGGAAAACGATTAACGACCCCATAGTGGTACTAGTGCAGTGCAACTTCATTCTTATACTACTAATAGTATATATATATACATAGTTTTTGAAAACCAAAGTAATCACAAATACGCTCTCTCGTATACGTACTAACTCTCCCTAGTGTCTTTCCCTAGGTTAACTACGCAACCTAGAGCTCTGATACCAAGTGTGACGGCCCGCCCCGCACCAACCGACATTTACTCCATAAGTGCGCTGTACACATGTCCAGTTAGCACGGAACGGGTCGTGAGAAGGAAAGGGAAGAAGAAAAGGAACATACAAAGAACCTGTAGCATGTCTCACAGCGCATAGAACAAAATATAATAGTAACATACTTGACATAAAACAGGAGAGACAGTGCATAAGCTGAAAATCAGAACTAAACATCGTAGCAGCGGAAATCCAAAATACAGCTTATTACAACTTTCAAACTGTCTCAAGCAAAAGCAAGATAAATGAGGTACACTACTAATGCCCAAGTAGCGACCACCAACGACACAGGGAGAATGTGCATATACATATAATACGTGGAAGCCTCCTGCCCGCCTCCGAATCAGCTACTCGCACACCACCAGCTAACCTGTCTCTAGTCTGCTCGTGTGAGCACCCAGAGTAATAAGAGGAGACATAAAACTCTGGGTCAGACATAAAGCCTGGTATGAGCGATAAGCATCTAAAGTGAACAATAACAGGTAGACTAAAACATACCTGAACCTGGACCTGCAACCAAAGAGTTAGCACTACGTACTGTACAACACTCTAAGGTATCATATCAAACAGTGTAAAGATACGGAGGTGGGGGAGGTGTGCATGTCATAGGGATGGCAAACAATCAAACATAGCATCCATCCTCACATCTCCCACTCAGTGCGTAAAGCATACGATATTCACCACTTCGATCACCCACTATTCCTTGCTACGATCACTTTGCCCCATGAAGTCATAAATGGCTTCACTGCACTGATAACGTAGCCACTGATTCCTCACTATGTCCACTTGCCCCATGGAGTTATTCACCCCATCTGCGCTGGCTCATAGCCTTACTAATCCTTACTATGTCCACTTGCCCCATGGAGTTATTCACCCCATCTGCGCTGGCTCATAGTCTTACTAATCCTTACTATGTCCACTTGCCCCATGGAGTTATTCACCCCATCTGCGCTGGCTCATAGTCTTACTACGCATCACCTTGCCCCTCGGGTCATAATGACCCTACTGCACTGATAACGTAGTCTTGCTACCATCACTTTGCCCCTCAGGTCATAATGACCCTACTGCACTGATAAGTAGCCCATCATTCTTAGTGGTGAATCGAAGTTATGAACGTCGACAACTCCTTAGCACACGTCCCGCAGCAAAGTCCAACCATGAAGTGAACTCGTTGGTTCCCAACTGGTTCCGGAATCCTGAGCTCTAACTTCCCATATTGGACTACCTTTGCATCTCGGGTTATTGGTCAATACTGGGTCGGGTCGGGTTCTTCCTCAGGTCATCGGTTCGGGTCGGTGTTCTTTATCCGTTCGGTTCGGGTCCCCCTTTTGATGCGGTTCGGGTCGGCATTCCTTCGGGTTCGAGTCAGCTGCTTCTTCTTCTTCGGGTCGGGTCGGTGCTTCCTTTCAGTTCGGGTCGGGTCCTTCTTGGTTCGTGCTTTCGATCCGTCTTCATGCTCCCCTTCATATGCTCCTATCCGATCCGCTTTCTTGCTCCTGCTCTGATTCGCCTTTGTATTTCCGATCCGATCCGTCCTCTTCGATCCGATCCGTCTTCCTCTATCCGATCCGATCCCAGTTCAGCTAGCGTGGCCTTCCTTTTTGCCACTTTTCCAAGTGTTGGGTTCCGATCCGATCAGATTCTTTGCTCAGTTCCACATATCCGATCCGAGCCCCCTTATCCGATCCGAACCCTGCACTGTTTTCTGAAACTATTCCAGCAAGTGCTTACGCCATTCGACGACGTTTTCGACCATTCTAACTATTGGTATCAATCACAAAGCATTTCATACAGTCATAGCAACATGCATAATCAACCACAAACATCATTCACATCAATATCATAGGTTAAAATGGATCAAACATACCCAAAATCCCATATTTCCCCTTAAGCATGTTTAGGTGAAACTAATGATAGGATTAGCAAAACTTAACCAAATTAACCCAAATTCATATCAGAGGTCTAAAACATCATTTAAGAATTTATGAATATTTTTCCCAAATTTTATCATACTTAAGTTCGCTAATTAGCACTAATCACCCCTAATTAGCCATAATTAGTGTAAAACTATGCAAATCACTCACCTTAGCCACAAAACAAACTAAGATCTGAAATAATGCTCTGATTTGATGTGAATCTCAATGCCAACAGCAGCTCCAAGGTTGATTTGGTGAAGATCTTCTTTGATTAGGGGTTGCTAAGCCAAATCCTTGACCAAAAGATGATTTGGAAGTGATTTAGAGGTTGGAGGCCATTTTTAGGGATCCTTGGTGATAAGTGGAGGCTAGAAAACTGAAATAGAATGATTCTCCATCTCATTTCAGCCCTCCCATAACCCTACTCCCGAAATGGGTTATGGGCCTACTCACTAATCACCCGATTTAACCCGGTTAAGCAGTTTTTCACCCTCCAAACCTTGTTTCAGCCATATCTCCCAAACGGTAAGTCCGTTTGGCTATTATGACCACTCTACGGAAAGAGAAACTATCAAACGAATCAAATGGAAGTGGTTTCAGGTCAAAATTTCTTTCCAATCAAAAGTTATGGCCAAAACAGTACCGACTAGGGGCAAAATGGTCATTTAAAAATCGACAAAAATCATGGACATGGGAAATGACTCTAATAGATGTTTCCCAAAGTTACATGACCATACGAATTCACATGGGAAAGAAATAAATATTCTACGATCCTATGATGTGTAGAATACGGGTCGTTACACCTTCATCCCAAGGATGCATGTAGGAGCTTGTCTAATCATGGCATCTCACTCTACTTCCACTTCTCTAAGCATGCTCAGCTCCACTGCTTCCGCGGTATCTTGTAACACTTTCGCAAGTGCGATACGTGAAACATGTCGTGAACATCACTAAGCTCGTTGCCTCTTCTCATGTCCCTCTAGGATACATAACCTTAAAAGATCTTCAAGGATTCTATTCACCCTTCTATGTCCGTCCATCCATCTGTGGATGATAAGCGATACTCGTATTTGCCGCCTTTTGCATATCACCTTTACCTCTTGCATCGAAAACTGCTCCAAGCCCTGTCCCGCAAGCACCGGTATACACTGTGAATGGCTTACTCCCATCTGGAAAAACTAGAACTGGAGTTGTCGTCAAAACCCTATTCAAACATTGGAAAGCATCGTCACAGTCAACATCCCAAGCAAAAGTCAAGTACTTCTTCGTTAACCGAGTAAGTGGGGCTGATATCTTCGCGAAGTCCTTAATGAACTTCCTATAATAGCCCGCCAGTCCTAAAAAAGCTTCTTACTTTTGTTGCGTTCTTAGGAATCTTCCAATCTTGGATTGCCACCACTTTGCGGGATCCACAACTATCCCCATTCCGAAATGCTCCTTCTTATGAACCCCTTCAAGCAACTCTCTAACTTGATTACTGAGTTCTCTACTCTCTCTCGGAGCCATGTGGCGTACTGGTAATGCAACTGGCTTTGCATTATCTATTAGGTATATACGAAAGTCTACCTTGCGCCTCGGGGGTAAACCCCGAACTTCATCGAAGACGTTACCATATTCACGAACCACACGAACAAATTCCAAATCATCGTTGGATGCCTCAAGAGATTCTAGGTAGATAAGCATCACCAGACCTTTAGGGTCACAAGAAATAACAAGGGTCTCTCTACAACGAGTCAACAATCTAAATACCCTTCTTTCACAGTCTAGGATGGCACCGTATCCGGCTAGCCAATCCATGCCTAGAATCAAGCCATAGCCCAAGAAGCCAAGAACGAAGGCGTTGCATTCAAACCCAACGCCCAAGATAGACACTCTCAAATTCCGACAAATCATCGAAAGATGAGCCGAACCAGCAATAGGATTTGAGACTACTATGGGATCCGTAACTAGACTAGTATTTAGGTGCAGTGTTTTCAACTAACAAAGCAGATACAAACGAGTGTGAAGTGCCAGAATTCAAACAAGGTTCGAACAGGATGATCAAAAAGAAAAACCAAACTTCTAACCAAGATATTTCTACCTTTATCAGGTATGCCAGCCGTGAGGGAACGCGTCTGCCATCCAGAAGATCATGTACATTGCCCTTACCTTTGTCTTTTTCTTCTTTGGACGATCCTAATAAGATGTTATGTTTCTCCGTAACGATAACAAATAGTCTTCTTCTTCTTTCTAACATCTTTATTTAAGTAGTCATGTATTTCACAAGTGTGCCCCTTCCTTTTCTCTTGGCCCCTTGTTATCCTTACCTCCTTTCTTTGGATCTATTTTCTTATCGTGTGTACTATCCATGTCTCTCCTGCACATTCTCCATTCGTGACCTCCAACCAAAATGAGGTTTCGTCCTTCGTTAACCAAGTGGCTAGCTAAGCTTCCTCCCATTGTCCATCTTAAAGATACTAACAAGTCCTCCCTTCCCTCTAGCTTTGACAAACGTCCCATCCCGTGAAGCGGTTTTCCGCCCATCGTACAGAAGTTCTTACATATCTTAGAAAAAGCATCCATATGCAGAGGAAGAAATTCAAAAAAAAGAAAGAGGAAGAGATTCAAACGGAGAACCGAAGGAAAGATATATGGCTCTTGGGGGTTATGTTTTTAAAACAAACTTTTCTCTTGAAAATACTTTCCTTAAAACATATTTTTGAAAGTATTTCTTTATAAAAACGCTTTTGAAAAAAATAGTTCTTCAAAATCCTTTATCCGTTTTGTTAACCTTTAGCTCTGATACCACGTGTAACACCCCATGTCCATTAATGACACTCTCAAAGGGAATGCATTAACTTTCATGGAGTATTATTAGTGTATAGAACAGAATATAACAAGACAGATACATATATTGGTACTTGAAAATTTTAAAACAACTTTTATTGCAGTGGAGAAATAGTTTGATTACAACAACTTCATAAACCAAGTACACTTAATATCCATCTTGACAAATTGTTTTCAGAGTACATAAAGTAAAAAAGCACAACCCCAACATAAGTAGCCATAAAAGAGATGAGCTGAACTTTACTTTTAGCAATCCAAGCACTTCCAAAAGAGAGAGAAAGAGACAAAAATCAAGCTCCACAAGTACTAGTCCCACCCTGAGAACCTGGGGGGAAAGGAAGAAAAGAGGCGAAAACAAGGGGTTCAGACATAAAGTCTGGCGAGTACAATAAATTTAACAATATAATTATTAAAGTAATTAGGATAAGGCATAAACTGGTAAAACAAGGAATGACTGTGAAACAAGTGGGCAAGTCAAAACAAACAAGAGGAATATTCTGGCGTTAATCTCGTTCCTAATCGCCATAGGATAATTACTATACTGCACCAATGCTAACTACACCGCACCATTACTAGTCCCATACTGGAAGTTGATCCCTCTTACTAATCATAATTATAATAATAGTAGTTTCGTGTATTCCTAGCTGTTATCGTAGGTGCCGCCTGCTCCTACCTCCACTAGTTGTACCCACTACCCTCCCCAGTCTAGTTCCAACATTTATTCATAATATGGTAGTTTCTTGTACTCCGAGCTGCTGTCATAGGTGCCGCCTGCCCCTATCTCCGCTAGTCGTACCCACTATCTTCCTCATTCGATCGGCTCCCTAACTCGTAGATACCCATGCTGGTCCCACAGTGGGGTGTATCACTCCCCAAAGTGGCAACCCAATACCACTAAAGATGCATGGTTTATATCTACACGATGCAACAACGTCTTACCTACCAGCCCGGGTCCATGCACGCACATGACCCCGTTGGACTTGCGTTGCCACCGTTAACCCGTTTTGACCACTTACAATCAAACCCAGTAAGCGTGTCCCGTCCTCGATCTAACTCGAGCTCACAAAGATACTTAATGGGTTACTGGTTTGAAATGGGTCCCCCATGCTTGACACAACCTTTCCACCTATGCTTGGTCCCCACAAGAATTTTCTACTTAACCCCTTCTTATTCATGTCTACTTTACATGTTTCAATTTAGTTAAGTGTTTCTAATCGTATTCCACATGTCTCCCATGTCATCCACTTAACCCCCATGTCCTACCACATGTTTATCTTGGTTAAGTGTTAATGATTATATCCCACATGTCACCCATGTTACCCACTTATCAAATCAACATGTGTTATTGGTTAAGATTGTCTTAGCCCTATCCGCTTATCAGATATATATATATATATATTTGGTTAAGCTGGTCTTAACCCTATCCACTTATGTATTATTGGCTAAGTTGGTATTAACCCCATCCACTTATCAGATCAATATGTATTATTGGTTAAGTTTGCCTTAACCCAATCCACTTATCAGATTAATATATATATTATTAGTTAAGCTAGACTTAACCCTACCCACTTTTCAAATTAATATATATTATTGGTTAAGCTGGTCTTAACCCTACCTACTTATCAGATTATTGGTTAAGCTGGTTTTAACCTTATCCACTTATCAAATTATTGGTTAAGTTGGTCTTAACCTTATCCACTTATCAGATTATTAGCTAAGCTGGTCTTAACCCTATCCACTTATCATGTTATGTATCATATATATATATATATATCATATAACATGTTTTACTTAATTTGTGATTAAGTACCTCTTAGTTCACAAATACATTGGTTAAGAGAATAACTCCCTAAGTATCAACCCCGAAGACCGAAATCAACATCAGATTGGTACTCAGAGAATTACTCCACTCAATCAAACTTCTGTTTGTCATTCATATTCGTCTTTGATCAGCATTAATCAATTATTAATGCACAGACCTCCCACATTAAGTCGATTTCTTGTGGCCACTGGATATGCCGGGCAGTTCCGGGAAGACTTCTACCACAAGCCAGACTTAACCTCGTGCCTAAGTATCATTTAATTTATGCCTTTGACCTCTCACATTAGACTACCGTTAGTGGTTGCTGGATTTGCCGGGCGGGTCCGGGCAGTCATACCACAAACGAGTCTAACCTCGTGTCTTAGGCCTTTATTACTCATTTAATTTATACCTTTGACCTCTCACATTAGACTACTGTTTGTGGTTGTTGGATTTGTCGGGCGGGTCTGGGCAGTCTTACACCCCAAACAAGTCTAAGCTCGTGTCTTAGGCATTTATTATTACACATTATTATTCGACCCCAATTTGAATTAATGTCTCCATTTTAAATTGTCAATAACTTCCAATTTTAATCCATGTCCATAATTGTCACCAAAATTATGTCCATACTTTTTAGGTATATAAATTATACCAATTAATGTCTCAATTTAACTACCTGCCTTTGAAGCCATTTTATGCCAATTCACAATTTTGCAAATTTAATATTTTCCCATTGTCCTCACGCTATTCGTTCGTTTTAATACAATGTATGTTAGACTTGAAAATAGCCTAACTTATAAAAAGAAAAGCAACATCACAACTTGCATAACACATAAAATAGATCTAAGAATCATGACATAAGTTTGCATAGCCAATAACTTGCATGGGCAATGGATATACATAAATTTGCATAAACTATCATGGATCTAAATATAGATCTAAACATGTAATCATGAACTTGCATATATGGTTATGGTTTTTCCTATAACTTGCATATGAATTTCATTCAAACTAGCATATGATTCACATACAAAACTTGCATAGGCAATGGGCATATAGAACATAAATTTGCATAACTATGTACTGCCATGGATCTAAATATAGATCTAAACACAATGATGTGAACTTGCATATAGATCTAAACATGTAAATCAACACATGTTTTCATACAAACTAGCATATGTATCTACATGATTCACATATGAACTTGTGTATAATCCACCTACGAACTTGCATAAGATTCATAAACTAGCATATGATTAATGTCCCAAACTTACATAAGAGGAATCAAGTTAAATATGTACAATTCAACATATGAAATAGATCCACAATAACAAAACTGTCAATGATAACATCACATGATTTAAAGTCATATTTTCATAATCCCAATTATAACTTATCACAATTAAATTAATTAATTATTTTATGAATGAAATTATACTCACTAACAAAAGAACAGTCTTGTTTTTCTAGGATCTGTATTCTAAAACTGAATTGCTCACCTTTGATGTAGACTAATTATTATTCTAATTTAGATTAGATTTGATTTTGATTCTTGCTTCTATCTTGCTTTTGAGTTGAAAGAGAATGGCGGCTACTCTAGGTTCACCATTGACAGCATGATGGCTCTTGGTATGAATTAGTGTGATTTTAGGTTGAGGGTTAGGTTGATTATATAGAATTTTAATTAATTAAGAGCCGTCAGATTAAACTAGAAGAAATCAAGACCATCCAGACAAGATAGAATAACCACCTCAACCCTAATGACTCAGCAGTGAGTCAAAATATCGTCACATTTCAGATCTTCCCGCGGGGGAGGGGGTAGGTCGACCCCCAGGTCGACCTGTATATAGGGAGGTCGACCCCCTGGTCAACCTGGCCTGGGGTAGGTCAACCCCCAGGTTGACCTGCCTTGGTATTTGATTTTATGAATTGTTTTATCTAAATTTTTGAAACTTCTGAGGGCCATAACTTCTTCATACGAAGTCCGATTTTTGAAAACTTGGACTCTATTCCAAGCAGAATTTCGAGATGAACGCAATGGCGTAACCCATTTCCCTTAATTCTCAATTTAACAATTAAGTATTCTTAAATTTATAAATTTTAATATTTAAAATTACGGGGTGTTACATCTAGTAGTTTGTATTATGTTTTTGGGACTCTTAAATCCTAGATACATGGGGACACAAGCCAAGGGGGTGGCTTGTGTCAAGTTGTGTGGAACCCATAATATTCAGTATCCCTGTTGTTATCTTGGTAGGGACCCCCCGCTAGGAAGGGGTCAGAGTAAGCTTCACTGAACTGGATTATAATAGATTCAAGGTTTGGAGGTGGGTACGGGCGCGTTCCGACGGAGTCATGAGCGTGCATGGGTCCGATTACGGGAAACTAAGACATTGTAACACCTACGGATATGGCTGTGTTATATAAGTCGATGGTTTAGGGACTGATACACCCTACTACCGGGGCTAACACGAAATGTTCAAGTAATAGGGAGCCGACTGCATGGGTAGTAATTAGGGTAACACCTAATCCTATTAATACTAGTAAGTTGGTCCAGTAGCTTGATTCTTGGGATATGGATGAGAAGTTTAATTTACTTTTATCTGGTTTTGACATCTCGCTTACCTCGTACATATATACATGTTTTACTTACCTTCTCTTCCAAGTATTATTATCTGTCTTGATACCTTTCTATATGCTTAGGTAAAGATTACTGGAACTCGCTAGATTTATGTCTAACCCTTTTTTTCTCCTCTCTCTCTCTTCCTTTCCCCCCTCAAGTTCTTAGAGTGGGAGTGGTCAATAGTTGAGATCGTGATTTGGCTTGGACTTGGATTGCACTCCTTTTTCATGTATTTTCTTCAGTTTATTCATGTTTATTGTAACGACATTTGAGGGATATTGTTATGGTTTTTGTACTATGATATTATTTAGATATATGATGATGGTTTCTGATATTTGAGATGTAATGGCATGTTTTAAGTTGAAATAAAAGCTTTAAGTTTTTCGCTGCTTTATTTATATATGTCATGTAAATTTAGTTGTTGTTTACCTATTGCGCTTCACGAAACTTAATGCATTCTCTTAAGAGTGACATTGACAGACATGGGGTGTCACAACGTCCGTCGGGGGAAAAGTCATAAATGACGATTAATCGTCTACCTAGCCTATAAGTAATAAGTAACTTCTTCCTATCTCTCGCATTATGTGTGGGTTGCGAATATGCGTGAATGAGGAAGCCTTAAATTAGTAAGACTTGGTAGTTGGTGTCCTCTAATTTAAATTACTAAATAGCAAACTACCTAGTAAGACATTAAGTGATCAACGGATCCTCTTTTATGGTATATTATTAGTGAGGCCATAAGTGGCTATATAGATATAAACCATTTCCTTTATTATTAGGGTATTGAGTAGTTGAGGATCCCGTCTCTTAGTTTTGGTGTTTGTTCAAACGGTGGTTTAAGGGATTCATAGTTATGCGTAAAAGTTCTATCTTGGAATTATGATTATGTTAACTTTAGGAAGCTTTACCTTAGATATGGTAGTTAATTGTCGTGCATAATCTTGACAAGGTTTGGTTAGAATTACTAGCCGTGATTCGGATGAAACCAAACGGGATGCATTTGTGTATTGTAGGAAGTGTTATACAAATCATCATGACTTATTGTTCTGACCCCCCTCCTCATAACAACTCTTATGTCTATCTCAGGGAAGACAGGTTTTGCAAATATTCAGTTTGGGTTTTTGTTCTTGTTCTCTCATTCTCAGTATTAATGTGGTAATACGCTTTTAAACTAGTTGCCTTAGTCGATACTTGTTATCCTATCATATTTCCGTTGTGAGTAGTTTATTGTACTTTGATTATAATCATGCTCAATATTTATAGGTATCATATTTATACTCTCCATGTTTGGATGAATTTGAGTTTCGATTTTTGTTAAAATTTTGGGTTCGGAAAAGTATAGGGTGTTACATGGGGAGAAAGGCTACTACAACGAATGTTTTTCTTCAAGATGCAGAAAAGACGACGTTAAGTCATATTGAGGTGACTGTCGGAGAGAGAGAGAGTTGGGAGATACAGGATGATATCCTATGACATACAATGACCATGGGGGATATTTCCATATTGTGATGACTTCGGATGGGAGTCTTATGGACAATCTAGTGATGGGTTCCACTGTGGAGAACATGTGCAAAGGGATTACCGATACACATGGTTTTTGCGGTTACTCTTAAAGAGGAGGTAGTGGGTCTGATGTCCATTTGGACCGGTTGGGTCCTCCTGGTTTCCGTCGATAGGAGACTTATGGCTTTCACCTGGACCAAAGGGATGTCCTTACCTTGGGGCGTACACATTGATGCAACCTAGGTCCTAACCGACTGAGTGGCATGGATTCGAGTATCATGGAAACCGAGCAGTATCCTATATCCAACGCACCGACTGAGTGAATATGAGGATGGTTAATGGATGTTATGGTTGTTTACTTATTTGTTACTATTTTGTGCCTAGACATCTATCATACCTTCTTTACTTTATGTTTATCATAGTGTAGCATATATTGATCGTTATGTGCTAACTTTGTGGATGTAGGAGTAGGATATGTATGATTCTTCATACCCTTCGTGTCATATATACTATTACAATTTTTATAGTACTTTGAGATTTTTTTATCGCTCACACCAGACTATTGTCTACCCTAAGGTTTTATTTCCCTCTTATTTCCTTGAGTGCTCATTGACGATGCTGATAAGCAGGCCAAGTGACATGCATGACTATTATTTGGAGTTGTGCAGGTGGATTCGCAAGAGGCTACATTTTACATTTATACTTGTATCCTTACTGTTTATTTTGTTTTGTGACATTGTGGAGCATTGACAATGTTATATATCTTTATTAGAGACAGTGTATCAGCTGGGTTTATTTATATCTTGTATAAACTCTACTACTATTGTTTATAATTTTATGAGTGTGTATACTCTTACTATATGGTTTACATAGTTAATAATGTCTCGCCTGTTTTATATCTGTTATTGTTACTATTATACGTTATTTGGTGCGTTGCGAAATCTATGACAGATTTCGTGGTTGTGTTTATGGTTTGTTTCTTCCTTCCTCT
Source organism: Allium sativum (assembly GCA_030737875.1). Taxonomy (NCBI): domain Eukaryota; kingdom Viridiplantae; phylum Streptophyta; class Magnoliopsida; order Asparagales; family Amaryllidaceae; genus Allium; species Allium sativum. The sequence continues at coordinate 283,021,647 of CM060919.1, read as the reverse complement.
TCTCTTCTATTTCCTTCTTTTATTTCTCCTTTCTCTTCTTTTCTGCTAATTATTTCTCATAACAATTGATGTACATCGATCGAAAGTTTGTACAACACAAAATTTTGGTTATGAGCATTAGTGGTGTATAGCGGTTCGTTACATCATACGTATTACCTAACCTACTCATCATCATCCTCGATGAGTACCCGAGGTAATAAGAGAAAACATAAAACCTTGCGTTAGACAACAGTCTAGTGTGGGCAATAAATAAGTATCAAAATACCATAAAATTCGCGATAGTATACGACACAAAGGGTATGAAGAATTATAATTAACCTGTCCCTACATCCACAAAGTCAGCACATATAAAATATATATTTGTCTATGATAATCATCATGGTGTATTCCACATTAGAACATTAAAGGCGGCTAAATATTCAAATCCATGATATCTACACAGTGTGACGCCTCTAAGGTGTTAAATGATTAAGAAAACATAGCATCCATCATCCATCTTTGCATTCGCTTATTAAGTGCATGAATATACATAATATTTGTATGATCCTATTGTCAAACCTGGGATGGCTTTAGTACTGATTCCTCATACTTGACTCCACGTAATCAAACGGCCAGGAACTAAACTATCCATAATAGTCTGGGGGACCCGGATCTAAGAGCCATCATCGCTCCAAGGGTAATTGTCACCCATGTGAATATATAGGGCCATTGTCACCCATGTGAATATATAGAGCATTGTGACCCAATGGACATCACAAAAGGACTCCCTGCTCTACCAGTACATATCGAAACCTACAAATATTATGAATCCCATAGCACACGCTTCCCCATAACATAGTCCAACATGGATTACCCATCTAGCCTCCCCTCAAAGCCACTATAGTCCTATGATCTTTGGATCATTGTCAATTGTAGAATGTTACCATCTCCAGTGCATTCCATTCATAATCCCATCATCATGACTCAAAGTCCCTCACTCTGCATCTTGGGGAAAACCAATCCATCATATAAGAATCCGCTTTCCATCATGGAATCACTGATGAACCGCTACATCTAAGCACCACATCTTTACCCCTCGCCAAAACCACCAGTTGAAAATTCATTACTTTGAAATCAATGTCGAATGATTCATCACATCTTGCGCCTTGAAAATACACCATCATCAATGTCAAATTGGCCTAAATGATCAACATCAATAGAAGTCGATATCGACTACTTCAGAGTAATCAATAGCGACCATTATGATTATGTCATTAACCTAAAGTGGTTAAATACACATCAAACGAAAACATCCGACATTAGTCATGAAATCCAAGCTCGTTGCCTAGTCCATCATCCAACTTTAGATCCATTTCCAAGCTTCATTTTTACTTCGTTTTCTGGTATGTCTCAACGCTATAGTGCTCGTCCGTCTTCAACACAACATACATGCTCTGGTGCTCCTTCATGATTCTATCTCCTCCGTTCAAGTCCATTATCCTGGTGTGTTCCTCATCTCTTGTGTGTTTGATCAATAAACACCAATTTTTAGAGAATTATTTTTTTAATAATAGATCTATAGAAAATGACCCATTTAACTAAACTAAACAAACAATGACCTATGCGTCCAATAATTATATAAGTAACTAAACTAACATAAAAGCATCCACTATAGCATCCATGAAACAAATGGTACCTATCTAGAATGATTGAAATGACTTTGGTGTCATAATAATCCAACTCTAATGATATTGTCAAAATAGCGTGTAATAGCATGTAAAATTATAAAATGCGGTGTTTCAAGTTAAAACTAATTAAATTACTTTTGAATTCTTGTATTTATTAATAAATAGTTCAACTGTTCTAGAAATCATATTATAAGAATATAAATAACTTAAAAACATCGATTTTAAACAATACAAGCAATTATAATTTAAGGGGAGACGATACCACTCACTTTGGTCAAACCAGTCCAAACCAACATCAACATGCAGATTTATCCAATACAAGTCCAACAAAAGAAATTATGTCCAAAATGGAACTAGCTACCAAAATTATGCCACATCACCTCCCTAATGTCACATGCATGCATACTCCCTCATGCACATTCATTTTCACATGTTTATTCCCCGTTCAGATCGAATCCAGACTCACCACCTTTAACATCGCTTAACCCGCCTTTTTCTCTGAACCACGAAGCCGCACCACCGCCGCCTCGACTGCCAGCCTTCCACGCCTCCATGCCCAGAAGCTCAACTGCCATCACCGCCTATAGTTACTAGGAAATGGGAAAAACTACAAGTGTTAAACCTTAATTTCTCTCTTCCTTAACTCTCAATCAATACCACACCATTGTCGTTCACTTTATCTCCCTATTCTCCATAATTTTCCATTAGGTGAACGATGGAGGCGGTGTAATCCAAAATAAAAACTATCCATATTTGATATTCCTTTATTTCTAGCCACGTAAATGGTCCGACAAATGAATACCATGAATGAGCTTGTATCGATAAACAACTTTCATATATAAAATTTTGGTTAAAAGTTTATGAATCGAGAGAAGAAATATGGACCATTGAATGGAAATTCCCAATGATGGTTAAGATTAGGGTTTAAGAATGAAAGAATATTATTCTCAAAATATGTGTCCATATTTATAGCGCAAGACCCAAAATGAGCTAAATTGACACAAACTTCGACTCACACATGCAGACTGACGTTTGAATGTAAAATGACCTTATAAACACAACACAATATATCTAGAGACCAAATTCGATTGTCTATGGAACCTAACCATTTTTCAAATATTTTGTTTCCACAGTTGAAATCAACATGCATTCAGAATTCACACGATCAAACGATGCATCAGATCGCTACGAAACTCATCTGTGTGCACCATCTCACTGTAGTAGTTCCAAAAACATAGATTTTATCATAGTTCGGTACTACACCATAAAACTATAATTTTTGCATTTATCAAGACCGTTTTACCCTTAAAAAGTCCAATCTCGAAGTATGGCGATTCGTATACTTTTTATTCGCGTAATGAATTATTCATAATAAACAGAAGTGGTTTTAAGTCCTAGTTCTATCTTGTATGAAAAGTCATTTTTTGAACCATCAATATATTAACGTTCAGTATTTAAATATCTAATTGTCAAAATACGGATTGTTAAAATTTATTTTATGAACTGCTAGAATTGGGGTGGTTTTGAAAAATTATTGGGGGAACATCTTAATACTTACTAAACGGAATCTCAATCTTTCACACTCATAAGAAATCTATAGTTATACATATATGAAAAATTCTCGTTTTAAAGGATTTCGATGTGTACTTATTCTATACATATGTTTAACTTTTAGGGTTTTGAGATCATGAAATATTGAAATGCAATGCACTCTTTTAGGCTTAATGCTTCTTAATACTTTGTCAAGATAAGTTTTAATCTTAAAAATATATTTTAAACCAACTTCAAATAATTTTAGATAATATTACTTATGTTTCAAGGAGGATAACAATGGTATATACATCTTTATAATTCATAAAAAGAAGCAACTCATTTGTATAAGTGTAGTCACTGTAAATCATTTCACATCGAATAAGTATATTATCAAACATCCAAAACATGATGATCTAGCCATATAAAAAGCACAAATCAGGCATATTATCATAGAAATCATTATTCAAAAGTGAAGAGTTATTCCAACATAATGGCTTTCCGATCCTAACTTTTTAACGCTTTTTTTTCAAATAAAGCAGGCACAACGCTTGGCCTTGAACGTGAGACACACGTCCTAAAGGAGAGCAGGTAGGAGTGCTCAATAAGATGGCGATAAGCCTTCTTGGACTTGGCAAAACAAGAAAGGAGAGGAGTTCTATGTGTTTCGATCTTCGTTTAAGTATGTGTGTATATATATATATGTGTGTGTGTGTGTGTGTGTGTGTGTGTGTGTGTGTGTTTGTGTGCGCGCGCGCACGTGCATGCGCTTGTGTGTATGCATGTTCTACTTTCTGCAGAACTTCATTATGATGGAGAACTATTTTGAAAAGGAGAAGAAAGTCATTAATATATTAAATGCAGAGAAAAAATAAGCTTAGAAAAATGAATGGAAATAATGAGAGAAAAGGCCTTGTATGTACAGGCAAATACTAAAAAAAGATCCAAAAACATACCATATCTGTTGCAACACCTCCCCTCACATATGCCACACGCGTCTCTGCCATCTCTTCTCCATGTAATCCTTGACTTCTCATGTTCACATGACTTTGTTTCTTGTCTTCTTATAATGATTTTTTTTAAATATATTATATTTTTAATATAATTTACCATACATATGGTAATTTCTCTTATATACACATGTATATGTATTTCCGCGTGCATGCATATATGTGCATGCATTTCTTAAACCAAATGATAACTATTTGTTAGATCGTTGCGAATTAGAAACCCAATCTCGATTACACTCTTACCTCTCAGTTAATATAAATATATTTAAAATCACAGTTTAGGACTATTCCTATCATTATTTTATAACAAAAAAGGTCTTACTTATCAGTAGCATTTATTGTGGTGTCATGTGGTATCGACTTGCATAATTTTGGAAAGAATGGTTCCAGCATGGAGGATCTTCAATGCAACAACTTCGCGATCTTTGTTTTCTATTTGCGGGACTCACTTTCCTTGTGCTTGGTATGTAATAAAGTGAATAAAGGATATGGTTGATATATCATATGAAGGAAGACTGAAGCCCACCGAAGCTCAACACTCTCTTAAAGCTTGTTCTCAGAAGACAACTCAAGACCCAATAGTTAATTCAAACGTTACACAAATATGTATCTATAAATAATGTTCTCTGTACATTTTTCTGCAATTCAAATTCAGTCATTACAACTTTCTCTCTCATGTACACTTTCTCAAGATCAATAGATCAAATCAATTCATTTGCAAACAAATCATTTTTTCAGAAGTTAAACACAAGAATATCATTCTCAAATCCTTTTATGGTATCAGAGCATCTCGCTTAATAGCTAGATCCATATCTGAAAATCAGTAAAGAATTGAATTGGCATCCCCATCAGAGAAATTTCATCATTTGGGGATTCCTCTCATCAAAGTGTATACACTTATCACGTGAAAGTTGTCGTGATCATCAAGATCAGTGCCACACCAAGTCAAGATCACTCGCTGCATCGGATCTAAGCCTCGCCAAGCACATTTTCCTAGCTGCTACAGACCCAAGCCTTGCCAAGAAACCATAACTGGCTGCACCAATCCTGATAACCAGTTTTCTGGGCAGATCAGGAAAACAGTATCAAGAAAATCAAAGTTCAAGTCACCTGAAAATTAAAGAAAGCTTTTCAAAAGCACTTCCATACAAGAAAAAGATTAGTTTCTCTCCTGATTGCAAGAAACTTCTGAATTATAGTCTTGATTTTGGCATTCTGAACTCAAATTATGGTTGACAAATCAGGAACTAGATCTACCTCATCAAACATTCAGCCCACAAAACCCACAGTCATTTCATCACCTGTAGATCAATTAGTCAAGACATCCATTAGTCCTCAGACCCAATTAATTTCGATAAAACTTGATGAAACAAACTATTTGAATTGGAAATATCAAATAGAAACAGCAATTCAAGGGTACGGTCTTGAGGGATATATCTATGGCACCTTATCTGTTCCATCTGCATGCATTACTGATCAAGAAATCAGAGTAATACCCAATGAGGAATATATAAAGTACCACAGGCAAGATAGACTAATTAGTTCTTGGTTGTTGTCATCTATTAGCAACAGTCTCATATCTCAAGTTGTAGGGTGTAAAACTTCTAATGAAATTTAGGTAAATGTTAAGAGAAATTTTAATGCCCAATCTTCTGCAAAAATAATGCATTATAGAAGACAAATTCAGAATGCTAGGAAAGGTAATGGTACAATGAGAGAATACCTATCTAAGATGAAGACATTAAGCGATCAACTTTAGGCTGTAGGTTAGAAAATGACTGAATCTGAGCAAGTTTTGAACATCTTGAATGGTCTGAGCAATGATTATGAAGTTGTTGAAGCAATTATCTCATCTCAAAGGGTTACTCCACCTCTTAAAGAGGTTCACTCAATTCTACTATCTCATGAGGCAAGACTAGAAAGCAAGAAAATTCAAGAGACAGATTTATTCATAAACTATGCAAATAGTTTTAGAAACAGAGATCAAAGATCAGCACAAAATCCTCAAAGAGGAGGTTTTAACAGTAACAAAGGAAGAGGCAGAGGTAGGACTAACAACAATAATAGGCCTAAATGTCAAATCTGTGAGAGGGTTGGACACACAGCATTAAAGTGTTACTTCAGATTCAATCAGAGTTATACACCGAATCAGTCTACAAGTAATCAAAGGAATAATGCAAATGTGAATGTTGCACAAATGCAGAATGACACAACTAATCAAAGTGATGGAAAGACTGTGAGTGGTGAAGAAACAACAAGAACTGAACACATAAATGATGAAAGCTGGTATCCTTATTCTGGAGCAACTAATCACTTAACAAACAACTTAGAAAACCTGAATCTAGGGTGCAAGAAATATAGAGGTAATCAGTCTTTTCTATGGGAAATGGTAAGTCTATCTGTATAACTCACACAGGTTGTAGTATGATACATGGTAATAAAAAATTACTCTTGAAAAACCTATTTAGAGTGCTAGATATAAAGAAGAACCTACTAAGTGTGTCACCGTTTGCTTAGGACAATCAAGTATATTTTGAATTCTTTCCTGAATACTGTTTAATCAGAGACATTCTAACTAATAAAATTTTATTGTATGGCAATGAAGTCAATGGGCTATACAAATTCAATCAAAACTCCTGCAACAATGATGGAAGAAGAAAACAGAACTGCTATTTCAGTAATAATGGTTCTGAGAAAGAAATGAGTGTGTTTAATATATGGCACAACAAATTAGGTCATCCCAGTACTAGTGTTACTAAGTAGGTCATTGTAGTCAACAATGTTAAGTGTAATGACATTTCTCTACCTTACCCATGCACTTATTGTCAAATGGGTAAATCTCATAAGTTACCATTTACAGACTTCATCACTGAGTACACTAGACCATTAAAATCAATTGCCACAGATCTTCGGGGTCCTACACCAACTAATTCTGATTATGGGTACAATTACTATGTATCATTTATGGATGCATATAGTAGGTTCACATGGATCTACTTATTAAAATCAAAGTCTGATACATGTAATGTTGTAATACATTTCATCACTCAAGCTGAAAAGCAAACTAACTTTCAGTTAAAAGTGTTACAGTCAAATGGTGGTACAGAATATAAACCATTAAGAGATTATTTCCAAAAAAAGGGAATAATTCACAGAATTACTTGTCCACACACTTCTGAGCAAAATGGACTTATGGAAAGAAAACATAGACATATAGTTGAAACAGGCTTGACTTTATTAGCTCAAGCAAATCTGCCATTGAAATTTTGGCCTGATTCCTTTAAAACTTCTGTGTATTTAATAAATAGATTGCCTACTAAGGTACTTAAAGGAATCAGTCCATTTCAGAAGTTATTTTAAACGAAATCAGGTTAGAACTTTCTGAAATCATTTGGATGTTTATGTTATCCATACTTGAGGCCATATAACAAATATAAATTTGATTACAGGTGTAAACTATGTACTTTCTTAGGCTATGCTGACAATCAGAAAGGGTAAAAATGCCTAGATGATAGTGGTCATGTATATATTAGCAGACATGTTATGTTCAATGAGAAAAATTTTCCATATCATGAAATTACTATGAAAACTACAAAGAAATTGCATGATGCTAATATAACCATACCTCCCATATCTGTATATACAGACTTCTTGAGTGCAGGTGAAACTGTGAAAACATATGAAGAAACAGCACCACTGAGCAGTGATACTGTTCAATCATCAAGTCAACGCAGCATGTCACCTATCCCATATAGCAGTGAAGATAGTGTCAATATTGATGAAAATGAAGATCAAAATAATAATGAAGAAGAGACCAATGATGAAGAACAACCTGACACTAAAGAACAAGCCAAACCCACACACCCAATGATTACAAGGGCTAAAAGTGGAATTTTTAAACCCAAAACATACGTTGTTGTCACTGGTCAGATAGAACCATGCAGCTACGAGGAAGCAAGAGCTAATAACAGATGGGTTAAGGCTATGAATGCTGAATATCAAGCTCTCATAAGAAATCAAACATGACAGCTAGTTGAACCACCTCATGACAAAAATATTATAAGATGTAAATGGACATACAAGATTAAAAGAAAATCAGATGGTTCTATTGACAGATACAAAGCAAGACTGGTAGCAAAAGGGTTTACACAACAACAAGATTTTGACTATAAGGAAACTTTTTCTCCTGTAGTTAAGCCAACTACAATCAGAGTAATAATAACCATTGCTATCAGTAGAGGATGGAATCTTAGACAACTAGATGTCAATAATGCATTTCTTAATGGTATACTTGAAGAGGATGTATATATGGAACAACCTCAAAGATATGTTCAGAATTCTAATATTGTGTGTAAATTACACAAGGCAATCTATAGGCTTAAGCAAGCTCCTAGAGTATGGTTTGATAGAATAAAATCAAATCTAATTAACATGGGTTTTCAATCTACCAAATCTGATAATTCTTTGTTTATAAAATCAGATAATATCTGTACAATGTATATTCTTATCTATGTTGAGACCTAATTATCACTGGCGACAATAGCACTGAAGTTAACAAATTGGTGCAGTTCTTAAACAAGCAATTTTCTGTCAAAGATCTAGGAGTTATGAATTACTTTCTTGGGATTGAAGTAAACTCAAAATCATCAACTGAAATTTCTTTATCTCAGAGAAAATACATTGGTGAATTATTGACTAAAGCAAAAATGCATAAGGCAAAAGGTCAACCTACACCAATGATTAGCAGTCAAACTCTATCTAAATACAGGGGAGAATCCATATAAATACTAAACAATACAGAAGTGTAGTTGGTGCATTGCAGTATGCAACAATTACTAGACTTGATATATCATATAGCGTTAACAAGGTGTGTCAATTCATGCAGGATCCTATGGATACACATTGGAAAGCTGTAAAGAGGATACTGAGATATCTAAAAGCTACTGTAAACTATGGTCTCACTTTCAAGGCATGCAACAACTACAACATTACAGGATATGCAGATGCTGATTGGGCATCTGACCCAGATGATAGAAGTCAACAACAGGATATTGTATCTACATTGGAGACAACATAATATCATGGTGTTCAAAGAAGCAGTCAACAGTGTCCAGATCCAGCACTGAAGCCGAATACAGGAGCACTACCAACACTACAGTTAAAATAATGTGGTTGAGTTCAGAATTAAGAATCAAGCAAGACAAATCAATACTATTGTGTGACAATCAAAGCACTGTATATATGTCTGCAAATCCAATATTACACGCAAGAACAAAGCACGTTGAAATTTATCTCTACTTTGTTAGAGAAAAGTTATGAAAGGAAACATAGAGGTGAGGCACATACCTGCCACTTACCAGAGAGCAGACACCCTCACCAAACCGCTGTCATCAACCAGCTTTATCAAATTTAGAGAATCCCTGAGAGTTAAAGACATCGAAAGCAAACTGAAGGAAAGCCCTAAAGTGACGTCAGATCCAAAGCCGAGCTGGAAACCTGAAGAGAAGGAGAAAGCATCTGAAGACAACAAGCTCAACAAAGTAGGAAAGGAACTAAAAGCTACATCAATCAAAGGATCTACACATACCAGAGGCGCAAGCTCAACAAAATCAGCGAAATTCATAAGGAAGGACGAGAAATTGATGAAGGAATTAGAGAATCGCTCAAGAGACACAAGCAGAAAAGCTAATCCTAGTATCGATTTGTGGGGGGGGGGTAATAAAGTGAATAAAGGATACGGTTGATATATCATATGAAGGAAGGCCGAAGCCCACCGAAGCCTAACACTCTCTTAAAGCCTGTTCTCAGAAGACAACTCAAGACCCAATAGTTAATTCAAACGTTACACAAATATGTATCTATAAATAATGTTCTCTGTACATTTTCTGCAATTCAATTCGGTCATTAAAACTTTCTCTCTCGTGTACACTTTCTCAAGATCAATAGATCAAATCAATTCATTTGCAAACAAATCATTTTTTCATAAGTTAAACACAAGAATATCATTCTCAAATCCTTTTAGTACATTATGCTAATCTTGTAGCCAATTTTTTGTGTTGCATCTCTTATTGGTGAACTGATGTTGGTTAGCATGGCTATTCTTGTATTTCGGGAGGTTGTGTTGGGACTAATCGAAGGTCATGATATTCAATGTGTTTGGGGTTGCGTCTTGTTGGTTTCATTTTGAAGGCAGTTTATGTTATTTTAGGATGTTGACATAGTGTGAGTCTGGATTGATTATTTCGGTAGTTAGGAGACCCAAGGCATTGGTATATTGGGAAATATGCAATGTAACTTGTTGGGTTGTTCTTGCACAAGTTTGTAATGGTGTTCTGGTTACTCTATTTCTTTTTCGATCCCATTTTTGTCAATACATGCGAAGCTAATGCTCGAATCTTTGTTGAATTGGGTCTTGAAGTTCATCACCTTCCATAGTTTTCTTGTCTGAGCACGCTTAGCTTGTGGTAGTCTTTAGGTTACGTCCTCCTTATGTTTAACTTGGATGTGAATGGTTTGGATATCTTTGTCCTTTCTTACGCTGATGGTAATTGTCTTTCTATTGCTACTCCTACCTGTACTTGTTGAGGTTGATATGGGATAGGTGTGGTGCCCGTGATTGGCTCAGTTGTGTGGTCATTTCATTGGAGTTGTCTTGTGCAGCCTATCTTTGTCACTCTATCGAAATCCTTGTGCCCAGAAGATACACTTTCGGGGCAGTGGATCGTCTGGACCAAAATCCAACGGACCCAGTGGACCAAATGCATCTGGCCCCCTGATTTTCGGTGGGTCACACCGAAATCAATGGCCAAGATGCATTTGGTCCACCGGGTCCGTAGGATTTCGGTCCAGACGATCCAAGCCCCACTTTCGGATGTACCTGCTTGTGATATATACTGTAGGGATGATGTATGTATTACAATGAATGGTATGTTTTTCACTTTGTATAGTGTCTGCTAAGTGTGATTTGATTTCGATATGTAATTGCACTTCCTTTTGAAATATGCCTTGTAATATGTCATTTTCTCCCTGCGTGGAGGCTCAAGTCATTCAGTAGTGTAGATTTAGTGTCCAACTCCAGTGTTGTAATCTTGATAGGATAGCGATGGACGGTCCATCTTAAAAACTGTACGGTGGATAATCCACCTTAAAAATCGAATATATTAGATTGGTAATTGGCCAATCTCATGAAACTAGTGTAATTATTATTTGTTATAAAAATAAGTGTTTGCATCCCTTTAAAAACTGGTCGGCTCTGCCAAAAAAAGGGTCTTGTTTAATATTTAATATAAATCTTTTGAATTTAAAAATCAAATATTCAAAAAGATGATATCATTGATGATGTTAGAAAGATTTTTTTATTTTCAAAAATAAAATAAATAATTATATTTTGATTTCATGCTTAGATGGAGAAATAAGTGTTCGTATCCAGTTTTGAATCTGGCTAGATTACAGACCATAGTTTGTCTAGAATAAAGTAAAACTTTCATGTTGAACATCCACATTACATTTGTATCAAGAGAACCATGTATGTCTGGCACATTGATATTTTCCATTGACCTTAGTTATATTACATAACAAAAAACTATCAAATGGGTCGTTTTACAAGTATCCAATGACTATCGATAGCTCGTAGATACCCCTAGCAGCAATGAGCAGCACACTGTCCAATATTTGAAGAGTGTTATGCACTATCAATGGATACATCAATATCCAATCTTGATGCATCTTGAATACAACATTTAAAATGGTATGTGCTCTTTTGTTGTGATAGATTTACTCACGGTTATGAAGCTTTGTGCTACTATCTCAAAACATACCATTTTCGAATTATGCTTCAAAAGTGTTTTTAACTAAATTAATTAAATAATGTAACCACGTTATATATAATACACGAAAGAAAGAAAATATCTTTGATTTTGAACAAGATTGGTTATTGAGTCTCACACACACATATATTATACTATATTATATACTATATTTTATAATTACCTACAGGTCATACCCTTGACACTGTCACAATCTTATATCATCAAATTCATGAAAGAATACCATTAATGTTTGAAGGCATGCAATGGTGAAGTTAGTTCTAACACAAAGTAATCAAGAGAACTAACACACAAGGTTTCGCCCAACAACCATTTAAATTAATTCCAGAAAAATAATTATTTGCAATTAATCCACCAAATAAATGTAAACAAAGCAAAATAGAATTAATAACCTTTTTGAAACTCGAGTCTTTGTCTCTATAACAATGGCTTCTTAGTGTTTACAAAGAAATAACAAAGATAGAAGAAGAAAGTAACACCAAATACTTTTTTGCACATTCCCACTCTCTCTTGGTATGCACTAGGTACAACAAATGATTATTTATGTATTTGCAAAAATATAAACTGGTTATCCAATTTGAGAGAGAATAAGCATAACCAAATATGCATATTATTTAGTGGAAACTAAAAAAAATCTTTTTTTTCTTTTGCATTTTTTTTCCACAACATGATTTGTATCACCACTAATCACCAAAATTTTCATATTGATGCAAAATCACATATCTTTAACAAACTCTTGATCTCCACCTCTAATCACATTGTCTCTTGAGGGCAAAAAAATAAGAAAATTTCCCATAAAATACATATGACTACCGGCTTCGTATCAATATAGGAATTGGTACAGAGGATTTAAGCCTCAAGATTTTATTCAGATTTGACTTGATCTTCTGAGTAATTATTTCCTAACATGATCTGAGTCTGAAAGCTTGGAACAACCTGATTTAGCTATAAATAATCAATCTTTCCCCATCAGAATAAAACGTTTCGAACTTTTGTTCTTTTGCAAGGGAAACATTGCCATTGTTATACTATGATATTGAAGTTTTAAATATCATTTTACAAGTTGAGGCACTTATGCAAACAACCAAGAAAAACATCAAATTAGATCTAGATCATTGATCCGCTGAATTATTATAAATTATTGTGTCTTCTCTCTTTACTTGCTCTTGAGTTCTTGCCTTTTTTCATTTATTTACTGTTTTTCTGTCGATTGGTTTTGTTTGCGCAAAATCGTTATTAGGTTAAGTGTAATGATCGTAATGCTAATAAAATCATATGCATTTTGTACATGCTTTTCATGTCGAACTTGCAATTCGATGAATGGGAAATGACAAATTATCCAGTGATATTTATGGCATCATTATTGTTTATCATGAAACTGCGAAATATGTATTTGATTGTTTTTTTTTTACAAAATTTTCATAAAATGATCACCTTTAGGAAGATGAACGAGGAAGGTGACAACATTCTAGATTGAGTGTCTAGGCATCGTCGAATCATTAGAAAAAATTTGAATACTATCTTCTATGTTTTTAAACGATAATTGAATGCTCTTTGGAGTCTGGACAATGCGTACTATTTATCTTTGTACTAAAAAGAAATAAGATATTATTTGTTCAAATTTTTGTTTTTTTATTTATGTTAGCAAGCACAAATTGCATAGATATACTTCATTTGACATTTTTTTTGTTATCTCCTTATGAAGTGAAATAGAAGGAAACAAAAAATAGATATACATTTATAGACATGCACAAATTTTCATTTATATTGCCTTTAGAAGCATCTTTAACATGCTTTGGGTTACAAAATCTTAAATGATCTGACGTTTTGTAGAGATTATGTGTGTACGATATCAACACATCTACAAAATTTAGCCTTTCTTTTACGTGCACATATATAGGTGTCCATTCTTTAAAGTACTAACAATATCGTAGAAGTTTACTCGTTGGTAGATCATGATACAGTTTTTGCATGCACTTGACTTAGATTGCAAGAAAGAAATAAAATAACCACCATGCACATGACTTAGATGCCCTTTATCAGTGTGCATTGAATTCTCGATCCATGTCAGTCAACCAAGAACATAGTTGAGACAATAAAAGTGGAATTAATCATATGTTAGATACCCTTTGTTTACGCGCATTGAATTGACAGCCATAATTTTAGCAAGCAAGCAAATATTATATTTCAATCACTTGGGCACAGATAATTAGCTCTCACTTGGTACTTAGAGCAATTCCAACAGAGGAGCTAATTCATGTTACGGACGTGAATATACGTTGTTTTTGCATCCAATAGTTATCTTTAACTGTAATATTCAGCAAGATATTACGTGGTCAACCCCACGAGCCGATTTTATCGGCTTGCGATGTCACGAGCCTATTTTATTGGCTCGCGACGTCGCGAGCAGTGGCGGACCCAGCGAGAAATATCAGTAGGGGCAAAAAATTGAAGGGGGGCAGAAAGTCTGAGCGACTTGCTTTCTTCCTTCTTCCCTGCGTTTTGACAGCTGGTCAAAGCTCAAATCCTAACATTTTTTCCCCTTTGCATCCTTTCGTTTCAATATTACTTCTTCTTTATACCTTCGTATTGTTGTACACATAATAGTTTTATGCACATAAAAAAAAATCTCAGTGGGGGCAGCTGCCCCCACTAGTCCTCACGTGGCTCCGCCACTGGTCGCGAGCCTATAAAATCGGCTCGTGAAGTCATAAAATGCCGAAATTAATTTTTGGGGACCATGTTATGTTCTTGGGACTACGTTATGTTTCTGAGGACCATTATTCTTTGTTGGCCAATGATATTGCTTCATTTCCTTTTCTGGGGACTACATTATTTGTCACGAGTCGATTTTATAGGCTCGTGACAAATAAAATTAATTTTATAAGTCACGAGCCGATAAAATAGGCTCGTGACGGAATTTTTTTTTATCTGCTGGGTACAACACGTAATATTCAGTTGAATATTACATGGTGTAATATTCTCACCTTGAATCTTGTTGGAGTTGCTTTTATTCTCATACATACGTTTGGAGCTGTGTCATCGCCATTAATTATTCCTTCAATTCAAACGTGGAGGCTAACTAATTAAAAGGGAAAATAAAAGACAATTTTGGACTTATTAGTTCATAATAATAAATTTTACGAAAACAATACTCCCAAACAATTAATTTTAAAACAATTTACAATATAATATCAAATGAAGTTATCCTTTTCAGTCATACGAGAATGATAATGATAAATGAATTAATCCTTCTTTCTATATAACTTGAAATTGTTACAATAAGACTGCTCAAATCTATCAGTAGTCACAAGCACAAATCAGATCATTTCTCACCCTTACAACTCTTTAGAATCGAACTGTTCGGTAGATGACACTATCAATCTCCGGTACATAGCACAGGAAACCAAATAAAATCAGCTGACCTTAAAATTTTCTATCTTCCTGTATCTAATCAATCAGCACCTCCTTAATTCCACTTTTTTGCAATTAAAACTTCTTGTTCTTGGACCTCATCGTAAAAAGATGAAAATAAAGGATTTTTATTGGTTAGGTACAGGGGAACAAGGAATTTTGGAGACAGAGATTAGCTCTCGTAAACATGGATAACTAAAGATGTAAATGCTCAGCCTCCAAACCCTAGACATGATCGGATTCCTAGAACAGACCAAGTAAACTTTGATATCCTGGGTTGAAAACCCGTTAAATAATGAGCCCATGGCCTTGGCGTAAGCCCCCATATTAGCCGACACCATCCACTCTCCTACCTCCATGTCCGGCAACCGCAGCTCGCTCCCACAATATCAAGTGAATCACACGTCGGTCCAAACACAGTCGACTTGTACATCTTCCCATCCTCTTCTTTCTCATCCGAAGGTACCACTTCCACATTCACGGCGTCCGTTTTGATGCAGCTCATGGACCCATATATACCATTATTTATCCTGTACCCCCTTTTCTTTTCCCTTATTCTTTTGCCTATTATGCATGTCGCTAACGTTGCCGCGGTCTCTGCAAAGTAACCCCCGGTTCTGCCATCACTCTCAAATCTTTCCAGTCTCCAAAGCGCGATTTTATCGAAGAATCTACCGCCTTTCCTACCTTCCCGAAAAGATTACCTGCGGTGAAAACTCCGCTTATGTTTAGGACAGTCATTCTGGATCAACCCACCTTTTCTACAGTGTCGAACACCGACCTTGCCGACTAAATCGCTGCATCGAATGTTTCGGATATTGTTGCAGAAGTACCTGAAACTAATCAATCAAAATGAGATAACGTGATAATATATATAATGCTAACATAATTTTATTTTACCGATATGAAAGGAGACGCCGACAACGGAAAGCTCCATCTCTCTAGCTGAGTCCAACAAGCTCTCAATCTCTTCAGTATAGGCCCCATACATCATACATGCTGTCAAAAGATTGTCTCACGCCTGCATTGATTGGAGGCTTAATACGAATCAAAAGCTGGCATCCTGGATGAAACCTCCTCATCTTCTCCAACTCGTAGATTGAGTCGAATGTTGTAAGCCTGATACCAACCTCTTTGGCATACCTAATGTGGGACACACTCTTACAAGTGTTTGCATACACAATTCGATCTGGACTGACTCCGTGGCACAGTACGGAGTCCATCTCCTTAGCGCTTGCGCAGTCGAAGTTGACGCCTAAGGAAGCGAGCATGGATATGAGAGCGGGTTCCGGGTTGCATTTGACAGCGTAAAACGGCTGCACGAAAGGGAGATGTTCGACCCATTTGCTGTGGAGGTCGACTATGGTTCCTAGGTCGAGCACGTAGAATGGGTCTTGGATGGTGGGGTTGGAGCTGATGATGGATTTGATTACGGACTGATGGTCTGTTGTGAGTTGTCTTCTATTGTGATTGCGTTTTGGTGTTCCTTGTGGACGTTAGGTGTACATTGGTGTCCAACAGAGATGGAAAGAATATGAAGAGAGTGTTTCGATTTATTTATACTGCTTTGAGGGCTAGCATTTTCAAATAACTCTTTCTTTGCTCTTTCATGTTGATACATTTATGAGTTGTTCTGTATTAATTTTTATTATCTGTTAATATTATTATATCAACTAATGAAATTAGTTATAGTATATTTATTCAGCGATTATTGTATTGTGAATACTTTGCAGGTTATTTTTGGCAAATGAGAGGAAAGCTTATCTAATGTTTTAAACTTCCGTACTGTCATTTAGGTTGCTCTTTGGCTTTCAAATCTCGAAGTTTAGAACCAATTCAAGTTAAGATACTTTCGAATCCTCTTTTTTCTTTTAATTTTATTCAGGTTTCTTGGTCATGTTTGAAATTCCCTGTGTTTGTTGTATGTTCATCAACGTACACTTTTACCAGCTACTTGCATACGTTCTGCACAACTGCTGTCATAGTACACTTTTACTAGATACTTGTATACGTTCTGCACAACTGCTGTCATATCTTCTTCAGTATCCACCCGATTTCATATTATTTCACGTAAATATTGTTAGAACTTCTGTAATTACACAATTGTATTACAAACAGACAGCAACAACAATCACTGTTAATCAATTATGTCACAATTGTCACGTCAAACTATGTTTACAATAATCATAGAAAGCGTAACCGATTTGTGCATAAAATCAAAGATAAACAGAAAGTATTCTGTTTAAATAATGTCCGAGTCCAGAACTTTTCTGTTTCCTTGAAACAATATTGCCGTCGTATACACCAATCGACGTAGTTGCAATTTGTTTTCCAGGATAAAACGGACCAACTCCATAGCTTAGTGCCAGCAAACGGAGCTCCGACGAACTGAAGTTCGTTATAGAAAGTAGATCAGAGAATTACGTTGAAGAAGAAGGAATAACGCAGCAGAAAAAGTGAATTCTGTCTTTGTTTTGGGCAGTATATATATAGGCAAGGAGGAGTGCCTGTTCGCATGCATCAGTAACCGTCAGAACAGGAAAGGTTGCGACCTTTTAACCGCTCTGTTATTAATATGCATATGCTGAGAATTCAAATGGTTGTACTCGTTCAGTTAATAGACATTCCTTTCGAATTCTGGACTGAACAGACACACCTTTTAAAATTCTGAGAAAAAATATTCTCATGTCAGTGCACTAGCCCAATCAGCAACGTCGGCCATATCCAATCAGGAGACCCCAAGCCCCAAGGTCCAAGGCCCTTATCTTTGACTTTTTAATATATTTAATATGGCCAAGTCCACATCCTTTTATCATCCCTCTCTTTTTTATTTTACATAAGTCTATTTGGCTTCTAATATATAAGGAGAGATTGTGCTAATATTTCTATGATGTGGGACTTTAAATGTTGCTACCCCTATCTCTTCTTCTTCCCACTTTTCTCTTTCTTTGCTCATTCATTTTCCAACAAATATAAGTAACAGCAGCTAAACAAGATTCCTCTTTTACAAATGAATCAAATATCATTGCTAACTTCAAGAACATAGCATGTAACAGATGACGAAATAGTCTGCTAGGTATACATATCTGTTAACTATTACATTATCTAGAGCTTCATTTCTTGGTTTAGTCTATTGGACTCCTGCTTTGTTTTGTAAAGATAACAAAAAAATTGATGTTTCAGTCGAAACTTCACCACCCCTGCTCCGTTGTTTGCTGATTCTAGAATATGTCTTTTCATATATAAACAACCTTAGAACCTGTCGACTTGACTAACAACCAAACTGATTTGGCATTATTTGTTTTTGTCACAGTGACAAGTTTTTGGTGATTACACAGTGCTCTTATGGATGCAACTTTGTTCTTAACCATACTTGTCGAGACTTTTCGATCAAGGAATACTATATATGTTTTTTTATGGGGATTGTTAAGGGACTCCATTTTTTATTAGAGGGTTACATTTTTTAATTATTGAAAAATTGTTAAGAGGGAGACAAAATAAATTAGCCCCCTCCCTCACCCCCCTCCCGCTTAAACATACTAATAAAAATTCCCAAACTAACCCTGTAATCTCCATCATCTATACCGTACAATATAAACCGTAAACTAACAAGAGGAAATTAATAAGTGAAAATTAACATTGTATATGAAATATTTAATGGATACAGTGAAATTAATGGAGACTCGGGAAAGTTGCTTTGCTGCATCGGATCACGTAAGTTTCCTACTGGAATTGGATGAATTTTGATTATTTGTACCCGATTGAATATACTGATCGACTATATTATTTTTCATTGAACATACAGCAAGTTGTTTCGTGAACCAAGAAAACAGAAACTTACTGGAATTGGATGAATTTTGATTATTTGTACCTGATTGAATATACTGATCGACTATATTATTTTTCATTGAATATACAGCAAGTTGTTTAGTGAACCAAGAAAACAGAAAAGCCAGACGCTTTAATTAGTAAATTAAAATATATTGTTTACGTTAAAAATGCAAAAACACAAACCTCAAGTTAACTTAAGCTGTCCAGATTAAAAAAATTTACAAAATAATAGCGGTATAGGTATGTATGTATTACGTATAAGAATCAACAAATTCATTCCGTTGATTTTTTATAAAAACTTTATAAAACCCAAGCTAAATTGAAAGTTTTACGTGGAATACTTAACCCAACTTGCAGTAGTGTTTTTCTCCACAACATGAGAAGCCAAAGGTGCCCAAATGTGATCACAAACAATTATAGGAATATAAAGTAACTTGCGGTAGTGTATCTTTTGTATCATTCTTATCACCAAAGCATTAATACTTTTTTTTACATCTTTCTCAATTGTATTGCAAATTGATTTCTACTCAGAATTCAGTTATAATCAGATCAAAACTCATTCCTGGTATCACAGCACATTATCGTCTAATGGCATTATCTTTCAGAAAACAATTCAAAATGTAGTTTACTCATCACAAAAGTTTCAGCAAACATTTAACTTGTTTTGCTATAATAATAGCAGTATCTATTAACATTTCTTTTCCTTTTGAAACTAAAAACACAGTATGAAACACACCAAATACTATTATTACTCATACCCTCTGCAGCTATAATTAACCACGACCATACTGTATTCACAATCATTCGCGTATTTACGAAGTGATTTCATCTTTTCAACAACATCTAAAATTTCAGAAGCGCAATTTTTTTATTTATTTAAAAAAGAACATTATAACCAACCTGTCCCCAAATAGATCGCTATCGGTTTGCTTTCTTTTGGTGGTCTTCCTTCGAACCATCGCTATCAGTATCAAATTTGGCCAATTGGATCAGTATCAGCAGAATTTCAGCGTTCGAACTTTTCTTTTCCTTTTCGGCGTGATAGGATCGAACTTGATTTAATTTTAATCCATAGGGTTTAAAGGTTGACCACGCGAGGATATTTTAGTCTGTATTTTAGTTTAGTTTAAAAATTCCGAAACCTCCCCTTAACAAACAAATTATTAGTTGGAGTCCTCTTAGATTTATCTCTCTCTTGATAGAAAATGGAGTCCTTTTAATAATCCTTTTTTATTTCCTAATGCATACAAAAGCACCATTTACCTTTGATTACCGATGAAGTTATAAATAATTAAATCAAAAGGCAAACTACGAGAAGACTTTTATGGTGTGTTGCTAAGATCTACAAATTGTTGAATGAGTGGTTATTTAGACAACTTTTTCTTTCATATACTGCTTTTTACTCTGATCCCTGTTATATATTTTCCTTCTCATGCTTCTTTTGGGTAAAGCCATGATAACCTACTAAAGTTTATATGAAGGATGTTCTTAGGCTAGGTTAGGCCTGTCAAATTGGTCGGGTCGTAATGGGTCAAGTCAAAATTGACCCGACCCATTTTTTGACCCAACCCATTTAATATATTTATTAAGAGGGTAAATTGACCCGACCCTTATCATGTATGGGTCAACCCATCTAAAACATGAAAAATTAGAAATGAAAAAAAAACAACAACGGTGCATACACAAATGTCATGAAACTAACTAGACAAAACTACATACAAAAGTTGTTTTATGACACAAAAACTGCATACAGCATTTGCAGACACAAACTGCATATGACATTTGAAACAAAAACTGCATATAACATTTGCAAACTACATAAAATAGTACAATAAATAAGATGAATAAAACATCATCAAACACATAATAAAAACTGCATAAAGTAATTGTTTTCACTAAAACAACTCTAAATGTCATGAAAACAACAATATTGCAAAGACTACACTAAACAGGTTTTAAACTAACAGCAAATGGTATTAATAATACATCAAATTGCATGTTCTTGTCAAATATAAATCCTAAATCAACTAAAGATCATCTTCACAATGCAACCTTCAATCTTTTTCTAACACCTGCAAAACAAATAGACATAAATAATGAACTTCAACAGGAAACCACAAAAATGGAAATGCCAAGAAAACTGTCCAGAAAAAGATGTTACCAAAGAAGGTAATACATACATATACTGTACTCATTGATGTTCCAAAACATAAATTAAAGGGAGAATATATAACAAAAAGTTTGAAAGGTACTTTTATGTCTTTTTTTAATGAACATTTTATATCACAAAAATTGAGTTCTGGTGTATGGTTAGGTGATTTAAAAGAATGAAATGAAACAAGTATATATATGTATGAATGTTGGAAAAATAAAAAGGAGTAAAAAAAAGTAAATAGAAACTAAAAGTAAAATCAAAATATAAAAATGATCGAAATAAAATATGAATGTATGAATGTTGCAATATTTTTGCTTTCTGACACCATATCTTAGTAAGAAATACAATTTATTATATGCAGGAGCTATTTTAGATGTAGATACTAAACAAATCAGAAGTGTAGTGCAACTGGACAAGTGCAGCAAGCCGAAGACCATTCTGTGTTTATCATGACCTACTTTGGAGAGCACACATGCGCTAAAGATTCATCAAAACTATTATCAACTACCCTAAACCAAGAGAAAGACAATAACAAACTGATTATAGATTTCGGTTCAAGAACATCAATGAGTTCATAAAAAAAAGAGTGAAAACCATGAATTTGTTGTTTCTTCGACGACGCCCAGTGATGTAGTGGTGCTATATATGCATATCAGACATCTGTATAAAATGATTCCAGCATAGAGAGGTCTACATGACCAACTTGATACACACTTATTCACGTGCCTAAATAACATAAAATACAGATTTTACGTCAAATACCTGCCGGGC
Source organism: Allium sativum (assembly GCA_030737875.1). Lineage (NCBI taxonomy): Eukaryota > Viridiplantae > Streptophyta > Magnoliopsida > Asparagales > Amaryllidaceae > Allium > Allium sativum. The sequence goes on along the minus strand of CM060919.1, from coordinate 282,999,443 downwards.
TTGATAATCCATGGCGGCTGTCCGGCAACAACGAAATCTTTTGGCACATTTCAGCAATTTTGTTCAACTATCCTCTAGCCATTTATCATAGGAAAAAACAAAAAAAAAGAATGAAGTAGAGAATGAGCACATTAATACAGGGGACATGAAAGAGTGGAACTAGATGGTAAAAACAGTTGTGAATATATTGATATTCTTATAATACTCCCAAGGCCTTCCCAGTAATCGGTTATCAACATGGTATTGATATGTCCAACACAGAGTCAAATATATTGTGTGTGCTATAGTGAGTCCAGAGATAAGCATAAATAGAGACAAATTCAGACTTATACCATACAAAATTAAAATAAAACTACAAAAACAACAAAGATCATGAAGTTTTAGAGACAAAAAACCTATACAACAGAGGATAACAATTTTTTTTTATCAAACTTCAAATGAAAATTCAAAAAAATTAAAACAAAATTACAGAAATCAAAGATTATGAAGTTTTAGAGAGAAATAAGTTAGGGGTAGCAAGTTTATTGGCTTATGCGTACTTTCTATGACAGCATGAGATACAGTATGAGTCATGTCTGTGGAGTATTCAGATATGATAGGTACATGGGTAGTATTGATAGAGACAATGATTTCATTCCAAATTTGATCACAACTGTGCATTCTGTCAGTGAAGCAAGTAAAATTAGCTGTTTTTAATCAATCAGATAAGGTAACTTCCTCATGCACGAACAACCATGAATAAATGTCGAATACACATATAGAGAACCAAAATGATTGGGTATATCAGTGAGCTGCTATTTGGCTTTAATTCTAACTCTGTAGGGTAGGTGCAATTAAACCGGTTATCATTACTAAAAATCAGTTGATAATAGTGATGTCGGCCACCCAACAATGACTGTTTGGTCCAATCAAGTTAAAGAGATAAAAATTAGGTAAATATGGTTTGATCAATAAGGTTAAAGTTAATTAAATGTGGTATGTTAATAAGGTGAAGCAGAGACGCAAAACAAGAAACCAAAACATCGAGAAAAGCTTTACCACATCCGCCGGCTAAATTGCTCTTTGACATGTACGTAAATTCATTTCTCTTTAAAAAAAACTACATTTGAATTGTCAATGACATAGCAAATCAGGGATGAGCAGCACAATTAAACTGTCTTGTTAAACAATAAAAAATAGCAAATCAAGATATGTGACACATAACAATTTGTTATTCCAATCACCCAACTACATTTACATAGAACATAGAATTTTCGACAATGCATTTGTTCCAAAATAAACACTGCTTAAATAATTATTTCATAATCAAATCAAGAGACAGCTGATAACTAACCGCATATTCACCATGCATATAAAAATGTCCTTAAAGCATCACCAATTTTGTTTTGTTAAACGAAGTCAACTGATGACAATAATGTATCACCCAAATAAAACAAATATATAACAAATTTTCCAAATGTTAATAATACAGGAAATTTATAAGCCAAACAAGAATGACATGCGATTTGCCTCTATAGGGAACTAGGGAAGTGTGTCGAATATTTCATGGCATCTATACAAGTGTCGAATATTTATTCTTGAATCAGTGTACAAAGGTTATGGCTGCGATGAATTGTCATATACTTTACGCATGTAATTGTCCATAAGGATATATGTAATTGTCATTTAATAAAGAAAAACTTACAATCTAGGAACATTTGTACTCTTCGCCTGAAGGTAACATGTACCTCGTTGTAACTTAATGATCAAAGCAATAATTGTCATATACTTTACCTATAGGCGATGATTAATAATAAAAAAGTTAAAACTAATGTAATGGCAGAAACCACACAATCTTAGATCAAAAATCAACAACCGAACTTTAGCCGAGATCTAATTTTTTACCATGTCTTAAAAGGAAGAAACCACACAATCCAGAAATTGCAGAAATGGATCCAGAAACTGCAGAAATCGATCCTGAATTGCAGCAAGAGATAGGGTTTACTGCAAATGCTTTTCTCTTATTCGATTATCTTCCATAAACAAAGTTCTCAGAACAAAAATTCGTACCTTTGATTGGTTAGACCGGACTAAATCGTTTCAAGGAACCACGAAGATGGATCCACAGAGCCTTGCGCGAAATCCAGAGTGATTGTTTGAGGAGAATCAGCGGATTATATATTTAGGGGCGAAAGAGAAGCCGGCATCGTGTGTTTTTAAGAAACGGAATTGTGGATAATTAGGTTTTAAAGTGGAACGGGGTTAAACAGGGTTCGGTGTTTTTAATTTAGGCCGAATGGGTTATTACCCAAGGTAAAAATTAACTAAATTAGTTCGACCCAACCCAATTAAAAAGGGGTTAAAAGGGTTGGGTTAAAGGGTTGTTTTGAATTTTGACAGGTCTAGGCTAGGTGGACTTGCTAGGAGATGAAGCGGACGTACTTTATGATCCTTCTCTATGTTATCTGACTCTGCTTTCAAGATTGATTTGCAAGACCAACCACTGATGTACATAACAACATTTTTAGGCAACTCTAACTTCGTATGACACGTCGATCACATGTAGGACAATGGTGCACCAAAAGTTGACAGCATATTTCAGAAATTACTGGATGTTGAGGCAGTGTTTAGTGTTCAAATACTACAAGAAACATTGCTATTCGACAGAGTGGACCGGCGACGGCCCGTTTGCGGCCGTTGGAAACCGTCGATTATAATCTGATATCCTGCTACCCGGAGTTTCTCCCTTATTTTCACTTCACCTTCCTCGTTTGCAGCTCGGGTTCCAAAACCCTGTAACCCCAAATCTGTAATTTCATGCCTCCAAACAATGATTTCTTCCCACCCGATCATTTCCAGCTTCAATTCAAACCTCCACTGAGATCAACTTCAGGTATAACCTCATGTTTTGCTTAAAAATTCAAATTTTACCTAAAGTTATATTTGTTTAAATTAAAAATTTAGGGTTATTTGTTGAGTGCAATTGGTTCCAATGGTGTTGTTCTATTTTATAGCATCTTATTATATGTGCATTTCATGTGATACATCGATATTGAAAATTTTGTGTTCAATATTTGGTTTTAAATCAGCGATAGTTGCTGTAGGAGGCTTCTGGTCTCATACTAGTGTTATGAAATGAAGAGAATTGCTAGCATTGTTATTCATATATATATATATATATATATGTGTGTGTGTGTGTGTGTGTGTGTGTGTTTGTGTGTTTTCTTCGAATGTGGATAAAAATGTCATGTATTTTCAATTCCAAATAAGTTAATTTTTGATTTGTATGTAGCAAAATATAACATAAATGATTTGTATGTAGCAAATTTAGTTTAATTTTTGGATATTAAAATGTTAAACAATTTCAATTTTTATAGTCGATTTAAACTGTATTTAATTTAAGTAAAAGGTAGAGAAGAATATAGTACTTAGGTATCATATGAGTAAATTTTTTGAAATTGAATAGTTATTATAATTTGAATTGAAAAACGTAAAATGGAATATGTGAATACAACCTAAAAGTTTTAAATAGAATTTGATACCTAAAAGGAATTTAAGTTTAATCCAACCGACCATGTATAGAAATCATGTAAATGGACTATGCAAATTATCTAATATTTTATTTAAAAAAATATGGTATACATAAAACAAGGTAATTTTTATTCTAATCCACAATTTTAATAAGTTAATCCACCCTATTTTATAAATCGTTGACTTTCACAAAAATTCAAATTTTAATCAGTGTATCCACCTAAAAATTGTTGTGGATTAACTTATTAAAGTAAAATGATGGATTAACTTATTAAAACTGTGGCTTAGAATAAAAATTACCATAAAACAATTATCTGTGTATGAATAGAATTTTTCATTATTATTTTTTCCTTACTTTTTGTTTCAATGATAAAAGTTGATAATTTACATAATTTTAAGTACAAATTAAGGGAAGACATACTTTCCAAATTCAACTGCAGAACTTCTTAGTATTAATGCACGTATTGCAATTTACATTCTACAGTTAAAAATTTGTAGTGTCTGTTTCAAACTCAGAATCTATAAAGCATTATTAGCTAAACAACTTAGCTATATAATGCAATTCAGAAGTTAGTACTCAAAAATTTCAATTAATATATTTCAGATTCACTATACTTTTGCTAGTATTATCATTCTATAATTGTGTATATAACTTAATTACTTGAATGTGGTAATTTATTTATCTTTATTGTAGTCATTATTTTTTTCTTTATCCCCAAGACATACGCTTGTTTAGCTCTAAGAAAAAAAAAATCCTTCATAGTCTGTCTAAATAGATAGAGTAAATGCTAATTAAACATATCAATTTTTACCTATATTTTTCTTCGAATGTGGATAAAAATATAACATAAAAATGCAAAATATATACGGTTTGTAAATTAAACTACACGTTTGTAACATAACCATCTACAACACATGCTTATGTTATAAAATATTATTCGCATCTACATCACTTACGATAGAAATTTTTGTGTCATTATTATTATTATTATTATTATTTTACAACATAAACATAGTTTATTGTTATCTTTTAAAATAATTTGTTATGTGACAGGTATGTCATCCAGAGGAAATTCGTCAGGCGATGGCTTTGCTCCATCGCAATTCTCGAAGTGTCATGTAGTCACCTTCGTCCCTACTAGTACAGGGTAAAAAAAACACTTTACTTAGCATTTGCATATTTTTAACCATATATACACTTATGTATATCATATTAAACACAGGATATTTGACTTTCTGCCTTCTAAGGTTATTTTGAGCGCATCGACAGCAGCATATAGGGCGCGGATGGCGGCGGGTTGACCGAAGTGGGATATAATCCCACCTTACATACAAGAGGTTATTTGGTAGGATGTCCTTGTAAGTATTTTCTTTTATATTTTTTCCAAATTAATTTTTTTTTTTATCTGCTGATAAAATGTACATATTTTACTGTTATTGTTTATTTAACGTGAAATACAGGCTGAGGTTGATATAGAGACATATAACTTATCACTGGCGCGGACCTATTGGATGATGAAGATGAGAAAAAATTATATGGATTGCATTTCAACAATGAAGAAAACGAGCGAAAAACCTAGCTGGTTGGGACAAAATGTGTGGGACGGATTTCTTAGGCATTGGGAAAGTGATGAGGCGAAGGTAAGTGTACTTTGTTACTACCAAAATTAACATCGAAGCAGGCAGGCAGTGAAGGGGTGTCGAGTAACCCGAGATACAACATCAACCGAAACCCTCTTAAAGGAAAGGGTCACGAAAGCTACAAGAGGTGACCCGAGGGATTAATCCACCAAGGTCAACCTGGAAAGATCTCTCCGACAGCCCTAACCTGGAAGAAATTCTCGTAATAAAGAAGCTAACATAGTCTGAAATCAAGTAAGCCAGAAACAATAAAACTGACGGACATAGCCCGAAGAAATCTTCAATAACGACCTGCCTGAATGCTGATACACCCGAAGACAAAAGCATCGAAGGCCCCAAATCGAAAGGACAGGAAGGCCACCCAGAATCTACTTTCGGAGCACTACCGCATGAATGCCGAAAGTCCACCCTCCAAGAATACAGGCTACCATAAAGGCCCTACCGAAGGGCTAGCCGAGACCCGAGCAAGAACATGCTACCCGTACTAGGCTACCTAGTACCGAAACCCGTAGCGGTTTCGATCCGGCAACTACCATCATACACCACGAGGTCGAGCCCCTATAAGCACTCACGGTAAACCCGAGAGCCTACATCCAAAAGCTCATGTCCGCAATCCTACATTCAGGAATTGCTTTCGAGAATTCAAGCATTATTCAGGGATTATGATCGAATACATCAAAAGCGACCGAAGGTCAAGCACCCAAAGCTATGAATAAAACAACCAACAGAGACCCATGTAGGTCCGACAACCCTCCAACGGGAGGGGTCCTGAACCATTATAATTAAGACCCCAAAGGTCACATTTGGGGGGACTTTTCTCTTACTTTTTGTATCCTAAAAAGCAACTTAGAAAATAACATCAATGGAGAATTTAAATCTATGACATCTGTGTATTTCCATTAAAAGCATAATGAAAGGAGAACTTCTTAAGAAAATTGCTCTGTAAGTGTGTACTTTTATTTCTCTAATTGCAATAGTTGCAGTTCATTATCCATTCCATAGAGAAGTCTGAGTTTGCATCCATCAACACCTTCGAATGGCGATCAAACCTCGATCACTGAGTCTAGATCCAATATGGTAATCCTCAGTGAGCCTACGACTTAGAGCCCTAACATCCCAATTCCCCACTAAGGTCGATCGGGGAAGATAACCAATCCACCTGATTTTCCCTTAAGATTTGTCCACGTTGATCCACGTCTGGTGTTGACAAAAAATATTATTAACATTTTGGCGCTAGAAGGAGGGCTTGAACCTCTGACATTGTGGTTAACAGCCACATATCTACCTGTGTTGTTCCGTTCCGGATCGGACTAGGTTTGAAGAAGCAAAGTTATGAGCAAGAAACCCAGACGAAGGCTTTCAGGATCTCGAGCGGATAAGTCGAGAACCACCAGCCGTAGGGTAATGGAGGAGCAAGAGTTAAGAGTAGAGGCTTTGCGAGTAATAAAGCAGAAGAAGAAAATGGGACTACATGCTTACGATGGGGAACAACAACTCCTCCCTCATAGGACAAACCATGGCATTCCCACCCAGCGAATCTACATCAGAGGACGTTAGCGTTTTCCCCACTTAAAGGGTGCTCTCTACAGGAAAGTTAAGGAAATGATGCTCGAACGCGAAATAATGGACGATTTCAACCACTTCACCGAAAAATGGACAAAAGAAATGACAACGTGATTCTGAAATGTTCCAGAAAAAGAGGACGAAGGTATATAGACCACAATTGGGATGATCCACAGGAGGATTAGACCCCATCTGCGAAAAGGGAAGTGTCAGTCAAGGATACCCCAGGAATACCATCTCACTACTTCGAGGGAGAATGTTTACTTCCTAACTAAACATGAACTCGACTATTGGACCTCCACGAAGAAGAGGCCTAAAAACGAAAGAAAGACAAGAGGACCTTATTGTCATTACCACTTGATGAATGGACACGAGACTAATCACTGTAGAACTCTCGGGGAAGCCATCGTCAAATTCATCAGTCAAGGCCGATTATGAGAGTTCATCAAAAAATCGAGATGATTTTGAGAAAATCCTTAGAAAAAGGATTAATACACATGTGCCAATATCCGGAAAGCCCATCCCTCAAAATTTCAAAAGGAAAACCCAAAAGGGATCCAATCACCAATGGATTAAATCCCTCGTCATGGCCAAATTGGATTGGGTGTGGCATCCCCCAGAGGGGGATGGTGTGTTAGTCTTTCTCCATGCCCAAATCAGAGGGGGCAGGGTTAAAGCATCAAAAGCATAAGTCGTCATTTCACACCAGAAATGGTCATGGCGATGCATCTAAAATTAGCACGCCCTGCCTCTGCTCGCTGAAGAGTACTCCCTGCCTTTGCTAGAACTAAGCACATCCTACCTCTGCTCGCAGAAGAGCACGGCCTACCTCTGCTTTTGTTCCGCGTTACCCGCAGAAGGGAACGCAAACATCTATCATCGCCTACGATGGTCAGGATAAGGCATGACTTGGAGGGGGTGAAGTATAAGCCTCTATCAGTGCCTACGATGGCCCGTATAGAGCGTTAAAAGAGTAAACCATAGCTCTGTGTCCACGATGGTCCCATCTAAGTTTCTAGGCCCTTATCATCGCCTACGATGGTCAGGATAAGGCACCTCCTGGACGGAGGTCAGGTAAGTCCTTGGGCCCTGCTTGTGGATGAGCTAGCCAAGCGCTCCAGACGCACGGGCCCAGAGAGTGGCCAACAAAGCATGTACATCCTCTGCTTTGACATAGAAAGCATAAGGGGAGTCTCAAGAATCACTTACAACCTCTGCTTTTCAAATCAAATCCGAAGGGGATACTCACTTCTTTAATGCTGGAGGAGGTTCTGGTCTACGATGCTAAATTCCCGAGTCTGGGTCAATTCGACACTTCATTAATACCAGAGGGGGTTCCGGTCACCTATATATCAATACCCGAATCTGGGTCCATTCAGTTCTTTACAGAAGCCGGAAGGGGTTCCGACCGCCTACATATTAATACCCAAATAGGAGTCCGTTCAGCTCTTTACAGTAGCCGGAAGGGGTTCCGGATGCCTACGTGTTAATGCCCAAATATGGGTCCGCTCGGCTCTTTGCAGAAACCAGAAGGGGTTTCGCTCCGCTCGGCTCTTTGCAGAAACCAGAAGGGGTTTCGCTCGGCTCGGCTCTGACTATACATTATTTTATTCAGTATGACTCTTTCGACTTGAATGAAACATTTTAATTACTCATTATATTTCAGTACTGTAGACTAAAATGAAAAAAATGTATACAGATCTTTTTAAAAGTCGAGTTCAAAATGAATTCTGCATTTTATTAATGGAGGTCTAGGCTTATACTTTCAAAATAATTGATGAATTCATGAGTTAGTCCAAAGTCAAACGTTATTCTTTGCTCAACGTCTAAACTTTTACCCAAGTTATTGTGATGGATTCAACGAGTCATTTTGCTTGTTATTTTATCCCCGTCTAGACGTACAAATTCATGAGTTAAAGTTTTCATAATTTTTTGATGCAGCCTTATGATAGAGTAAATTAAGTTGTAACTTTGCTTGCGTTCCTTATTAGTAAGACTAAAAATATGCGCATACTCTTTCACAGACATATCTTTGTTGAACTGTTCTTTGTGATTTTGAAGTTATGAAAACTTTAATACGTATTGTCTAGTGGTTGATCAAATATCGTTATGTTTGGATAACACAATCAAGTTTCAATTTATAAAATAGAGCATAGGTAAGCCAAACTACGACTATATGAAAAAGGTAGCATATATTGTTAAATAATAGCATGAATATTCTGTCAGGACAAGTTGATTTGGTGGGTATTTCTGTGGTTTATTATTTGCACCAATATCTCCAGTAGTCAATTGTTAATGGCCATAATTCTCTATAAAAATATCACTTCTTATTGATTTCTACGTATGTAACACCCCACCTCTGCTAGGGTCACTCACAAAGGGAATGCACTAGTTTTGGAGGAGCGTTATCGAGGTAAACAAATACAGAAATATTACAAGATAGAACATAGATAAAACAGCGAAAGAATCAAAAGATAAATTTCTTTACTTTCAAAAAGAGTCAAAACCTTTTACATCAAATAGCCATGGTCATTATTTTCCATTACAATAAATTCTGTCTTGCATAAATAAAGAAGCATAAACTTGAAACAATAAAAGGAGCTTAATTCCCCAAAGGTAGCAGAAATGCAGCCATAGCATAGCTCAAGATCAAACCGTACATGATCTGAACTGAAAGCAAGTGAAATCCAAGCTAAGTGCTAGAGTTTCCTCCCTGAGAACCTAGGGGGGAACGGAAGAAAAAGAGGTGAAAGAAAACGGGTCAGTCATAAAGACTGGTAAGTCCAAGTGACTTTCAGCATAAAAACAGATAAATGTAACATGACATGTATAAACTGAAAGTAATCATACGGACGATGACAAAATGGGCAGGATAGACTAAGATAACATGATAAATCAAGTATAACATCACGTATTCAAGGTTCGCTGCATCAACTGTACTAGAATCCCAAACCCATATCTTATATTAATCATGAAATGATTCCTTGGCCTAATATCATGAAATGACCCATTTCTAGGTCCAACGAAACGATCCACTAGTCGATCGGCTCCCTACAAGTTCTAGCTCGTCATGTGTCTGTGTCATACGGCCCTATCACGAATGTAGTCACCTGTGCTAGGTCCACCATAGGGTGTATAAAGCCCTAGGGTGCCAACCACTGACACGAATCAAGAATGCACAGATAAACCTACTGATGCCCAATGCCTGCTTTTTCAACTCCTGACCACATGCACGACCATAGCCCGCCTGAACCTACACTGGCGCACCAACACAGCCGTCGTTCTGGTCGCTTAGAATCAGCCCAGTAATCGTGCCCCACCCTGCCTAGTCCCAGGGTACCATGATACATCTAGTGGGTTGCTGCTGAAACGGACCGCGTAACTAGGGTTTCCGTCCAATAGGTTAAGTGTTGTCATTTAAATTCGTGACTTAACCCCTCATCAGTCTAGCATGTAAAGTTGGTTAAGTGTTGTCATTTAAGTTCGTGACTTAGCCCTACAATTCATGTGTCTAGTTGGTTAGGTGCTGTCATTCAGTTTCATGACCTAACCCTACCAATCATGTCTCAAGTTGGTTAAGTGTTGTCTTTCATGTTCATGACTTAACCCTATCATGTGGCATTAATTCATTAATGCACCCCAACCTCTCACATTAGACCTGTTGTTGTGGTCACTGGATATGCCAGGCGGTTCCGGGCAGATTTACACCATAACTCAGTCTAACCTCGGGTTTCAAGCGCGATATGACCAACTACTCACATTGGATCCTATTGTTTACAGTCACTGGATTTGTCGGGCGGTTCCGGGCAGATTTACACTGCAAACTCAACCCAACCTCGAGTTGGCCATTTTCAAGTTCATTCTAGTGTCATGTCCATGTTCAAGTTTTCATGTCAAGTTCGTGTCAAGTTTTCAAGGCAAGTTTCATGCCAAGTCTCCTATAATTTCCAATTTTTTCCAACGTTACCCCGTCTAAATATTAGGCTTACAATCTTAGCCTAATTTTTCGTTCGCATGATTTTTTGCATATAATATTAGGCTAAAACTTAGCCTAATTTAACGTACACAAATTTGGCATAAAGAGATTCATTAACATAAACACGACATAGGGGTAAACTTGGCATCTTTTTGGCATAGTCAATATGAACACTATAGATGTGTACTTGCAAAATAATCAACATGAATATTATAGGTGTGAACTTGCAACGTAGAATAAATCAACATACATATATGTGAATTTGCTACATAGACTAAATCAACTTACATATATGTGAACATGCAAATCAATCACGAACATATGAATAAGTGTGAACTTGAAATATGACATAGGTTTAACATATACACATAAACATGTAGATCTAACATTTGGTCACATATGTTGATATGATTTCACAACCTAAAACTTGCATAACATGATAAACTACTCAACTTGTCATAACAGGTTATATTCCAAGTTCATATACATATGAATAGACTTATTCATTAATTCTCAATTCAACATGATAATAAAACTACAGGCACAAATCAATATCATTCAATTCCACATATAACATAATAAACAATGTCCTATTATCCATTTATTTCCAAGGCATGACATAACTGAATAAATTGATTAAAACATCGCAGGCATATAGCTCTGATAACATTATGAACATGAAAAGTTTTGAATGATAATCTAGGTTCGAGAACATTGATAGATCTAACTTAAATAGAAAAATCCCAAAATCAAGAATAAAGAAAATAGGTCTGAATAGAAAGTCAAGCTTAGATCCAATTTCATAGTCATAATCCTAGGCAATAACCTCATATGTGATTAGCCACAATTGTCCTTGTCATAGTTATAGGCAATAGTCTTATATTCACAGTCATAGGCAAAGGCATAGTCTTATGTTCACAGTCATAGGCATAGGCATAGTCTTATGTTCACAGTCATAGGCGTAGTCTTATGTTCACAGTCATAGGCATAGTCATAGTCCTATGTTCACAGTCATAGGCGTAGTCATAGTCTTATGCCATTAACAATAGTTTCAATGTCGTAGACAATATTCCCAATAGTCAAGATCCAAGAAGAAAACAAGAATAGATATGAATCATACATAAATCAATTCCAATTTAACATGCCTGTATTAGCTTTATAGTTTTTATCTAAAAGTAACTGGAACTTACAGATCGTGGTCTAAGAAATTTAGATGCAGAAGTCAAGTCTAGAAATTGGTCGTTGAATTGCTGAATCGTTGAATCTTGATTTGATTGTAGAAGCAAATCCCCAAATATGCAATTCCTAGCCGTAGTCTTCAAGGAATAATCTTTGCGTTTTAATTTAATTTAATTTAATTTAATTTAATTTCAAGGAAGAAGGAGAAGCCATGATCATCAAGAGTTTGAGCAGCATAAGGTTTGAGAAGAATGGTGTAAAGAGAATGAGGCTAGGAGGCTGTTTATATAGGATTTCAAACTAATTAGAGCCGTCGATGAAGCTAGAGTTAATCAAGGCCATCCATCTCAAGAGAAGCCCATCAGAAAGTGACAAGTTAGCTCTAATGACACACCAAAGCTCAGAAATTCGACCAGAACCCGACCAGGCCAGCCAGGGCCTGACCAAGCAGGTTTCTGCTCGGTCTGAGCGCATCTGCCAAGTGCGCCAATGCAAAATTGCATGGGCGCACTTCCCAAGTGAGCCAGTGCAATTTTTGTTCTGGCACACTTCCCAAGTGTGCCAGTGCATTCTGGCCCGTTTCTGGTTTTTCTGCCTAACTTCGTTCGTCCATATCTTCTTCATACGATATCCGTTTTACGCAAACTCAGACTCTATTTCAAGCAGAATTCCGAGACGAACGCAATGGCGTAACCCGTTTCCCTTGATTCTTAATTTAAAAATTAATTCTGCCTTGATTTATGGTTTTAAAATGTTATTAAAATTCGGATTGTTACAATCTCCCCTCCTTAAAGGATTTCGTGCCCGAAATCTTCAAGTTAGGAAGAATTCATCATATCATCCAATCAATCATCTACTCAACCATCACCCACAAGCAACCATTCTCCTTAAAAGATTTCTAATGCTATATGAACATATGCAGAAAGTGTGTGTATATGTTCCTTATCTAATGCAAATGATCAGGCCTGATTGATCTTCCTAATGCAAAATATGTTTAGTGTCATGAATCCAACATGTATGCAAATAGTCCTAGTCACATAAACACTATATGCATGCACAAACATCCATCCATTTGCAACATCCACATGATAACACATTCAATTTCATCCATAAACAAGTATAAACACTCATGTATATGCAATATGAAAATGTGTCTGAGCCGATCTAGTGCCTAATGTGTGTTATGCAACCACGAGCAACCACTTGCGACCACTTGCAACCATTTGCAAACATCAACCATAACATGTTTCAATCACATGTTTACATCCAAAAGGTTTCTACCTATGGTTCTCAAGATTGGATTGAGAAGATAAGCAAGATAAAAAGAAGCATCTAGGAGATGAAGTTAAAGATGTACCCCCAGAAGGTCCTGCTTGTGGGGCTTGCCCTTGCTTCTTAGGGCAGTTCTTGCTGATATGTCCAGTTTCACCACACTGGAAACATGCTCCCATCTTCATCTTCTTCTTTCTACAATCCTGAGCTATATGCCCCTCAATACCACAGAAGTGGCATTTTCTTTTCTCGCGTGTCTTGTTATCATTCTTGTTGTTGTTCTTGCCTCCTTTCTCGGAGTCTACCTTCTTGTTTTGAGATTCATTGGCCCTGAGCTCCTTCTTGCCATTCTTGTCGTCTTCAGTTAAGAGCGCCATGTCCACTAACTTTTCGTAAGTAGCCCCCATAGGTACGTGGGTCATAGCCAAGCTGTGAAACGGCTCATTCAACCCTTTGACAAAACGGAGAGCTTTCTTATGAGGAGTATTCACTAAGTCTAGTCCAAATCGAGCCAGCTGATTGAATTAATTGTTGTACTCCTTGACCGTCATACTTCCTCGCTTAAGAGATAAGAATTTTTCTAGCTGTAGACTTCGTTCGGCTTGTGAGAGGAATTTCGTCTCAAACCTTATTCTAAAATCCATCCATGTTTCAACCGGCATCTCAGCGTTAGTGACTTCTCACCAATAGGAAGCATCGTCTTTGAGCAACCATACTGCCAACTGTACCTTCTGCCTATAGTCCACCTCAAAAATAACGAACAGATCCTCAGTTTCTTTGAGCCAGTTCCTCGCTTCTATGAATGATTCAGTTCCCTTGAAATCCTTTCCACCCGTGGCCCTAAAATCTTTACAGATCTTTGAGAAAGCAATTACACGAGGAGGTGGCGAAGGAGGAGGAATCGCTGCTGCTAGAGGAGGTATATCTGCTGGGCCTGCATCTTTGGCCCTAGCCTCTAAGTACCTCCTGAACCAGCCAGGTATTGGCACGCCCTCTGGAAAGTTAAGATTCCCAGACATGCTGAAATGAAAAAGAAGATATTCAAAACGAGGAAACAAAGGATAGTGCTAATGGCTTTTGGGGAATAGCCTTTACATAAAACAAAACTTTTCTTGAAAAATGCTTCTTTGTAAACGGTTTGAAAATAATTTCAGAAGGTTTTTAAAAACTTTTGCCCAGTCTGGTAAGCATATGCTCTGATGCCAAATGTAACACCCCACCTCCGCTAGGGTCACTCACAAAGGGAATGCACTAGTTTTGGAGGAGCGTTATCGAGGTAAAAAAACACAGAAATATTACAAGATAGAACATAGATAAAACAGTGGAAGAATCAAAAGATAAATTTCATTACTTTCAAAAAGAGTCAAAACCTTTTACATCAAATAGCCAAGGTCATTATTTTCCATTACAATAAATTCTATCTTGCATAAATAAAGAAGCATAAACTTGAAACAACAAAAGGAGCTTAATTCCCCAAAGGTAGCAGAAATGCAGCCATAGCATAGCTCAAGATCAAACCGTACATGAGCTGAACTGAAAGAAAGTGAAATCCAAGCTAAGTGCTAGAGTTTCCTCCCTGAGAACATTGGGGGGAACGGAAGAAAAAGAGGCGAAAGAAAACGGGTCAGTCATAAAGACAGGTAAGTCCAAGTGACTTTCAGCATAAAAACAGATAAATGTAACATGACATGTATAAACTGAAAGTAATCATACGGATGATGATAAGATGGGCAGGATAGACTAAGATAACATGATAAATCAAGTATAAATCAAGTATAGCATCCCGTATTCAAGGTTCGCTGCATCAACTGTACTAGAATCCCAAACCCATGTCTTATATTAATCATGAAATGATTCCTTGGCCCAATATCATGAATTGACCCATTTCTAGGTCCAACGAAACGATCCACTAGTCGATCGGCTCCCTACAAGTTCTAGCTCGTCATGTGTTTGTGTCATACGGCCCTATCACGAATGTAGTCACCTGTGCTAGGTCCACCATAGGGTGTATCAAGCCCTAGGTTGCCAATCACCGACACGAATCAAGAATGCACAGATAAACCTACTGATGCCCAATGCCTGCTTTTTCAACTCCAGACCACGTGCACGACCATAGCCCGCCTGAACCTACACTGGCACACCAACACAGCCGTCGTTATGGTCGCTTACAATCAGCCCAGTAATCGTGCCCCACCCTGCCTAGTCCCAGGGTACCATGATACATCTAGTGGGTTACTGTTGAAACGGACCGCGTAACTAGGGTTTCCGTCCAATAGGTTAAGTGTTGTCATTTAAATTCGTGACTTAACCCCTCATCAGTCTAGCATGTCAAGTTGGTTAAATGTTGTCATTTAAGTTCGTGACTTAGCCCTACAATTCACGTGTCATGTTGGTTAGGTGTTGTCGTTCAAGTTTATGACCTAATCCTACCAATCATGTCTTAAGTTGGTTAAGTGTTGTCTTTCATGTTCATGACTTAACCCTATCATGTGGCATTAATTCATTAGTGCACCCCAACCTCTCACATTAGACCTATTGTTGTGGTCACTGGATACGCCGGGCGGTTCCGGGCAGATTTACACCATAACTCAGTCTAACCTCGGGTTTCAAGCGCGATATGACCAACTACTCACATTGGATCCTATTGTTTGCAGTCACTGGATTTGCCGGGAGGTTCCGGGCAGATTTACACTGCAAACTCAACCCAACCTCGAGTTAGTCATTTTCAAATTCATTCTAGTGTCATGTTGTAAAAACCCGTAACTTCCCCGTAAAGGAAAGCGTCGGATAGTTCGAGAACAAGCCACAACAGAACGCATATAAAAGAACATTTCATTGTATATTACAACAATGCATCAGATTACATGAATATACAGAGTATAAATGAATATTACACAGAAATATCAGAGATTTAAATTACATTTAAATACATAGCAGCGGAAAATAATACAATACACAACTAGAAGAGATATACGGATACAAAGCTTTCCGGATACCGTTCCAGCTGTAAACAAGGATCCTGTGAATATAAATCTGCAAAACCAAAACTACTAGCTGCCCGTGTCAAAATAGGGGCACCCAGAGTTTAGGTTAAAACAATAAACTCCAGGTCAGTCATGTGACTGGTGTGAGAACTAAAACAGTTATTAATCTTTATTTTAAATCATTAGGTAAATCAAGGGACCACGCCGTATAACACGGAACGGGTTTCCTCCCAAGAATACCAGTGCATAAAACAAACAGCGCAATGCTAAATAAAGAAAAATGCAGCTGTTATAAGACCCAGGTCCCATAACACAATGCAACGCAGCCGAGGATAGGGTTTTCCCTTATAACAGCCAAAGAATGCTTGATACGGTTAAAACGAATCGTTTGATACTATTATAAGTGCATAGTGTATAAAACAACTTCAAATCATAAGTATCAATCATAGGCGGCATGGGTACCATATATCATGTCGCCATATATAGGTTTACAAATAAAACCGCAAATGTCACGTATTTGGAAATTGGATTTCCATCTATGAACCGAGGCCAGGGATCGTCCTCACCGTCTTCGAGACTCTCTAGCCCGAGCCTCAGGGTCAGAGCGCATCGACCCTTGGATCGTCAGGGCCGGTCCACCGATGTGGATTAAAATGCCTGAACACTGCGTTTCCCCGCCCTTTGGGGCGTAAATGAGCCAACGAATGACTCCATCGGACCCGGATCGTCCGATCAAACCGAGGCGCCTCGCAACAGCAACAACCACACAGGTGAAAAGTATATAAATGTCAGGGCTGGTAGGTCACTGACACCACCCTAGCTAGAAAGAAACGCATGCCCTCCCTGAGGTCCTCTCCCGTTTTTGGTTCACAACCGGGGTGCGAGGCTCGCGAATCAACGTTACACAAAGCTATGCCACACAGGCCGTGCTTTGATCATCACCACAAGACTTTGCTTTTCAACAGAAGCCTCGATCAATTTCCACTTAGGCATGCCACACAGGCAATTCACTCCATGCGTTTGATATCCATCTATACACAACCCCTGAGCTCGTATGTCTCAGAGAAGGGCGTTAAGCAAGAGAATAAATTCTCCGCCGCCAAACAGATATATATTTAATAGAGATCAATCACACGGACTAAAATCCAATGTCAGACACACAGTCCATTTACAAGTCCGTTCTGGGTCTGAACGAAACCGGAGGCACCTAGTACCCCGCATATCCATCGATCTCCAAGTACGTCTGGACGATCACCAACTGCTTCCATCTTCTTGGGTGTACAGCCCAATCAAGATCATCAGTAATCACCCAAACGTCGTGAAGACTTCCGGTCTTCGACCACCGTCTTCATCTTCGACACCACGTCGAATCAGTTATTCAGAATGGGATAAACCCGGTCTTTCTGAATAACTCGCGTATATATTATAAAAGTGTTACACAAACACAACATACGCCTCATTCCAATCCAGAATATTCTTTTATTCAAATATTCCTATACTTTGGGAAAAGTTCCCATTAATTTTATCCAAGATAAATTCTTTAAATTTATTCTTTAATCTCCTTTGAATATCAATTCAAACTAGTCGGGATTAGCGAACCACACCGAAGTAATCATTTATTTTATTTTCCCAATCCCAACCTATTCATCCCATGAAGTAAAACTGGTAGTACTTCATATCTAACACCACAGTGTTATCGGTAATTCAATTACCATTTCCCGTTCAAATCTAATTAAAGATTTAACTATCGCCTGGAGTAAAACTGGTGATACTTCATTCTCGATCTTTTCAATCTAATTAAAGATTCATTAAAACTCCACTTAGTTTTAATCGTTATCTGGGTTAAAGAATCAGTGTCATTTAAAACACGATCCACGATAAACCCAAAATCACATTCTATTAATTATCGGGTTAAAGAACAAGTGTTATTTAAAACACTGTTAACGATAAACCCAAAAATCAATACCAATTCAATTCCAATTAAATATCGTTTAATTGGTACACTTCATTAAATCTAAACAAAAAGATTTAATCTTTTCTCAACTGGGTTCAAGAACAGTGTTAGTGAAGACACCATTCACGACAAACCCAAATCACATTTGATATTCAATACAAGGCTCTGAATAGAAAATATATCGGCTTATATTCAATATCAAATTCTACGACTAACAAATGTCGTATTGGAAATAACGATATAAATATATATCTTTCAAATTTCCATAACAACACCTGTATAATCACGAATTCCAACATCGAAATATTCCAAAGACAATTTCGATTCAAATCCACTCCAATGCAATCATTGGAAATTCTGGTTATTTTTAAAACCCTTTTCAAATTCAATTTATTTATTTAAAAATAAATAGAATTATAATTCTAGTTCAAAACTAGTTCATTTCGATAAAAATCTATTTTTATCTTTTCAAACATGCAGTTTTTTCATCCCAAATCTTCACAAATCATTTCTTATGATTTTACACAAATTATTACTATTTTTAATAATTTTATCAAGGCCCGTACAGTCGATTTCCATCAACGGCCATCGAACTGCACTTACAGCGACCTTTTTCGAATTTGATTTGGACATAATTCCAAATCCAACCGTTAGATTTCAAATTTCTAATATTCGTTAGAAAGCTCTTTTCGATACGAACCCAACGGTTCCGGTTTTAGGAGAATCCGACGGTCGGATCTCCCGTAACGTCCATTTGAAATCAATGGTCGAAATTCGCGAACTGCCGCGGTGCGGCGCGTTCTATTCAGGCCATTATATTATATATATAATATATATAATATATACTACGTCGATTTCTATTTAAAACGAATTATATAAATAGTTTTAAAATTCGTTTCAAAATCTATTTCAACTTCCATCTCAATTCAAAGCAAAATTGAATTCTTCTCTATAAATTCGTTTTAAAATTCATTTCTATTCAATTCAAATTTCAATTCAATTTGAATTCATTTCAATTCGTTTTCAATTCAATTTGAATTCGTTTTCAATTCAATTCACTTTGAATTCGTTTTCAATTCAATTCACTTTGAATTCGTTTTCAATTCAATTCACTTTGAATTCGTTTTCAATTCAATTCACTTTGAATTCGTTTTCAATTCAATTCATTTCGAAATCACTTTCAATTCAATTCATTTCGAAATCACTTTCAATTCAATTCATTTCGAAATCACTTTCAATTCAATTCACTTTGAATTCGTTTTCAATTCAATTCATTTCGAAATCACTTTCAATTCAATTCATTTCGAAATCACTTTCAATTCAATTCATTTCGAAATCACTTTCAATTCAATTCACTTTGAATCCGTTTTCAATTCAATTCATTTCGAAATCACTTTCAATTCAATTCACTTTGAATTCGTTTTCAATTCAATTCATTTCGAAATCACTTTCAATTCAATTCACTTTGAATTCGTTTTCAATTCAATTCATTTCGAAATCACTTTCAATTCAATTCACTTTGAATTCGTTTTCAATTCAATTCACTTTGAATTCACTTAAAATTGATATAAATATCGTTCACGTCAAAATGGCGTCAATCTAATCAACTCGGCTTCATATATTCCTATTTTCAAATATTCTATTTCAAATATTTCTTTTTCAAAACTGGAATGAGGCCCAATCAATTACCATATAATGTTAATTATATGGATTTTCATACAACACATGTATAATAGCACTGAAAAATAATCAACCATCAACCAAAGTGCACTACACTGTATAAGCATCAAATATAGATATCTAACGCTTATAACAGCCTGTCAATCCATCGATCGACATATTTAATCAATCAGGATGAGTGAACTTCAAATTTCATCCCAACACCCGTGTGGGGTTTCAAACAATCAAACACATATTTTATTTGTGCAGTTGGGCAATGTGTAAAATTTATCGACCCAATCAATGTCCTTCAAATAGGTGTACATAAACAAACCGTCCGGTTTGTAAATGAATATTTTATTTTATTCACTTTCACTATATTCATATTCACGTTAAAAATTATATTTTTAACGATAAAACATTTTATTCCAACATATGAATTTCTATTATTCATTTACACAATAAAATGATATTTTTATTTTCTAACATATTTTAGAAAATTTCGGCGGCATAACGGCACGATACTAGAAACGGGACGAGGCCTAGCCTTATCCCCGGTCTAGTGAAGGCCCACGCCATTCACACATCAATCATATCAATTTCATTTCACCAAACAATTCAAATCAACCCAAACAATCTAACTAACAACACAGCCAAACAAACAAGTCCATGGTCTGTGGACGATTGTGTCGGGTGCTACTAAGCACCGTCTGCATCCTAGTATATATATATAACTAGAAAAATAAATTGAAAGGTGAGAAATTCTCACCTATAGCTATCCTAGCTCCACGGCACTTCATTGATAGAAATCTTCATCGCTATCGCATCTTCGTCATCTTCGTTGACCGCTTTCACTACATATATAAAAATCACACATTTTTATATTTTGATGTCTTTAAATAAAAATCACATTTTTATTTGTTCACTTTCAATTTAAAAATCATATTTTTATATTCACTTCATATATTTAAAAATCATATTTTTATATTCACTTCATATATTTAAAAATCATATTTTTCTCTATGTTATAACATATAAAAATCACCTCTTCACTATGAAAAATCTAATCTTTCATATTTTAAAAATTCGCCCTTTTATATTTTAAAAATTCGATCTTTCATACTTTAAAAAAATCCAGTTTTAAAATTCTTTTTCAAATCAGTTTTTGCATCTTTAAAAATTCAGTTTTTTAAAATTCTTTTTAAATCAGTTTTTAAAATTCCTAAAAATCAGTTTTAATATCAAAGGAAATCATAAAAAGAGAAACTTACAGCTACAGGCGAATGGCGGCGAAACGGAGGGAGGTGCTCGCGGTGCTATGTATCGCGATGGTGGGAAGAGGTCGCGCATCAGCTATTGGAGAAAAAAGGGGGGTGCGGATCTTGATTGGGCTTGGACCGGGGGGGGGGGGGGCTCGATCGCCTGAAGGGGAACCGGCGGTTGAGGGAGGCGGCGTTGGGGATTCGAACTGGGGAGGGGAGCGTGGGCTGAGAGGAGGGGGTCTGGGCGGATCGTCGGCGCGAGGGGGATAGACGGAGAGGGCTCCGGCGAGGGGCGCCGGTCTTGGGGAGAGCGACGGTGGGTATCGCGCTGGACGTGATGGTTTTCTTTTTTTTTCTTTTTTTTTCTTTAGATCTAGAACTGACGGAAAGGAGATAGAAGGGAAGAGATATTATTTATTTTTTTATTTTATTTATTTAATTATTAAATTTATATACTCATAAAGTAACTTTTTCTGTCGATTTCAGAATCGAACCCACCGCCTGTCGTCCATAGCGTTTTACCCCCATTCCGAACACAATGGGATATGTACCGCAAGCTGATTCAATCGTTTCAATCAGTTTCCATTAAATTTACATTTAAATCACTATATTGAATTTTTTAAACGTACATTTCAAATTACCGGGGTCACATACTAACTCTAAAAATTCCCGAAAAATATTTTCTAGCTTCGTATTGACGATACGGTCCTAACAAAACTAGTTTCGTCGAATTCTGAGACCGTATGAAAAATGGCCAATTTTCAGTCGATTAAAATCAACTGAAGCTGGTCAAACGCGTTTTCCTTCGCCACGCTCACATATTGATTCGAAAAATTATGAAATTTGGAATCTAGCAATAACTTAACATCACGGACCCAACAAAACTGGTTTCGTCGAAATCCGAGGTCGTTTGCAAAATTGCTATTTTTAAGGGCCTTATATATATAAAAATATATATAAATTCCACAGTGACTATTTCTAATTTTAAACTGGACATATCTTATCATTTCTAAGATGAAATCTCAGTTTGTTAACTTCGTTACAAAGATATAGTTATACAGATTCAAATATTTCTTGTTTCGTTCAATTCTGACTTATATTGAATTCTGCATAATCATTTGAAATTAGAAATCGAATTTTCGAACTACCGCGCCATTTTCAATTCCTTTTATAATTATATATAATTATTATATATTCTAACGACGACGTATATAATATATACGTTCGAATTATATTCAAAATAAATTTCCCGTCGTTTTATTTAAAATAATCTATTTTAAATATACTAAATTCGCTAAAATGGCAAAAATAAAAATTTTAAACTGGCCCAGATTTTCCGGGTTGTTACAATCTCCCCCCCTTAAAACTTTTCGTCCCCGAAAAGGAACAAAGTCGAAAGTGGTTTGATTAATCAATTCTACGATCGGTCAGGCTTCCATTCTCCAACTCTTTAGTTTCTGAGAATTTTCAAAATTTCAAAAATTTGGCTAACACCCTAAATTTTTGAAAAATTTCGCCATAACCTCCCCTGCACCGGGAGCATCGGGGAATTTCAAATAGCTTCCCCGGTCCTTCAGATCTCAAAAAGAAAAAGAAAAAGCCAAGCGGCTAGCCAATAGGCTCATAAAATCATCATCACCCAAACAAAACAGTAAATTATGTAGTAAACATGTACCTATTTGTCGGGCAAACAAATTTTATTCTCTGCTCTAGCCTCCTTGCTATGACCTGTTCAAGGTAAGTATATGTATATGCAAGCAAATGCGACCAATTTCGATACAATTCAATATTTGTTTCAATTAGGCTAATGGTTCAAAATTATCAAACAAATCAACATTCAACACAAACATCAATCAATTAGTGAATTAGAGTTTCAAATTGATAACTTTGATACATAGTCAAAAATCAGATTTTTGATGCCAAATCACAACAATAGATCCTATATAGTTTTTGGTTCTCACACCAGTCAATAGGAAATATATAGATATCACACCTTCGACACTCGAATATAAATGCTGATGATGATGCACCATCATCAATATCATCTTCGGGCGACTAGAGTGTGATGCTATATCTATCCAATATATTAAAATTTCAAATACACGTGGATCAGACGTATACGCAAAATATTTATATACTGGACTGTCCATATCAATATAAATAAATAATCAAATACGAATAATTGATTTAAATTTTCAAAACAAAATTGTTTTCATTTTCAAAAATATACTCTTCACACTCGTTCTAGGATACTACTGATCCTATCTCTAACGAGTCATTCTAATTGGATATTACTAATCCAATATCTGATGAATTCTTTCGTACGGTTCTAATGTGCCTTGTTCTCTGCTTTGTAAACCAAAGCTCTGATACCACGTGTAAAAACCCGTAACTTCCCCGTAAAGGAAAGCGTCGGATAGTTCGAGAACAAGCCACAACAGAACGCATATAAAAGAACATTTCATTGTATATTACAACAATGCATCATATTACATGAATATACAGAGTATAAATGAATATTACACAGAAATATCAGAGATTTAAATTACATTTAAATACATAGCAGCGGAAAATAATACAATACACAACTAGAAGAGATATACGGATACAAAGCTTTCCGGATACCGTTCCAGCTGTAAACCAGGATCCTGTGAATATAAATCTGCAAAACCAAAACTACTAGCTGCCCGTGTCAAAATAGGGGCACCCAGAGTTTAGGTTAAAACAATAAACTCCAGGTCAGTCATGTGACTGGTGTGAGAACTAAAACAGTTATTAATCTTTATTTTAAATCATTAGGTAAATCAAGGGACCACGCCGTATAACACGGAACGGGTTTCCTCCCAAGAATACCAGTGCATAAAACAAACAGCGCAATGCTAAATAAAGAAAAATGCAGCTGTTATAAGACCCAGGTCCCATCACACAATGCAACGCAGCCGAGGATAGGGTTTTCCCTTATAACAGCCAAAGAATGCTTGATACGGTTAAAACGAATCGTTTGATACTATTATAAGTGCATAGTGTATAAAACAACTTCAAATCATAAGTATCAATCATAGGCGGCATGGGTACCATATATCATGTCGCCATATATAGGTTTACAAATAAAACCGCAAATGTCACGTATTTGGAAATTGGATTTCCATCTATGAACCGAGGCCAGGGATCGTCCTCACCGTCTTCGAGACTCTCTAGCCCGAGCCTCAGGGTCAGAGCGCATCGACCCTTGGATCGTCAGGGCCGGTCCACCGATGTGGATTAAAATGCCTGAACACTGCGTTTCCCCGCCCTTTGGGGCGTAAATGAGCCAACGAATGACTCCATCGGACCCGGATCGTCCGATCAAACCGAGGCGCCTCGCAACAGCAACAACCACACAGGTGAAAAGTATATAAATGTCAGGGCTGGTAGGTCACTGACACCACCCTAGCTAGAAAGAAACGCATGCCCTCCCTGAGGTCCTCTCCCGTTTTTGGTTCACAACCGGGGTGCGAGGCTCGCGAATCAACGTTACACAAAGCTATGCCACACAGGCCGTGCTTTGATCATCACCACAAGACTTTGCTTTTCAACAGAAGCCTCGATCAATTGCCACTTAGGCATGCCACACAGGCAATTCACTCCATGCGTTTGATATCCATCTATACACAACCCCTGAGCTCGTATGTCTCAGAGAAGGGCGTTAAGCAAGAGAATAAATTTTCCGCCGCCAAACAGATATATATTTAATAGAGATCAATCACACGGACTAAAATCCAATGTCAGACACACAGTCCATTTACAAGTCCGTTCTGGGTCTGAACGAAACCGGAGGCACCTAGTACCCCGCATATCCATCGATCTCCAAGTACGTCTGGACGATCACCAACTGCTTCCATCTTCTTGGGTGTACAGCCCAATCAAGATCATCAGTAATCACCCAAACGTCGTGAAGACTTCCGGTCTTCGACCACCGTCTTCATCTTCGACACCACGTCGAATCAGTTATTCAGAATGGGATAAACCCGGTCTTTCTGAATAACTCGCGTATATATTATAAAAGTGTTACACAAACACAACATACGCCTCATTCCAATCCAGAATATTCTTTTATTCAAATATTCCTATACTTTGGGAAAAGTTCCCATTAATTTTATCCAAGATAAATTCTTTAAATTTATTCTTTAATCTCCTTTGAATATCAATTCAAACTAGTCGGGATTAGCGAACCACACCGAAGTAATCATTTATTTTATTTTCCCAATCCCAACCTATTCATCCCATGAAGTAAAACTGGTAGTACTTCATATCTAACACCACAGTGTTATCGGTAATTCAATTACCATTTCCCGTTCAAATCTAATTAAAGATTTAACTATCGCCTGGAGTAAAACTGGTGATACTTCATTCTCGATCTTTTCAATCTAATTAAAGATTCATTAAAACTCCACTTAGTTTTAATCGTTATCTGGGTTAAAGAATCAGTGTCATTTAAAACACGATCCACGATAAACCCAAAATCACATTCTATTAATTATCGGGTTAAAGAACAAGTGTTATTTAAAACACTGTTCACGATAAACCCAAAAATCAATACCAATTCAATTCCAATTAAATATCGTTTAATTGGTACACTTCATTAAATCTAAACAAAAAGATTTAATCTTTTCTCAACTGGGTTCAAGAACAGTGTTAGTGAAGACACCATTCACGACAAACCCAAATCACATTTGATATTCAATACAAGGCTCTGAATAGAAAATATATCGGCTTATATTCAATATCAAATTCTACGACTAACAAATGTCGTATTGGAAATAACGATATAAATATATATCTTTCAAATTTCCATAACAACACCTGTATAATCACGAATTCCAACATCGAAATATTCCAAAGACAATTTCGATTCAAATCCACTCCAATGCAATCATTGGAAATTCTGGTTATTTTTAAAACCCTTTTCAAATTCAATTTATTTATTTAAAAATAAATAGAATTATAATTCTAGTTCAAAACTAGTTCATTTCGATAAAAATCTATTTTTATCTTTTCAAACATGCAGTTTTTTCATCCCAAATCTTCACAAATCATTTCTTATGATTTTACCCAAATTATTACTATTTTTAATAATTTTATCAAGGCCCGTACAGTCGATTTCCATCAACGGCCATCGAACTGCACTTACAGCGACCTTTTTCGAATTTGATTTGGACATAATTCCAAATCCAACCGTTAGATTTCAAATTTCTAATATTCGTTAGAAAGCTCTTTTCGATACGAACCCAACGGTTCCGGTTTTAGGAGAATCCGACGGTCGGATCTCCCGTAACGTCCATTTGAAATCAATGGTCGAAATTCGCGAACTGCCGCGGCGCGGCGCGTTCTATTCAGGCCATTATATTATATATATAATATATACTACGTCGATTTCTATTTAAAACGAATTATATAAATAGTTTTAAAATTCGTTTCAAAATCTATTTCAACTTCCATCTCAATTCAAAGCAAAATTGAATTATTCTCTATAAATTCGTTTTAAAATTCATTTCTATTCAATTCAAATTTCAATTCAATTTGAATTCATTTCAATTCGTTTTCAATTCAATTTGAATTCGTTTTCAATTCAATTCACTTTGAATTCGTTTTCAATTCAATTCACTTTGAATTCGTTTTCAATTCAATTCACTTTGAATTCGTTTTCAATTCAATTCACTTTGAATTCGTTTTCAATTCAATTCACTTTGAATTCATTTTCAATTCAATTCATTTCGAAATCACTTTCAATTCAATTCATTTCGAAATCACTTTCAATTCAATTCACTTTGAATTCGTTTTCAATTCATTTCGAAATCACTTTCAATTCAATTCATTTCGAAATCACTTTCAATTCAATTCATTTCGAAATCACTTTCAATTCAATTCACTTTGAATCCGTTTTCAATTCAATTCATTTCGAAATCACTTTCAATTCAATTCACTTTGAATTCGTTTTCAATTCAATTCATTTCGAAATCACTTTCAATTCAATTCACTTTGAATTCGTTTTCAATTCAATTCATTTCGAAATCACTTTCAATTCAATTCACTTTGAATTCGTTTTCAATTCAATTCACTTTGAATTCACTTAAAATTGATATAAATATCGTTCACGTCAAAATGGCGTCAATCTAATCAACTCGGCTTCATATATTCCTATTTTCAAATATTCTATTTCAAATATTTCTTTTTCAAAACTGGAATGAGGCCCAATCAATTACCATATAATGTTAATTATATGGATTTTCATACAACACATGTATAATAGCACTGAAAAATAATCAACCATCAACCAAAGTGCACTACACTGTATAAGCATCAAATATAGATATCTAACGCTTATAACAGCCTGTCAATCCATCGATCGACATATTTAATCAATCAGGATGAGTGAACTTCAAATTTCATCCCAACACCCGTGTGGGGTTTCAAACAATCAAACACATATTTTATTTGTGCAGTTGGGCAATGTGTAAAATTTATCGACCCAATCAATGTCCTTCAAATAGGTGTACATAAACAAACCGTCCGGTTTGTAAATGAATATTTTATTTTATTCACTTTCACTATATTCATATTCACGTTAAAAATTATATTTTTAACGATAAAACATTTTATTCCAACATATGAATTTCTATTATTCATTTACACAATAAAATGATATTTTTATTTTCTAACATATTTTAGAAAATTTCGGCGGCATAACGGCACGATACTAGAAACGGGACGAGGCCTAGCCTTATCCCCGGTCTAGTGAAGGCCCACGCCATTCACACATCAATCATATCAATTTCATTTCACCAAACAATTCAAATCAACCCAAACAATCTAACTAACAACACAGCCAAACAAACAAGTCCATGGTCTGTGGACGATTGTGTCGGGTGCTACTAAGCACCGTCTGCATCCTAGTATATATATATAACTAGAAAAATAAATTGAAAGGTGAGAAATTCTCACCTATAGCTATCCTAGCTCCACGGCACTTCATTGATAGAAATCTTCATCGCTATCGCATCTTCGTCATCTTCGTTGACCGCTTTCACTACATATATAAAAATCACACATTTTTATATTTTGATGTCTTTAAATAAAAATCACATTTTTATTTGTTCACTTTCAATTTAAAAATCATATTTTTATATTCACTTCATATATTTAAAAATCATATTTTTATATTCACTTCATATATTTAAAAATCATATTTTTCTCTATGTTATAACATATAAAAATCACCTCTTCACTATGAAAAATCTAATCTTTCATATTTTAAAAATTCGCCCTTTTATATTTTAAAAATTCGATCTTTCATACTTTAAAAAAATCCAGTTTTAAAATTCTTTTTCAAATCAGTTTTTGCATCTTTAAAAATTCAGTTTTTTAAAATTCTTTTTAAATCAGTTTTTAAAATTCCTAAAAATCAGTTTTAATATCAAAGGAAATCATAAAAAGAGAAACTTACAGCTACAGGCGAATGGCGGCGAAACGGAGGGAGGTGCTCGCGGTGCTGTGTATCGCGATGGTGGGAAGAGGTCGCGCATCAGCTATTGGAGAAAAAAGGGGGGTGCGGATCTTGATTGGGCTTGGACCGGGGGGGGGGGGGGGGGCTCGATCGCCTGAAGGGGAACCGGCGGTTGAGGGAGGCGGCGTTGGGGATTCGAACTGGGGAGGGGAGCGTGGGCTGAGAGGAGGGGGTCTGGGCGGATCGTCGGCGCGAGGGGGATAGTCGGAGAGGGCTCCGGCGAGGGGCGCCGGTCTTGGGGAGAGCGACGGTGGGTATCGCGCTGGACGTGATGGTTTTCTTTTTTTTTTTCTTTTTTTTTCTTTAGATCTAGAACTGACGGAAAGGAGATAGAAGGGAAGAGATATTATTTATTTTTTTATTTTATTTATTTAATTATTAAATTTATATACTCATAAAGTAACTTTTTCTGTCGATTTCAGAATCGAACCCACCGCCTGTCGTCCATAGCGTTTTACCCCCATTCCGAACACAATGGGATATGTACCGCAAGCTGATTCAATCGTTTCAATCAGTTTCCATTAAATTTACATTTAAATCACTATATTGAATTTTTTAAACGTACATTTCAAATTACCGGGGTCACATACTAACTCTAAAAATTCCCGAAAAATATTTTCTAGCTTCGTATTGACGATACGGTCCTAACAAAACTAGTTTCGTCGAATTCTGAGACCGTATGAAAAATGGCCAATTTTCAGTCGATTAAAATCAACTGAAGCTGGTCAAACGCGTTTTCCTTCGCCACGCTCACATATTGATTCGAAAAATTATGAAATTTGGAATCTAGCAATAACTTAACATCACGGACCCAACAAAACTGGTTTCGTCGAAATCCGAGGTCGTTTGCAAAATTGCTATTTTTAAGGGCCTTATATATATAAAAATATATATAAATTCCACAGTGACTATTTCTAATTTTAAACTGGACATATCTTATCATTTCTAAGATGAAATCTCAGTTTGTTAACTTCGTTACAAAGATATAGTTATACAGATTCAAATATTTCTTGTTTCGTTCAATTCTGACTTATATTGAATTCTGCATAATCATTTGAAATTAGAAATCGAATTTTCGAACTACCGCGCCATTTTCAATTCCTTTTATAATTATATATAATTATTATATATTCTAACGACGACGTATATAATATATACGTTCGAATTATATTCAAAATAAATTTCCCGTCGTTTTATTTAAAATAATCTATTTTAAATATACTAAATTCGCTAAAATGGCAAAAATAAAAATTTTAAACTGGCCCAGATTTTCCGGGTTGTTACAATCTCCCCCCCTTAAAACTTTTCGTCCCCGAAAAGGAACAAAGTCGAAAGTGGTTTGATTAATCAATTCTACGATCGGTCAGGCTTCCATTCTCCAACTCTTTAGTTTCTGAGAATTTTCAAAATTTCAAAAATTTGGCTAACACCCTAAATTTTTGAAAAATTTCGCCATAACCTCCCCTGCACCGGGAGCATCGGGGAATTTCAAATAGCTTCCCCGGTCCTTCAGATCTCAAAAAGAAAAAGAAAAAGCCAAGCGGCTAGCCAATAGGCTCATAAAATCATCATCACCCAAACAAAACAGTAAATTATGTAGTAAACATGTACCTATTTGTCGGGCAAACAAATTTTATTCTCTGCTCTAGCCTCCTTGCTATGACCTGTTCAAGGTAAGTATATGTATATGCAAGCAAATGCGACCAATTTCGATACAATTCAATATTTGTTTCAATTAGGCTAATGGTTCAAAATTATCAAACAAATCAACATTCAACACAAACATCAATCAATTAGTGAATTAGAGTTTCAAATTGATAACTTTGATACATAGTCAAAAATCAGATTTTTGATGCCAAATCACAACAATAGATCCTATATAGTTTTTGTTTCTCACACCAGTCAATAGGAAATATATAGATATCACACCTTCGACACTCGAATATAAATGCTGATGATGATGCACCATCATCAATATCATCTTCGGGCGACTAGAGTGTGATGCTATATCTATCCAATATATTAAAATTTCAAATACACGTGGATCAGACGTATACGCAAAATATTTATATACTGGACTGTCCATATCAATATAAATAAATAATCAAATACGAATAATTGATTTAAATTTTCAAAACAAAATTGTTTTCATTTTCAAAAATATACTCTTCACACTCGTTCTAGGATACTACTGATCCTATCTCTAACGAGTCATTCTAATTGGATATTACTAATCCAATATCTGATGAATTCTTTCGTACGGTTCTAATGTGCCTTGTTCTCTGCTTTGTAAACCAAAGCTCTGATACCACGTGTAAAAACCCGTAACTTCCCCGTAAAGGAAAGCGTCGGATAGTTCGAGAACAAGCCACAACAGAACGCATATAAAAGAACATTTCATTGTATATTACAACAATGCATCATATTACATGAATATACAGAGTATAAATGAATATTACACAGAAATATCAGAGATTTAAATTACATTTAAATACATAGCAGCGGAAAATAATACAATACACAACTAGAAGAGATATACGGATACAAAGCTTTCCGGATACCGTTCCAGCTGTAAACCAGGATCCTGTGAATATAAATCTGCAAAACCAAAACTACTAGCTGCCCGTGTCAAAATAGGGGCACCCAGAGTTTAGGTTAAAACAATAAACTCCAGGTCAGTCATGTGACTGGTGTGAGAACTAAAACAGTTATTAATCTTTATTTTAAATCATTAGGTAAATCAAGGGACCACGCCGTATAACACGGAACGGGTTTCCTCCCAAGAATACCAGTGCATAAAACAAACAGCGCAATGCTAAATAAAGAAAAATGCAGCTGTTATAAGACCCAAGTCCCATCACACAATGCAACGCAGCCGAGGATAGGGTTTTCCCTTATAACAGCCAAAGAATGCTTGATACGGTTAAAACGAATCGTTTGATACTATTATAAGTGCATAGTGTATAAAACAACTTCAAATCATAAGTATCAATCATAGGCGGCATGGGTACCATATATCATGTCGCCATATATAGGTTTACAAATAAAACCGCAAATGTCACGTATTTGGAAATTGGATTTCCATCTATGAACCGAGGCCAGGGATCGTCCTCACCGTCTTCGAGACTCTCTAGCCCGAGCCTCAGGGTCAGAGCGCATCGACCCTTGGATCGTCAGGGCCGGTCCACCGATGTGGATTAAAATGCCTGAACACTGCGTTTCCCCGCCCTTTGGGGCGTAAATGAGCCAACGAATGACTCCATCGGACCCGGATCGTCCGATCAAACCGAGGCGCCTCGCAACAGCAACAACCACACAGGTGAAAAGTATATAAATGTCAGGGCTGGTAGGTCACTGACACCACCCTAGCTAGAAAGAAACGCATGCCCTCCCTGAGGTCCTCTCCCGTTTTTGGTTCACAACCGGGGTGCGAGGCTCGCGAATCAACGTTACACAAAGCTATGCCACACAGGCCGTGCTTTGATCATCACCACAAGACTTTGCTTTTCAACAGAAGCCTCGATCAATTGCCACTTAGGCATGCCACACAGGCAATTCACTCCATGCGTTTGATATCCATCTATACACAACCCCTGAGCTCGTATGTCTCAGAGAAGGGCGTTAAGCAAGAGAATAAATTCTCCGCCGCCAAACAGATATATATTTAATAGAGATCAATCACACGGACTAAAATCCAATGTCAGACACACAGTCCATTTACAAGTCCGTTCTGGGTCTGAACGAAACCGGAGGCACCTAGTACCCCGCATATCCATCGATCTCCAAGTACGTCTGGACGATCACCAACTGCTTCCATCTTCTTGGGTGTACAGCCCAATCAAGATCATCAGTAATCACCCAAACGTCGTGAAGACTTCCGGTCTTCGACCACCGTCTTCATCTTCGACACCACGTCGAATCAGTTATTCAGAATGGGATAAACCCGGTCTTTCTGAATAACTCGCGTATATATTATAAAAGTGTTACACAAACACAACATACGCCTCATTCCAATCCAGAATATTCTTTTATTCAAATATTCCTATACTTTGGGAAAAGTTCCCATTAATTTTATCCAAGATAAATTCTTTAAATTTATTCTTTAATCTCCTTTGAATATCAATTCAAACTAGTCGGGATTAGCGAACCACACCGAAGTAATCATTTATTTTATTTTCCCAATCCCAACCTATTCATCCCATGAAGTAAAACTGGTAGTACTTCATATCTAACACCACAGTGTTATCGGTAATTCAATTACCATTTCCCATTCAAATCTAATTAAAGATTTAACTATCGCCTGGAGTAAAACTGGTGATACTTCATTCTCGATCTTTTCAATCTAATTAAAGATTCATTAAAACTCCACTTAGTTTTAATCGTTATCTGGGTTAAAGAATCAGTGTCATTTAAAACACGATCCACGATAAACCCAAAATCACATTCTATTAATTATCGGGTTAAAGAACAAGTGTTATTTAAAACACTGTTCACGATAAACCCAAAAATCAATACCAATTCAATTCCAATTAAATATCGTTTAATTGGTACACTTCATTAAATCTAAACAAAAAGATTTAATCTTTTCTCAACTGGGTTCAAGAACAGTGTTAGTGAAGACACCATTCACGACAAACCCAAATCACATTTGATATTCAATACAAGGCTCTGAATAGAAAATATATCGGCTTATATTCAATATCAAATTCTACGACTAACAAATGTCGTATTGGAAATAACGATACAAATATATATCTTTCAAATTTCCATAACAACACCTGTATAATCACGAATTCCAACATCGAAATATTCCAAAGACAATTTCGATTCAAATCCACTCCAATGCAATCATTGGAAATTATGGTTATTTTTAAAACCCTTTTCAAATTCAATTTATTTATTTAAAAATAAATAGAATTATAATTCTAGTTCAAAACTAGTTCATTTCGATAAAAAACTATTTTTATCTTTTCAAACATGCAGTTTTTTCATCCCAAATCTTCACAAATCATTTCTTATGATTTTACACAAATTATTACTATTTTTAATAATTTTATCAAGGCCCGTACAGTCGATTTCCATCAACGGCCATCGAACTGCACTTACAGCGACCTTTTTCGAATTTGATTTGGACATAATTCCAAATCCAACCGTTAGATTTCAAATTTCTAATATTCGTTAGAAAGCTCTTTTCGATACGAACCCAACGGTTCCGGTTTTAGGAGAATCCGACGGTCGGATCTCCCGTAACGTCCATTTGAAATCAATGGTCGAAATTCGCGAACTGCCGCGACGCGGCGCGTTCTATTCAGGCCATTATATTATATATATAATATATACTACGTCGATTTCTATTTAAAACGAATTATATAAATAGTTTTAAAATTCGTTTCAAAATCTATTTCAACTTCCATCTCAATTCAAAGAAAAATTGAATTCTTCTCTATAAATTCGTTTTAAAATTCATTTCTATTCAATTCAAATTTCAATTCAATTTGAATTCATTTCAATTCGTTTTCAATTCAATTTGAATTCGTTTTCAATTCAATTCACTTTGAATTCGTTTTCAATTCAATTCACTTTGAATTCGTTTTCAATTCAATTCACTTTGAATTCGTTTTCAATTCAATTCACTTTGAATTCGTTTTCAATTCAATTCATTTCGAAATCACTTTCAATTCAATTCATTTCGAAATCACTTTCAATTCAATTCATTTCGAAATCACTTTCAATTCAATTCATTTCGAAATCACTTTCAATTTAATTCACTTTGAATTCGTTTTCAATTCAATTCATTTCGAAATCACTTTCAATTCAATTCATTTCGAAATCACTTTCAATTCAATTCATTTCGAAATCACTTTCAATTCAATTCACTTTGAATCCGTTTTCAATTCAATTCATTTCGAAATCAATTTCAATTCAATTCACTTTGAATTCGTTTTCAATTCAATTCATTTCGAAATCACTTTCAATTCAATTCACTTTGAATTCGTTTTCAATTCAATTCATTTCGAAATCACTTTCAATTCAATTCACTTTGAATTCGTTTTCAATTCAATTCACTTTGAATTCACTTAAAATTGATATAAATATCGTTCACGTCAAAATGGCGTCAATCTAATCAACTCGGCTTCATATATTCCTATTTTCAAATATTCTATTTCAAATATTTCTTTTTCAAAACTGGAATGAGGCCCAATCAATTACCATATAATGTTAATTATATGGATTTTCATACAACACATGTATAATAGCACTGAAAAATAATCAACCATCAACCAAAGTGCACTACACTGTATAAGCATCAAATATAGATATCTAACGCTTATAACAGCCTGTCAATCCATCGATCGACATATTTAATCAATCAGGATGAGTGAACTTCAAATTTCATCCCAACACCCGTGTGGGGTTTCAAACAATCAAACACATATTTTATTTGTGCAGTTGGGCAATGTGTAAAATTTATCGACCCAATCAATGTCCTTCAAATAGGTGTACATAAACAAACCGTCCGGTTTGTAAATGAATATTTTATTTTATTCACTTTCACTATATTCATATTCACGTTAAAAATTATATTTTTAACGATAAAACATTTTATTCCAACATATGAATTTCTATTATTCATTTACACAATAAAATGATATTTTTATTTTCTAACATATTTTAGAAAATTTCGGCGGCATAACGGCACGATACTAGAAACGGGACGAGGCCTAGCCTTATCCCCGGTCTAGTGAAGGCCCACGCCATTCACACATCAATCATATCAATTTCATTTCACCAAACAATTCAAATCAACCCAAACAATCTAACTAACAACACAGCCAAACAAACAAGTCCATGGTCTGTGGACGATTGTGTCGGGTGCTACTAAGCACCGTCTGCATCCTAGTATATATATATAACTAGAAAAATAAATTGAAAGGTGAGAAATTCTCACCTATAGCTATCCTAGCTCCACGGCACTTCATTGATAGAAATCTTCATCGCTATCGCATCTTCGTCATCTTCGTTGACCGCTTTCACTACATATATAAAAATCACACATTTTTATATTTTGATGTCTTTAAATAAAAATCACATTTTTATTTGTTCACTTTCAATTTAAAAATCATATTTTTATATTCACTTCATATATTTAAAAATCATATTTTTATATTCACTTCATATATTTAAAAATCATATTTTTCTCTATGTTATAACATATAAAAATCACCTCTTCACTATGAAAAATCTAATCTTTCATATTTTAAAAATTCGCCCTTTTATATTTTAAAAATTCGATCTTTCATACTTTAAAAAAATCCAGTTTTAAAATTCTTTTTCAAATCAGTTTTTGCATCTTTAAAAATTCAGTTTTTTTAAAATTCTTTTTAAATCAGTTTTTAAAATTCCTAAAAATCAGTTTTAATATCAAAGGAAATCATAAAAAGAGAAACTTACAGCTACAGGCGAATGGCGGCGAAACGGAGGGAGGTGCTCGCGGTGCTGTGTATCGCGATGGTGGGAAGAGGTCGCGCATCAGCTATTGGAGAAAAAAGGGGGGGTGCAGATCTTGATTGGGCTTGGACCGGGGGGGGCTCGATCGCCTGAAGGGGAACCGGCGGTTGAGGGAGGCGGCGTTGGGGATTCGAACTGGGGAGGGGAGCGTGGGCTGAGAGGAGGGGGTCTGGGCGGATCGTCGGCGCGAGGGGGATAGCCGGAGAGGGCTCCGGCGAGGGGCGCCGGTCTTGGGGAGAGCGACGGTGGGTATCGCGCTGGACGTGATGGTTTTCTTTTTTTTTTCTTTTTTTTTCTTTAGATCTAGAACTGACGGAAAGGAGATAGAAGGGAAGAGATATTATTTATTTTTTTATTTTATTTATTTAATTATTAAATTTATATACTCATAAAGTAACTTTTTCTGTCGATTTCAGAATCGAACCCACCGCCTGTCGTCCATAGCGTTTTACCCCCATTCCGAACACAATGGGATATGTACCGCAAGCTGATTCAATCGTTTCAATCAGTTTCCATTAAATTTACATTTAAATCACTATATTGAATTTTTTAAACGTACATTTCAAATTACCGGGGTCACATACTAACTCTAAAAATTCCCGAAAAATATTTTCTAGCTTCGTATTGACGATACGGTCCTAACAAAACTAGTTTCGTCGAATTCTGAGACCGTATGAAAAATGGCCAATTTTCAGTCGATTAAAATCAACTGAAGCTGGTCAAACGCGTTTTCCTTCGCCACGCTCACATATTGATTCGAAAAATTATGAAATTTGGAATCTAGCAATAACTTAACATCACGGACCCAACAAAACTGGTTTCGTCGAAATCCGAGGTCGTTTGCAAAATTGCTATTTTTAAGGGCCTTATATATATAAAAATATATATAAATTCCACATCGACTATTTCTAATTTTAAACTGGACATATCTTATCATTTCTAAGATGAAATCTCAGTTTGTTAACTTCGTTACAAAGATATAGTTATACAGATTCAAATATTTCTTGTTTCGTTCAATTCTGACTTATATTGAATTCTGCATAATCATTTGAAATTAGAAATCGAATTTTCGAACTACCGCGCCATTTTCAATTCCTTTTATAATTATATATAATTATTATATATTCTAACGACGACGTATATAATATATACGTTCGAATTATATTCAAAATAAATTTCCCGTCGTTTTATTTAAAATAATCTATTTTAAATATACTAAATTCGCTAAAATGGCAAAAATAAAAATTTTAAACTGGCCCAGATTTTCCGGGTTGTTACACATGTCCATGTTCAAGTTTTCATGTCAAGTTTTCAAGGCAAGTTTCATGCCAAGTCTCCTATAATTTCCAATTTTTCTCAACGTTACCCCGTCTAAATATTAGGCTAACAATCTTAGCCTAATTTTTCGTTCGCATGATTTTTGGCATATAATATTAGGCTAAAACTTAGCCTAATTTAACATACGCAAATTTGGCATAAAGAGATTCATTAACATAAACGACATAGGGTTAAACTTGGCATCTTTTTGGCATAGTCAATATGAACACCATAGGTGTGTACTTGCAAAATAATCAACATGAATATCATAGGTGTGAACTTGCAACGTAGAATAAACCAACATACATATATGTGAATTTGCAACATAGACTAAATCAACTTACATATATGTGAACTTGCAAATCAATCACGAACATATGAATAAGTGTGAACTTGAAATATGACATAGGTTTAACATATACACATAAACATGTAGATCTAACATTTGGTCACATATGTTGATATGATTTCACAACCTAAAACTTGCATAACATGATAAACTACTCAACTTGTCATAACAGGTTATATTCCAAGCTCATAAATATATGAATAGACTTATTCATTAATTCCCAATTCAACATGATAATAAAACTACAGGCACAAATCAGTATCTTTCAATTCCACATATAACATAATAAACATTGTCCTATTATCCATTTATTTCCAAGGCATGACATAACTGAATAAATTGATTAAAACATCGCAGGCATATAGCTTTGATAACATTATGAACATGAAAAGTTTTGAATGGTAATCTAGGTTCGAGAACATTGATAGATCTAACTTAAATAGAAAAATCCCAAAATCAAGAATAAAGAAAATAGGTCTGAATAGAAAGTCAAGCTTAGATCCAATTTCATAGTCATAATCCTAGGCAATAACCTCATATGTGATTAGCCACAATTGTCCTTGTCATAGTTATAGGCAATAGTCTTATATTCACAGTCATAGGCAAAGGCATAGTCTTATGTTCACAGTCATAGGCATAGGCATAGTCTTATGTTCACAGTCATAGGCGTGGTCTTATGTTCACAGTCATAGGCATAGTCATAGTCCTATGTTCACAGTCATAGGCGTAGTCATAGTCTTATGCCATTAACAATAGTTTCAATGTCGTAGACAATATTCCCAATAGTCAAGATCCAAGAAGAAAACAAGAATAGATATGAATCATACATAAATCAATTCTAATTTAACATACCCATATTAGATTTATAGTTATTATCTAAAAGTAACTGGAACTTGCAGATCGTGGTCTAAGAAATTTAGATGTAGAAGTCAAGTCTAGAAATTGGTCATTGAATTGCTGAATTGTTGAATCTTGATTTGATTGTAGAAGCAAATCCCCAAATATGCAATTCCTAACCGTAGTCTTCAAGGAATAATCTTCGCGTTTTAATTAATTTAATTTAATTTCAAGGAAGAAGAAGCCATGATCATCAAGAGTTTGAGCAGCATAAGGTTAGAGAAGAATGGTGTAAAGAGAATGAGGCTAGGAGGCTGTTTATATAGGGTTTCAAACTAATCAGAGTCGTCGTTGAAGCTAGAGTTAATCAAGGCCATCCATCTCAAGAGAAGACAATCAGAAAGTGACAAGTTAGCCCTAATGACACACCAGAGCTCAGAAATTCGACCAGAACCCGACCAGGCCAGCCAGGGCCTGACCAAGCAGGTTTCTGCTCGGTCTGGGCGCACCTGCCAAGTGCGCCAATGCAAAATTGCATGGGCGCATTTCCCAAGTGCGCCAGTGCAATTTTTGTTCTGGCGCACTTCCCAAGTGCGCTAGTGCATTCTGGCCCGTTTCTGGTTTTTCTGCCTAACTTCATTCGTCCATATCTTCTTCGTACGGTATCTGTTTTACGCAAACCCAGACTCTATTTCAAGCAGAATTCTAGGACAAACGCAATGGCGTAACCCGTTTCCCTTGATTCTTATTTTAAAAATTAATTCTGCCTTGATTTATGGTTTTAAAATGTTATTAAAATTCGGATTGTTACAACATATATACTATTATTTGAGTGATTCCTTTATTGAAAACCGTAGCATATGTCTGACTTGTGAGCCCATTCTTACTCCAATGAAAACCGAAGGAGAGGACGACAGTATAAGGGCCTGAAGCAGCATGAGACTTTGGTTTATTTCTTTATTTTTCAACTTCTTAAAACTAGGTTAAGAATATAAAATCTACCCTGTTATTCGTTTTAAAAGTAGAATTGGTATGGTGAGTTTTCATTTCAAAGTTCCCTTGTCCTTCTCTGGTTAGGGTTGTTCTCTATACATTGAAGTAACTCTATGAAGCGATATCCCTTTTTTGGGTATATGGTACCATTCCTACAGGGTACTACTCAATATCTTTGTTGAACTGTTCTTTGTGATTTTGAAATTTTGTATCTGATCATTTTGAAATTTTGTATCTGATCATTTTTTATTTTTTAGTATAACATATCTTTGTTGAACTGTTCTTTGTGCAAGCTCGACCTGATGCTGCACTTGAACTCGAACAATTGTTACACTCTATAACATGTGCTACACTTGATCACCTTGCTTGAATTTTTACCTGTTGTGAACTGTATCACTCTTGATTTGTTCTACTAAACTAAGTCACCTGAAATTCTTTCTTTTTACTGTATTTTCTTGTATTTGCACATGAATATGTGCATTTGTGTATAAGTGCTTCTGCGTAGGATATTATGGGTTCAGCCTAACTAGAGTGCCTATTAAAACTTATGACCTGTAGTTTATTCCATCATCATATTAGATCACTAATAAACTTCTTGCTAGCAAACCCATGTTAACAATTTTTATGCTATTGTTTTAGTGCATACTGAACTTCTTAGTTTCTAAAAAAAATATTTTCTAATAGGACAATTACACGAGAGCTTGCACACAGAAACTAACATCACTTTGAGAGACAACCGGTGACGACACATTGGAGCTGCCACCAGAGACAGCTGATGACATATTCGAATCACTTGTGGTGCCAAATGCAAAAAAAAAATGTTTTTCTCCCATTGGGAATCTAGAGGTACTTCAAGGTTTTTTTTTCTATTTACACATCTAATTTCTCATTCAGTTGTGAAATCTGAAGTCTTAATCCAACCTAATAATGATAGAATCACTAAGCTGGTTTTCAACTAACACAAATTAGGTGTGCATGTTATAGTGCAATCACTACACCAAAACAGGCGATTCCCAACGAGTATAAGCGTCGCAAACAATTTCAGAAACGCTTATTAGTGTTGCTATGGGGGCGTGGCAGTTTATTTCCAATGCATATAA
The DNA here is from genome assembly GCA_030737875.1 of Allium sativum. NCBI lineage: Eukaryota > Viridiplantae > Streptophyta > Magnoliopsida > Asparagales > Amaryllidaceae > Allium > Allium sativum. The sequence continues at coordinate 282,958,795 of CM060919.1, read as the reverse complement.
GCGTTGGTAGATTTTCTCTCCCAACGCTTATAAGCATTGGTAGATTTTAGTTTACAACGCTTATACATGTTGCAATATAATTTATTTACAACGCATATAAGTGTTGTTAGATTTTCTCTTGTAACTCTTATAAGCATTAGTATACTTCTATTTGCAACACGTATACATGTTGCAATATTTTGTTTCCAACGCTTATACGTGTTGTAAGATTTTCATTCACAATAAATATAAATGTTAATAATAACAGAAACATATATTAGTAATTCACATATTCTAACATTAATAGTAAATTAATAACTAACATGATTATAATATAAACGATATTTAACAATAATCCAAAACTAATATTATTCTCAATTTAAAAAGTATAACTCAATGAATACCAATAGACAACATTCATAACCAAGTACCGACATAGAATATCAGTTAACAACAGACAAGTACAATACATAATTAAGTTGCTAAATTCAATACATAAATGAAATTCTACAAATACCGAATAAGAAACTCCAACCACATAACGAAGCCTCCATCTGAAAATTCACATAACTTGTACATTCCATTCTAATGACCATCATAAATTGGTGCATCCGGTTCAAAAACATCCGGTTCAAAATTTTCTACTGCACCATTAGAACTACCATTTAATTTTCTCTTTTATTCCACGGCTTCTAGAAATGTCTGCATTCATTTATATCACATTAAATTGAAAATTTCAGTTCCTTGTTAAAAACATGAGCATGCCATCACCTATAAAAAAACATTAAATTGTAGGCTCAATAAAATTGGGCCAGGCTTAGTAAAATGTGCCGGCTCAGATTTAAACTGAGCCTACATGGCTCAGTAAAACTAAGCCTTGTAGGCTCAGTTTTAAACTGAACCCAAGACTCAGTAAACAAAATAACAAACAAATGTTTATTTATCTAGCAATGACTATTCTTATACTCCCCTCAAACAGCAGGATAAAGTTCCTTCATCTAATTGACAAACATAACAAATCCACATACATTTCACTGGCTGATGATTTAGTTTGAGTCCAGATATGACATTTGCCATATCTAGCTTCTACGCATTAATCAACAAAAAAATAAAATAAAATAACTAGTCATACCTAAAACCCAACATTTACCCTCTGTAAATTAATAATGATGCCGCATACAACTATTTAGTTGACAATAGCCCAAGTTTTGCTTTTGTAATAGCCTACATCTATGTGTGTACATAATATGTGATATAATCTGATTTCCCTTATATACATGGAAAACTAAAAGAATAATGTGTTTTAACTGCTACTAAGATTTCAACTATTATGGGAATGTTAAAAATCAATATAACTAAATACACCTGAGTGGTTGAATCCAGCAATTAGTTGACTAGTTCAACTAAAATTCCTATTAAGATAATGGTTCTTCCAATAGCAATTCAGCTTTAAATTAATACTCCTATAGAGTTTTTTATTCTTAATTTCTGGAAATGCTCTGTAGATAATAACGTAAATTAATACTTGGCATCATTCCCAATGCAGTTCAGCTTTAAATCATGGTCAACTTAATTTATTCATTGTTTAATACCAATTTCAATGACAATGTTGATATATGAAAAGAATCCAAAAAAATTCATAAATGAGATAAAGGATGAATTCTTTCAATGTGTTTGATGAGGGATAATTAATTAGCAATTAGAAGAGTGAGTTGACAAACTATAACAGTAAATAAAATTAATATTAAATTCTATACCATGTTTAGCAAACATTGGTTAACATTTCCTATCTTTTATTTTTAACGTACAGTAAACAGTATTCACGGTACACCATCAATATTTGATTATTAACAATACTGAAATATGAAAAGCTATATGCAGTTCTTTCATATCATTATATCCACTGCCATAATAAACTCTTAAGGTTAAATGTTCACAAAAATCATAACATTTGCATACTTAAGGTGAAAATCAACGTATTGATCATGCTCTCTCACTATAATATACATACCGATAAATGTAGCAGACAACAATAGTAGCACAAGCGATTATTTTTTTATACTTGTTCGTGGTATTCAAGTAATAAAAAAATACATGAAAGGAAGTTGCTTTTCATCATCTCTAAAAAAAAATATTGTAAAATTATTAAAACCAAGGATGGCAGTGGGTATTTTGAGTAAATTATTGTTGTTTGCCCTGTTTTGAGTAAATTTTTGCTGGTGGAAAATAGGCATAAGGACAAACTTCGGAAAAAATTTAGTTTGAAGGACATCAAGTTTTATTTTTAGGCTGAAGGACAAACTTTGAAAAAAAATTAGGTTGAAGGACAATGCTAAATATAATTAACATTTTCTGCAGTGTAAAACTGAATAATGCTAGGTAAAACTAGCATTTTCGTGCAGTGTAAAAAACTGAATATAATGCTAATTACATTTAACATTTTCCTTCAGCTTAATTTTGGTTCAAAGTTTGTCCTTTAGACTAAAAATAAAACTTGGTGTCCTTCAGCCTAATTTTTCAGCAAAGTTTGTCCTTCTCCTTAATTACCTCTTTTTGCTGCTTATTTTATTTTCCTTGGAAGTAAACCTTACCTTCCTTATAATATGATTTGACCAAAGCATTTAAATTTACATTATTATATTCCAAAATTAAAATAATAAGAAAAACTAATGCATTAGTTTCCTGAAACCATGCATAATTCTAAGTTATATTCCTAAGAAGCCACCACTGATTATTACAGCTGAGCTGGCAACAAATATCCGTTAGCTAAAAATTTTACGCATGAATTATAAATGTTAAGAGCATAAAACTTTTAATCAAGCACATAAATCTCAACTGCTACTAATTAACCATAAAGGGGTGCCAAAGATTACTCCAATACCTGATCAGACTTCTCTTCCTTGTGTTATAATAACGTTTTGTGTCTTCCCAATAGCCCTCAGCACATTTTTTCCTCTCATAATTTGATTAATTTCTGTTTTTAATTCAGTGCTTTCTTGCTTTTTGCTGTCACACCGTTCTGATTAATGAACACTGAGATCAATGCATCAGGAGCTCTAATTGATGCCTTTTATCCATTTGTATTGTTTAGAAGTATAGCTTTTGCTTATTGCGAAGCATGCAACTATCCACATAAGGCTAGTGAGATCCTATGCAATCCGCGGAAGAGTACCTCTGATGTCAACCAACTTGAAAATGAAATGATGCCAACATTGAATAGCAAGAGAACTCATCAGTGGAAGGATATATTTGCAGTAGCAAAGGGATCAAAATTTAAGAAGCATAGTGCAACAGTTGGCTCAGTATCCCCTCTGTTGGCTAATGCATATACTTTCAATCAAAATTTAAACTGAGCCTTGTAGGCCCTGTTTAAATTGAGCCTATACTTTCAACCTTAACAAAGGTACAAAGGTACCAATTGCATATAGGGGGATTTTAAAAGATAATTGTAGTTATGCACACAACTGACAAAAAGTGGCCACGTGCTGTAAACTGCGAATAGAAGATAAAAGAATGATGTTATAAATGTACTGATCGTTTTCACATCGGGCTTCTGAAGTGAACATTACAGTAACGTTATAACAATTATAAATTACATACATATCACCTATGAATTAAACATTTGATGCTAAAACACATTTCATGAAGGTGATAATTTCAACTAAACAAGCACTTATGTTGATACCATATCATTGTATTGAATTATTATTACTATTTTCATTTGTGATTTTGTAAAAATATACAAGTAATTTGATTTCTTATTTGTGGATAGCGATTGTTAATTGTCTACGCTAAAAAAAGGTTTTGAACATGAAGTTAAGCATGATAACTTTAACTGTGTTCCCCACGAGATTAGTAATGATTTGTCGGGACCTCCCAATATCACTAGTGAGAACTCCGGGAACTCTATCTGAAACAAATACTACAAGCTACAAAGTAAGCTGTCCCACTAAGTCAGAATATTTGAACTGCAAATCACATTAATATATATATATATATACATAAACAACTGTCTTCTTCATAAATTATAATTAGCTATCAATTCAGCACCGTTGGTTATTAAAAAAATTAAATTAATTATAAAAAGTATGTGTGCACACATAACAAAATTACCTCAACACCGTTCTCTCTTGACTGTGAAGAGAATAAAGATAGCACATCATCTAGAATGGATCACACATCAAATGGTAATGCCTCAAGTTCTAATTTCCCAGCTTCAATTTTGGGTCTGTCAAGCACTTCATTGATTAATGATATCAAAGATTTCCCACATATTTGAGCAGTCAAAGCATATCCTTTTGAGTCAGGTTCATATCAGTATCCGACAGCATATTCGCTTACCTGGGAAACACAGCTCTGTTAATAAAAACATGGTATACAATTTCCTTTTCTCTTTTTTCCCTTTTTGAATTGACTCTCAAGTTAAGCACCTCTCTGGTGAGAAATGTATACAATTTCCTATGTACTAATTTTTCTTGCTGAAATGATGATGAGAACAGCGGATAGAATGCGACTGATGAAAGAGAAACAATTGCAGTAGAATGGTATTAAGAAAATACTTTTGAAAAACGACAAATAAACAATTTGTCACCTGAAAAGAACTATTGGTAGAAACTGACGCTAAGGTAGACTGATGTTTAAAACTGCCAAGGAAAATATATCTTGTAAACCGTAATTAGTTTTCATGATTAAGTATTAAAATAATACTCCAAATTAAACCTCGGTTGGAACATCTCGGATGACAATATAACATTATAGACAATATTCATCTGGTCTTTGCATGAAAAGAAGGCTCTCATAAACTGTGAAACGGTCAAAAAAAAATAGTAATCTAAATTTTGATTCCATTTATCGTTCCAAAATTTAAAAAAATACAAATGTACATGAAGATAAAATAATAATCAAAATACAATCTTGTTTCACAGTCCTCATTATTTGCATTAAATACGGAAAATAAGAAATCAATTAGAGGAAAGAATTGTTGTTAGATAAATTTAAGGGAAAAACTAAGAAATTTTATTTATATAATAGAACAAGCTTCAATGGACAGTCTATGGTGTAGTAACACAAATAACAATTTAATGATGAATCAAACCACTGATAATTTATCGACCTTCCATCTCTACGGTGATTTTAGATACCCAAAATATACCAGACTCTAAAACAAATATGTGAACTAAAATGAGCAATAAATATTCATCATTAAGCATACGCAATAATATACAATAAGCATTATTTATCAAACATCCATCGCTATGGTGTTTTTATGCAATTGAAAACATACCATACCTTAAAAAAATGTGAAAATAAGCAGAAGAGATCGAACCTTATTAATATTAATAAACTTCAGCAATGCTTACGTTATTTCAAATTAATAACAATCATTTACAGAAGTTTAATGATTCAACCTTATTAATATTATGAGTAGGCACCCAGAAAAACAACAAGGCAAAGATGCATCACACAGACAAAGATAAAAGCATATTATGAGTAAACTTGTATAAGACAACAAGGAACACACTAACTAGAGTATAATGCTACCAGTAGGATGCACCCATGCAAAACGTCCATGCAAACTGGTACATACGCTACCCAACACATGGGCAAACTTGCCTCTCCTTTTTTTTCTGATGTTACTTCTTCTCAAATAAATTAATAAATATTTATTTTTTTCCTTTTTTTTCTGCATGCGTGCAGCAGCCTCTGCGGCTTTCTTGCTCTTTTTCCTTTTTTGGTACACTTACTTCATCTTGACAACCTCTTAGTACACTGTAATATTAATACTCCCGTTTCTCAGGTGAGACATAATGACATTCTTGTTTATATTTTATAGATTAAGACACAAAACGGGTATACATACACTTAAATGGATAATAATTTCTGAATCATACTGTCTCAGATCTTCTGAAATACCATTTAATAAACTATGCCAACTAGAACCTTTTTTAAAACAAAATTAAATTGAATTGATTAATTAAATTAGACAATCAGATAATCACATAAATTCCATATTTATTGTTTGTTTAAAAAAAATAAGAAGAAGAAATAACATATTAAAACTTACATTTCATGACTCATTTTGAACTAAAAACTTAAATTAGTAAGTTTCAAACTGTAGGCAGTCACACATAAATAGTTGTGCATGTTCTTAGAACATAGACATAACCACAGGTAAGAGAAATATGATACAAGCCTTTATCTTGTAGGTAAGCTAACTGGTGCTCTATGAAAACAGTCCATGCCTTTAGTGTCAAACTCTACATAACAACCAAAGTTGTTTTGTGGTTTAAGCAGCTGTCCTTGAGGCAAGAACAGCCTGGCTCAGTAAAACTGAGCCTACAAGGCTCAATTTACTTGAGTCTGAGCGAGTTGCTCGGTTTTATAGCATACTCACACTTTATAATCTCTAATTTAAACCTGCAATGCTAACTATCCTCAATTTTACAGCATAATCACACTTCATAATCACAAATAAACTCCTCAAAAGCAATAATGATTTCTTCGGTCGAAGAAAGGATGAAATGACGATTACTCGTCGGTTCAAGTTAAAGGAATGAGAACGAATAAGATTCAGAAGATGCTTAAGGGTTCACCTGAAGTAGAAATTGCCATAAGTCGAATAAGGTGTTGATTCGCCCGAAGTAGCAGCCAAAATCGAATTGCTCCAAGTAGCAGCTGAAATCAAATCGCCCGAAGTAGCAGCCGAAATCCCTTGAAGGAGAGACCGATTATGGTTTGCTTGAGCGAGAGGTTGAATCCGTTCTGATTCGCTTGATGAAGAGAATTGTTTGAAGTAGCGGCCGTTGAATGAAAATATGTGAACAAGCGTTGAGAAAAGGGGTATTAGGTTTAACTATGGACATTTACTTTTCTGCCCCCTCTTTAACCGCTTGTCTAACGCAAATATGCGTTGGCAAATAAAAAAATTATAGTTTTGTATTTTCAGCAACGCTTTTTCTTATAGTAGCGCTTATTGAAGTGACCGTCTTACAACGGGAATATGTGTTGGCAATTGAAAAAAATAAGTGTTACCAAATGGCTATTATGGTGTAGTGAATTGTGCATATGAGCATTTGCAAAACTGAAACTTTCAAGTTATTATAAGAATGCATATATAACCTTACAATGTCTTAGTATTGTGTTTCCGTCCGCTCATGCATGTAAATAATGGAGGTAATGTTGTACTGTTGGAAAAGAGTCGCATGTTTTACTTGACCATTTTAAATACTGAACCGGGAATCAACACTTTTTTTGAAGATGTAAATATATAAAGCCCAACATAAGTTATTGCACCATGCTAGCTACTAGATGTGTCAAGAAACAAAATTGACCACAATACAAGAAATGTTATCTCTGCTTTTTCCCACAACGGCTTCTTCGGTCAGATGCTTAGCAGCAGACTGAAGATCTTTAATGTCTTTTATGCAGTCTACCGCTTCCTGATTTGTCTTGACCTACATAGTCATTGTTAATTTATGAGAACAAACGATAAATATGACCCACGGCCATGCTTATGTTTTTCTTGTTCTATAGAAAAAAGGAAAACCATGCAGGTTTACTAGCGACATCATGCATTTTCATTGATATTTATCATCTATTTTGGCATCTAGCACTAATTTCTATTGCATGTGTAGTTGTGTAGTTATTATATTATGTTTTATCGGTCTTCCATGGTTGTCTCTAATACAACAAAGCTAGTGAAACTACTAAGTTCGACTAGCTTTTAAACATTTTCATAACTTATTTGGCTAAGATGCAGGCTATCTAAACTCAGAACGTAATGTAATATATTATAGGCTATATTTTTATATTGTTGTTTTTATACAGTTGTTTAGTATATTCCACTTAGAACGTAATGTTTTTATACCATTGTTTTTACACTATTTTTGTATAATCTCTTTACAGCTTCCCTCTTCTCAACGTTCAAAGCGTCAATGTGTTGACAATGAAGATGATGTTCATGAGCGACAAAAAACTGTTGAGGAAATGCGCTTAGAGCTCGAGAATGAGAGAGCAGAGGGGATTAAGATTGAGGCAGAGAGAGAGCGTGAGCGAGCTAATTGCCAAAGACTTGAGGAAGAGCAGGCAAAGCTTTCACAACAACAAAAAGCAGATAGAGAGTACTTTCAAGCTCAAATGAAACAAGTGATGGCAATGCTTCATAGAAATGATGAATCTGATTATGCAGATCCTTCGCCGTTGTCATCTTCATGAGTTACTCGGGTATGGTAGCTGGATATATTTTGTTGTAAATGCTTCTTTTATGAGTAAGGATGTTTAGCACTAGCTGAGTAGTTTTGTTAGTTATAATTCAGTCTAGTGTACGTACGAATTGATGGATGATTATGGATGGTATTATTTATGGAATATTAGCTGTAATCAAAAAATATTTTTGTGGTAAAAAAAACTAGAAATTGCATTTTCTTTTTTGTTAATGTCGCTCATTTCATGTGCATGCATATATATACATATGTATATATATACATATGTGTGTGTATATATATACACATATGTATATATACATATATATAACCATCGACTAGTAACGGTGAAGGCTGGGAAAAATAATAATGTAAATAGAACAGAAAGGGAATACCGACGGAAAATTTGCAAAATTTTAAAAAGTCGACACTAAAACGTCGTTAATCTAAAACTGAAATTTTAAACATAGCGACGGTTTACCGACGGATAACAAATGGTTGTACACGTGTAAATAGATATCGTCGTCGGTTATTCGTCGCTAAATAGCTAGGATTTACCGATGGATAATTAAAATGCAAAATGTTTGTCATTTATATTTGTCGGTAATCCCTTGCTAAATAGCGTGAATTTAGCGACGGATATATATTTAATTATTTTATTATTATGTGTATATATCCGTCGGTAAAATGTTAGTGAAATAATTTACAAATGAAATGGCAATAAATCATAAACGATAGTAAAGTAACGGAGAACCGACGCTAATTTCCGTCGCTAAATTGTCCCTAAAATACCGACGTGTTTTTTAGCGAACACCTTGTTCTGCTGCAAATCCGTCGCTGAATGCCAAGTAGCGATGGATTTTTCTGCTGCAAAATCAGTATTTTCTTGTAGTGAAACCATACTCGTGGAGTCTATCGACATTCATAAGAAACGATCTACACATATGCTTTACCGGTACCTTAAAGATGGCATTGACCACTTGAGCCTCCTCCGGAGTCAAAATCACATCTTTGGAAGGAGGTTATGCAACAGGGAGAGAGTCAAAAAAAAACAAGGAAACACACCTTTGTCAATAAATTGTCCTGATATGCTGGGTGGACATTGGATAAGGAAATATTGGTCCTCCCACGGCTTAGTTTTATTGATGACATCAGCGATCAACCTCTTAACCGGGTTGGCTCTCCAGATCGGCAATTCTGAGGTCTTGGAGAACCAGATCATGTAGAGGACAAGGTTAGGACTTAAAGAACTTTGACCCAATGCAAGCGCCAGAGCCTTCGCGCATAAAAGGGTCGTATATGTGTTTGGTGAAAGTTGAATAGGAGCAACTTTCAAATCCACCAAAAGCTTATGAAGAAAAGGGGTAAAGGAAGAAAACCCCCATGCTAAATATGAATAGCCAAATACGCGAAGAAACCTTCTAGAGGATTCTTAAGGAAGTTTGGAGAAGCAGCAACCCTGGCCTCCACGCCCACTATGCCGGAATCATCCAATATAGCATCCATAGACTGCTGAGAAATAATCAAGGACGGCTTGGGCGCAAATTCCTTCTTAGGACGGGGAACCTTGGAATCCTTGACCTTCTCCTTAACAGGGCTTTTATGAGACATGATTCTGCCAGGTAACATCGTTTCATAATAATATGGTCAATACGAGTATCTCTTACACAAATGCGCATACCACTGGCATTATCAATATTATTAAATATTAAATGCCATTACACCTCGATTAACAGAGGTCAAGCAGGCAGAAACCCAAATCAATCCCAGATGGGGGATGCAGGAGAAATCTCGCCTTTTTCATACCTTAACTAACGTACGATTGTGCCCAACACGAATTTCTTAAAGACCTAAGCAAAACCGACATAATTACAAAAGGAGACAATCCTGGTAATATTATAGTCCTTTCAGTGGTGACATTAAGATTAGCACCCAGACCTATCTTGATAAACGAGCATAACCCTAGTTAACCATCATATCGATTTTGACGCATAATTAGGATTGTAATTTATATGAAAGAAAATACTCACCAGTAATCAAGCTCGAGTCTTCAGGAAAGAGGGGGATTTGAGCGTTTTTCTTTTATGAGAACAGTAATCTTGTCCAAGAATTTAATTTGCAGATGATTAACAGGAGCGATGAGGAAGAAGGGTATATGTTCAAATTTTAGGATCAATCTGGGCCACACAAATGAAAGCCAATCAACGCTTCTGATTGGGGAAGACCAAAAGACTCTGACATGACATTTCGAAATAGACCAGAGGTTTGACTTGAAAAGTCAAAAACACCCCTTCACCAAAGGGGGAGGGGCATTGTTACTACCAAAATTAACATCGAAGCAGGCAGGCAGTGAATGGGTGTCGAGTAACCCGAGAAACTACGTCAACCGAAACCCTCCTAAAGGAAAGGGTCGCGAAAGCTACAAGAGGTGACCAGAGGGATTAATCCGCTAGGGTCAACCCGGCAAGATCTCTCCGACAGCCCCAACCTAGAAGAAATTCTCGTAATAAAGAAGATAACATAGTTTGAAATCAAGTAAGCCAAAAACAATAAACCTGACAGACAAAGCCCAAAGGAATCTTCAATAACAACCTGCCCGAATGCCGATACACCCGAAGACGGAAGCATCGAAGGCCCCAAACCAAAAGGATGGGAAAGCCGTCCAAAATCTACTTTCGGAACATCTACCGCATGAATGCCGAAATTCCACCCTCCAAGAATACAAGCTACCATAAAGGCCCTACCGAAGGGCTAACTGAGACTCGAGTAGGATACAGGCTACCCGTACTAGGCTACCTAGTACCGAAACCCGTAGCGGTTTTGATCCGGCAGCTACCAGCATACACCACGAGGTCGAGCCCCTCTAAGCACTCATGGTAAAACCGAGAGCCTACATCTGAAAGTTCATGTCCGCAATCCTGCATTCAGGAACTCCTTTCGAGAATTCTAGCATCATCCAGGGATTATGATCGAATACGTCAAAAGCGGTCGAAGGTCAAGCACCCAAAGCCAAGAATAAAACAACCAACAGAGACCCTTGTGGGTCCGATAGCCCTCCGACGGGAGGGGTCCTGAACCACTATAAATAAGACCCCAAAGGTCACATTAGGGGGGGACTTTTCTCTTACTTTTTGTATCCTAAACAGCAACTTAGAAAATAACATCAATGGAGAATTCCACTCTATGACATCTGTGTATTTCCATTAAAAGCTTAATGAAAGGAGGACTTCTTAAGAAAATTGCTCTATAAGTGTGTACTTTTATTGTGACAACCCCGAACCCCGTACTGACGGTGGCAAGGGTAATCCTTAGAATATAACACATAAACAGATAATAGCATAACATAATTAAATAAATACACCAGATAATGCACAATAGAATATACTGGATAAACGTAATCATCAGAGTTACACAGTATACAGGATCATACTTAGTACAAATACAGTTCAGCTATACATATATGTCTACAGCGGAAAACAAACATAATGTACAATAGGAGCTGAACAGCATAAAAAGAGATAAATGATAGAATCCATCTTCAGCTCGAGTTATCCAGAGAAAGCCAGCTAAAACCTGAATACAAGGCTGCCCGTGTAGAAAAAGGGGCACCCGAGTTTGAAAATGAAACAAACTACGAGTCAGTCATGGGACTGGTATGAGAAATCTACTCAACACATTTAAAATATGGCTAATCACAGGACCACGCCACTTTCGTGGAACGGGTTTACTCCATTGGATTTCCAGCGATTTAAAACAAATAATTCTTTTAAACATTGCAATGCTTTTTATAAAAATGAAGCTATTATAAGACTCAGTTCCCATCACACAATGCAATGCAAACCGGAGGATAGAGTTTTTACCTTATAATGGCCAAGATATGCTTGATACGAATAAAACAAAAGCATTTGATATTACTACTAGTGTTTATATGTTTCAAAAACAATTTCAAATCATAAGAATCAATCATAGACGGCATTAATGCCCCATAACACTATGTCGCCATATATAGGTATACAATCAAAACCGCACAGTTATGTATTTGGAAATTGGATTTCCGTCATGAACCAAGGCAAAAGATAGTCCTTACCGAATTCGAGACAGCCTAGCCCGAGTCTCAGGATCATAACGCATCGACCCTTGGATCGTCAGGGCCGGTCCACCGATGTGGATTAAAATGCCTGAACACTACGTTTCCCCGCCCTTTGGGGCGTAAGTGTGCCAATGAATGACTCCATCGGTCTCGGATCGACCGATATATCCGAGGCGCCTCGCAACAGTAACAACCACATAAGTCAAACTCGTCAGGGCGTGTAAAACCACTGACGCCACTTCTAGCTAGGAATAAATGCATGTCCCGCTGAGGTCCTTTCTCCCGTTTCTGGTTCATACCGGGGTGTGAGGCTCGCGAATTAACGTTATACACAAAGCTACGCCACACAGGCGGAGCTTTGATCATCTATCACAAGACTTTGCTTTTCAGAAGAAACCATGATCACTACATCTTAGCATGTCACACAGGCAATTCATACCATGCAACTGATGGCTATCAATCACATAGAACAAATTCCAATGTTAGACACACAATCCATTTACAAGTCCGTTCTGGGTCGGAACGAAACCGGAGGCACTATATACCTCGCAAACCCATCGATCTCCACGTACGTCTGGACGATCACCACTCATTATCCATATTTCGGGATGCCTCCCAATCAGGACATCAGTTACCATCCAAACGAGGTGAAGATCTCCAGTCTTCGACCGCCGTCTTCATCTTCGATTTCTTATCGTCGATTCAATTATTCAGAATGGGATAAACCCGGTCTTTCTGAGCAACTCGCGTATATGATAAACAAGTGCTACACAAACATTACATACGCATCATTTCAATTCATTAGTCGCTAACCGTAAATCAGTAAGAGAACGATTTCCCAAATATTAACCCCGAAGGCCGAAACCAACATCAGATCAACACCCAGGAAACCATTTGACTTAGCCAACCTTCAGTTAGTTTCTAAATTTCACATCCATATCGTTTATAATATTTTATAACGATTTATCGCTATTTTTATTTATTTTAAAGTAGCCAATTTATTCAAAACGACGCTTCGGGCCATAACGCGGTCGTGGCGCTGTTTTTCTTCAGATTTGATTTACACATATCTGAAAATCTAACTGTTGGATCTTCACAAAATTTACATCATTAGAAAGATTTTTTCAAAACGAATCCAACGGCTCCAGTTTCGGGAAAATCCGACGGTCGGATCTCCCGGTATAATCGTTTGAAGTTTCGATTTCAAAATTCGAACTGCAGCGTCGTTATTCGATTTAATATAATTATATATATATATATAATCGAATCTGGTGCTGTTTTTCTTTAGATTTGAATTAAACATTCCAGACAATCCAATCGTTGGATTTTTACAAAGTTGGTGCCGTTGGAAAGATATTTCCAAAGCGAACCCAACAGTTGCGGTTTCGGGAAAATCCGATGGTCGGATCTCCCGCACTAATCGTTTGGAATCACGGTTTCAAAATACGAACTGTAGCTTCGTTATTCGATATACTTCAATTCTATTTATATATATATATCGATTCTTCGATTTCAAAACTATATGATTTTCATACATTTGATGAAAATGATATTTTTGTCTAACTGTCTACTATTTCAACACTTCACTATTTTTAACAATTAATGTATATAATACGAATGTGATTTTTAACGTAAAACAATTTATTTCAAAACACGACTATTTTATATAGTTCATATAGATGATAAAAATATGATTTTTATTATAAAACAATTTATTTCAAAACAAGATTATTTTATATAGTTCATATTGATGATAAAAATAGGATTTTTATTATAAAACAATTTCTTTTAAAATACGAATACCATTCAACACATGAATATGATTCAACGAATGAATTTCTATTCAAATCATGAAGGTTTTCTATAGTTTGTATATATGGAGTAAAAATGTGATTTTTATTGTTAAAACAATTTATTCAAAACACGAATACCATTCAACACATGAATTTCAATTCAACGAATGAATATCGATTCAACACATGAAGGTTTTCTATAGTTTGTATATATAGAGTAAAAATGTGATTTTTATTGTTTAAACAATTTATTTAAAACACGAATGCCATTCAACACATGAATTTCAATTCAACGAATGAATATCGATTCAACACATGAAGGTTTTCTATAGTTTGTATATATAGAGTAAAAATGTGATTTTTATTATTAAAACAATTTATTTAAAACACGAATGTCATTCAACACATGAATTTCAATTCGACGAATGAATATCGATTCAACACATGAAGGTTTTCTATTCAACAGACGAATATAGTTTCAACACAGGAAAATAATTCTAACACATGAATATTATTCAAAATTTCGGCAGCATAACGGCAGGGTAGTTAAAACCGGGACCGTCCCTAGTATGGCTCCTCGCTCTACCTTAAAGCCTCGTAGCTTTTGACAATGGGGAATCATGCATCTAGTTCGCACGCAGGCGGCATATATTTTTTTTTTCATTTCCACAAACTAATCCTATGTGGTTTCAACCAAATATTTCTCAACCACAAACGGGTATTTTTCAACCACAATCAATCAATTTCAACCACAAACAATTCTAACCAACCATTCGTAATCAACCAATTTTCACACCAATCACAACCAATAAATATCGTCCATGGTTTATGGATGAGGGGCGTGTGTGTATATATATATATATATATATATATACAAGCTTTCCACTTCTATTTCAACACATATATAATTTTTACAACGCATATATACTTATACGTCGAACGTACATCTTATACAATGCTTATACAAGAGGTGTACAACGCTTATATAACTCATACATCGACTATATAATTGATACATTGCTGTTTTCCATATCGTTTATAAATTAGAATTCTCACATTGGTTTTCGGAGTGCTAAAAATCGTAGATGGCTCAGAAAAATCCGCGGTCTCTTCTATGTGGTGAGAGCCTCCTTGCGGTCACAATGTTTCCTGTTTCATCGAATTTCGTCAACACACCATAAAGATATGATTTTTCAAAGTTCAGATGTAATAAAGGACTCACCTTTCACGATGGTTCAAAACTAGGTTTTCAGTTTTCGCGAAAACCGAGCTGCATGGTGACGATCGGAGGGTACTACCTCGTCGGCCTTGGAGAGAGCTTTCTGGCGATAGGGGTCTTGGCCAGTTCGGTGGCGGATCTGGGTCGTGACGGCGATGGGAAGTGTTGATCTTTAGAGAGGGGTTTCTCGTCGATGCGGCGACGAGGAAGGTCGAGGATGGTCGGATGGGAAGAGGGGAGGAAGAGCTCTCGATTCGAGGTGGTGGCGGAGGCTAAAGGTGCATGGATCGACGGGAAAATCATCGGGAAAGTTGGAATGCTGGCCGCCGTCGAGATCGGGGGGGATAAAAGGGTTTTTCGTTTTTTTATGAAAGGAATAATTTGATTGGCCGGGGCTTTTAAAAGGGGGTTTTCTAACACGACCTCCAATCCGAACCCAACGACTATTGTCCCTAGCGTTTTACCCCCATTCCGAACACAATGGGATATGTTTCGTAGGCCCATTCGACTGTTTTAGTCAGTTTTCCTTCAAATTAAAATATAAAACATTCAATATTTGATTTGAACGTACATTTCAATTTGCCAGGGCCACAAACTGATTCTAAAATTTCCCGAAAAATAAATCTAGCTATGTTTCGACGATACGGTCTCAACAAAACTAGTTTCGCCGAATTCTGAGACCATTTGAAAAATGGCCCATTTCTGGTTGATCCAATTTAACTATAATTGACCAAAACACATTTTCCTTTGCCACGCTTACATACTAGCTTCAAAAATTATGAAATTTGAAACCTTATAATAACTTCACATCTCGGATCCAACAAAAGTGGTTTCGTCGAATTCCGAGGTCGTTTGCAAAATGGCCATTCTCACGGGCTATATAAACTCCATAGCGACCTTTCAGAAAATTCATTTGGCCATAACTTTTGCATCCCGCTATGAAACTTCGGTTTTTCAGATTCGTTAGAAAGGTATTCACTAACAGATTTAAATACATTTGGTTTCACTCAAATCCGTTTTGTTTTGCACCCGGTACAGTCAGTCAAAGTTTGAATTCAAAATTTGAAACTACCGCGCCATTTCAGGCCTTGTTTATAATTAGAATTAATTATATTCGTTTTCAAACGTCGATTCAAACTCACTTTTCATTGCTATTGTTTAAAATATTTATTTTAAATATTTAAAATCCACTATTTTAGCCAATTTAAATTTTTTAATTTGGTTCAGATTTTCCGGGTCGTTACAATCTCCCCCACTTAAAACTTTTCGTCCCCGAAAAGGAACAAAGTCGAAAGTGGTTTGATTAATCAACTCTACGTTCGATCTGGCTTCCATTCTCCAACTTTTCAATTTCTGAAAATTTTCAAATTCTTCAAAAAATTTGGCTAACACCCGGAATTTTCGAAAAATTTCGCTATAACCTCCTTTGTACGGGGAGGGGTTTGGAAATTTATTGGGCCGTATTAGGTACCCAATAAATCCTATAAAGCATACACATATTTATAGTGATATATTTTGGTGTTTACAGGGGAGCTTGTATAGATAATAACTCCAGAGAATAAATTCTCGTCACCCTGTCAAAGCCTGAGGTAGTGTGTATTTTAATTGCTCCAGAGGATAAATCCTCGTCACCTCGTCCCGTGTGGAAAATAAATAATCCATGTGCCGTATCTAATGACTAGAGAGACGTGATTATTGTCAACTCCAGACCCGTGTGGGGTTTTTATTAATCTAGCAATTTATCGTTACATTTTAAATAGTTCATTTCAGTCATCAGTTCAACCTGTAAAATATAGTCATCGCTATACAAGCCTCTCGCTCGTATGGTAAATCTTCTACCTCGTCACACAAGCTCCAAATGCTTATGTGATATATGATGAAGTATGCCTATCTTCCAGAAGTATGCCATGTAGTGTAGTTCAAAATTAATTGTTACTATCCTATGGCGATGTTTATTATTAAACACAGAACAACCAGTACTCCGCATCCAATGGCACTCACAGGAGTTGATATAATAATATTTCGCATCCAACTCATTAAGGTTTACCTATTTGTCGGGCACACAAATAAATTCTTTACTCAACAGCTATCCAATTACCTGTTCAAACATATATAATGCAGAAGTATATATTTCTATCTATTTTCTAATCAGTTCAATGTGTGATTTGGTCGAATAAATTCTACTATTCATTCCATTATTGATTAAATTAACTATTGTTTCAATAATTTTAATTAATCAAATCTACTACACACAACACAAACAACAATCAATTTGTTTTTAACTTTTCAAAATCATACAAATTAATTCATACACTCTTTTTAAATTAAGCAGACTATAGAATTAAAAGTGCACATCCATGGAAAGAAAATAACAACAAAGTAGAGAACTAATTGGTAATGCAAAGTATGGTAAATGTACCTTGCACCGGAGTCAATCAGAGATATCTACTCGACACTTAGGATAGGCTTTCTGAATGCTCTCCTCAGTTTCCCAAGTACAATCTCGCGGATCTCCACTCCATTGCACTTTGACTAAGTGAACCTTCTTGTTCCTCAGCTCCTTGGTTTCTTTGCCGATAATCTTTAGCGGCTCTCTTCTCACAGCTAATTTTGGAGTAGTTTCAATATCCTGTTGAGCTGCTTCTTCCACGATCAAGTCTGGATCATGAACGTGCTTTCGAAGTTGAGATATGTGAAATACATCATGTACTCCCGGCAACCAATCAGGCAATTTAACCCTATAAGCGAGAGTTCCGATCCGTCCTAGTATAGGGAATGGACCAATAAATCTGGGCGCTAATTTTCCAGTTTTGCCAAAGCGAATCACTCCCCGCATCGGAGAAACCTTTATATACACATAATCACCAACATAAAAAGCCAAATCCCTTCTTCTCGAATCAGCACAGCTCTTCTGTCGGCACTGAGCGGCGAGTAATCATTTCTTAACGAAATCGTCTTTGTCGGCAGCCTCACGGATCATATCTGGTCCCAATACAGGTCTATTACCGGGTTCGACCCAACAAGCAGGAGATCGGCACGGTCTACCATACAATGCTTCGAATGGTGACATTGTCAGGCTCGCCTGGTAGTTGTTGTTATACGAGAACTCTGCCAAATGTAAATGGTCTTCCCATGATCCACCGAAATCGAGAACACAAGCCCGCAGTAGATCTTCTAGTATACGATTCATCCTCTCAGTCTGACCATCTGTCTGAGGATGATAAGCGGTGCTCAAGTTCAGCTTCGTTCCCAGCTTTACTTGAAATGCCTCCCAGAATTTGCTAGTGAATATTGGATCTCTATCACTGACTATACTGAGAGGCACTCCAAGTAGCCTTACAATTTCCTTGAAGTATATCTGCGCCAGACTCTGAGCAGTTCTGTTCGATCTGACAGGTATGAAATGGGCGGTCTTCGTGAAGCGATCTGCGATCACCCAAATACTGTCATTTCCTTTTCTGGTTCTGGGCAAACCATCAATAAAGTCCATGGAAATATGTTCCCACTTCCAGCCTGGAACGTCCAGCGGTTGCAACAGTCCAGCAAGTTTCTGTTGGTCGCTTTTGCCTAGCTGGCAAGTAGGGCATCGGCTAACATATATTGAAACGTCTCTTTTCATAGCCTTCCACCAAAATGTTCGCTTGAGGTCGTTATACATTTTGGCCACACCGGGATGGATACTCAGTTTGGACTTGTGACACTCGTCTAACACTTCCCTTTTTAGCTCGGGGATATCAGGAACACAACTCCTTTCAATCTCAGGATTCTGTCGTTATCTATTTGAAAACACGAGGGTTCGCCTTTCTGAATCCTTTTGATCATATCCTTAATAAAGTTATCCTCCTTCTGAAGAATAGATATTTTGTCAATCAAGGAAGTCGTAATAATAAAGCTGGCGATCATTACATTCTTTCGGCTTAACGCATCGGCCACGACATTGGCTTTCCCTGGATTGTATGGAATCTCAAAATCATATGCTGCAAGGAACTCTAACCAACGTTGCTGCCTCAGATTCAGGTCTTTCTGGGTGAACATAAACTTTAACGACTGATGGTCTGTATACAGTTCGAATTTCTCACCCAGAAGATAGTGTCTCCAGATTTTCAAAGAGAATACGATAGCCAACAACTCAAGATCATGAGTTACGTAGTTTTTCTCGTGCGGCTTCAGCTGACGGCTAGCATAAGCAATCACTTGACCCTTTTGCATTAACACTGCGCCAAGGCCTTCTCTAGAGGCATATGTCCAGACTTTTAAATCCTGATTGCCGTCAATAATGGTTAACATTGGAGTAGTCGTTAATCTTAACTTTAGCTCTTCAAAAGCATCCTCACATTCTGGAGTCCATTTGAATTTTGAGTGCTTCTTTGTAAGCTTCGTTAAGTGACCAGATATCTTCGAAAAGTTTTTAACGAACTTCCGGTAATAACTAGCCAATCCGAGAAGACTGCGGACTTCTGTAGGAGTACTAGGCCGTTTCCAGTTTTGAATAGCCGTGATTTTACTCGGATCCACAGCAATTCCTTCTTTCGATACGACATGGCCTAGAAATTTCACTTCTTCTTGCCAGAATATACATTTGGACAGTTTGGCTTTCAATACATTCTTTCTCAGAATTTCTAGAACCTGTTCCAAATGCTTTTCATGTTCTGCTTTTGATTTAGAGAAGATTAGAATATCATCAATAAAAACCAGAACAAATTTATTCAGGACTCCTATGAACACTCTATTCATCAGATCGACGAAGTAAGCTGGAGCGTTACATAAGCCGAACGGCATTACTAACCATTCATAGAATAAGTCTGGACCTCTGAGTGCTGTCATAGGAACACACTCTTCGGCAATTCGAAGCTGATGGAAGCCTGTAGCTAGGTCCATCCTTGAAAATACTTGTGCGCCATTCAGACGATCCAATAAATCATCGATTCGCAGCAATGGATATTTGTTCTTTATTGTCTGCTTGTTCAAATCACGATAATCCACACATAGACGCAGAGTACCGTCAGATTTTGGGGAAAACACCACTGCTACTCCCCAATCAGAAAAACTAGGCCTGATCAGACCCTTCCATACGAGCTGTCGTGTTTGATTATCTAATTCCTCTTTCTCTTTCAAGGACATTCTTCGAATAGCGTGAACTACCAGCCTTGCATTCGGGATTAAAGCAATTTTGAAATTTATTTCTCTCTGTGGAGGTAAGCGAACAACTTCTTCAGACACATCCGCATAATTCTTGACGACAGGAATATCCTTTACGAGGTCGGGAATATTCTCTTTGACTTCAGGGATATTTTCTATTTGAGCAGGAGAAACATCCCACGCTGCCCAGAAATCTTTTCTATTTGAATTCTGGCCTTCACAGGGAATGGTTATATAATCACCTGATTTTATCTTTGCCTTAACGACTCTATCGGCGCATTTAACCTCAGCTTCATACTTGGTTTACCAGTCTAACCCCAAGATAAGATCAAACTCTATAAAATTCATGACGACCGCGATGGTAGGGATCCGATAACAAGAAAAGGAAACTGGCACTCCACAAACCCAACTGAGATCGATGGAACCCCCGACTGGATTTTGGACAGTCATTAGTTCTTTGAGCTTCTTCAAATTTAAATCCAGTTTCTTAACCGCATTCTTGGCAATGAAGCTGCGTGACACGCCAGTGTCAAACAGTACTTTAACAGGAATATCTTTGACAGTTAGCGTGCCTTCTAAAACATCTGGCCTTTCTTGAATAGCTGAGGCTCAGACGTTTCTGCTACTTCATTTATATGTACCGCTTTGGATTTCTTAAATAGCCGGCAGTCCTTTTCAAGATGACCAATCCGACAGCATTGACTGCATTTTCTGTTCTCTCGAAACTGGTTATCGGGTTTAAACCCCTTCTTTCGTTTCTTCGAGGTTTTACAATTCCTGGTCAAATGCCCTGGTTTCTTGCAGTTAGAGCATGTGGCCGTCGTTATGGGTTCTTTCTCAGACTTAGCCCTTTTCCTCTTGGCACTGGGCTTCTTATTAACCTCAGCCATCCTACTGGTCTCCGGACAGGCAGTTTCAGACTCACCTTTATTACTAGAACTGACTTCTTCTTCGTACTGTAACATACCTTTCTTGTCGAGATCCTCGTATTGGTAAGCCATGTATATCATTTCAGAAAAAGGGAGCTTCACATTCCTCATTACACTGTTCTGATATTTTCTTTGAAGGCCATGAATAAACCTCAGATTCTTCCTCTTTGGATCTTGAATCAGATGAGGAGCAAAGTGAGAAAGTTGGTTGAATTTCTTATGATATTCTGGAATGGTCATATCTCCTTGTATCAGATAAGAGAATTCATCACATAATCGCTCAGTCGCTTCAGGAGGAGTAAATCTTTCAAAGAAAACCACTTTGAATTTATCCCAGGTGATATCACCTTCTGGATTATCTTTAATAACCGAATCCCACCAAAAAAAGGCTTCTTCTTTGAGTGCCCAAGACGCCAGTAATCTTTTCTGATCATCTCTCAGCTTTAAACCCTCAAAGATTTTCTCTGCAGAATGGATCCAAGCTTGTATTTCCATAATGGACTCTTTGCCTAAGAATGGTGATCCGCCCAGATTTCGAAATCTCTTGAATAGAACTTCTATACCTGATTCTGGCTACGGGAGCACAACTGGCTCATTAGCTGGTCGAGCCATACGATTGTTTCTTCTGTTCCTGTCACTCATTTTCTAGTGCGTATGCAATTAGCAGACAAAGTGTCAGGTCAACAGAAAAGATATTGCAAAACATAGAGACAAATACTTCAATGTAAATGTGTCTACTGGGGTGTATTTCATTCTGCTTTACTTATACTAGGATATTACTGATCCTATCTGTATAGAGTTACCCGTCCTAGAACACTACTGGTTCTATTTCTGACGAGTTCATTCATATGTTATATTCCAGCACTAAGCTTAACCAAAGCCCCGATACCACGTTGTGACGACCCCGAACCCCGTACTGACGGTGGCAAGGGTAATCCTTGGAATATAACACATAAACAGATAATAGCAGAACATAATTAAATAAATACACCAGATAATGCACAATAGAATATACTGGATAAATGTAATCATCAGAGTTACACAGTATACAGGATCATACCTAGTACAAATACAGTTCAGCTATACATATATGTCTACAGCGGAAAACAAACAAAATGTACAATAGGAGCTGAACAACATAAAAAGAGATAAATGATAGAATCCATCTTCAGCTCCAGCTATCCAGAGAAAGCCAGCTAAAACCTGAATACAAGGCTGCCCGTGTAGAAAAAGGGCACCCGAGTTTGAAAGTGAAACAAATTACGAGTCAGTCATGGGACTGGTATGAGAAATCTACTCAACACATTTAAAATATGGCTAATCACAGGACCATGCCACTTTCGTGGAACGGGTTTACTCCATTGGATTGCCGGCGATTTAAAACAAATAATTCTTTTAAACATCGCAATGCTTTTTATAAAAATGAAGCCATTATAGACTCAATTCCCATCACACAATGCAACGCAAACCGGAGGATAGAGTTTTTACCTTATAATGGCCAAGATATGCTTGATACGAATAAAACAAAAGAATTTGATATTACTACTAGTGTTTATATGTTTCAAAAACAATTTCAAATCATAAGTATCAATCATAGACGGCATTAATGCCCAATACCACTATGTCGCCATATATAGGTATACAATCAAAACCGCACAGTCACGTATTTGGAAATTGGATTTCCGTCATGAACCAAGGCAAAAGATAGTCCTTACCGAATTCGAGACTGCCTAGCCTGAGTCTGAGGATCAGAACGCATCGACCCTTGGATCGTCAGGGCCGGTCCACCGATGTGGATTAAAATGCCTGAACACTACGTTTCCCCGCCCTTTGGGGCGTAAGTGAGCCAACGAATGACTCCATCAGTCCCGGATCGACAAATATATCCGAGGCGCCTCGCAACAGTAACAACCACATAAGTCAAACTCGTCAGGGCGTGTAAAACCACTGACGCCACTTCTAGCTAGGAAGAAACGCATGTCCCCCCGAGGTCCTTTCTCCCGTTTCTGGTTCATACCGGGGTGTGAGGCTCGCGAATTAACGTTATACACAAAGCTACGCCACACAGGCGGTGCTTTGATCATCTATCACAAGGCTTTGCTTTTCAACACAAGCCCTGATCACTTCATCTTAGCATGTCACACAGGCAATTCACACCATGCAACTGATAGCTATCAATCACATAGAACAAATTCCAATGTCAGACACACAATCCATTTACAAGTCCGTTCTAGGTCGGAACGAAACCGGAGGCACTATATACCTCGCAAACCCATCGATCTCCACGTACGTCTGGACGATCACCACTCATTATCCATATTTCGGGATGCCTCCTAATCAGGACATCGGTTACCATCCAAACGAGGTGAAGATCTACGGTCTTCGACCGTCGTCTTCATCTTCGATTTCTTATCGTCGATTCAGTTATTCAGAATGGGATAAACCCGGTCTTTCTGAGAAACTCGCGTATATGATAAACAAGTGCTACACAAACATTACATACGCATCATTTCAATTCATTAGTCGCTAACCGTAAATCAGTAAGAGAACGATTTCCCAAATATTAACCCCGAAGGTCGAAACCAACATCAGATCAACACCCAGGAAACCATTCGACTTATCCAACCTTCAGTTAATTTCTAAATTTCACATCCATATCGTTTATAATATTTTATAATGATTTATCGCTATTTTTATTTATTTTAAAATAGCCAATTTATTCAAAACGACGCTTCGGGCCATAACGCGGCCGTTGCGCTGTTTTTCTTCAGATTTGATTTACACATATCTGAAAATCTAACCGTTGGATATTCACAAAATTTACATCATTAGAAAGATCTTTTCAAAACGAATCCAACAGTTCCAGTTTCGGGAAAATCCGACGGTCGGATCTCCCGGTATAATCGTTTGAAGTTTCGATTTCAAAATTCGAACTGCAGCGTCGTTATTCGATTTAATATAATTATATATATATATATATAATCGATTCTGGCGCTATTTTTCTTCATATTTGAATTAAACATTCCAGACAATCCAATCGTTGGATTTTTATAAGGTTGGTGCCGTTGAAAGATATTTCCAAAGCGAACCAAACGGTTGCGGTTTCGGGAAAATCCGATGGTCTATCTCCCGCACTAATCGTTTAAAATCTCGGTTTCAAAATATGAACTGCAGCTTCGTTATTCGATATATTTCAATTCTTTATATATATATATATATGTATATATATATCGATTCTTCGATTTCAAAACTATATGATTTTCATACATTTGATAAAAATGATATTTTTATCTAACTGTCTTCTATTTCAACACTTCACTATTTTTAACAATTAATGTATATAATACAAATGTGATTTTTAATGTAAAACAATTTATTTCAAAACACGACTATTTTATATAGTTCATATAGATGATAAAAATATGATTTTTATTATAAAACAATTTATTTCAAAACAAGATTATTTTATATAGTTCATATTGATGATAAAAATAGGATTTTTATTATAAAACAATTTCTTTCAAAATACGAATACCATTCAACACATGAATATGATTCAACGAATGAATTTCTATTCAACACATGAAGGTTTTCTATAGTTTGTATATATAGAGTAAAAATGTGATTTTTATTGTTAAAACAATTTATTCAAAACACGAATACCATTCAACACATGAATTTCAATTCAACGAATGAATATCGATTCAACACATGAAGGTTTTCTATAGTTTGTATATATAGAGTAAAAATGTGATTTTTATTATTAAAACAATTTATTTAAAACACGAATGCCATTCAACACATGAATTTCAATTCAACGAATGAATATCGATTCAACACATGAAGGTTTTCTATAGTTTGTATATATAGAGTAAAAATGTTATTTTTATTGTTAAAACAATTTATTTAAAACACGAATTCATTCAACACATGAATTTCAATTCAGCGAATGAATATCGATTCAACACATGAAGGTTTTCTATTCAACAGACGAATATAGTTTCAGCACAGGAAAATAATTCTAACACATGAATATTATTCAAAATTTCGGCAGCATAACGGCAGGATAGTTAAAGCCGGGACCGTCCCTAGTACGGCTCCTCGCTCTACCTTAAAGCCTCGCAGCTTTTGACAATAGGGAATCATGCATCTAGTTTGCAGGAAGGCGGCATGTATATATTTTTTTCATTTCCACAATCCAATCCTATGTGGTTTCAACCAAATATTTCTCAACCACAAACGGGTATTTTTCAACCACAATCAATCAATTTCAACCACAAACAATTCTAACCAACCATTCGTAATCAACCAATTTTCACACCAATCACAACCAATAAATATCGTCCATGGTTTGTGGACGAGGGGCGTATATATATATATATACATATATATATATAAGCATTCCACTTCTATTTCAACACATATATAATTTTTACAATGCATATATAACTTATACGTCGAACGTACAACTTATACAGTGCTTATACAAGAGGTGTACAACGCTTATATAACTCATACATCGACTATATAATTTATACATCGTCGTTTTCCATATCGTTTATAAATTAGAAATCTCACATTGGTTTTCGGAGTACTAAAAATCGTAGATGGCTCAGAAAAATCTGCGGTCTCTTCTATGTGGTAGAGAGCCTCCTTGCGGTCACAATGTTTCCTGTTTCATCGAATTTCGTCAGCACACCGTAAATATATGATTTTTCAAAGTTCAGATGTAATAAAGGACTCACTTTTCATGATGGTTCAAAACTAGGTTTCCAGTTTTCGCGAAAACCGAGCTGCGTGGTGACGATCGGAGGGTACCACCTCGTCGGCCTTGGAGAGAGCTTTCTGGCGATGGGGGTCTTGGCCAGTTCGGTGGCGGATCTGAGTCGTGGCAGCAATGGGAAGTGGCGAACTTTGGAGAGGGGTTTCTCGTTGATGCGGCGACGGGGAAGGTCAAGGCTGGTCAGATTGGAAGAGGGGAGGAAGGGCTCTCGATTCGAGGTGGTGGTGGAGGCTGAAGGTGCGTGGATCGACGGAAAAATCATCGGGAAAGTTGGAATGCTGGCCGCCGTCGAGATAGGGGGGATAAAAGGGTTTTTCGTTTTTTTTATGAAAGGAATAATTTGATTGGCCAGGGCTTTTAAAAGGGGTTTTTCTAACACGACCTTCAATCTGAACCCAACGACTGTCATCCCTAGCATTTTTCCCCCATTCCGAACACAATGGGATATGTTTCGTAGGCCCATTCGACTGTTTCAGTCATTTTTCCTTCAAATTAAAATATAAACATTCAATATTTGATTTAAACGTACATTTCAATTTGCCAGGGCCACAAACTGATTCTAAAATTTCCCAAAAAATAAATCTAGCAATGTTTCGATGATACGGTCCCAACAAAACTAGTTTAGCCGAATTCTGAGACAGTTTGAAAATGGCCCATTTCTGGCCGATCCAATTTAACTGTAATTGACCAAAACACATTTTCCTTTGCCACGCTTACATACTAGCTTCAAAAATTATGAAATTTGAAACCTAGCAATAACTTCACATCCCAGATCCAAAAAAAGTGGTTTCGTCGAATTTTGAGGTCGTTTGCAAAATGACCATTCTCACGGGCTATATAAACTCCATAGCGACCTTTCAGAAAATTCATTTGGCCATAACTTTTGCATCCCGCTATGAAACTTCGATTTTTCATATTCGTTAGAAAGGTATTCACTAACAGATTTATATATTTTTGGTTTCACTCCAATCCGTTTTGTTTTGCACACGGTACAGTCAGTCAAAGTTTGAATTCAAATTTTGAAACTACCGCGCCATTTCAGGCCTTGCTTATAATTAGAATTAATTATATTCGTTTTCAAACGTCGATTCAAACTCACTTTTCATTGCTATTATTTAAAATACTTATTTTAAATATTTAAAATCCACTATTTTAGCCAATTTAAAATTTTTAAATTGGTTCAGATTTTCCGGGTCGTTACATTTATTTATCTAATTGCAATAGTCGTAGTTCATTATCTATTCCATAGAGAAGTCTGATTTTGCATCCATCAACACCCTCGAATGGCGATCAAAACTCGATCACTGAGTCTAGATCTGATCTGGTAATCCTCAGTGAGCCTGCGACTTAGAGCCCCAGCATCCCAATTTCCTACTAAGGTCGATCGGGGAAGAGAACCAATCCACCTGATTTTCCCTTAAGATTTGTCCCTGTTGATCCACTTCCGTTGTTGACGAAAAAAATAGTTAACATGTTTTTTTTATAAATTTAAAAATATATTTATTTGATAAGTAATGTATCAATTTTTGAATGTGCAGGAAGAGGCAGCAAGAAATTCTACAAATAGGAATAAAAATCCAATCATGCATCGAGGAGGATCTAAGTCGTTTCAGCAGAACCGGCAAGAGTTGGTATATTTTATAAATGCGACTTATAAAACGTTAATATGTTATATACGTTTGAATGATTAATAATTTTATGAATAATAATGAAATTCAGGAGGCTGAGGGGTTGGGACTGGTCTCATACATGGATGTATTCACTCGCACGCATGCCATCGAGCATATTGATGCAGATGGGAACATCACATATTCATGGCATGATGACAAATCCAGAAAGAACCATGTAATATTTCATTTTATGTGTAAGTTTTTGTAGTAAATATTAATTATAATAAATAAATTATAATAAAAATTAATTACATATTCATGGTGATGCAGGAGAAGTTTATGGAGTAGCGGCAGAAGCGTCTAGCTGAGACAGGACAGGAGCAGCTGATGACTGACGAGGAGGACATTATCTTTAGGTTAGTGATGGATCCAATGACGCGGAACAGGCGTTACGGCTTTGGAAATCAAGTGGTAAACAAATTTTCATTTATTACTTTGATTATATAAAACTGTTAACTGCCAATTTAAGTATTCAAGTTAACCGAAAATTTTATATTCGTCGATTTCATTTAGAAGATGATTTAAAGACAAAAAAACTTGTTTGAGAATTCGGTTCGTACTCAATTCAATTTTATTTATGATAAAAACTGAACACACATCCATTTGTTTCGACCTGATCGATATAAGCCTCTGGCTACTAAGCTATTTCAACTTCCAAGATCTAGTTTTGGAAACATAAAACATTCAAGGATGAAAATTAACTTTAAATGGATCACTCAGCCAAATCGGCAGTTACATAGAATGAGGATAATATAAAAAGGGCTGATATGATTTCTCCATGACGTAGTCTGTTAGGACATTTTAATAATGAACGGATGTGTTAATATGATATCTTTCAATTTATTCGCGACTGTGATAATAATTTCAATAACTGATGTAACATCAGCACTTCAACCAAATTAATTAGAGTACTAAACACTATTTTTAAGTGGTTAAAATACTTTAATATAGTGAGAAATATCATGAATTCAGATTCCGTTAGCAGTATTTTACCCTCGTGTCATGTGGTATGCTACATGATACACGGATTTGCATACAAGTGCACTGTTTTCAAAAAAATAAAAAATAAATAGTATTATTTGATTAAAATTTGTTAGGGGTACTAATTTGGCACAACTTACTCATAGTGATGTTTTTTATATGCGTGATACTCCTATGAAGGAGGAAAGATGTATTTTGTAAAATAAATAGAGTATTATTTCCATTAAAAGTTGTTAGTGACACTAATTTGCAACAACTTATTCATAGTGGTATTTTCTACATGTGTAATACTCTATGAAGGAGGAAAGACGAATATATAGGAAGTTCGTATATGACATATAATGCGTACACACCAAAACTGGAGGGAAAAATTTAGATCACTAACTGAAATTGTATTGCGCAGTGTTGTCTTTGTGCACTTTTATTCATCATATTATATTATAGTTTATAAAGCGAAGCATTATTGTTTGTTGTATGTTATATTTTAGATAATGCATATCATAAGAAAACCGAGTTCAAATATTTATTTAGTTGCATAATTATGTACAGGGTACTAGTCAACAGGCACGTGGAAGATAGGATAGATCTAATTTAGATGCTGTAGAGCTTGAGCGGTTGTCAGCTAGGGTGGCGGAGCTTGAGGACCAAAATCGCCGTCAAACCATTGAGATGACCCAACTCTTAGAGAAGCGTTTGGCAGAGTTTGAGCAGCAGCATGGACGCGTTCCCTCTTCAGCCGATTCCGCAGATGCTGGTCAGTGATGGAGTATTTGGTATGTTTTTTTGTTCGGCTAGTATGACTTTAGTTTGATTTTTTGATATGTATTATGTTGGTACGGTTTATGTTTGACTTAATAGTATATTTTTGTGTTGGACATGGTGTTGGAGTTGATGTATTTATGTTATTGTGATGGTAAATAGTGATATGTACATATTTATGTAGTGTATAGTTGGTTGTTTGGGTTTGTGGTTTAATTTATGTTGTTTTGTTTGATTTTTCGATTTAGAATTGGTTTTATGTTGGTAATTGCTTGGTATATGATATGTTGGGAGCCCAGATTGTGGTTGAGATGATGATATGAGCGATAAATGTAGTTTGAGGGCTGAATAGCAGCTGAAATATAAAAAAATGCAGTTTTACCGACGGTTTCCGAAGGCTTATTACCATTCCAGTATGTAACGGTTTCTGACGGCTTGGAACAGTTTGTTTGGCTAGCATGTGCACCGGTTTCCGACGGCTACCAACGGATGTCGGAAACCGTAATACACTGTTACTAGCCGTAGGAAAACACAATGACGGGCTCTGTCGAAAGCCGTTGGAATGACTATTTATTGGTTCCTAGATTTGCTACGGTTTTTAGCAACGATTTCCGATGGCCGCCGACGGTTTTCAGCCATCGGAAATAGCGTGTTTTCTTATAGTGAAAGCTCAAACCCTACAACCACGAAATGAATAATGCTTACACTTCGTTGGCTGCAAGAAAAGTACCCCAAAAAGGAGGTTGCTTTGTAAATTCTATAATTTGTCTATGTAGCTTGTGAAAAAGGGTTAATTGCTTTGTTTGTCTGCTCTCCCTGCTCTGCATACACAAGAACTGCATTGTGCTTAACAAATTTTTATTCACTGACTTAAAAATGATTATGCTTCTTCACTAAACATAATTCACGTATTACAATATAGATATACAATTTTGTTCTAATCTCTTAAACATCATAACATCCTTACCTGAAAGATTATACTTTTTGCTCTATTAATACAATCACCAAATTTATTCATAAACTAAACATGTGCCAAAACAACATATGTTTCCATGTAGTTTTCCGCAAAGTACACACTAATTTTCTAATGTTAAATCTACGTTATTTAACGAAAGAAAATCACCTGTACCCAAAATTTTCAATCCTCCTATACCCAGTCAATCAGAATCCATGATTTCCATCATTTTGCAATTAAATCAAAGAAAAGAAAAGTGCTTAATTGCAAAAAAGTGGAAATCATGGTGTCCTTATTGGTTGGGCAAGACAGCGAACTTTAGGTAGAGGGGATTTAATTTCTTATTTAACCCACTTCCAACTCATCGATGCTAAAAAATTGTGTGCTCCGGTTGAAATCCAACCGTTTATTTGTGTGCGGGCCCTAACTTCTAGTCTTTTAAACAAATACTAAACATACGTGATTTGATGGGCTTAGGGAGACATAGAGTTTATGAATGGAGGAATTGGCCTCCTTTAACTCATATATAATTACACTAGTATTACCGCAAAATTGTGGGAAAACCGACCGTTAAGGTGTTGATCTAAAAAAGTAAAATTATTCGTAAAAAATAATTTTAAGTCGGATTTGAGTAAAAAATTATAGCATGGTTTAAAAGAAAGTGGAAGTAATTGTAAACCAAATTACATTGCATTGTACATGTAAACCAACTTAAAACTAAGCATATACAATCAAATTATAATTAAAATCAGTCACACACACATATATTGAAATAAAAGGGGTACTTAACTACATAAAAGGAGTTAAAAGGGAGGTTTGAGCATGGTTACAAAATGAAACAACCAAACAAAACAAATACTTTACAAATTCAAAAGAAACCAGCTCAAACCATATACAAAACAGACCCAAAAAATACAACTAAACATTACAAGACACAAAAGAAACAAGCTCCACGAGCAGCATAAGAGGAAATGCAGGATCCCTGGCGGTAAAGATCATACGCAGAGAACAATCCCTTCATGCATTAACCAATACATACACAACAAGTATAACTCCAGATTAAAGCATCCACAAGCATATCAACATATCCACAAAGTACCCAAGCCAAACTGATCTAACTGGAAAACAAGAAGCAACAAATCTGGCTAATCTTCACAATTCAAAGAGCAACAAAGTGCAAACCAAAAACTGCTATCCAACATCCAGCAAAATTAAACTCACCACACTAGAAGACTGGCACACCAGAAGGGAGAACTAAAACTTCTGACTAAATAACTAAAACCTCTATCCAGAATTTTGAAATACATTCCTTTGTTATCACTCTTTTAAACACATAACATAACTATTTGAATTTGTTTCATGATTATGATACCTAAAGATCCATCCAACAGAAGATATGGAACAAATTACATCAACATCAGCAGACGCACACATGAAGTACAATATAAAAAAAGAAAAAATAACTAAAAATAATCAGAATTAATTACTAAAGCAGTTGTGAACTTGTGATCTCTTTGTATGGTATAGCTAGCTGAGGCAAACTTTTTCATTTTCTGTCAAATAACCTATTTACTATATAATATTTGAACCATCAACTAAAACAAAGTACATTATCTATGTAAAATAAGTTTATTTAAGCCAATTCATTGAACAACCTTAGTATCACTAGCATTTGTTTATCTAATTGGCCTTAAAAAATATTTCTGCATATTGATCACGAAGTAGGCATTTTTAATATACTTATGTCAATCTTTTATTTTCATCAGGTTTTTTTTTCAGTTGAATTAGAAAAAAAAAGAACAAGTAGATGATGGGAAGATACCTAGGGTTTTGGAATCGAAGGAAAAATGGAAAATAAAATGGACCGTTCCTAAATGGCTTGTATTAATTGAACTATTCTGAATGAAAGCTCTATCTTCCAACCCGTCTTTGCTAATCTTATTCTTTTGAATGGTAAAAAATCGCAAAGAAGCACACAACGATTTAAGAATCAGGAGCAGAAAGACCGATCGGATTTTCAATTAGTCTAAATCCCGATTTGAAAGGAGAAAGATCGGAGAGAGAATTTCATTTGAGAGGAATGAGTTGAGAGGCGTAACAAGGGGAAAAAATCGCGTGAACAATTTTGCTAAGGAAGAAAACGCAGAGCAAACATATGAGCGAATACGATGTCGAATTTCATTGGCACGGACAAGTTTGATTTTGGCCTTTTCACAGTAGACAAACCTCCCTAACGGTCGGTTTGATTAACAACTTCCAAATTTCTGTTTAAATTAGCAGGGAAAACAATCACGGTCAGTTATCATCTAAAAATTCCACTATCGGCACACCAGGTAAGCGTGGATAACCTTATTGCGGTTGACACTTGCATACAAAACGTTTCATTTATTTAGATATGAACATACTTAAAACACTTTTTTGGTAATACTGAACATTTTTGACAATTACTATATTTGTATATTTTCTATTATATGATACTCCTTCGACCAAACAAAGTACGACCCCTACAAAACTGCGTTCAACTGTGGATTGGAAAGGGGAAAATCATGATGAAGGTTCCATCTTAATTAAGCTGAATAATTAAAGGTAATGCCTAACGAAAAATTTCTCGAACCAGTCAAATTTAAATGCATTATCAGTGACAAGCTTGATATTTTAGCTCCACGGTGGAATAAAAGGAGGATGAAATGGAATTATAATTTTGGGCAAGGCTCCCTCATTATCCCAATCTTTTTATGCAACCATTAAATTCTGACCTAGTAAAGTCTTAATTCTTTTAAACACGGTCTGCAGTCCTTGTGTTAGTCGTTAGCATAAAAGTTGGTACTTTTAACATCATCACAATAAAAAAACATAAATAAGTGGTGTTTGTACTTTGAAACTCTATATTTAGGGTGTGTTCGCAGCCAGAAAATGGCACGTTTGAGAAAGTGCTCGCGTCCGATGCGTCGGACCCCAATACTTTTCCATCCGTTTAGGAAGGACGCTGGGGGAACGGGAGAAATCGAGTCGTTGGCGTTGGACGCGTTCGACGCAAAGTAATATTAATGTCTAATCTGGTTAATTATCAAAAGCACATTTGGTCCAGTTGGTGCATGCACATGCTTTGCTCTGGATAGACCAAGTTTCAAGTCCCACCTTCACCCAATTTTTTTAGTGCTTTGATGTACACAGTTTATTAATGCTTAATGCCTACTGTAGACTATTTGTTAATGCTTTATGTCATTTTCTTTTGTAGACTGTTAACGCTTAATGCTATTATAATGTATTTGCATCGATTATATTGTTGTTTAAAATGGTTTCATTACATGCGCTAATTAGATTTAATGGTCCAATTAAAAATCAGTATTTAATTAGTTCATAATAATTAATTTATCAACTAAATACTCCGCTCAGATACCACGCTTAAATACCCCGTTCATAGCTAAAAACACATTCCCTGTTCGATACAGTACCACGCTCAAATATTACGCTCAAATGCCCTGCTCAAATACCCTGTTTTCGTTTGCCAAGAATGCACCCTTAGGTGTGTACACGTTCAGATAAGTTTATAAATAATAAATAAGACTGCTCAAATCTATCAGTAGTCCACAGCATAGTCTTCATAACCCGACCTTGCCGCGGTCCAACCTCGAATAATCCTGAACCTTGGACCATCACGACGCGTAACTCAATCAGTCCTCATTCATGCATGAATCCTGGTCGGACCTTCAAACCAGCGGTACAATATTCAATTTTACACAGTTAAACCACGGTGTTTTTCCTAATTCTCATTGTGTAATTCTCTTTAATCATTTTAACTTTTGTATTGTTTTGAAAATAACAACTAAAATATTTCAAAAAATCATAATTATTCCAACATCTAAACCGTAAACTTACCACTTTACTCTAAAAACATATGTTTGTTTGTGCTCATGCTATTTGATTATATAATGCAATCTATTAATTTTCGTGAATAAATAGTGACTTTCAAATTTTACTATTTATTTGTTTGAGTACACATAAAACTTGATTATCCACGTTTTCAACGTTAACAAGCACGTGCGATTCTTGACGGCTCGAATGGTCAGACCTTCAAAACCTTGGATCCTGAGTCCACACGGTTCCATTCACGGCCGGGTTATAAAAACATTGGTCCACAGGCACAAAGCAGATCATTCTCACCTTTACAACTCTTTGGAATCGAACTATTTGGTAGACAATGCTATTAATCTCTGGTAAATAACACAAAAACATGGATAACTAAAGATGTAAATGCTCAGCCTCCGAATCCTCAGACATGATCGGTTTCCTAGAACAAAATAAGTAAACTTTGATATCCGAGGTTGAAAACCCGTTAAACAAGGAGCCCATGGCCTTGGCGTAAGCCCCCATGTTAGCAGACACCATCCACTCTCCTACCTCCATGTCCGGCAACTGCAGCTCGCTCCCAACAATATCAAGTGAATCACACATCGATCTGACGACAGTCGACTTGTACACCTTTCTGTCCTCTTCTCTCTCACCCAATGGTACCATTTCCACATTCACGACATCCATTTTGATGCATCTCATGGACCCATACATACCATCATTTATCCAGTACACCCTCTTCTTCCCCCTTATTCTTTTGCCTATTATGCATGTCGCTAGCGTTGCCGCGGTCTCTGCAAATTACTTGCGCCTGGTTCCGCCATCACTCTTAAATCTTTCCAATCTCCAAAGCGGGAATTTATCGAAGAAATGATCGCTTTTCTTGCCTTTTCAAAACGATGACCTACTGTGAAACCTCCGCCTATGTTTAGGACGGTCATTCTGGATCCACCGACCTTTTCTGCATTGTCAAACACTACTCTTGCCGACTCAATCGCTGCATCGAACATTTCGAAAATTGTTGCAGAAGTACCTGAAACTAATCGGTCTAAATGAGATAACGTGATAATATATATGATGCTGACATAATTTTATTTTACAGATATGAAAGGAGTCGCCGACTACAGAAAGCTCCATCTCTCTGGCGGAGTCCAGCAAGCTCTCAATCTCTTTGGGATAGGCCCCATACTTGCTCTCTAAAGATCGCCTTACGCCTGTGTTCACTGGAGGCGTAATACGAATCAAAAGCTGGCATCCTGGATGACATCTCCTCATCTTCTCCAGCTAACAGATCAAGTCGAATGTTGTAAGCCTAATGTTGGGAAACAATGGCTGAGTCGCAGACTAGGTCGCTTTCTTGAAGACGATTCGGCGATTTGGTCGGTGGTGCAAACCAGTTCGTACTTATTGCCGCCGCCTCTAGGATAAAACAGCCTTCTTAGAATAAATAATCGATTTGCTTGCACAACAAACCAATTCAGATTTGCACTTTCGATTTAAATTTAACTGCTCGTTTTGATTTTGTTTTTGAAAAACTTTTAATGATGGAGAAGAAGAAGAGAGAGAGATAAGAATAAAAAGTTGTTTTTTTTTGAGTAGTTCGGCAAAAAATGAACGTGGTAATACTTGTAGAGGAAGTCGGTTCAGATCTAAAAAAATGGATCTCAATTTTTTACCAAGTCAAATAAAAAAAACTGTTTTTTTTCTTTTCATATAGTCTCATGATGTGGGAATATTCATATATGAGTCACCTCACACTTATCCAATTTTTTTAAATAATTCATCTTTATAAAAAATGAATCATTTTTCCAATAATCTCCCACTTGAATTTTTTTAAAAATATTTCAAGAAATTTCTAGAAACATAAGATTGTGCATAAACAAAGGTGTCATCCGACTTGAACCTTTGCATAGTGAATAAGATTCAGTTTTTACTAGAGTGACACGTAGTCTTGAACTCTATTCCTGACATCAGACCACACACAACCTTTTTTATAGTGCAATCAAATAAGCCCGTGCATTAATGGTCATGCACGTCTATCCCAGTTTAGTGAACGCTCTAGGGATCTTGCCCAAAACTCCATAGGAAACAGACACATTTCCACATTCACATAGGTGAGTCTATCAAGAGTACTGAAGGTAGGTACTCCACTCCAATTAGAGTATAGATCTCATTAAGAGTTTCTATCAACTCATCCTCTAATCACTTCAGGAATACATGCTTCTTAATACAAAAATTTAGCATGTTCATCTACTATCACTACACAACTTGTTTTTACCCATTGAACCTAGTTCTTGGGATCTCCAGTCATTTAGGTCGGGTTACCATCGTGCGTGATTTATCTTATTTGCATACTTTATGTTCTTGACCATGTGCTACAAATCCTTCAAGTTGGTCCATATAAATTTCTTCTTCTAATTCACCGTTTAAAAAATGTGGTTTTAACATCCATTTGGTGTATTAATAAATAACAAATAGAAGCAAGTGAGATGAATACCCGAATGAATGTAATTCTAGTTATAGGTAAAAAAATTGTTGAAGAAATCTATATTTTCTCTTTGCTTAAAACCTTTAGCTACTAATTGTGCTTTATATTTATCAATATTGCCATCAGGCTTTTAATTTATTTTTATGCACCCATTTACAACCTATAGATTTACAACCAGAGAATAAATCTACCAAATGCCAAGTCTTATTGGATTCCAGAGAATCCATCTCATCATTTATAGCCTCTTGCCAAAAAATCGGCATCTAAAGAAGATAAGGCCTCTTGGAGGTTTAAGGGATCCTCCTCTATAGTAAAAGCACAAAAATCCAAAATAAAATCTTTTACGGATCTTGCTCTTTTACTTCTTTTAGGTTCAGTTTCAGAACTTTTGTTAAGTTATGTTCTGATAGGCATACTTAATGTGCCCCCACTATTCCTTAATTTAAAAAGAAATTTTGTTTCATAAAAATCGGCATCATTTGATTCAATTATATTATGTGCATCTAGGTCATAAAATCGGTATGCTTTGCTATTAATAGCATAGCCTATAAATACACATTCATATGCTCTACTTGCCAATTTTATTCTCATAGGGTCTGGAATGCGAACATGTGCTAAACAACCCCAAGTTCTAAAGTATGACACATTGGATTTATAATTCTTTAAAATTTCATAAGGTGAAATTTTATTCTTAGATTAGGGAATTCTATTCAGAACATAGCATGCAGTCAATTAAAATATCCCCCACCAATGTTTTGCTGCACCAAAATTTAATAAAACGGCAATTACTAATTCAGTAAAGGTCCTATTTTTTCAGCTTTACCGTTCATTTCAAGTGAATATGGTGCAGTTCTCTCATGTACTATACCATGTAATTTAAAAAAAAAAATCAGAATAAACCAGATTCATATTCTGTTTCTCTATCACCATGAATTCTCTTAATTTTCTTATTACTCAATTTCAGTTTTTAATGTTTCAAACATGTCAAATGCATCACAACTTTTAAGAAACACTGTCTTTCTAATTGTAAGCTTTATTTTCACATTACCAATCTCTACAGTTTTAGTGGTGTGAAGATCTCCCAATAACACTTTTTGATCATCAGCAGCCGTGTATATTGTGAATATATCACGATCATAACAGACATGACGAGAAACACCAGTGTCTACCCACCAACCCTCTGGTGAATCTCAGTAGTCGTAGACGTTAAAGGCTTCTCAGTCAGGTTTGCCTGCGATGCAAGGCTTAGCCTATTCCGACATTGTCGTGCCATATGACCTGGTTTTCCACGGTTGTAATATAGAAGCAACTGTCCAGAATCATTCTTTTGGTTGTGTAACACCCCGTATTTCTGTTAACACTAAAGTTGTTAATACAAAAATAAATGCATAAAGGGGAGAAGTATCTAATGTGCATACAAGAATAATAATAAATGTGTAAAGGGGAGATGTATCTAATGTGCATACAAGAATAATAATAAATGTGTAAAGGGGAGATGTATCTAATGTGCATACAAGAATAATAATAAATGTGTAAAAGGGGAGATGTATCTAATGCGTACGTATTTATATGGATTGACAAATAATAGTAAATGTACATTAAGAAAGAAATGGTGAACATAATTGGCTTCTCTTTACAATGGACGGCTCTGGTTAACCCTAGCTTCATCGACGGCTCAAACTAACTTGCAACTCTATAAAAAGACCCTAGGTCTCAAACTAAAAATTCACAACAAAAAAAAGAATAAGAATTGGAGCCACCATGCTGTCAGCTGAGAACTAGAGGGAGCCTCCACTTGAAAGAGAAGAACAACATAGCGAATACAAACTAAAAGATTAAAAAGCAACAACAAATTAGAATCAAAGCAACGTCTTCCCAAAGGAAAGCTTTGCAAATTCAGAATTTCAGAACTCAGAAAACAAGACCGTCTATGATTGTAAGTTTAGCTACATTTTTAGAATGCGAATTAATATGAATATCATGTGTCGCGATGAAATGATAATAGTACGATACTCGTTATGTTATTAATATACGTTTGTGATTTGATTCTATTATCATGTTGAATTGAGAATTATTAAGTATGATGTTTATTATGTTTTATAACATTAATCTATGCCAGTGACTTGATTCTATTATCATGTTAAATTTGGGATTATTGGATTAGATTATTTGTATAAGCATGGACTTGGATTGTAAAATCTTATGAGAATTGTGTAGTTTATTATGCAAGTTTATGTAGTGAAGTTATGCGACCAATTGTCAAATCTATATGTTCATGTTTATGCAAAACTTATGCCATGTTCACACTTATCATATGTTGGGATTAGTTTGCAAGTATGTTTAAATCTATGTTACTGATTAACACATGTGTATGTTGATTAGCCTATGTTGCTAACTCACATATACGTATGTTGATTTGCCTATGTTGCAAATTAACATATGTATATGGATTAGTTTATATTGCTAATTCTCATGTATGTTGTTAATATGGCCTATGTTAAAAACACATATATGTTGAGTTAGCCTATAAGTGCAAGTTCATACCTATGACATTATAATGTTTATGTTAGTCTTTTTGCAAGTTTGTACCTATGACATTACAATGTTCATGTTAGTTATTTTGCAAGTTCACCCCTAAAATGTTCATGTTAGTTATTTTGCTAGTACACCCTATTATGTTCATATTGATTATGCCATCAATACCAAAGTTATACCCTTGTCATGTTTATGCTAATTTATGCCAATTTGCGTATATTAAATTAGGCTAAGTTTTTAGCCTAATACTTTACACCAAAAATCATGCGAACGTAAATTAGGCTGAGATGGTTAGCCTAATATTGGACGGGGTAACGTTGGGTTAAAATGATAATTTTAGGAAAACTTGCCATAAATTGGTCATTAATCACATAAGTAATTTATGGCATTAAAAGGCATTAATTACCTTAATTAATGAGATTAATTGGAAATGAATGTGAATATTTTCTAATTTACATATTGGTCATTAATCACATAAGTGATTTATGGCATAAAAAGGCATTAATTACCTTAATTAATGAGATTAATGAGAAATGAATATGACAGTAATTTGAATTTGAATAATTTACATAATTAAAATG
The DNA here is from genome assembly GCA_030737875.1 of Allium sativum. NCBI lineage: Eukaryota > Viridiplantae > Streptophyta > Magnoliopsida > Asparagales > Amaryllidaceae > Allium > Allium sativum. The sequence goes on along the minus strand of CM060919.1, from coordinate 282,918,841 downwards.
TAAATTAGAAAATACGAACGCGCTTAATCCGAGGTTGGATTGAGTTGTGACGTAAACCTGCCCGGACCCGCCCGGCTGTCCAGTTGACACAACAATAGCTATCCAATGTGAGAGGTTAAGGCATGGGGCCTAATAAAGACCCGAGGTTAAACTGAGTTGTGGCGTAAGACTGCCCGGACCCAACCGGCATACAGGGAGCCACAACAATATCTGTCTAATATGAGAGGTTGGTGCTCTAATAAGACAATTAGAGCTGAGTTAGGACTGATAGGGTTAAGTCAATTTAATAAATACTTAACCAAATTCGACATGTTAAATAATTTGGATGGGTGGGGGTTAGGTCCATTCAGACACTTAACCACTTAACATGTTTGACTAGAAAACCTAGTAATGGGGACCCGTTTCAGCAGTAACCCAATTAGGTATCATGGTACCCTGAACTAGGCAGGGTGGGGCACGATTACTGGGCTGATTGTAAGCGGTCAAAAGCGACGGCGGTTGGTGCACAGTGTGGGTTCTAACAGAGTGCGGGCGTGCACACACTCTGGAGCAGACAAGTCAGGGCACTGGAGCATCAGTATTATACCCTATGCATGCTAGAATTGTGTCGGGGCCGCCACCATGGGACTTGATACACCCTATGGTGGGACCAGCATAGGTATCTTCCATATAGGGCCATAGGACACATGTGAATATACGAGTAGGAGCCGATCTTTTAAAGAAAGAGAAAGGGATCACTTCAGCAAATCACGGGGTGCCTGTTGGTATAAGAATTAGTAGGTGCAGAGATATAGATTTAAAATAGGGTGCGAAGGGATGTTCGTTTTAGGACACCTTTCTAGTTCTAGGATAGTCTATTATCCTGATATCGTCATGTTCTCACTTTATGCAAGTCATGATCTTTTTATTATTAACATTCTAGGAATATAGCTAGACTTACCAGACTTATGTCTGACCCATTTTCCTTTCGTCTTCTTTTCTTCCGTCCCCCCTTCCCCCCCCCCCCAAGTCCACAGGGAGGAAACACCGCAGCTTAGTCAGTTTTTCATCCAGCTTGAAGAGAGAGAATGTATTGCTTGGATTTCTTTCATTTGGACCATGGCTTTGGATATCATTTATGGGGATTATGCAGCTTTATTTATGTTTCATGCTTCTTTAACTTTTAAAATCAAGACAGTATTACAGTTGTAATAATTGGAAGTTTGTTTTGAGACAATGTTGGAAATGTTCTGTATGAACACGTATTTATGATAATAAAAGTCTGTTGGTTTTTCCGCTGCTTATTTATATGTGTTTATATCTGTCTTGTGTTTTATCTGTGTCTTTTACTTATAAACCTCCACCAAAGTTAAGGCATTCCCTTTGTGAGTGACCTTAACGGAGGTGGGGTGTTTCACTTGGTATCAGAGCATAGGTTTACTAGACCAGATAAAAAGTTTTTGAAACTATATTCAAATTAAAATTTAAAGAAGCATTTTTCAAGAAAAAGAATTGTTTTATAGTTTTAGAAAGGCATAATCCCCCAAAGCCATGTGAATTACCTATCCTTCGTTTTGAATCTTTCCTTTTTCGTTTCAGCATGTCGGGAGAATTTAACCTTCCAGAAGGTGTGACAGTATCTGGTTGGTTTAGAAGGTACTTGGAAGCTTAGGGCCAATGAGGCGCGCCCAGCGAATCTTCCTCCCCCAGCTGCAGCAATTCCTCCTCCTCCTCCTCCCCGAGTTGCTGAAATTCCCCCTCATCCTTCTCCTCCGAGAGGAAATGCTTTTGCCAAGACTTGTAGAGATGTTAAAGCTATGGGTGGGAAATACTTTCATGGAGCTGAGTCCTTCGTAGCAGCCAGAAACTGGCTGAAAGAGACCGAAGATCTTTTCGTTATCTTCAAGGTAGAAGACAGGCAGAAGGTAAGACTGGCAGTGTGGTTGCTCAAAGGAGAGGCTTCCTACTGGTGGGAAGTCACCAATGCAGAAAGACCAGTAGAAACGTGGGAAGATTTCAGATTTAGATTTGATCTGAAGTTCCTTTCAGAAGCTGAGAGAAGTCTTCAAATGGAGAGGTTCCTATCCCTTAAGCAAGGAAGTATGACCGTCAAAGAGTACATCAACCAGTTTGATCAGCTGGCTAGGTTCGGACTGGACCTAGTCAACACCCAACACAAGAAGGTTCTCCGCTTTGTCAAGGGACTGAATGAGCCGCTTCATAGCCTGGACATGACCCATATACCTATGGGAGCTACATATGAAAGGCTGGTACAGATAACGTTATTACATGAGGATGATAAAGGCAAGAAGGAGACAAAGGCGGAAGGGTCTCAGGGAAAGAAAGAAGCTTTACAGCCTAAGAAAACAGACTTTAAGAAGGGCGGGAAAAACAACAAAGCTTGCGAAACAAGAAAGTGTAATTTCTGTGGTGTGGTTGGACATGTGGTGAAAGACTGCAGGAAGAAGAAGGCAAAGATGAATGGTGGTGTAACACCCCACGTCCATTAATGTCACTCACAAAAGGAATGCATTAACTTCCATGGAGGTTTTAAGTGAGTATAGAACAGTAAAATTACGACAAGACAGATATAAAATAGTACTTGGAAATTTAAAACTTTATTTCATTGCAGCAGAAGTCAAAACATGTTTGATTACATCATAATACCATAAATCAGAGTCAAGTACAATATCTATCTTGATAAAACAAAATACATAATCCCATTACATAAATAGCCATTAAACAAAAGATAACAAGCTGGACTTTACTTTAACAGTCCAAGCTCTCCAAAAGAGATAAGCAATCCAATCAAACACCACTAGAGCTGGGCCCAACCTGAGGACCTGGAGGGGGAAAAGATAGAAATAGAGGGGGTCAGACATAAAGTCTGGCGAGTATGACAATTCTAACAATACTATTTTCAAAGTAATCAGACTAAGGCATAAGCTGGAGAATAAGGAAATGCCTATGAACTATTGGGTGTGACAGAACAGGCAAAGGAAATGAGGTTAACCATGGTAACATTAAAGGCATACCTACTAAAGAATAATTACTACGCTGCACCACACCCGTTACTAATCACTAACGTTAATGACGCTTCCTAATCAATATAGGATAATTACTATACTCTACCGTACTGTACCGTGCTGTACTGTACTAGCACTAACTGCACCCCTACTAGTCACTTTGATCCCTAAATAGAATGATGATAGCTTCGTGTACTACTAGATGTACCCACTATCCTCCACGTTTGACTGTGTATCTCTAGTTGCTATCCTAGGTACCCAACGTGTACCTATCCCTACTAGACGTACCCCCTTAATAATGGTAATTCCACGTACTCCTAGCTGACGTCATAGGTGCCGTCTGCCCCTATCTCCACTAGGTGTACCCTTTTAATACTTAATTAATAATGGTAGCTTCGTGTACTACTAGGTGTACCCACTACCCTGCCCCATTCGATCGGCTCCCTAACTCGTAGATACCCGTGCTGGCCCCACAGTGGGGTGTATCACTCCCCTAAAGTGGCAACCCGATACAACTTAAGGATGCACGGCTTATACCTACACGATGCAACAACGTCTTACCTACCAGCCCGGGTCCACTCACGCATATGAACCCGCTGGACTTGCGTTGCCACCGCTAACCCGTTTTGGCCTCTTATAGTCAAGCCCAGTATGCGTGTCCCGTCCTCGACTTGGGTCGAGCTCACAAAGATACGTTTGGGATACTGGTTGAAATGGGCCTCCCACCAAGCTTCCCACCTAGGCTTGGTCCCCTCTAACACATTCCACTTAACCCCCTTCATGTCCACTTACATGTTTTAAATTTGGTTAAGGGTTTCTATTAGTAATTCCACATGCCACCCAAGGCACCCACTTAACCCCTATGTCCCACTTACATATTTAATTTGGTTAAGTGTTACTAATCGTATTTTCTCATGCCACCAAAGGCACCTACTTAACCCTCTTCTTAGTCATGTTCATTTGCATGTGTGTTTGGTTAAGTCTTACTAATCGTATTTCAAATGCCACTAAAGGCAACCACTAGATTCCTCATGCCACCCAAAGCACCCACTAGATTCCCATGTCCCACCACATGTTTTCTTTCTAAATTCAAGACCATCCCGTTCATTGGGTCAGTTAGGGATAGCCAGGGAGGGCAGGAAACTTGTTTTCCAAACCCAAGCCTAGACACTATCCTCTCTGTCACCCTAGAACCTTCTGGTGTATGTAGATAGAAAGAATGTTAATTATCTTAAGTGATTAATTAATTAATTAATCTTTCCCAAATTTGAATTAACTTCCCTATCCAAATTAATAATTTATTCAAAATTTAATGATGTCCATAATTGACTCAATTATGTCCATCCATTTATGGTATGATAAATCATACCCTTTTTCACCACAAATTCATTATATGCCATTAAAGGCATTTTATACCAATTTCTCAATCCCTATTCAAATTAATCCATAATTAACTAATGACCATTTCTACACATTAATTTTCCAATTAATGTCTTAATTCCATTTTTCGCCTTTTAAGGCAATTCACATATCTCAAATTTGTTATATGCCTTTTTAAGGCTATTTCGTGCAAATTCTCAATATTAATTCTTTTAATATCACCCCTATCCCACGTTGTACGTTCATACGTTAAACGTAAAATATACATTAGACTCGAATAGTCTAACTCATAGCACAAAGATAAATTATCACAACAACAACATATATGTATATGACTAAAATAGATCTACTCATAAAAAGGGGTGAAACTTGCATATGTGATAGAGGTCCAACACTTAAACTTGCATAGGCTAAGACTATAACTTGCATAAGCTACACATGTTAAAAGTGTCAACTTGTTTGGTTAAATGTCACAGTCTACATAATATAACCCAAATTCTTGTATAAACTTGCAACATAATGGTGGTGTGAACTAGTATAGAACTCACACATGTCATGGATCTAATTTTAGATCTAAAATAAGTGTCATGAAACCTACACAATTTTTATTAATCAGTGCCAAAACTTGCATAGGTACATGTATGAATCATCATAGCCCAAACATATATAATATCATGATTTGACTAACATGAACTAACCAACATGGATACTAACATCGTGACTATGTAACATATGTGACATCATTTACAACATATCATCATCTAACTTAATAACATAGGTTCATGTATATGGGTACATCTAACTTAATAGACAAATTCCCATAATCAAGATCCAGGGATAATCATGTATATGGGTACATCTAACTCAATAGACAAATTCCCATTATCAAAATCCAAGGATAATTAAGAATCGTGTATATGGGTACATCTAACTTAATAGACAAATTCCCATAATAAAAATTCATTTAGTCATAGATTCATGCATATGGGTACACCTAACTTAATAGGCAAATTCCCATAATCATGATCCATTTAATTTTTAGAAAAAAACATAAACTTTAAAATATGATCCAATTTGCATAAATAACAACATCATGATTTTACAACTTATACGATTAAACACAACTTAACATGATATCATAATCATATAACTTATGGATTTCCAACATATGTGTTAACATGAGATCTACAACATATATAAGATTTATGACATAACATAGCATGATTTACACATAGCATAGCATGATAGCATAACATAGCATAGCATGATTTTCATCATAGCATGGCATGATAGCATAACATAGCATAGCATGATTTTCATCATAGCATAACAAAACATTTAGAACATACATGATAACATAAGATTTTACAATAACATATATGACAATTCACATCATTTTCTTATGTTCCATTTACATCTTAATCAAATTAGTTTGCTAATAATCTTGTGAGAATCATCATATTCACAATTTAAGAAGAAAGAGAGAGTCTAGATTGCTTTTAGAATTGATTAGAATTGGATTAGATTAGCTTTCTTCTACTTTGATTTGCGGCGGCTACTCGGAGTTCCATGGCGACGGCATGACGGCGGCTTCTCTAATTTTTCATATGAATTAGAATGAGAGACTACCCACTTATTTATGGAATTTAGGATTCATTTAGGCCATTAGATTTAACCTAGAAATAACCGCAGCCGTTCAGACAAGATGGGGTTTATCTTATTGACTCAGCAATGAGTCAGAAGTGACTCAGCAATGAGCAGCAAATTAATAAACTTCTATTCATGTTTACATTAACTGCCCATATATATATAAATATATATATATATATATACACACGCACCTATTCATGAATTCAAATAATGCAAATTAATTGCTTGTCTAAAAAAAAGGAAATCGAGCATATAATTTAATTTCCCCTTTTTTTCTCTCTACTTTCCTTGCAACATGCAAAATCAATGCATAATGAAGTTACCTACATACATACATATCTACTTATGCATAAATCTTTTCCTCCAAATAAATTGACTGTATTTATCTTCTCAATTATATATATATATATACACATATATATTCAATATATATATATATATATTTAATTTTTTTTTATGTTCACAGAAAATACGGGGTGTTACATTCTCCCCTCCTTAAAGGATTTCGTCCCTGAAATCTTCAAGTTAGGAAGAATGTGTCCTACCATCCAATCATCCATCTACTCAACCATCAGGCACAGGCATCCATTGTCCTTAAGAGACTTCTAATGCTTTCATGTTTATATGCATAGTGTGTGTACATGTCCTTATCCAATGCAAAAATCAGGCGATCTACTGATTCAGTTGACCTCCTTAATGCGAACCATGATAGTGCCATGCGTCCATTATGTATGCAAAAGATTCCTAATGATACATATTATTTCTATATGCGTGCACAACCATTCATCTTAATGCAGCATCCATATGATAATACAACCACTATTCATTCATTAATTTAAATATGCACACATATTTATATGCAATATGAGAGTGACTGAGCCGATCTAGTGCCTAAAGTGTGTGTATATGCATCCACGAGCAACCACTAGCAAACACCTGCATCCACTTGCATCCATCAAACATAACATGTCTCAAACACATGTTTCAACCATAGGACTACCCTTCTAAAGGTCAAAGACTTAAACGAGAGGATGTACTAAAGATAGGACAAGTATAAGCTAGGCGATAAAGGAGAATATAAAAGACATAACCCCGAAAAGGAAGGGGTACAACAAACGAATCTTCTCTTCCATCTCCCAAGTAGCGTCTCCTTGATCTTCTTCCCATTGCACTTTGACTAGCTTGACCTCTCGGTTTCTCAACTTCTTAATCTCCGACCCAAGAATGCATGTAGGAGCTAGTCTGATTGTGGCATCTCGCTCTACTTCCACTTCCTTAAGCGTGTTCGGCTCCACCACTTTCGCCGTATCATGTAAACACTTCCTCAAACTTTCGTCCCGTAATATACAAAGTTTACCGTCCCTACGCAACCAACCCTTATCATCTAGGGTATACCTACTAAGATGGCTTGATGACTCCCCTCTTGTGAGATTCTCTACTAACTCAACCAACTGTGGGTCAGCTCGTTGTGCCTCTCCAATCCGTCCCAAAAGCATAGGTCTGACCTCTAAGGATGCTAGCGAACCAAGTACAAAATCAATGGATGGTCTAAAGTCAAAGGTAGAGATAAACTCTAAGCTACGCCGCTCAACAGACCAAGGACTCAGTGTCAACCCTTTTCTACTTAAGGCCCCCACCACAACGTTACCCTTGCCAGGGGTATATGCTATTTCGAAATCGTAGGACGCCAAGAACTCCATCCACCTTTGCTGCCTCAAGTTCAGATCTTTCTGAGAGAACAAATACCTTAGCAACTTATGGTCTGAAAGCAACTCCTAAGTCGTGGGTAGGGTAATTCCCCTCATGGACTTTCGATAGTCTTCCTCCATAACACATTACCCTTCGCCAGAGGCTTCCCTAAGATGTAGGGCATTGCTCTTCTCCGCTTCTAGAGAAAACCAGGATATTATTCCATGCAAAATTTGTCACAACTGTCCATCTCTCACGCAGACCATCCTAGTCGAACTCGACATCCCCCAAGTGCAAGCCCCAAAGGTCTAAACCAATATCAGACAAACACCCAAGGGATACCTCCTTCGAATTTAGATGACATACATGAGATGATACTAGTAAAACGGCCAAATAACTGAGCACTTAACGGACTCTGGCTGTCCTTGCCAGTCTTGCTCCAAAACCATCGTTGATCTCATAACTGGCCTTGCATTATCCACTAGGCACACACGAAAGCTTACTTCGCTCCTCTAGGTAAACCCCGCTCTACATCGAAGACATCCCCATACTCACGGACCACACAAACAGATCCCAAATCATCATTGGATACATCAGAAGATTCTAGGAAACTAAGCATCACTAAACTCCTATGGTCACAAGAAATATGAGGGTCTTTCCATAACGAACCAATAGTCTAACTACCCTCCTTCCCCAATCTAGGATGGCACCACGCCTGGCTAGCCAATCCATCCCTAGAATCAAACTATAGACCGTGAAGCCAAGAATGAAGGCGCTGCATTCAAACCCAACACCCAAGATAAATCCCGACAAACCATTGAAGGATGAGCCGAACCACCAACAGGATTTGAGACTAGGATGGGATCCTTAACTAGACTAGTATTTAGGTGCAGTGTTTCAACTAACGAAGCAGATACTAATGAGTATGAAGCGCCAGAATCAAACAAGGTTCGAACAGGATGATAAAGAAAACCAAATTTCAACCTAGACGGTCCTACCCCCATCAGGTATACCAGCCATGAGGGAATACAACAACCCTCCAGAAGATCCTGTACTTTATTCTTGCCTCTTTGGACAATCCTAATAAGGTGTCCTATTTCTCCAAAACAACTAGCCTTCTTCTTCACATTCTCCATTCGTGACCTCCCACCAAGATGAGGTTTCGTCCTTTATTAACCTAACAGCTATTTGAACCTTCCTCCCATCGTCCATCTTAAAGGTTCCCACAACCCTCCACCTCCTTGGACTAACTTCTAGCCCGACAAACGTCTAAGTCCCTTGAAGTGGTTCTTCCGTCCTTCGTACGGAAGTCCTTATTTATCTTAGAAAAAGCATCTATACGCGGAGGGGAAATTCAAAAATAGAAAGAGGAAGAGATTCAAAACGGAGAATCGAAGGAAGGATATATGGCTCTTGGGGATTATGTTCTCAAAATAAACCTTTCTTTCAAAAATACTCTTCTACAAACATATTTTTGAAAGTATTCTTTATAAAAATGCTTTTGAAAAATAGTTTTTCAAAATATCTTATCTGTTCTGGTAACCTTAAGCTCTGATACCACATGTAACACCCCACGTCCATTAATGTCACTCACAAAAGGAATGCATTAACTTCCATGGAGGTTTTAAGTGAGTATAGAACAGTAAAATTACGACAAGACAAATATAAAATAGTACTTGGAAATTTAAAACTTTATTTCATTGCAGCAGAAGTCAAAACATGTTTGATTACATCATAATACCATAAATCAGAGTCAAGTACAATATCTATCTTGATAAAACAAAATACATAATCCCACTACATAAATAGCCATTAAACAAAAGATAACAAGCTGGACTTTACTTTAACAGTCCAAGCTCTCCAAAAGAGATAAGCAATCCAATCAAACACCACTAGAGCTGGGCCCAACCTGAGGACCTGGAGGGGAAAAGATAGAAATAGAGGGGGTCAGACATAAAGTCTGGCGAGTATGACAATTCTAACAATACTATTTTCAAAGTAATCAGACTAAGGCATAAGCTGGAGAATAAGGAAATGTCTATGAACTATTGGGTGTGACAGAACAGGCAAAGGAAATGAGGTTAACCATGGTAACATTAAAGGCATACCTACTAAAGAATAATTACTACGCTGCACCACACCCGTTACTAATCACTAACGTTAATGACGCTTCCTAATCAATATAGGATAATTACTATACTCTACCGTACTGTACCGTGCTGTACTGTACTAGCACTAACTGCACCCCTACTAGTCACTTTGATCCCTAAATAGAATGATGATAGCTTCGTGTACTACTAGATGTACCCACTATCCTCCACGTTTGACTGTGTATCTCTAGTTGCTATCCTAGGTACCCAACGTGTACCTATCCCTACTAGACGTACCCCCTTAATAATGGTAATTCCACGTACTCCTAGCTGACGACATAGGTGTCGTCTGCCCCTATCTCCACTAGGTGTACCCTTTTAATACTTAATTAATAATGGTAGCTTCGTGTACTACTAGGTGTACCCACTACCCTGCCCCATTCGATCGGCTCCCGAACTCGTAGATACCCGTGCTGGCCCCACAGTGGGGTGTATCACTCCCCTAAAGTGGCAACCCGATACAACTTAAGGATGCACGGCTTATACCTACACGATGCAACAACGTCTTACCTACCAGCCTGGGTCCACTCACGCATATGAACCCGTTGGACTTGCATTGCCACCGCTAACCCGTTTTGGCCTCTTATAGTCAAGCCCAGTATGCGTGTCCCGTCCTCGACTTGGGTCGAGCTCACAAAGATACGTTTGGGATACTGGTTGAAATGGGCCTCCCACCAAGCTTCCCACCTAGGCTTGGTCCCCTCTAACACATTCCACTTAACCCCCTTCATGTCCACTTACATGTTTTAAATTTGGTTAAGGGTTTCTATTAGTAATTCCACATGCCACCCAAGGCACCCACTTAACCCCTATGTCCCACTTACATATTTAATTTGGTTAAGTGTTACTAATCGTATTTTCTCATGCCACCCAAGGCACCTACTTAACCCTCTTCTTAGTCATGTTCATTTGCATGTGTGTTTGGTTAAGTCTTACTAATCGTATTTCAAATGCCACTAAAGGCAACCACTAGATTCCTCATGCCACCCAAAGCACCCACTAGATTCCCATGTCCCACCACATGTTTTCTTTCTAAATTCAAGACCATCCCATTCATTGGGTCAGTTAGGGAGCCAGGGAGGGCAGGAAACTTGTTTTCCAAACCCAAGCCTAGACACTACCCTCTCTGTCACCCTAGAACCTTCTGGTGTATGTAGATAGAAAGAATGTTAATTATCTTAAGTGATTAATTAATTAATTAATCTTTCCCAAATTTGAATTAACTTCCCTATCCAAATCAATAATTTATTCAAAATTTAATGATGTCCATAATTGACTCAATTATGTCCATCCATTTATGGTATGATAAATCATACCCTTTTTCACCACAAATTCATTATATGCCATTAAAGGCATTTTATACCAATTTCTCAATCCCTATTCAAATTCAAATTAATCCATAATTAACTTATGACCATTTCTATACATTAATTTTCCAATTAATGTCTTAATTCCATTTTTCGCCTTTTAAGGCAATTCACATATCTCAAATTTGATATATGCCTTTTTAAGGCCATTTCGTGCAAATTCTCAATATTAATTCTTTTAATATCACCCCTATCCCACGTTGTACGTTCATACGTTAATTCATACGTTAAACGTAAAATATACGTTAGACTCGAATAGTCTAACTCATAGCATATGTGATAGAGGTCCAACACTTAAACTTGCATAGGCTAAGACTATAACTTGCATAAGCTACACATGTTAAAGGTGTCAACTTGTTTGGTTAAATGTCACAGTCTACATAATATAACCCAAATTCATGTATAAACTTGCAATATAATGGTGGTGTGAACTAGTATAGAACTCACACATGTCATGGATCTAATTTTAGATCTAAAATAAGTGTCATGAAACCTACACAATTTTTATTAATCAGTGCCAAAACTTGCATAGGTACATGTATGAATCATCATAGCCCAAACATATATAATATCATGATTTGACTAACATGAACTAACCAACATGGATACTAACATCGTGACTATGTAACATATGTGACATCATTTACAACATATCATCATCTAACTTAATAACATAGGTTCATGTATATGGGTACATCTAACTTAATAGACAAATTCCCATAATCAAGATCCAGGGATAATCATGTATATGGGTACATCTAACTCAATAGACAAATTCCCATTATCAAAATCCAAGGATAATTAAGAATCATGTATATGGGTACATCTAACTTAATAGACAAATTCCCATAATAAAAATTCATTTAGTCATAGATTCATGCATATGGGTACACCTAACTTAATAGGCAAATTCCCATAATCATGATCCATTTAATTTTTAGAAAAAAAAAACATAAACTTTAAAACATGATCCAATTTGCATAAATAACAACATCATGATTTTACAACTTGTACGATTCAACACAACTTAACATGATATCATAATCATATAACTTATGGATTTCCAACATATGTGTTAACATGAGATCTACAACATATATAAGATTTATGACATAACATAACATGATTTACACATAGCATAGCATGATAGCATAACATAGCATAGCATGATTTTCATCATAGCATGGCATGATAGCATAACATAGCATAGCATGATTTTCATCATAGCATAACAAAACATTTAGAACATACATGATAACATAAGATTTTACAATAACATATATGACAATTCACATCATTTTCTTATGTTCCATTTACATCTTAATCAAATTAGTTTGCTAATAATCTTGTGAGAATCATCATACTCACAATTTAAGAAGAAAGAGAGAGTCTAGATTGCTTTTAGAATTGATTAGAATTGGATTAGATTAGCTTTCTTCTACTTTGATTTGCGGCGGCTACTCGGAGTTCCATGGCGACGGCATGACGGCGGCTTCTCTAATTTTTCATATGAATTAGAATGAGAGACTACCCACTTATTTATGAAATTTAGGATTCATTTAGGCCATTAGATTTAACCTAGATATAACCGCAGCCGTTCAGACAAGACGGGGTTTATCTTATTGACTCAGCAATGAGTCAGAAGTGACTCAGCAAACACTCAGCAAATTAATAAACTTCTATTCATGTTTACATTAACTGCCCATATATATATAAATATATATATATATATACACACGCACCTATTCATGAATTCAAATAATGCAAATTAATTGCTTGCCTGAAAAAAAGGAAATCGAGCATATAATTTAATTTCCCCTTTTTTTTCTCTACTTTCCTTGCAACATGCAAAATCAATGCATAATGAAGTTACCTACATACATACATATCTACTTATGCATAAATCTTTCCCTCCAAATAAATTGACTGTATTTATCTTCTCAATTATATATATATATACATATATATATTCAATATATATATATATATATATTTATGTTCACAGAAAATACGGGGTGTTACAGGTGGTTTCTTTCATTGTGGAGAAACAGGACACATAGCTAAGGACTGCCCTAAGAGGCGAGGGTAGGCGCAGAAAGCTGCATCCACTTCGGGTGGACAAGTTCATGCACTGGAGGCACCTCCTCTGTAACAGCGAGGTAGAAATACTTCTGCAGAAAGTGTAGTTTATCTTTATGATCACCTAGTTCGCACTTTATTTGATTCTGGTGCATCACACTCCTTTATTTCATCTACTTTAGTAGAATCTCTGCACCTAGAAACTAGTATGGTAGAGGATCCCTTGGTTGTCTCCAATCCAATTGGAGGCCCAGCTTATTTGTCAATGATTTGTATGAATTTGAAAATCTCTATTTTAAGTGTAGAATTTAGATGTAGTACCTTTGTTTTGGGCTTCTCGGGGTATGGAATGATTTTGGGCATGGACTGGCTATACAGTAATGGTGCCATCCTTGATTGTGAGAAAAGAGTGGTTAGGCTCTTAACCCAACTCGGTAACACTCTGGAAATTACTTGTAATCCCTCGAATGTGGTTATACTTAGTTATCTTGAACCGCTTGACGCTTTTGTTGAGAATTTGCAGTCAGTTAAGGTGGTCCGAGAATATTCGGATGTCTTTGATGAGGTGAAAGGCTTACCTCCGAAATGGGAAATAGACTTCCGCATCTATCTTGTTGACAATGCGAAGCCCGTTGCTTTGCCTGTTAGGCACATGGCTCCTAGTGAAAGGAAATAGCTCAGTAAGCAGATTAAAGAGCTTTTAGAAAAGGGGTTCATTAGGCGGAGCATTTCAGAATGGGGTGCTCCAGTGGTGTTCGCTACAAAGGCGGATGGTTCACTCCGTCTATGTGTTGACTATAGGGAGCTAAACAAGCTGACTAAAAAGAATAGGCACCCTCTCCCCAGAATTGACGATTTGTTTGATCAGCTTGTAGGAGCATCGGTTTTCTCCCAACTTGATTTGGCGACCGGATTTCATCAGCTAAGGGTAGCTGATGATAGCATCGATAAGACAGCTTTCAGAACCCCAGACGGATTCTTTGAGTGGCTGGTCATGGCTTTTGGCTTGACAAACGCACCCGCTTACTTCGTGGACCTAATGAGTAGGGTGTTCAGAGATTTCCTCAATAAATTTGTGGTGGTCTTCGTAGACGATATTTTGATCTTCTCAAAAAATGAGGAAAAGCATGCTCAGCACCTAAAGGCAATCATGGAGACTCTTAGAACACATCAGTTAAAAGCTAAATTCTCCAAGTGCCACTTTTGGAGAGAAGAAGTGAGATTTCTTGGGCATATAGTGTCCAAAGAGGGGTTAGTTGTAGACCCCGCAAAAGTAGTAGCGGTGCAAGATTGGAAGGCACCATGGAATGCAACCGAGGTCCGAAGCTTCCTCGGGCTTGCAGGCTTTTGTCGGAAGTTCATCAGAGATTTTGCAAAAATCTCAACTCCTCTTACAAGTCTAACAAAGAAGAATCTAGTTTTCTCTTGGAATTTGGATTGCGAGTTTGCTTTCCAACGCTTAAAAAGGGCTCTTAAAACAGCCCCAGTTCTGACCTTGCCGGATGGAAGAAAAATGTTTACAGTATACACGGATGCATGCGGGACAGGACTAGGCGCTGTCCTAATGCGAGAAGGAAGGGTAGTAGCTTATGGAGGAAGACAGTTGAAAGTTCATGAAAGGAACTACCCAACCCACGACCTTGAGTTGGTCGCAATCGTCTTTGCGCTTAAGTCTTGGCGCCACTATCTCCTAGGTGAGAAATTTGAATTGTATACTGACCATAAATCTTTGAAGTATCTCTTCTCGCAGAAGGACCTTAACTTAAGGCAACAAAGGTGGATGGAGTTTCTTGCCTCGTATGATTTTGAAATTTCCTACACTCCTGGCAAGGGCAACGTAGTCGCAGATGCCTTGAGTAGAAAGAAGCTAACGTTGAGCCCGCTATTTGTTGAAAGGCAAAGCCTAGAGTTTATAGCCAGTTTTAACTTTAGGCTCTCCTCTGATTCTGTACCCGGTCTGTTAGCATCGCTAGAAGTGCGGCCCACTCTCTTAGACTCAATAGGGACTGCACAATGAGAAGACCCTCAACTTGTAGAAGTGGTTGATAAGCTCGTTAGGGGTGAGACTTCTAGTCACCTCGATAGATACACCATCGACGACAAAGGGTGGTTAAGACGGGATGGTAGACTATGCGTCCCACAGGCAAAGGAGTTGGTGAAGAAAGTTCTTGAGGAGGCACATCATTCCAAGATGACAATACATCCAGGCGAGGACAAAATGTACAAGGACTTAAAGAGAGTTTTCTTTTGGAGTGGCATGAAGAAGGACGTGGCAGATTTTGTTTCTAAGTGCATGATTTGCCAACAAGTCAAGGCGGAGCAGAAGAAGCCTGGCGGTCTGCTCCATCCTCTAGAGGTCCCACAGTGGAAGTGGGATAGCATTTCAATGGACTTCATTGATGGGCTGCCTAGGTCTAGAAGAGACAACACTAGCATTTGGGTAATAGTGGATAGGCTTACTAAAAGCGCCTACTTTTTACCTATCAAGAGCAGAAGGACTGCCTCGTCTCTAGCATCTCTTTATCTTAAGGAGATAGTTCGACTCCATGGAATACCTTCCAGCATTATTAGCGACAGAGATCCTATCTTCACAAGCGAGTTTTGGCGGAGTCTGCAAGAAGCTGTAGGCACACAGTTATGTTTGAGCACGGCATATCACCCCCAAACTGATGGTCAGACGGAAAGGGTGAACAGGATTTTGGAAGACCTTTTGAGACTTTGCGTCCTTGACTTTGGAGGGACTTGGGAGGACCATCTTCCTTTGGTGGAATTTTCCTACAACAACAGCTACCAAGCCACCATCGGAATGGCGCCCTTCGAAGCTTTATATGGAAGACCGTGCCGATCGCCCACTTGTTGGTGGGAGTCTACTGACAAGCTCATACTTGGACCAGATATGATCCGAGAGACTTCAGAGAAAGTAGACTTAATACGGAGAAGAATAAAGACAGCCCAAGACAGACAAAAATCCTACGCAGACAAGAGAAGGACCGACCTTGAATTTGAGGTTGGGGACAGGGTTTTCCTTAAGGTATCTCCTTTAAGGAACGTCGTTCGCTTTGGATCCACAGGGAAGCTAGCACCAAGATTTGTAGGGTCGTTTCCTATCATCGAGAAGATTGGGAAGATGGCCTGCAGGTTAGAGTTACCCGAGAGACGGCCGGAGTTCACAACGTCTTTCACGTTTCTCACCTCCGGAAGTATCTACATGAGTCAACGGAAGTGGTAGAGCCAAACATTCTAGAGGAAGCTGAAGTAGAACCCGAAGCAACTGTGAGGAAAGTTCCAACTCGCATCTTAGAAACTGAAGTGAAAAAGCTACGCAACCGTGAAGTCAAACTCGTCAAAGTTCAGTGGAGCGACGCCGAGGAAGACGCGACTTGGGAAACTGAGGATAGAATACGCGCAGCCTACCCTTTTCTTTTTTGAGGGTACATTTTTGATCTCTCTTTTTCCTTAAAGTCATGTTAGCATCTATCTTCTTAGGTATATCTCCCCGACCTTACTCTTTTATCCTTAGGTGGAAACCCCTTTGGATGTAAACATGTAATTGAAACATGTTATGGATGATGGTTGCAATTGGTTGCAAATGTTTGCTAGTGGTTGCTCGTGGATGCATATACACACACAATCTAGGGTTTTAGATCGGCTCAGTCACTTCATATTGCATATGCATATATGTGTTTATGTTTGTATATGGTTGAAGCTTAATATGTTGTCATATGGATGTCGCATTTGTTTGAATGATTGCGCACTCATGTAGAATTATGAATAGGAAAAAGTTTGCATACATAATGGATTCATGACACTTACATAATTTGCATTAAGGAGGTCAACTGAATCAGTAGACCGCCTGATTTTTGCATTAGATAAGGACATGTACACTCACGATGCATATGATCATGAAGCATTAGAAGTCTTTTAAGGACAATGGACACTCGTATTTGATGATTGAGTAGATGGACATTTGGATGGTAGGATATATGTTCTCCTAGACTTGGAGATTTCGGGGACGAAATTCTTTAAGGAGGGGAGAATGTAACACCCCGTATTTCTGTTAACACTAAAGTTGCTAATACAAAAATAAATGTGTAAAGGGGAGATGTATCTAATGTGCATACAAGAATAATAATAAAAGTGTAAAGGGGAGATGTATCTAATGTGCATACAAGAATAATAATAAGTGTGTAAAGGGGAGATGTATCTAATGTGCATACAAGAATAATAATAAATGTGTAAAAGAGGAGATGTATCTAATGCGTACGTATTTCTATGGATTGACAAATAATAGTAAATGTACATTAAGAAAGAAATGGTGAACATAATTGACTTCTCTTTACAACGGACACCTCTGGTTAACCCTAGCTTCATCGACGGCTCAAATTAACTTGCAACTCTATAAAAAGACCCTAGGTCTCAAACTAAAAATTCACAAAAAAAAAAAGAATTGGAGCCACCATGCTGTCTGCTGAGAACTAGAGGGAGCCTCCACTTGAAAGAGACGAACAACATAGCGAATACAAACTAAAAGATTAAAAAGCAACAACAAATTAGAATCAAAGCAACGTCTTCCCAAAGGAAAGCTTTGCAAATTCAGAATTTCAGAACTCAGAAAACAACACCGTCTACGATTGTAAGTTTAGCTACATTTTTAGAATGCGAATTAATATGAATATCATGGGTTGCGATGAAATGATAATAGTACGATACTCGTTATGTTATTAATATACGTTTGTGATTTGATTCTATTATCATGTTGAATTGAGAATTATTAAGTATGATGTTTATTATGTTTTATAACATTAATCTATGCCAGAGACTTGATTCTATTATCATGTTAAATTTGGGATTATTGGATTAGATTATTTGTATAAGCATGGACTTGGATTGTAACATCTTATGAGAATTGTGTAGTTTATTATGCAAGTTTATGTAGTGAAATTATGCGACCAATTGTCAAATCTATATGTTCATGTTTATGCAAAACTTATGTCGTGTTCACACTTATCATATGTTGGGATTAATTTGCAAGTATGTTTAAATCTATGTTACTAATTAACACATGTGTATGTTGATTAGCCTATGTTGCTAACTCACTTATACGTATGTTGATTTGCCTATGTTGCAAATTAACATATGTATATGGATTAGTTCATATTGCTAATTCTCATGTATGTTGTTAATATGGCCTATGTTAAAAACACATATATATTGAGTTAGCCTATAAGTGCAAGTTCATACCTATGACATTATAATGTTTATGTTAGTCTTTTTGCAAGTTTGTACCTATGACATTACAATGTTCATGTTAGTTATTTTGCAAGTTCACCCCTAAAATGTTCATGTTAGTTATTTTGCAACTACACCCTATTATGTTCATATTGATTATGCCATCAATACCAAAGTTATACCCTTGTCATGTTTATGCTAATTTATGCCAATTTGCGTATATTAAATTAGGCTAAGTTTTTAGCCAAATACTTTACACCAAAAATCATGCGAACGTAAATTAGGCTGAGATGGTTAGCCTAATATTGGACGGGGTAACGTTGGGTTAAAATGATAATTTTAGGAAAACTTGCCATAAATTGGTCATTAATCACATAAGTGATTTATGGCATAAAAAGGCATTAATTACCTTAATTAATGAGATTAATTGGAAATGATTGTGACAGTAATTTGAATATTTTCTAATTTACATATTGGTCATTAATCACATAAGTGATTTATGGCATAAGAAGGCATTAATTACCTTAATTAATGAGATTAATTGGAAATGAATGTGACAGTAATTTGAATTTGAATAATTTACATAATTAAAATGTAAATTAGAAAATACGAACGCGCTTAACCCGAGGCTGGATTGAGTTGTGACGTAAACCTGCCCGGACCCGCCCGGCTGTCCAGTTGTCACAACAATAGCTATCAAATGTGAGAGGTTAAGGCATGGGGCCCAATAAAGACCCGAGGTTAAACTGAGTTGTGGCATAAGACTGCCCGGACCCAATCAGCATACAAGCAGCCACAACAATATCTGTCTAATATGAGAGGTTGGTGCTCTAATAAGACAATTAGAGATGAGTTAGGACTGGTAGGGTTAAGTCAATTTAATAAATACTTAACCAACTTCGACATGTTAAATAATTTGGATGGGTGGGGGTTAGGTTCATTCAGACAGAGTGCGGGGACCCGTTTCAGCAGTAACCCAATTAGGTATCATGGTACCCTGAACTAGGCAGGGTGGGGCACGATTACTGGGCTGATTGTAAGCGGTCAAAAGCGATGGCGGTTGGTGCACAGTGTGGGTTCTAACAGAGTGCGGGCGTGCACACACTCTGGAGCAGACATGTCAGGGCACTAGAGCATCAGTAGTATACCCTATGCATGCTAGAATTGTGTCGAGGCCGCCACCATGGGACTTGATACACCCCATGGTGGGACCAGCATAGGTATCTACCATATAGCGCCGTAGGACACATGTGAATATACGAGTAGGAGCCGATCTTTTAAAGAAAGAGAAAGGGATCACTTCAGCCAATCACGGGGTGCCTGTTGGTATAAGAATTAGTAGGTGCAGAGATATAGATTTAAAATAGGGTGCGAAGGGATGTTCGTTTTAGGACACCTTATCTAGTTCTAGGATAGTCTATTATCCTGATATCGTCCTGTTCTCACTTTATGTAAGTCATGATCTTTTTATTATTAACATTCTAGGAATATAGCTATACTTACCAGACTTATGTCTGACCCATTTTCCTTTCGTCTTCTTTTCTTCCGTTCCCCCTCCCCCCCCCCCAGGTCCATAGGGAGGAAACACCGCAGCTTAGTCAGTTTTTCATCCAGCTTGAAGAGAGAGAATGTATTGCTTGGATTTCTTTCATTTGGACCATGGCTTTGGATATCATTTATGGGGATTATGCAGCTTTATTTATGTTTCATGCTTCTTTAACTTTTAAAATCAAGACAGTATTATGGTTGTAATAATTGGAAGTTTGTTTTGAGACAATGTTGGAAATGTTCTGTATGAACACGTATTTATGATAATAAAAGTCTGTTGGTTTTTCCACTGCTTATTTATATGTGTTTATATCTGTCTTGTGTTTTATCTGTGTCTTTTACTTATAAACCTCCACCAAAATTAAGGCATTCCCTTTGTGAGTGACCTTAATGGAGGTGGGGTGTTTCAGGTTGGTTGCTGCTGTCCTTTATGGTTTCCTTTTGGATTCCCATTCTATTCTCAACTGACTGGCTGTGGAGGCTTTCTATTGCTTGAGATGTTAATATGTTTGAAATTTTATATTTATCGACTGTACAAAGATGAATGACAATCGGAAAACAAAAAATGCATGGTTGTTTATGACTGTACGACTGTGATCAGTTGTTAAAAAACTAAAAATGCACGTCCGTTTAAGGCCTATTTGCCAATAGTCGCGCACACAATATTTATGATACAAATGCTACAACCTCTAGTTTCATTAGTAAAATAATGAAAATCTTCGTTGCATAACGGCAATACCATTTTAACCACAACTTTTAATATGGCTAAATTCTTCCAAATGATTTCTCTATGAATATCCATTGAAAGCGTTACTTACCAATAATGAGTTTAAACATATTTTCTATAGATTAATCTCGAGTCACAACATACTCAACTTATAAGTTATATGCATTCCTAATAGAACAACTAACAATGCAACAGCACACGGCATATGCACTGATAGATGTCAATAGTTTATGGCCTAAAGTTTTAAAAAAGATTATACATATACATCTCTTAAACTTTTCCACCTAATTAAGCCCATAATTTATTGAAAATAAGCTGGCCAGGTTATAACTTACGTCATAATCTATCTTTATAAGTCCAGCAATGCAAATCACAAAAATTCATAAGTTTTATCAGATACCTGGCCAGGTGTAATCGATCCTGAAATCTCCATGACCACTCAACTGAACGAATCAGATCCAACTGGCCTTCCTTTTGCAAGAATCTAAGCTGCGAGGCTCCTGATGCGTCGAAATCGAACCTCCCGATAACGGTGTAGGGAGCTTAAGCCAAAGAGAGATCGGAGACTGAGGGTGATGAGAACTCCTGTGAAGCTTCCATTTCTCTTTTCCCTTCGCGAAACTTGAAATCACAAAATTTCTTTCACTTCTTTACTTAGGAAGACGCGAATTTGGCTTCCTACCGATCTTTGTGGTTCCCCCTTTTTTATTTATTTCAGCGACCATGTTAAGCATGAAAAGCGAACCAGATCCAAATCTATGCAGGAAAATATCAATCCGATCAGTGTCGTGTTGCAGTTGCAGCCATTGTTTCAAATAATCGTCTTCAAATTGTTGGGAAACAATGGCTGAGTCGCGGACTAGGTCGCTTTCTTGAAGACGATTCGGCGATCTGGTCGGTGGTGCAAACCAGTTCGTACTTGTCGCCGCCACCTCTGGGATAAAACATCCTTCTGAGAAAAAATAATTGATTTGCTTGCACAACAAACCAATTCAGATTTGCACTTTTGATTTAAATTTAACTGCTCGTTCTGATTTTGTTTTTGAAGAACTTTTAATGATGGAGAAGAAGAAGAGAGAGAGAGAGATAAGAATAAAAAGTTGTTTTTTTCTGAGTAGTTCGGCAAAAAATAAACGTGGTAATACTTGTAGAGGAAGTCGGTTCAGAACTAAAAAAATGGATCTCAATTTTTTACCAAGTCAAATAAAAAAACTGTTTTTTTTTTCTTTTCATATAGTCTCATGATGTGGGACTATTCATATATGAGTCATCTCACACTTATCCAATTTTTTTAAAATAATTCATCTTTATAAAAAATGAATCATTTTTCCAACACCTAATACCGACCTTTTTGGCGTACCCGATGTGGGACTCACTCTTGCAAGCGTTGGCATACACGATCCCATCTGGACTGACTCCGTGGCACGACACGGAGTTCATCTCCTTAGGGCTTGCGCATTCGAAGCTGATGCCTAAGGAAGCGAGCATGGATATGAGAGCGAGTTCTGGGTTGCATTTGACAGCATAAAAGGGATGCACTAAAGGGAGGTGTTCGACCCATTTGTTATGGAGGTCGACTATGGTTCCTAGGTTGAGCACGTAGAATAGACCATGGACAGTGGGATTAGTGCTGATGATAGATTTGATTACGGAGTTGATGGTCTGTTGTGAGTTGTCTTTTATTGTGATTGTGTTTTGGTGTTCCTTGTGGACGTTTGGTGTCTGCATTGGTGTGAGTAGCGATGGAAACAATGTGAAGAGTGTGTTTCTATTGGAACCAAACATTTTTCAATAGTTTGGAGAACATGCATTTGTTCAACAAATGTCTGACGTTTGTTCAATGAATGCCTATAAAATCAAGTGGGTGAGCTACATGAAGTGACAACGTTAACTTAGGAAAGGTGGCAGAATGCTGTAAAATATGGGCCTGCATGATTCTCTGTATATTAGAAATATGGGAAGGGCTAAATATGATAAAGTATTAAAAGTGGGACTGCATGCTCTGTGTAGCAGGAAATGTGGGAGCAAAGCATTAAAGTGGGACCGCATGCACATAGTAGGAAATGTGCCAGTATCTTTCAGTTGTGGTGAGAATTGTTTTAACGAGACACTTGTTGAACCTGGAATCAAGCGTTTGTTCAACAAACATCTGAATTGAGGTGTTTGTTCAACAAGCGCTTGAAATGTTCGCAGATTACCGAAAGAATGCCCTTGAAATCTACATTCTGAGTAAAATGTATACACTATTGGACATGTTTTTGGGTGTTGATTTCATCCTTTCTTAAATCCGTGTTTCAGTTGGAGATGCTCTTAGTATCCATCCGATTTCATATCATTTTCATGTAACTATAAGTAACATTAGCTAAACAAGATTTGTAACGACCCGGAAAAATGCGATCTTGATTATCCGATATACAACACATATCGAACATCCAAGGATCGAAAATAACCGAATGGTTAATGAAAGAAATTAGAGGGTGAGAATAAATAAGATAGAAACTTAGAATAGAAGAAGAAGAACAACACAACATCAGAGTAACACGAACCTCACAGCGGAACGAATAAAGTATAACATAACTTTGAAATAAAAGATTTTACTTGAATGTACATATCATTATCAAGTACAACACTTACAACATAGCGGAATAATAATAGCTATATAATCCTGAAGCCTTCTGCTCCAAGCCCTTCCACTATATCTGTAAATCCCGGCTACTTGACTGCCCGTACAAAATTGGGCACCCAAGAGTTTAGGG
Source organism: Allium sativum (assembly GCA_030737875.1). Classification (NCBI taxonomy): domain Eukaryota; kingdom Viridiplantae; phylum Streptophyta; class Magnoliopsida; order Asparagales; family Amaryllidaceae; genus Allium; species Allium sativum. The sequence continues at coordinate 282,895,261 of CM060919.1, read as the reverse complement.
AAAACAAAACAAAATAAACTCCGGGTCAGTCATGGGACTAGTATGAGTAAAACAGTTAAAATAGTTCGAACAAGTAAATGATATCTCATAAGACCACGCCGTATAATGGAACGGGTTTTTCCCTTATGAGAATCCAAAATATCTTTATATAAAAAACCTTTTGATATTATAATAATGTCTATCAACCACAATATAATAATCATCTAGCAGAAACGCTTCCATCTCCCGTTCTACATATATAGTATACAATCAAGACCACAAGCACGTATTGGGTAATGGATTTCCAACTATGACAAGGTATGGAACCACCTTTCGCTAGTGTACCTCTAGAGAGGAATACAATGGGTTCAACAAGAACATCTTGCAACCCGGCCACACATGACCGACCACTCATTTCGCTTGAGTGTATCGAATGTGTATCACCAACGATTAGGATCAGCAACCGTTTCCCGAATGGGACAACATCAACAATAGATTTTTTAGAAGTAAACGAAACTCTAGATCAGGTGATTATACACCCTAATAGGTGCGACCTACATAGCCATTCTGCCTGCCCGATTTTTGTCATTTACCAGTTGATGAGGCTTGAGGTTACGCTTTATCATCACATCAGATTCACTTCGAATGCCACATTGTCAGATCCATCAAAAATCACTAATTTGACGTCTACAACCATACATTACGTGTCAGCTAAAAGAAGTTTCCTTCTCCGCTTTGACTCTTGGTACGGTTGAAGAAATCAAATGTACGTGGCCTTTCTGGAAATACTCTATCAGACATTCATCCATACAAGTCATCCAGGAACAGGATGAACTGAAGGTACTATTCAGTATATCCATCTTAGGCACTGTTATCTAAGATTTATACAACAGCCCATGCACTTTACTCTGTCTTCAATTATCTTTGACATATACGATTCGCAACGCTTATGCCAATACAGAGTGGTTCTTTGGATAATAATCCAACCGGTCTCTCCATATTAACAATGTTAAAATGGTCAAAACTTTGATAGTATGTGATTTAACTATCAAAGAAAAACACGTGTGCAAACAACGATATTATTTCCAAATGGAAATTCTATCAATCAATCCTCAATCATATATATATATATATATATATATATATCCTTATTTTGTATGTTTAGAAAATATATGTTAATGCTGGAAAACATTTCCATAACTTATTTACGTATCACTATTCTTCTACAACTATCAGTCTCTGATTGTAAACTAGTATAAGAACAATTCCCTAAGTACCAATCCCGAAGGTCGAAACCAACATCAGATAAACACTTAGGAAACCATTTAACTTAAAAAGTCTCCAGTCAATTTCTGATTTAGCTTAACTCCATTTCTTAACTCCTTATACATGAACATTCCCTTTTCTAATTCATATTTCCAATTTCAATATTTGATTACGTTCTGAATCTATTTGGAAAACATTTCCAAATCTTCTTTGCTTGGATTTAAACAGATGTTTAAATCAACATCGCGAGACAACTCAAACCACTTTACTTATTTACTAAAATCACTCAACCACTTTCACTCTCGAACCTTAACCATTTCTAAATAAAAAACGAAGTAAATCAAGTTGGGGTATAACTACCTCTCAGACCTTAATTGGACAACATTTCAAATCTCGAAATAGGGTAAGTTCATCTTTTAACCCTTTAACACTTCCTTACGAACCCTCAGATTCTATTTACGAACCTCTTTCTTTTACAAGTTTACATGATTATAACAATGGTGTTACAATCTCCTGCATCCGAAATATATTATCTTTAATATGACTTTTATTTCCTAACTCGAATAATATAATGACAACTAATTTATTTACTCCTATTCGGTTAACTCTAATCTATAACTCTTATTTTGAATAACTCCAACCTAATAACTCTTACTCGATTAACTCTTACTCGGTTAACTCTAATCTATAACTCTTATTGGATTTAACTCTTATTCGAATAACTTATTTTCGATTTGCTTACTTTCGAATACTTATATTCGATAATCTCTTTCTTCGAATAAATCTTTTTCGATTTAACTCCTGTCGAATAACTAGATTCGATCAACTCACTTCGAATATTTCTGATTCGATTATCTCACTTCGAATATCTTTGATTCGATTCACTTCTTCGAATAACTAAATTCGATTAACTCATTTCAACTCTATTCAAATAAACTAAATTTGATTAACTCAAACTGATTAACTCTAACTGGTTTAACTCTAACTGATTAACTCTAACCGGTTTAACTCTACGGTTTAACCTAACTGGTTTAACTCTAACTGATTAACTCTAACTGGTTTAACTTTACGGTTTAACCTAATTGATTGACTCTAACTGGTTTAACTCTAACTGATTAACTCTAACTGGTTTAACTTTACGGTTTAACCTAACTGGTTAACCCTAATGGTTTTACTCTAACTGGTTAACCTTAATTGATTAACTCTTTGTCCTTATTTAGTTTCAAACATCGATGTTGAAATCGATTTTTACTTCTTTATATAAGTCCTGACTTATATATTCTATTTATCCAAATGATAAATATTCAACTTAATTTATGAATATCATTTATAAATCAATCTGCTCTTTTTTTCTGTTTACTTCTTCATATATATAAGTTCAGACTTATATATATCTATTTATCCAAATGATTAATATTTCCTTTATAATCTATTTGTACATGTTTTACACATATTTCTCTTTCTATTTTTTTTGTAAATGGTTTACAAATATTTCTTTATTCATTCTCTAAATAAATAATCCCTTTTTATAACTTATTTCCTACTGAATGTCCTTTTAATAACTTATTTATTTTCTAAGTCAATATCTCTTTATCTTATCCTATTTATTTAACAAATAAATAATCCATTTAAATATCTAATTTACTTATTCTAAATAAATTATTCACTTTAAAAATATTCCATTTATAAAGATTTCCCTTCATATAAAATTCCACTTAAACATATTTCCTATTTATAAATATTCCTTTTATAAATAAATTTATATTTATAAGTATTCCATTTATAAATAATTTCCTTTATAAAATCTTCTTTGATTTTATAAATATTATCTCTTTTATAAAATCCCTTTTGATTTCATAAATAATCTAATTTCAATATTCATTTTTGAAAATCCCTTTTTTCTCCAAATTCCGGTGTGTTATGGTGTTTAACATATCAAATTACGATGTCCAATATCGTCCATACACATATAATCAACAACAGATTATAAACCACGCAGATGTCACGATATATGAAAATAATAAAATAGCTGTTGAGGAATCCAGTCGGATTCCTCCAACCTGTTTCCCTGCATCTACAGATGTTACACGATAAAATCAACATCACTTTCAGTTCCATATGATATATTCTGTTAAACAGAATCAATATAGAAATTCAACTAACTGACTAGCAGTTCAATCAAACAGTCAACACACAGTCAATCAGCCAATATTTAACAGTTCTAAAAATACAACATGAAATTATAAACTGTTCAGAGTTAGTGAGATTTACTCACATTGGTAGTTCATCGTTAAAGAACGATAAACTGTTGTTTGATTTGAATCAAATAATTTATTTCGCCATAAATTCAAACGAGCTCCAGTCCACTCCAATCAGTTCCATTGGGTAGTGTCCGTCCATACGATCCTGTCAGATCTTGTTTCGCTGAATTTCGATAATATATGAGGAAGTTATTCATTTTTAAAGTTTATACACTAATTTAAATTTAAAACAAACCAACTACTTATTCAAAATTTGGGCTTGACCTTTAAATAAGGCCCATCACCAACTTAAAACACCAGGCCCGTGTTTTCCCTTCTTCCCCAACTACCGATCGTTGTTTCCAGGAACTTCGAATGGCATTTCCCCAACCCTTTGCACCTCGTTTCTCCACCACACTTCTCGAATGAACAAACAAAAATGACCACAATGCTTCTCATGTTTCTCTCTTCCTTTCCATGCCCATAACATCGAATTCTAACTCCTCACTTGTCGTGTGACTTCAGAATCTCAGGCGTACTGTACCACGTCGACCTTCCCAAATGACCACCGTACTTCACCAAAAGTTCACCAGTGAAGCCACACTTTCCCCGATAAACATAAATACCACGACCAAAACATACATCGATGTTCCAAACCTCTAATTCCCAAACCCTAAAACTCACGCTGATGAAAAACGGTCATCGTGAATGGGCATCGAACCCTGAGCTGAGCACACCATAATGGAGAGGACGGCTTCACTAATCTATACAAACTTGTTTCATGATTTCTGGGATTTTATTTCCATTACTTATGATTATCTAAAGGATCGAAATCCTTGCTAGGAAAAAGAAAACATACGGCGCAAATTTGTTTGACCACTGAATGGAAGAATTAGGTTAGAAGAAAGTTAGGGTATTTATAGATAAATTTTATTATTTTTATATTCCATTATAATGAACTGCTATAAAAACCCGTGTGATCACACACGATGTTCAAAAATCACGGAAATGGTCATGTAGCTACAACTCGATATTACGGTCCCAACGAAACTGGTTTCGTCGAATTCCGACTTCGTATGCTCACACAGTGTATTTTTAACTGTCAAAATACTAACTGTTTTTCACTCTAAAAATTCATACGGACACATACTAACTTCAAAAATCACGGAAATTGTACACTAGCAATAATTTAATATTGCGGATCCAACAAAATTGGTTTCGTCAAATTCTAAGGTCGTTTGCAAAACTGGCTATTTTTAAAGCTCTGAATGACCCCTTTAAATATATAAATATATTTAAAAACAATTAAATTTAATATTTATAAATAAATATTATCATATATATATATTCACAATGGAATACCATACAGCTCCAGAATAATCCTATATGGGTTTCTAACTCGATATTTCATCATCAAAGTTATATCGATATTTGATTTATATTTAAATCCTTTTTAAAATATAAATAAATTATAAAGGAATTCCACAGCGACTTTTTTAAAATTTGATGTGGACATAAATCAAAGTCTACATGACGAAATCTCAGTTTTTCTCTTCCACTAGAAAAATATACTTCACCAGCTCCGAACGTTTCTTGTTTCACAGAAATCCGGCTTAAAACGAATCATGTACCTTCAGTTGAAGTTCAAATCGCCAATTCGCGAACTACCGCGCCATTTCAAGCTTGATTTTAATTATAATATAATTATACGTTCAAACTGTCGTTCAAATAATATATTTGTTATTCTAGTTCAATTCTAAACTGAATTAAATATCACAGATGGTCCAGTTCACACCATATCGCCATTTCAGCCAATTCTGATTATTTTAGAATTAAATATATTATTTAATTTATTATTTTAATTAAATATTCACCATTATTTAATTCAACGACCATGAAATCCTTTTAAATCACCTTTTAAATCACCTTTTAAATAATTAAATAAATTAATTATTATATCGCTGAAAATGCGGGTCATTACAAGATTCCTCTTTTACAAATCAAATATCATTGCTAACTTAGAGAACATAACATGTAAAAGATGACGAAATAGTCTGCTAGGTATTATATCTATTGACTATTACATTATCTGGAGCTTCATTTCTTGGTTGAGTCTATTTGACTCTTTCCTTGTTTCTTAAAGATACCAAAAAATTTGATGCTTCAAACGAAACTTCACCATCCCTGCTCCGTTGTTTGCTGATTCTAGATTATGTCTTTTCATAAATAACACAACCCTAGAACCTGTCGACTTGACTAACAACCAAAACTTCGATGTCCTATTTATACGAAGCATTATTTGTTTTTGTCACAGTCACAAGTTTTTGGTGATTACACAGTGTTTATGAATGCAACTTTTTTCTTAACCATGCTTATCAAGACTTTTCGATCAAGGAATACAACATTATATGTATATAATTCAGTTATGTTTCTTTTATTTCTTAATACAGCCTTTACATATTTATCCCGGTTAGAAGCTACAAAAGCACCATTTACCTTTGATTACTGATGAAGTTATCAGTACTAAAAACATAAGGCAAACTAGCTACGGGAAGACGTTTATGGTGTGTTGTTAAGATCTACAGAACAAGTGGTTATTTAGACAACTTTTTCTTTCATATTGTACTGCTTTTTTCTCTGATCCGTGTTATGTATTGTCTTTCTCATGCTTCTTATGGGGGTAAATTAAGCCATGATATCCTACTAAAGTTTATATGATGGATGCCCTTAGGCTAGGTGGACTTACTAGGAGATGAAGCAGATGTACTTTATTGTTTGAATCAAAAATGGTTCAAACACCAAAGATGTGAAATCACACTTCACCAAATGGTTTGCAAAATGAAAATGGGGACACAAATACAATGGCAAGTAAAAAGCGGGAGGAAGCAAGTAAGAGACACGAGATTTTTATAGTGGTTCGATCTAGAGAAGATCTACGTCCACTTTGGAATCCATGTCATTATCATGTGAGAGATTTACAAAATTCATCATCTCATACATCTCTTTTTTGCTCATTCTCTTTTTGTACAATGATTTTTCTCTCTTTAATGACTTGATTCTCTCTAATGCACTATGGAAATGGTTGGATCCTTATGAATGCGATGAGCGTGAGAGTGTACGTTCCACAGTTTGAGCACTTAGAGGATCAACGGTGAGTCCATGGCGGTTGAGGTGCAAATCAAAGCTTGGAGGAAGATTAATGGCGGTAGGAGGGAAGTGGAATGGAGCTTGAGACGATGGAAATGATGGATCTCGGTTTGGGATGGATGGAAAGAGCTTGAATTGATCTCTAATAGAGGAAGGAGGAGACTTGGTCCATTTGGTGATGGAGGAAGATGAAAAGAGCTTTGGCGGCCATTAATGAAGCTTGAGAAGCTTTAGAATGATGGAGAAAGGATTTTAGCAGCCCATTGTGGTCGAGGAATCCCTTTCTTGAATGGTTGTGAAAGGGGGTATTTATAGGAGGCATTTGGACAAGATGGCAAAGTCGTAATTATGGTATGTAGAGTTTGGGTCGTTCGTACGGGTATTTACAGATCTGTCATTGGGCAGCTGTCATTGCACACTTTACAGTTGGCGCCAGCCTACTGCCGGTTTGCACATTCAGGAACGTACGTGTTCAGCATATGCACCAGGTGCGGATGCAGTGCAAGCTTAGGTAGGGCGAAGGCCCTAGGTGGATTTTTTTTTCTTCCAAAGTTCTAGTGCATGTTTGGATATGCCCTAGGTGGAAACGCAGACTTTGCCCTATCTGGAGGAGGAGGAAGACTTATCTTAACCAATTAGCCCACACATTATGCTGTAAGTAACTTCCCTGTGATGAATTGGTACACATGTTGATATATATATATATATATATATATATATATATATATATATAATTTTGAATAAATTTAGAAATGTGGGACTTTTGGTCCTAGCTTAAACAAAATGCTAGCTCCGCCACTGATATGCACGAGCAGACCTGGAGTGGAAGCGTGAGCGACCATATTCCAGGAAAACATGCGCAAGCGAGCCTCCCAATATAATGCAGGAGCGAGACGCTTTGAGTGTACGGTGACCAACCCCATTGCCTTTGTACAGGAATGAATTCTTCTGTACCCAAATCTGGTGTTCCCATGTGCCGGATCAATCTTGTCCATTGGTTTGCATAAAATCTAATGGTTTTGAGTGAATTGTAGGACCCACTCATTAGATTATTAATAATATGTGCAGTTGATATGCGGTGGTGATTTGTCAGGCACGCGGGAACCCTAGAGTTGGGTATAGAAGAATTGATGCCGTGTACACTTTTATATTTTACTGTTCCAAGAGGGGATTGATTATTACAAGAATGTCATTACGAAGTAATGCAAAAGAACATCTGCTCGCTCATTTCAAAGCTCGCTCGACCGTGCTTTCAGATGTCGCTCGATCCGCTACAGAGGTAGTGCTCGTCCCTTTTTGTAGAGGATGTGCTCGACCGGCTGAGAAAGCTGCTCGATCTCTCTGCACGGTGCTCTGCTCGACCACGTGGTGTTGAGGTGGTGAACGACCAGTACAAGACTTACAAGGTGCTCGACAAGTTCAAGCTGATGATGCTCGATCCGTGCATAAACTCGGACCGACCAGGGCCTGCTGATGTATTGCTTGTGCATGAGGAACTAGACCCCCAAAGTGAGCGAGCGATCATGGCGATGCAGTTGTGAGTAATTCTGCCTTTCCAGTTTAATCTGGTCCAACGCACTTATACTGTTTGACAGAATGCTTGAACGAGCTTTCTGGTAGTTAACATTTATGATCCTTCTCTATGTTATCTTATCTCTGCTTTCATGATTGATTTGCAAGACCAACCACTGATGTACATAACTACATTTTTGGGCAACTCTAACTTCTTATTACACGTCGATTACATGTAGGACAACGGTGCACCAAACTTGACATCATATTTCAGAAATTAGTAGATGTTGAGGTGCAGTGTTTGGTGTTCAAAGTTCAAACCCTTCAACCACGAAATAAATAATGCTTACACTTCGTTGGCTGCAAGAAAAGTATCCTAAAAAGGTGGTTGCTTTGTCACATCGTCTATGATCTATCTAACTTGATCAGGTATTAGCAAAATAATTGAACTCGTGTAAATTCTATAATTTGCCTATATGGCTTGCGAAAATGGGTTGGTTGCTTTGCTTGTCTGCTCTCCCTGGTGGAATAAAAGGAGGATGAAATGGAATTATAATTTAAATGCGTTATCAATGACAAACTTCATGTTTTAGCTCCATGGTGGAATAAAAGGAGGATGAAATGGAATTATAATTTCGGCAAGACTTCCCCACTATCCCAATATTTTTATACAACCGTTAAATTTTGACCTAAACACACTCTATTGCACATTTTCATAATAATTTCTTTATAACTTCAGCTAGCAATAATCTTTTCATAGCACTATGGTTCATGTTGTTAATAAATAAATTCTTAATTTTGTGGTAAATAAATTCTTAATTTTTTGCCTCTTGTCCTTTTAGTATAATTTTTTGTTCTTTTTGTCCTTCACACTATTTTGCTGTTTTTTTAATGCGTTTTGAGGTCTCCAATAGTATATACTATAGTATGGTGCTTTTAGTGTTCAAATTCCCTATACCTGACTTTCTCTATACCCCTATGCCGAACCAATCAAGACCCCCTAATTTCCATTTTTTTGCAATTAAACCCTCATTCTTTTTCTGACTTAATTGCAAAAAGTGAAAATTAAGAGGTCATGATTGGTTGGGTATAAGGGTACAGAGGAAATTGGGTAGATATGATTTGCTCTCGTGCTTTTAACACCACACTGAAAAAAACATAAGTCAGTGGTGTTTTGTACTTTGAAATTATATATATATGAGTGTACACATTAAGATAAGTCTATAAATAATAAATAAGACTACTCAAATCTATCAGCAGTCCACAGGCACAAATCAGATCATTCTCACCCTTACAACTCCTTCGAACCGAACTGTTCGGTAGACGAAACTATCAATCTTCGATAAATAACTTAAAAACATGGATAACTAAAGATGTAAATGCTCGTCCTCCAAACCCTCAGACATGATCGGATTCCTAGAACAAACCAAGTAAACTTTGATATCCGGGGTTGAAAACCCGTTAAGGAGCCCATGGCCTTGGCGTAAGCCCCCATATTAGCCGACACCATCCACTCTCCTACCTCCATGTCCGGCAACCACAGCTCGCTCCCAACAATATCAAATGAATCACACGTCGGTCCAAACACGGTCGATTTGTACATCTTCCTGTCCTCTTCTTTTCATCCAAAGGTACCACTTCCACATTCACGACGTCCATTTTGATGCAGCTCATGGACCCATACATACCATCATTTATCCAGTACTCCCTCTTATTCCCCCTTATTCTTTTGCCTATTATGCATGTCCCTAGCGTTGCCGCGGTCTCTGCAAAGTAACTGCGCCTGGTTCCGCCATCACTATGAAATCTTTCCAGTCTCCAAAGCGAAAATTTATCTAAGAAATGATCGCTTTTCCTGCCTTTTCAAAAAGATGACCTGCGGTGAAACCTCCGCCTATGTTTAGGACGGTCGTTCTGGATCCACCGACCTTTTCTGCAGTGTCGAACACTGCTCTTGCTGACTCGATCGCTGCGTCAAACGTTTCGAATATTGTTGCAGAAGTACCTGAAACTAATCAATCTAAATGAGATAACGTGATAATATATATGATGCTGACATAATTTTATTTTACGGGTATGAAAGGAGACGCCGACTACGGAAAGCTCCATCTCTCTGGCGGAGTCCAGCAAGCCTTCAATCTCTTTGGGATAGGCCCCATACTTGCTCTCTAAAGATCGTCTCACGCCTGCGTTCACTGGAGGCATAATACGAATCAAAAGCTGGCATCCTGGATGACATCTCCTCATCTTCTCCAACTCGTAGATCGAGTCGAATGTTGTAAGCCCAATACCGACCTTTTTGGCATACCCGATGTGGGACTCACTCTTGCAAGCTGTAAGGGTTAATGACTGCAGCGAAAGCAGTAATGAAGATCGAGAAATGAAATTAGATGCAAGATAAGTAATGCAATATAACTCTCAACAATTTATGGGAAATTTCTTTTAATTCTGAAGTGATTATATGAAGGAGAGTTATAAATTCTGAATATGGAAAGCCAAAAATGAAAAGCAGTAATGTTTTTACACCACACACAATCTTTGCACAACACATGAATTTATACTAATATATTATATATGTCTGTTAAAGTAGGAAGTGAAAAACTTCTTTGACTAAAGCATTAATGTGGTAGTGAAAAGCTTCTTTGACTAAAGCATTAATGTGGTAGGAAATGAAAAGCTTCTTGAATTCTGAACTGCTAATGTGGCTGTTGACATAAATCATGAAGTTTGAGCCACAAATCCAACACAAGCGTTGGTGTGAGTAGTGATGGAAACAATGTGAAGAGTGTGTTTCTATTTATACTGCTTTTAGGGTAGTTAAAATTATTGATATGTTATTTCAAATTGATGTAGTGTTGTTTACAATTGGATCTGGTTTTCTCTAACCTTTCGTTTTGGACTAAAGACCGGGCTTTTTTTCTAATTTTTTTATTAAGAGTTGCATGGAAAGTCTCGGTATGTCAGAAACATTTCTCATAATATTGGTTCTTTTTTTCTTTAGCTATGAAATGTGAATTTTAGCGACTTGGTTAAGGGGTTGATACCTAGTTGAATGACACAAAAGAGCAGATAGATTCTGATTTTGCATTTTCTATAGCGAAAGAGAATGTACTGTTGAGTATATCTGTGTGGAAGGTGCATTGGTAATTTGGTATCTCAGTACTTCACTCTTCTTGCTTAACTCTTGCTGCTAAATTCTTTCTGCGTCGATGGCGACTATTTCTTCAACATTAACTCCTATTCATTAATTTCATCATAACAGATAACAACTCGAGGTTCAAGGTTAAATCTGTCGGACCATCCCAACTGTTTTTATTCCTTTTTGTTAAAAATTTATACATCATCTGCTGAAGGTATAATGAAAATAAGAAATAAAATGTACAGTTCTGCTAGAGAACCCAATAATAATAATAATAATAATAATAATAATAATAGAGAAGTGAGAAGTGGAGATGAAAATAAGGAAGCAAAACCTAAAAATAAGAGAGAGATTAAATCATGCGGTCAAAAAGTTTTAGCTTCTGAATATATTCCTAGAGCATTGTTATTGACATTCCATTTTCTATTAACTGAGGGTCAAATTTTAAGGATACTCTTTTTTTTTAATTGTTAAGGGGGTTAATGTAGATGGCTAATTTTTTTATACTTCATACGATTTTACCGTTACTTCTAAATCACAAAAGCCCTAAATCGTTTCAACTGCAAACTTACGTCAGTGCAAAATCAAAGAAAAAATGGTGAGAATGAAGAAAATATCGCTATCCTCTTTGTGAATTTATAATATATCTCGGATTGTTGGAATTCGACTTTGGTTGAATTAGTCTTACCAGGGAACAAACGTTGTTATAATATCTTTGGGATCAGATATAATTTTTTTTGCCATGACTCCCAGTTTAACATGAGATTTAGCGATTAAACTATAGCCAACAACTCCAATTTTATCACCGATTTGCTAGAATTTTTGTAAGAACGATTTGAGTAGCAGATGTAGAATAAGAAAACTTTCATTTACATCTAGCAACTGCATAGATGCAAATAGTTGTACCTAGTAATCGTTTACATAATCGGCATAAACAATGAAAACAAATTCACCATTAAAATCATACACGCCCAAAGATTATAATCGATACTATGCGAGATATATATATATATATATATATATATATATATATATATATATTCATGGTTGGAAATTATAACTCAATAGTAAAAATAAATCTAATTAAATTTAAGGTGTATGTATAATTTTAGTATGTTTTTTATTGCTATTTGAAATTATATTGAAATAATAATAAAACAATTAAACATTGTGTATGTACGTATAATAAACATATGTATTAATAATATGTATGTGTGTGTTTATGTTTTTATGTGTGTGTGTATATATAAAGAAATTCTACTTAGACACAAAAATTTAACATAAAATCATGGTCTTTGGATTTCCCTCTGATTTTCACTTCTTATATGAGGACAAACGATTCAATTACTGATGGTTGGTAATAAACCCAACAATAACGCTCACTCTCCTGTGTCAATATCATATTATCTATTTTCTTCAATTTTTTTTTTTTGGGTTAGGGTTTGATTTCTCCACAGCTAATGATGTTGATTAATCATTAAAAAATAAATTAATGAACACAAAAGTGAAATTAAGCCTAAATGTGTAATAAGGTAAAATTACATTTATTTGTTAGGGTTTGATTTCTCTACAGCTAGTGATGTTGATTAACCATTAAAAAATAAATTAATGAACATAAAAGTGAAATTAAGCCTAAATGGGTAATAAGGTAAAATTACATTTATTTGTTAAGGGCCTACTTTCCTCATTGGTACTCCCCTTAACAATTTTGTTAAAATAAAAAATTGGTCTCCCGTTAACAATATTTGGAGTGTCAATAACAACGCCATATTCCTAACCGTTTATATTGTTACTATTGTAGTAATATATCGGGTAAACAAGAACCATCTATTTCTTTCCCTTCTTCCGATTCCTTTTCTTCTTCGACTCTCTCTAGCCCTTTCTTTCACTCACATCATAATCTCTTCATAATTCTTGCTTTCGCCTACATTGTTTCTCACGAAACCCTAGTTTTTTCAATTTTCAGATCTAAAATCTTCGATTACTGTTTCCTCCATACTTCCTTTACTCTTGAAACTGAACATCCATCTCATGGCATCTAGTATCATTATACAACGGCGGCCGTCCTTTGTTATTTGGGGATTTTCTCTCTAGTGCGGTGGTTCTTCTCTCGCATCTTTGTACGACTTCTGTAATGCGCAACGTCAGGTCTCTTGGCGAGTCTATGCCTTGCCGAGTGTATTTATGTCCGACCTTTTCCTGGCTTCGCCAGTTGGAACAGGGACGGAGGTGTGTGCGAAGTTCTATGTTATGGTGTAGATTCCTCTCCTTTTGCATTGGATCTGGTTTTGGCTTTGTGTAATGTTGCTTGCTGGTTCTTGCGTGGAGTATTTACGTGCTAAGGTGCTATTTTTCCATTGTTTGTAATCGCGTCTTGCTCTGTACTGTGTTTGTAGATGTTTAACTTTCTAAACGTGTATGCTCGTTGGAAGCACAACAGTCTCTAGCACGTTGAGTGAAGGTTGGTTAACTCTATATATAATCAGTGTGGTAGTTGAGATGGTTTCATTGGTGGTTTTTGATCATTTGTATGTGTTGATTTTGTCTTGTAAGGCTATATTGATGGCAGAAGAAGGCGCTTTTTGGTTTTGGTTGAGTTTGGAATGTTATTTTGGTCTCTGGTGATCCTTTGTGTGGCATGGTTTCTTGCTTCCTTTTGTCATGTGATCACAGTACTTTATGGGGTTTTTTGGTTCACCTGCTCTTCGAATTAGCATGCCATGAGATGCAATCCACTAATCAATGCTGTTTTGGATAGTAGCTTAAGCCAGTTTACTTCTGGTATTGTTCTTGTATCTCTACATGGAACCAGGTCCTCTTGTCAGATGTTCATGAATTGCTTACCATATGATTTGCTTTGGTTCCGCCATATCAAACTTTTGATGTCATCTTCTATGTAAATCGTTGTTCTTTTATGGCTTAAGCAACTCATTGGTGACGTCTGACCGACTACAGTACGGATGTTGTGTTACTATGGGATTCCCTACTCTAGTTGCAGTTTTTTTTTGGAGCCATGCGCCATAGCTTCTCAATGTTATACAATTCTCTAGCCGGGCTAGAAGGTATGGGTTACTCACATGGCTCATGTTAGGTACACTGCTGTTGATTCTTCAGCACATCGATTTGCTATGTCCTTCCCTGGAAGGATGTTGCAAGCTCAATTTGTAATTTCTTTCCTATAATTTTGTTATAGGATATGTCATTACTCCCTGCGTGGAGTAAGTAAATATTTTGTAGTCTAGTAATTTAGCTAGCTCCACTGTTGTAAGCTTGATAGGTAGAGTGGACAGACCACTATAAACTCCGTAGGCGGTGGACGACCCACCTTAAAAACCGAATTAGTTGATTGTAACTACAGTCACCTGTACTATACTGTATTTTTATTATTGGTTATAATAAAAAAGGTGTTATGGACCACTATAAAAACCGGTCGCCTGTGTCAATATATATATATATATATATATATATATATATATATATATATATATATATATATATATATATATATCGGGTAAACAAGTCCGAAGTGGGTTTGCTAGTATTATGTTGTTACAAAGCCCAAACAATGTATATAAATACACGTGTATACTCTAATGTGTAATGTAATGAAATCAATATAGCTTTCCTCATCAAATCGTTGAGACTCGTTCATAATTTCCTTCAATCTCCAGTACACAAGTCAATGGCGGATCCAAAAAATCCAAACGGTGGGGTGGGGGAGGGGGTGGGGTGGGGTCTCATAATATTAATATAACATCAAAAAGTATAAAAATTTAAACATCGGTAGCACATTGAAGTATAGTTTAAATAAAGTTCGAAAACTACATAGAAATATTGTAATATATTTACAATTGTCCTCTTCGATTTTCCATTTTTTGAAAATAATTCATGACAGCATCATTAGATAAATTCTTAAATACATCTTTTTCATGTATACAACCAAACCATCATTCAACCATTGATCACACATTCGGTCGCGGAATCGATTCTTCACTGTCTTCATTCCAGAAAAAGCTCGCTCTATAGTAGCAGTTGCAACCAGTAGTATCAAAGCTAAACTAAAACCAATTTGTGAATCCATTAGTTTATAACCTGCATGACATATCCATTAGTTTTGGTTGATGATGTTGGTGATAACGTTGGTAGTTTTGATTGTGTAGAAGTTGGAAACTCTAATATAGGTGGATGTCGCGTGGAAGGTTTAACTTTAGCTATAATGGGCCTTATCCAGTAAAATCTCAATACCGCGGTGTGCATGCTTTATATGTAATGCCACCCACACTAATAATGAATATTGTACAATAATATTATCTAGCAATACGTAGGGTAAGGATTTTTGTAGGGTACACCTGACTATATCATTGTGCTAACACCGACACATATTCTTATCATATATATTTATTCGATATCGGCTCAAAGCAGCAAATATGTGGGTTTTCCAAAACATAACACTATAACATATATAAAATACAGAGCCTAAGAACACATCAAAAATAATAATATGATAACATATATATCTCAAAACAATACAAAACGTATGTTTCCATCATGATATACAACATCATCCATGTAGATACATCATATGATATACATATCATCACCGAACATTAAAATCATTAGATTATGAGATAACTGATATCAGTATCATATTATTTTCCTTTGTTGTCCCAACATAATATCCAGTCATGATTATACATCCTACCAAAAATAGTCTAGTCAAACTTGGGGGGGGGGGGGGGGGGTCACTTGACCCTCCTTGCCCCTTACTGAATCGCCTATGGCACAAGTTGTACTTATGAATAAATAAAGTGTTACATTTCTTTCATGATATCAGAGCTGAATCGCTTTACAACACATCAGTTAATGAGAATTATTGATTAAAACTCATCAAAAAGATTTTATCGTTTGAGTTTTCTCTCATTCGAGATTAAATTTCGTTATCTGATAGTGGATTCAATATACCAGCAACGTGTCATGCCAAATATAACGAGTTAGCTATAACAGAGTCACTATACTGAATCAACAAGAAAAATAATCATGAAATCCCGGAAACCATTTCAGGAAAACCGAAAACATCATAATGAAATCAAAAAAAGTTGCCTCATCAGAAAATCCATCATATTAATGTATCATCATATAAATTTTACCTGCCTGCATCAAACTTGCTTTTGTGACAATTTTTCAGTTAACTAATCATAATCCATTTCAAAGTTGCCACCTTTTCCATCAAGATCGATCTCTGCAGTCTGCACCATCTTTGATTCCCTTTTTCTCAAGAATTCTTTTTTATGCTCATCATGCCTGAAGGCAGAGCCGGCCCTGGACATTGGGTTGCCCTAGGCAAAGGTCACAAAAACCGTGGAAAGATGAGGCAAACTGTTGCACCTAACAGGCATAACATAGGAAGAAAAAAATGACAACGAAATACTGGAAAAAGAAAAAAGTGACAACGAAATACTGGGAAAACTGTTGCATGGCTGGAAAAGTAAGCAGACTAAAGTACTGCCGACGACAGGATCGAATTTCTTACCTCAAATGAGATAAGTAGGCGCACTACCAGTAAGCTACGAATGCTTTGATGAACAAAGTATATCGACTTTTATTCATTTCAAATTCTGGTCAAAATAATCACACCACCAACGTTGCCCACCGGCGGGGGGTTGCTCCAGGCGGCCGCCTGGCCAGCCTGGTCCCCGCGCCGGCTCTGCCTGAAGGTACACGTTCTAAAACCTTTGAAAATGTTGTTATCCTCAAAACCGAACGACAATAGTGGATAAATTAATCAGGTCACTTGTTGAGCCTACAAAATTAGCTAATTACAGTGTTTTAGAACAAGATAATTATCTGTTATGAAACTTTCAAGTAGAAACAACCATTGAACGGTATGTCTTATAAGGGTATATTCATTGGACTTACCACCAAAATACAAAAATAATGAAGAAAATAGAACTGTTAGCAATGATGAATATGTAAAGTATTAAAAGCAGGATAGACTCATTGGTTTTCGATATTATCATTGATAAGCTCAAACTTATAACTACAAGTAATAGGGTGTAAGACAACCAACGAAATCTGGATAATGGTAGAAAAGACTTTCAACAATCAATCCGTTGCAAAGGTAATGCACTACAAAAGACAATTATACAATGCAAGAAAAGACAATCAAACCATGGGTGAGTTTCTTACAAAAGTAAAGAGCATCTGTTACTCGTTAGAAATAGTTGGTAGTAAGGTAACAAAGCAAAATCAAATTCTAACTACCTTAAGTGGGTGAATTCCATCAAATAAGTTACTACATTCTATGAAAGATGTTCACTCAATCATATTAGTGTATGAAGCAAGAATAGAAAACAAGAAATATCAACATTTGGATTTATCAGTTAACCATGTAGTTAACTACAAAGACAAGAATGCTAACAATTCAAAGTTTGATCGATCATCACAAACCAGTCAAAGAGGTGATACACCAACAGGTCAAAAGGTCGAGGCGGGTTCAACTATAATTATAATAAGCCAAAATTGAAGTAACATATCAAACTGAAAATGCTCAAGGCTATTAATTGAATACTATTGCAATGTCGGAACATATAATGGATGAAAGTTGGTATCAAGACTCAGTAAGCAACCACATTACCAACAATCTTAACAATCTCAATCTTGGGCAAAAAATGTATAAACGTAAAAAGTCCATACACATGGGCAATAGTGAGAGAAAAAATTACACATACTCAACTTGCTTGTATAAAAATGTGAAAGGCAACTATATTTAAATAATTTGCTAAGAGTCCCTCAAATAAAGAAAAATATTACGAGTGTGTATCAATTTACAAGAGATAATAAGCTATATTTTGAGTTTTACTCAAAATATATTTTAGTTAAAGACATACTTATTAAAGAAATATATTGTGGGGTAATGCAGATTGGGAACTATATAAATTTAATCTTATAAACTTAGAAGTTGTTACTACCAAATTCAACACCGAAACCTGCTACCAGTGAAAGGGTATCGGTCCGCAACCAGCCTAAAAGAACAATCTGGAAGCCTGAAACCGACAACAAGCTATTGAGGCAATCAAGATCGGAAGCATCAAAGCGATAATTTGATCAATAAGCTATTGGCATCAACATAAGGGAGAAAAGTCTGGAACCGATACGAAAGGTAACAGCGAAAAAGCAGCGCTGACACTAAAGGACATCAACATGGGATCAGTTCCGAAGGCATAACGCGTGAAGTTGGAAACAAGCAAAGAGGGGCAAGAGTCGGAAGCCTAAGATCCGAGAACCGAAATCAAGGGAGAACTGTACATTGTCCGAAACATAACAGAAAGCACCAAGCCAGAGAAAATGAGATGAAGGGCTATCAGCACTAATTAACTTAGTGTTGATACAGAAGGAGATAAAGGTGTCAAGGTCAAACACTCCGAAAGCTAGCTGTCGGAGTCGAAGCTTGTCGAATACCGAGACACAACATATAAAGCCATCAGTGGATGTATTGAGAGCATACTTCCGCAGGACCGAAACCAATTTCAAGAATTCATCAAAAGAAAACCGAAGCTTATGAGAAGAAGAGAAATCCACGCTAATTTTCTTAATGTCGATACCGAAAGAGGTGGAGGATCAGAAGTCTTGAGAAGCTAAAGTATGAGAGCAAATACCGTGAAAACTTAAAGTCGGAACTCCTTGCTGAAAGATGAAAACATCTCCTAAAGCTATCTACACCAATTGACTTAGTGTCGGTACATTACGAAGTAGCCATAGCCAAGTTTAGCTCCTGAAGTCGAAAATGGCACACGGAAAGCAAAGTCAGATCCGATCGAAAGGCGACCAAAACTGAGAGCAACTAGCACCGAAAGGTGTAAAGCGGCCGAAAGCTATTACCGCTCCCGAAAGGGGTATCTGCTAAGTCGATGGCAAAAGGGGGCCCAATTTGTCTATAAATAAGACCCCAAGGTTCACATTTTGGGTGACTATTCTCATTCTCCAATCTTGTACTCATTTCTTATAGAGTAAACCCTAATTTCTAAATCATTTTGGGGATTTCCTTTGTAAACACCTATGTACTCAAATCAGTGAGCAATAAAGAGTGAATGGACACTTAGCATAATTTCTATGATTCACCTTTCCACTTCTTTCGTCTACTTCATTATGCTTTCTCCACAACAAAGGCTCCATTCCATAACCTTACCCTTAAGCCTAGATTACCGAAATACCCTTCTACAATCAGTTTGGCTTCCTAACTTGTGTTGCGCTTAAAGAACCCTTATCCAAAGGTAATTGTTGGTTGTTGAGTTTCGTAAGCGTGATACTTATCCCTTGAGGGAAAAGTAACTAATCTTTGGGCTCAAGACCTTGATATCTAGGAAACAGTGAACTAACTCAAGCTTGTATGAACTAAACAATCCGCTACCTCCATTAGGTCTGTATCGTTAGGCTTATTGCTGTTGTTGACAAAAAATATCATTAACATTTTGGCGCTAGAAGGAGAGGTTGAAAATCCACACCTTTGGATAACCTTTCCACATTTCTAATTGTGTTTCTCCATCCCTGATTGGACTAAGCATTGTAGAAATAAAACTATGGGAATAGGGTTTTAACAAGAATCTTTTGGATCTCAAATGTCTATGTCAGATAATACTGACCCGAGAGTGAAGGAAGAACAATGGTTAAGACTGGAATCTTTGAGAAACGTCAATTGGAAAAATAAAATGGAACAATACGGTCTAGATTATTGGAACAACAACCCTTTCTACGTAGAATGAACACCGATCATTGCTCTAAGTGGTTCTATATCAAAGGAGTATAGCCAATTCTCTCACATGAGAAAAGCCATCCGTGAACAAACTAAAGGAACCATATTTGAACGAGAAATAATAAAAGACTTCAACCACTTCACCCATAAATGGTCTAAAAGAATTATCTTCAGCCTCGGGATACTTTGAAAAGAGGGATCAAAGACATGAATGAAGCAACAAACCTAAGTAGTAAAAGAGCTAAGTTCCATCTGCAAAGGGAAGACTTTGTGTCAAGGCTACCGAAAGAATGCCACCTTACTACTTCGATAGAAAATATATACTTCCTAACCAAACATAAGCTAAATTTCTAGCCATCTTCAAAGAAAGAGCCCAAGTACGAAAGGAAATTGGAGGGCCTTACTTCCATTATCATATGATATATGGATACGAAACAAATCACGGCAGGGTGCTTGAAGAGACGATTATCAAGTTCTACAATCAAGGTCAACTGTAAGATTTTGTTAAAGGGTCTGACAAATCCTAAGAAAGGTTTTCTCAAGAAAATTCTTACATAGCTAAGGGTATGGAAACCTTCTCAAATTTGGAATAACTCGAAATGGGTCAAATGAATAAATGGATGAAAACCCTTGTCACTACCAAGATGGCTAGGGCAAGGCACCTCTCGGAGGGGGGGATGGTGTGTAAGCCTTTTTCAGCGCCCAAGACAGAAAGGTCCAGGATAAAGCATCAAAAGAATAAGCCTCCGGTCCATGCCAGAAATGGTCGGGATGAAGCATATAATTTAGCATGCCCTACCTCTGCTCGTAGAAGAGTACGCTCTGCCTCTGCTATGAACTAAGAACATCCTACCTATACTCGTAGAAGAGCACGTCCTGTCTTTTCTTATGTTCCTCGCATAAGGGAACGAAAAACCATTAGCACCGCCTACGATGGCCAGGTTAAGGCACCCCTTAGAGGGGTGGAGTGTAAGCCTCTATCACCGCCAACGATGGTCAGGGTAGAGCATCAAAACAGTAAGCCTTAAAAATGCATCTACGAGGCCTGGTTCAAGCATCTAAGCCTTAATCCCCGCCTGTGATGGCTAGGGTAAGGCGCCTCCTGAGGGAGGTCGGGTAAGTCCTTGGGCCCTGCTTGAGAATAAGCTAGGCAAACGCACCGTACGCACATGCCCAGAGAGTGGCCAACAAAGCACACACATCCTCTGCTTTGACAATCACAAGCCTAGAAAGTGGCCAATAAAACATGTACATCCTCTGCTTTGACAATCACTAGCCTAGAGGGTGCCTAACAACACACGTGCATCCTCTGCTTTGACAATCACAAGCCCGTAGAGTGGCCAACAAAGCATGTGTATCCTCTGCTTTGAAAAACAACCCCGAAAGGGGGTAACCCTTATATTAATACTAGATGTGGATATCTGGTCTTCTATCAAATACCTGAATCTAGGTCTGTTCGGGACTTCTATCAATGCCAGAAGTGGATTTCTGTTCTTCTATCAAATACCCGAATCTGGGTCGGTTCAGGACTTCTATCAATGCCAGAAGTGGATTTCTGATCTTCTATCAAATACCCAAATCTGGGTTGATTAGGAACTCCTATTATTACCCAAAAAAGATTTCATGTCTCCTCTCAAATATCTGAATCTATGTTATGGATCGGGACTCCTAATTATTTCCAAAAGGAGTGTTCTGATCTCCTCTTATCAATACCCTAATATGGGTCATAAAATTCTAACTAGTGGAAAAGGAATGGCATGGAAATATTCAAGCTGACACCTGGAGTCACTATTTGAAAGCATTCAAGGGAAGATTGTGATCTTCCATATTTCACAGTGAGATTTCTTAAACTTATTATATAAAAATTGCTATTATATACGTGAGAATGCAAGCGAAAATCACATATTGAGTGACACATACCTAATTTACAAATTTATTTACAAGGATGTTTCACTAACTTTCCAAATATGGAAGTTCAAGCATTACAATTACAAATACACTTAGGTATCCTTTACCTCCTCATCATTTGGTAAAGGAGGATTAATGGCATCACGAATCACAATACTTAGAAGCTCGTTGAGCTTGCGTCTTTTTTGCTTATCTCATCATGGTTGTCTGAGGGTTTGATTTGAAGTTGAAAGTCCTATTATAAGCTCTATACATAGCTCTTAGAGATTTATTATCATTCTCTAAATCAAAGATATTCATGCGCAAATCATATCATTTCTCTTGTAAATGTCCAATCTTATAGACATAGTGATTAATGCGACAAAACGTATCCTTGTTGAGTTTTGTGTTATAAAAACTTTTCATCTCAGCTATTACTCTTTTATAGCACTCAGAAATGATCGATTCGTCTAACCCTTAAGGGGTTCTTCAAGTAAAAATACTTCTGAGAGGTTGAAGCTTTATGCCCAGTCGTAGTATCAAAAGGTTGAGACACATCTATGATAGGGATATTCTCAAAAGAAAATTCCCGAGTTTTACTGCTTGCGTTAGCGTTATCTAGTTCAATTTCCAAGTTAGTTACCTGTTGATGTAAGCCTTTTAGCTCATCTTCGAAATCGATAGATGGATTGGTCTTTATGTACTTCTTTAATCCAAGAATAATTCTACTTTTGTCCTCTAATTAACTCTTTAAAGGATCCACCTTTTCATTCAAGTGCTTGATGGTCAAATTCTAAAGTAAAATCGTTCTTTCTCGAGACATAAAAGATCCCTCTCTAAGGATACCACCCTTCTTTGCAACTATCAGTAACTCATCCCCGATTGGGAAAGTTTCACATTGATCTCTCCCTTCTCACAAAACAATATGTAGTTATGAATGAAGTTTGACTTGCAAATAAATAACATTATAGTTTTCAGAAAAAGATTACTATAAAAGGCTACATCGAAACAAATCTCTAACTATATTGATAATACATGTATCCACAAATTAAAGAGATTTAAGCTTACCTATCAGTACATATACTGTTTATATATCATCTCAGCATGCTCAATGCTAAGTCTTTTTAAAATCATCTCTCGATCTTTTCCCAAGAAGTAAAGGGGGAGTTGAGGGTATTTCATATAAAAATGCCAGTGCTCTCCTAGAAAGTGTTTTCTTCCCAATCTATGTGATGATGCCGTTGAAAATTCCATTTTTAGTCTAGATATTGAACGTAACACGTCTTCATGAAAAACAAGGTTTTTCCATGATATAAAAAGAAAATCAACAAACATAGATAACACGAGGATTACCAACACATTCACACATTCAAAGCATCAAGTTTACAAATATTCCTCCTGGTCATTCAAAATTGACCTCTTGAACAATTCAGTAACAAATCTATTTTTGTTATACTTAAGCTTTTATGGGGGAAGGTCCCTCGAAATTGAAAGAACTTTTGAAAGATTCCAACAAGCCCCGGGGTGTGGGTCAGCTCCGAAATCATCTAAATAACGCCTGTGGAGGCGGCGTAGCGAAACTCCACTAAAATCCCCTAGAAAAGAAAAATCTACAATTATGTACCGCTTATAAATCTCATACAATAAATCCACTAAAATATCTATATCCTCGATTAACATCCAAAACAAGGTAATCAACTCCTTGTTTTCTTCTAGAATTGTTTACTTGTGCTTTCAGGCCGTCTTTAGTCTGGGCGCGGCTTCATGCTCTTTACAAAAAAAAAGCTTAGACGAACTTCTTTTAAGATCGTGGTATTTTCGTGACAAAAAATCCTTTAAAAGTCTCTCCAGCTCTAGATAAGATCGGTTATTTCTTATTTAACTCTGCTTTAAGGCGTGAGACTATGTTTCTTTTATTCTATACAATATACGGATAAGAAACTAATCATTACCATAAGTTCATGAGGGAAGAAAGAACTCTGAAAGCAAAAGCCATACCTGTGAGACAGGAGTGTCAGGATGGATGGGAAGTTCTTTTCCTTTTAGACTAGGAGTATAATCATCTTTTAGTGGAGCCTTCGTTGGGTCTTGGGCCGTAGAAATGTTTCGGGATTCGAAGTCATCTCCTTCAGAATTATGTAAATCACCAATAGTAGGAGGTGGGTCACCACCGTATTTTTCAGAATAATCTTGGCCTTTTCCATCGCTAGAGCCAAAGTCAGCATTATCGTCATCGTCATTCCCTTTGTCATCATCAACGACAACAATATCTTCCTCCTCTTCATTAGAATCATTAGGCAAGACCTTAATATAAAAAAGGTTTTCAGGCTTGAGCTTATTCTTCGTTGGCACTTCAACTCTCTATTTGGCCAAGGCAATCCTTTCCATGACCCTATCCCGGATACAGGGTTGGACGGAAGTAAATTCCATTTCAGGATATTTTTGGAAGTTGTCAGAAAAGGCAAGAAATAAAGCTTCTTCTTAATATTCTGTAGCAATCTTGAGAAGATGATCTTTTAAGAACTCAGAAATATTATTCTTAGCTTCATAAGTTATTCGCGCCGCATTATAAAGCTTGTCGTCCCTCTTCTTCAGTTCGTCAGCATGATCAGCCACCAGTTCTTCCTCTTGACTCTTAAGGGTTGCAACTTGGTCAGATAAAAGACTTTTGGCTTGCCCTTCCTCCTCAAGATCTGCCTCATCCCTCCTAAGAGAAACCTTCAACCTCTTACACTCATCACTCAGTTCTTCTGCTTTAGGTAAAACATCAACTATAACTCTCAAAGCCATGTTTTCTTCCCTAAGTTGGGAGACCTCGGTAGAAGATGAGAAGGGTACTACTATGGATAAAAACCAACTTTTAGTTACCTAAAAAGGAAAGTAAAACCCAATCAGCCTTCGTATGAAATCAAAAATTGAAGAAACATTAAGAAGGGAAAACCTATACCGAAAGTTGTTGTTTAACATGATGCTGGTAGAAGCCTTCCTAATATAAAGAAATAGAAGGTAATGAAATGTCGATAACTTCGAGAAAAGAGAGAACGAGCCTCACAAGTTCATCCAAATCCAAGGTTGGAAGAGGAAGCCTTGAAAGACTACTATGTTGAGGAAAAGGAGGAGGAGGGATTAAATTTTATTCTCTCGTATCTAGTGCAATTGGGGGAGTCAATGACGAAGTACGACCCACAAGCTCACTTCCATAAATATCTTCAGGAAAAGAAGTAATGTCGAGATCATGATCAATAAGAGAAACCATAGGGCCTGGAATCTCTTGCTCAACAATCGTGGCAACAACATCTTTGGAGGAGGAAGCGGAAAGCTCATACTTTGGTCTTTTGGACGGGGGTTCAGTAATGGATTCAAAGAACCTTTTTCTAGCATCAGCATCAAATTGATCTAATGCATCTACAGGGGTTATACCCTCAAAAGTGGAGGAACCTAACCCAATATGAAAAAAGGATAAGAAGTCTGAAACCTACAAACGTAAGTCGCTCTGGAAAAGAAAAAACGATCTTACCCAAAGTACCCGGAAATAAGGGAGATGATGAACTAAACGAAGTGGAATCAGAGGTCAAGTGTTTGGCGCCAAAAAAATGAATAGGTGGTTGTCTTATGATCTTTTGTCCATTAGGAAGAAGACTATATTGGCAAAGTTTGTTTAAAGTTAACAAGGCCAACTGACGCCCCAACTGTTCATCCTTTTTGAAGATAACTTCGGCAGCTCTGACCTCCCCGTCCAACAAAGTTATATTCTTAGAAGCAGGATCTAAATAGAAACAAAATCAGATAAAGCATGGAAATGGCATAGTGGTTTTTCAAAACACAAAAAGCTTACCAATATCAGCAAAATTTCCTGAGATGCCAGGAGTGCACCTAATATAGAAGAATTGATATTTTCAAGGCCTAGACTTGTTGATACTATCAGTGATCAACTTTTTTACCAGGTTCGTACGTAATATGGGCAAGTCCACTCCTTTAGTAAAATGCAACAAATAACGAATGAGGTTTGGAGTGAGAGAAGCCTGACCTGATTCAAGCGCTAACAGACATAAGAGTAAAGTATAGGTGTTTGGTGAAAGCTAAATGAGAGCAATTCGCAAGTCATGCAGTAGCCTGGAGTTGAAGGTCGGAAAAGGGAAGATGCCTCCATTCCAATATAGATGGCAGTGAATGCAAATTATACTTCTAGCGACTCTTTGATGGTAGTTTAAGCAGAAGAAGGAAAGGCATCTATACCAGATATCCCAAAACTCTCAAGGATAATGTTTACCTCACCTAATGAAGCAATAAGGGACTGCTTCAAAGTAAACGACTTCTTCTTTCGTAGGGTACTAGAATCACCTGGCTTTGACTTGCTAGAGTTCTTTTTGTCAGACATAGTGTTGTCAGGTGATTGTTGACATCTAAAATTGTCGTCAACATTCGAGTTTTCCCAAAATTTAAAACAAAATGTCCAGAGCGAAAAAGTATGGGAGATGCAGTAATAATGTGCGGGAAAGTAAAGGACACTGTAACTTATAGTGATTCGGTTCAGATTGAACCTACGTCCACTTTGAAGGCTTTGCTAACTTTATTTCACTATTGTAAAAGTACAATGGAAGACAACATTACAAATGAATACAACGATTAACGATGTCCTATTAGTCCTTATTATCGAGCTTCCATGATGAGCGAGAGTAGTCGAGGAGTTCCTAAGCTCTAGAGTGAGTCAGGAAGTTCTGAGGTCTGGAAGGTGTCGAGAGGTGCCGATGTCTGGATGGTATCGGGAGTCGCTGAGGTCCGGAAGGGTCCAAGAGGTTGTCGGAGTCAAAGGGATCTGAGAGGTTGTCAGAGTCAGAAGGTTCCGAAAGGTTGTCGGAGTCGGAGGGTTCCGAGAGGTTTTCAGAGTCGGATGGGTCCGAGAGGTTGTCAGAGTCGGAGGGGTCCGAGAGGTTGTCGAAGTCGGAAGGGTCCGAGAGATTGTTGGAGGGGTCCGAGAGGTTGTCGGAGTCGGAGGGGTCTGAGAGGTTGTCCGAGTCAGAGTAGTCCGAGAAGTTATCGGAGTCGGAGGGGTCCAAGAGGTTGTTGGAGTATCCAGAAGGGAGGAGGAAGTATCCTGGAGGAAGGAGGAAGTATCCCAGAGGAAGAAGAAATTATCCTGGAGGAAGCATCCCGTAGGAAGGAGGAAGCATCCCGGAGGAAGTATCCCAGAGGAAGGAGAAATTATCCCGGAGGAAGGAGGAAGTATCCTAGAGGATGTACTACGGAGGAAGGAGGAATTATCCCGGAGGAAGGAGAAAGTATCCCAGAGGAAGGAGGAAGTATCCCGGAGGAATGAGAAAGGTGGTTGTCAGAGTCCGAAAGGTCCGAGAGGTGTCGGGAGTCGCCGAGGTCCAGGGTGTACCGAGAAAATCTAGAGTTCTGGGGTATACCGGGAAATCTAGATGTCCGAAGTGTATTGGGAAATATGGATGTCCGGAGTATACCAGGGAATTCAGAGTACGAGTGTATCAGAAGACCCGGAGGTCCGCGGTCATCTTCTTCTCCAGAGGCTATGCTGCCATTAGATGTGTCTCCAAGGTCCTCCGAAACACTCAAGCAAAGAAAATGCCAACCCTTCTAATGAATGAGCATGAGGGTATTTATAGTGGAAGGGTTAAGTGAGAGTAGGCGGGATGCTGAAGTAGTAAAAAAAGAGTGGAAAAAGGGATAAAAAGGAGTGGGATTACCAGTAATTCAAACCCCAAGTATGGGATACAAAATTTCGCATCCCAAGAGGGATGGTGAATGCATCGCATCCCAATGGGTGCGATGACGTTGCATCTGAGGGATGCGATGAGATAGCATTTGAGGGACGCAATGGGATATCATCCGATGGATGTGATGCCATCGCATCTGGTGGATGTGATGGGATCGCATCCCCAGGGATGCGATAGCATCGCATCCAGTGGATGCGATAACATTGTATCCTTATGGGATGTGACGAAGGGGGGGGGGTGATGCAAGTCGATGCTTATGTAATGCGAGGCATGGAGATGCAAGGCAAGATGATGTGAGGCGCGTTGATGCGAGGCAAGGTGATGCGAGGCATGGTGATGCGAGGCAAGGTGATGCGAGGCAAGGTGATGCGAGGCATGGTGATGTGAGGCAAGGTGATGTGAGGCACAGATGCAAAGCATGGTGATGCGTGGCACGGATACAAAGCATGGATGTGAAGCACAGATGCGCGGTATGAGTGGAGCTAAGGATGGATTCCGGAACCGACCAATGCGCATTGCGCAAGCTTTTGGAGGTGTTCAACACGCGCCGGGCGGGCAATCTTCAATGTTGATGAATCTCTCATCTGAGAAATACAACATTCTGCCAATGGCCCAACTTGAGTCTTCTAGTGCTAGAACCATGATTTGCTTTATATGATCACACGTTTCTGAGTGCATTCACTGGATCTATGACTTGTATTGTCCGAGAGCAGTTTGGCGAGACGTGATGACTATTCTTACGCGGCCCTATCTTAGCTTGATTCCTGAGGATGTTGGCAACACTTCTGCGCCGTCGAACCACACAATGGGCTGAGTCATGTGGGCCTAGACTAACTCTGGTAATCAAACCAAAATGTCGGTTAACATTTGCCTCCCAAAGTATGTTATGTGTGAATGGGACATGCTTTGAAATAAGAAAAGTATGGCGATGGCCGGATAGATCTCCGTGTTGTACTTAGCGATTTGTCGTGATCTTTCCGTTGAGTCGTATGTCAGGGAGTGCTCTGCTTCAGAGCAGTTGAAGCGCATTGTTGAAACCTATTGGTATGAATTTGGCACTCCAATATTATTGAGAGCTTTAACTCACTTGAACCTTGCCACTCGGGTTGGAACCTGTCTGATGCATCTAATTTCTGTAGATTAAAGAGATTAAACATCATTCACGGACTACCGATTGCACAAAGTGCAAACGGTTCGTTGTCGGGGCAGAATTGCGTATGCACTCACACATTTGTACGTGGTTTTGCGCGATGCGATCTGAGTTGGAACAAGTAATACAAAATTAAATTGTATGTCGTAGATCTGTGATCGCGTAATTTAGCTTTCAAAAAGTTTTCAGATCAGGAATTGATAGCTTAGTTTGCATACTTGAACCATTTAAGCATATGGGCACACCTTTGGTTAACGAATCAAGTCGGTCTGATCGGTTGAGATTTCGAAAGCGTGTATGAGAGGTCATTGTCGTGGCTTGGGCGTGCGATCGCCTAAGGTGGTTATTGAAATGTCGTTGAACCGGAGCTTGGTCGTTTGGCATGTTCCGCTGAATCACTTGGATTCATAAGCACAAAATCGTTCAATGATCCAAGTTGGTTCCAATGGTCAATGTTTTAAAAACTCAAATATGCGAACGTCGCTGTAAGGGCAATACTTGGTGTATGTCATGGCATGTAGTCATTTATATTTTCCTTCGAAGCGATGTCGAATCCAACTGCCAAACACATGTACTTTAATGGTTGGATACTTGGTGAGTATATGATTGATTGTTGAGTCGATATTGATTTGGTAGTCGGAACTTCGAAGACAAGTGAACGCGACCATAGTCGGGTTTATGATCCTGAATTCCAATCCCGAACTGCATGTTTGGAGCATGCCAATCCCAGAGTTGTATTCCTCTCTTCTCATCTCCAGACAGAAAATCCATTTAAGGTGTGGAGGATGCACAATGCAACTTTTGCACCTCGGATGTCCGAATTGTTTTTGGGTTCCTAGGAGAAAGAAGGAGAGATGTGGAAAGTGAGAGAGTTTCCGGGATTGACACTCAAGAACGTAGAGTGGTGGATTTTGGGAAACAGAAGTAGTAGTTCAAGGAGAAGTCGTCAAGTATATATGGATGCGGGATTGGACTTGTTTGTACTAGCGACTCGGATGTGCATATAGGCTCCATAGTTGAGATGTTAATTTCAGGATCCAATCTGTAACCCAATCACTATGTAGTCGCATCTCGACTCAAGCATAGAATTTGTGGTCGGTGATGGCCCTGGCGATACTTGTTGAGGCTAGAGGTTGCCATCACTTTCCAAAGTGCTTGCTTTTGTGGTATCTCAGCGCTGATGGAATGTTGGAAACTTCCGGGGACTAGACTTTGGTTCTGGATCACCTTCTCCGCGAGGTGGAGGTGCTCCTTAAAGATGGTTGCTCCGACGATCGTGGCAAAGGTAACGCCAGTGTGGGAACTGGTAGGGATCCGCCTCGGGTCCTATGACGGCCAAGCCGGTGCCTCACGAGTCCATCACTCCCCCGAAGGGCAGAGGAGGGAAAGCCAGTGGCGGGTCTGGAAGGAGGAGGTCCATGATTGGTGGAAACCCACTTAGTGCCGAATCTGTTCAGAAAAAGAAAGAAGGATGAGTAGTATCAGTTAATTATTCTTACATTGCATTTTATGTTAAGTATTTGAATGTTCGTCTTATGTTTTCTAACGTCTTGCACTTGCACAAGCGTGCTTGTTGTTACATTTAAACAAACGTGATTGGAGACTCCACCCCAGGGGTGCCCCCGGTCTAGCGGAAGTCATGCGCTGGCTCCACTCTCGAGTTTTCCTTTGTTCAGGAGTTCCGAGTCGTGCGGGGTCCATGTCAGGTTCCCTCTCTCTTGGACCTCCCAGTGGTCGTTGGTCCTAAGTCGTTAGATGGCATGGACGTCGTGAATTATTCCATTTTGGCTTTCCCATAATTCATTTGGGTCTAGAGCTTGAGGGCGTCATTTATTCGCCAAATGGTAACCGGATCCAGACCCAGTGGGTCAGATGGAGCCGCAGTGGTGGTCGGTATCACACTAGCTTGGATGATGGGCTGCCCCCAAGTTTGGAGACTTGGGAACGAAACGATTTATGCTTAGTCTCATCGTTGGTTCAAGATTCAACAGGTACCCAAATCCGGACCTGATGGGTCAGATGGAGCCGCGGGAGTGGTCCGTTTCACAATAGATTGGCTGATGGCTGCCCCCAGTCTGGAGTTTTTGGAACGAAATGATTTATACTCGGCCTCATCGTTGATTCGAGACTCAAGTGGTGTTATTTATATTCGGTCTCATCGTTGATTCGAGACCCGAGTGGTGTTATTTATACTCGGTCTTGTTGTTGA
Organism: Allium sativum; assembly: GCA_030737875.1. Lineage (NCBI taxonomy): Eukaryota > Viridiplantae > Streptophyta > Magnoliopsida > Asparagales > Amaryllidaceae > Allium > Allium sativum. Next base: position 282,864,245 of record CM060919.1, on the reverse strand, counting down.
TTCAAGACTCGAGTGGCGGTACCGGCTCTCGTTCTCGGGGTGTCGATCCGGTGTTTGTGTGTTGATCCCTAGCGCCAGGTGGTGCTGCGAACGGCTCCGATAGTGCTAGGAATTTGGCTTCATGCCATTCTCCCCGTACGGTGGGTTCACTCCCTAAAAGGTCACTCCGTAGTGGCGGGGAAGATGTTTGCGGTGAGGATGCAGGAACTGGTGAAGGGCTGGTACCCCTCGGGTCTGTCCTTGAGTGGACCTCTGATAGCACTTCCGGTCGTACCCCTAGTTAACTCGAGGGTTGCTGGAGCTCAGAAGGAGGAAGACAGTTACGACGCGACGAAGAGAAGGTATCTATTAGAGGAGAGGATTTTCTTTCCATCCCTGTTTCGTCTCCGATAAGGGAGGCAAATGTGGGAATGAGTCGCGAGCCGGTACCTTTGATGATGACCTCTAAGCTCCCTATGTTGTAGAGGGCGGTTGCAGGACTAGTGGAGGACTGGCGCCCCCGGGTCTGCTCCCGAGCGTGCCCTCAACTATCTGGATGGTGGTCGGAGCATCATATGGAAGGAAATGGCCAAGGCACAACGAAGAGGAGGCATTCTTTGGAGAAGAAATATTTCTTTCCATTCCCGTTTCGCCTCCGATGAGGGAGGTGAGAATAAGTTGTAAACCGGCATTTCTACAATGGAAGTTGTGGTCCCAAGTGCTCGAGTATCATGACTCGGTGTTGCATTCAGGGTTGAGTTGGTTGAAACCCCTCTCTCGAGATACTCGAGTCAGACTGAGTTCTAGGAGACGATCTCGATGCATTTATTTGTCGGTTGAGGTCCCGGTTAGTTGGGATATTTGATAAGCATTGAGTGCTCGGAGATCCCATGCGGTGGACCCTATTGGTACTGCTCGAGGTGACCCTTGCTGATGAGTTTCTCGATGTTGTCCTACAAGTGATGACATCTATTTGTGTTGTGCGTGGAACCGACAGTATTCTATAAAGTCCTTTGGTGCACTCATTGGACCCTTAGGCCTTGGACTTTTGTAGGACAGGACACTGCAAGTAGCGAGATAGATGTTCTCGGGGGTGCCTCGAGAGGAGTGTAGTTGCGAAAAGATGGAAGTTGAAGACGCTTCCTCTTATTGTAGCGACTACCTTTGATGTTACCGGCGTGAGCCAGATTGCACCGAATGATGGGGTTAAAGTCATTGGAGCTCAGGGCTTCGTCTCAAGGCAAGATGTTGTGGTGAGAAGCTCGATTCCTTTAAGCTAACTCTTGGCATAGGAAGTAGTTGGCAATCTCGTAGAAGATCTCCCTAATCTTCAGTTGCTTTTGATCGATCCATGCTCTGAATTCAGAATCAAGTAGTACGCCCTTCGTAAGCTGGACGAGTATGGTTCTAGGGGTAGGTTCCTCGACTTCGGCCAAGGCGGTGTTGAATCTTTTGAGGTAGCTTTTGAGAGTTTCACTAGTGCCTTGGTAAATGTTCGAGATTGAGAGGATGTCCTTGGGCATTACGACGTGCATCTTGGATTGTACGACCAAACCCTGGTGAGTTGGTCGAAAGTTGAGATATTTCCCGGCGGGAGTCGAGAGAACTATGATAGAGCCATGTCTTAGATAAGGATTGCACTTTACAACATTGGTAGCGTGTGATGAATCCATATGTCATTCGTAGTTGTTAATAAAGTTTGGAGGATCAGAGTTCCCTGAGTAATAAGTGAGTTTTAGGATGTTGAAGTGCTTATGCCATTCGACATTAAGGATAGCTGGAGTAAAAGGGTTATGCCTGGTTTTCCAGACATCGTTATTGTGCCCCCGTGATTCCCTCATGATCCTACGGATCATGTCGGCGAGAATTAGAGTTTGGGTTCCTGGCGTATGGTGTTGGTCGTGATCCAGTTGAGGTGTTTGGAGCCTAGGGCATCTTCTCGAAGGAAGGTCTTTATCATTTTGTGAGTCTCCAACCTCGATTGCATGATTCCATGGAGGTTAGTCGAGGTCAACTTGGGCCCATTTGGATGCTAGAAGCGTTGGCGACAAGTCTGTGCTCGTGGTAGTCTGAGTCTGCCTAGTGGGGACTCGAGCGCTATTCCCTCGGTCGAGATTAGGTTCGAGTTGGGAACAGTCAGGATGATGCGTTTCCTCTCTGATGGTGATACCGACATTGCCGAGGTTTATTCTATGACGAGGGCTTCGGTTGTCGGGGAGAGAGACGGAAGTGAAGCTAGAGAGAGACACGATTTGGAGGAGGCTGGATGCTCCTACTTGTCTAGAAATGGGCGATGTCTCGTTAAGCGTGCTATTGGATTCGTTGGGTCAACTCCTTGTTTTCCCAAAATTGGGCTTCAAGCTATCGCTCGGTTTCTTCCAGTCTATGGGTAAACACGAGAGGATGCGCTTGGGTGACTGGGGCCGGAGGTAGTGCCATGACAACAATGGATGAGATGTCGGAAAGAGGTCGTTGATGGACCAGAGTTCCTTAATTATCATTAGATGGTCTGCCAAGGATAGATTTTCCGTTGATCGCCATTGTTGAGAAGTTTGCTCAGTGGCCAAGATGGAATCCGAATAGCACAAACAAACTTGTAGTCAAGAATAGGTGGGAAAAGTCGACTTCGTCGAGTTTGAGCGATGGTATTGGTTGACGGAGGCTGAGTGCCTAAGTTTTCCGGAAGGCGGAGAATGTCTCGTTGAGTATATCGTTAAAGTCGTTGTGTCAATCCGATGTTCTGGTGGATTTGGTCAACAAGGCATCGTTGAGTCCTGCCCATCTTTCTTGATGTTTCGTCGAATTGGGCTCGATCAACGAATGCGTCGAAGTTGGGAGCATTAAGGTTGGTCGGAGCTTCAAGGAGTCGAGGCTGAGGAGAAAATTCCGAATCAGGATCGATAGTGGAAGGACCAACCATGCGGTTCTTTCCTTTATTCACCATTGTCGACAGGCTTGGTCCGTTAGCCTAAGAAAACTTAAGTAGCTGTAACACCCCACCTCCGCTAGGGTCACTCACAAAGGGAATGCACTAGGTTTGGTGAAGCATTATCGAGGTAAACATGCACAGAAATATTACAAGACAGAACATATATATATATATAAAACAGCGGAAGTAAAACAAATTTCATTACCTTATAAAATAAGGTCTAAAGCCTTTTACATCAGAGTACATCAAAACCTGTCTTGCAATAATAAAGAAGCATAAAACCATTTCATAAATTATTCCCCAAGTAAAACAGTAAAGTAGCCATAGCCAAGAAAAGTCCAAGCCATGCGTGATGATCACCAGGCAGAAGAAGTCCAAACTAACAATAACATTTCCTCCCTATGAGCTGGGGGGGGGGGGAAACGGAAGACAAGAGGCGAAACAAAACGGGGTCAGTCATAAAGACTGGTAAGCCCTATCTACTATCAGTATATAAACTAGTAAAGTTAACTGGCATGAGGAACTGAGATGAACATAAGTATGATGACAAGATAGATAAGCTAAACCAAAATAACAGGATAAACTACGGTGTCAAGATAAATCAAGGTATCACATTGTCAGGTTTCTATCAAGTATACTATCCCAAGGTATCTATCCTGTATAACATCCCACGGTATCTATCATGTATATTTCCCCTGGTTCTAACATGTACATTTGCTCTGCACCTCTCGTACTAGTATCCCAACCCGCGTCATGTGTTAACTATGAATGTCCCTTGCCCAATGTCACATAATGGTCCATGTCAACCTAATATATAGCATATGTAGGTTTTCCCAACTCGTATGTTTCTTTCCATGTATAAGTTCAGTCCTTTGCCGTAGGCCATACGGGCTTTCCCATGTAAACGTTTTATCCTTGAAGTTAATTTGGACTGCTACCCTTGATCTAGTTATGTTTTCTTACCATGAACTATCGCGTGTCCACTTAGGATTTATGCCACCTAGGACCACTAGGGATTATGCTACCTAACGAACGTTTCGTGTCTCGGTTTGGGTTCAGCCACCTAGGGCCACTAGGGATTATGCCACCCGTCAACCGCGCCCTTTATCCCACGTATGTATCGTGAATCGTTTTCCATGTCTAGATGCACATGTTCCTCGATGTGCCATCCGAGTTCCGTGCCAAGGCAAATCAAGAAATACGGAACTCGGTCGGGAGCTTTAAGTCGTCTGCTGATGCAGATATCAAGGTCTGGTTTTGTTCCCGTGGCTATGGTCCCACGTGACCCCTCCCTCAACTACTGAAAGGCAATCCAAGAAAAATCATGTATGAGAACTACACTAAGGCCCATCGATGCCCACTTCCAGATAGCCAACCTCACCCATAACTTGATAGCTAGTATATGGTCTTTTGGGAGTTCCCTGCCTTTCCGTACGTACACGATTGACTAAAGATGGAAGGTAGTCAGCGACATGCTATCCCGGGGCAAAATCAAGTATCGTCGACTCCACGCTAATCCATCCCAGTCTTTAGGTCGCTCGCATAGCAACCAAGGCATACTCTTGGCTCTTCTACCGCAGACCTTAACCCCTGTGAGGCCGGGTTTCATGGACCACTCGCCACCTCACAGAGGGATACCAAGAGTACCCTCACGTTCCCCAAAGCTTTCACTTCGTCACCCAGTTCGCTGGAGCTTTTATCCTAGTCAGATAACTTGCTCCTCCTCGTATACTAAGCGATGACCTACCGTACCAGGTTACTCATCTCTTTATGAACTAGTCCCATGTCCTTAGCTAATAATTATTACTTAGTTACCCTTAACTAAGGTTTACCACTTAGCCCCTCTTTCCGCTATCCTTGTTAACTACGATTTCCAACCTAGTCCTTTGAGCTAGGGTTTTGTCAAATGAGTTAAGTGTTGTTATCCAAGTTCGTGACTTGACCCGCCTACAAATCATGTCAAGATTGGCTAAGTACTCAAGTTCAAGGCTTAGCCATACAAGTTGGTTAAGTGTACCAAGAAGCTCATGACTTAACCCTATCAAGTCAAATTGGTTAAGTATTTATTTGCCTTAACCCTATCAGATTTTCATGTTAGATTGATTAAGCATGGATTATCTTAATCCCATCAGATTATCGAGTCGGATTGGTTAAGTACGGGTTAGCTTAACCCCATCCACTAATCGTATTACAATGGTTAAGCCTAATCTTAAAAGGTCTTGTGACTTAACCCTTATCAGGTCCACCTATTAGATTGGTTAAGTATAGGTTACTTAACCTCATCAAATCATCATGTATAATTGGTTAGGTATAAGTTACTTAACCCCATTAAATTATCATGTTAAATTGGTTAAGTATTGGTTACTTAACCCCATTGAATAACCAAGTTTAGATTGGTTAAGTGTTTTAACTTAACCCCATTGAATTCCCGTGTTTAGATTAGTTAAGTATAGATTACTTAACCCCATCCAATTACCGTGTTTAGATTAGTTAAGTCTGAGTTACTTAACCCCATCTAATTACCGTGTTTAGATTAGTTAAGTCTTAGTTACTTAACCCCATCTAATTACCGTGTTTAGATTAGTTAAGCGTAAATTACTTAACCCCATCCCCTAACTGTCTTGTATGGTTAAGTGTCATTAAGAAATCAAGCCCGGTCCCACTTAACCTACCCATTTGTGTCATATCGGTTAAGTGTCATTAGTCAAATTTACTTAACCTTATCATGTGGCATCAATTTAATTAATGCACTCTCAACCTCTCACATTAGACTTTGTTGTGGTTACTAGTTAAGCCGGGCGGGTCTGGGTAGATTTACACCACAACCTAGTCTAACCTCGGGTCTTAAGCGCGACATGACCAACTTCTCACATTAGATCCTATTGTTTGTAGCCACTAGTTAAGCCGGGCGGGTCCGGGTAGATTTATGCTACAAACTCAACCCAACCTCGAGTTGGCCATTTTCATGTTTGGTCTAGTGTCTTGTTACACTTACAACCCATACGTGTCAAGTTTCCAAGTCCCATGCTCATAGCCAAAGTTACATGTTGTCACGTTTATACCAACTTACCCAAATCATGTTTCATGTCATTAAAGTTTCCCCATAACCTAACCCCAACGCTTTTAAACTCGCATATACATTCACAACAACGCATAATGGATTTAAAGAAGGAACTTGGCAAAGGCATGACAAAAAGGGTATAAGGCCACAAGTTAAACATGGTGGAAATGAGGCATAAATGTGCTCACAAACTTGCATGTTACATTGTCAAGCCTCAAAAACATGCATAACATTCAAACTTGGCAAATAGGTGATACATGGTCATAAATGACATGAAATGATGACAAGTAACTCGCATATAACATCACATATTTGATGACTTCATATGCAAGTTAACCTAAAGGTTATGAGGGTTCTCATGTTGCATAATGCAACATTTCAACATAAAGGTTATATCTTTTAACCCACAAGATCAAGGTAATGACTTTATAGACTTGCATAACATGATAGCATGTATCATACTTAATGATCAAACCCAAACTTGCAACATTCATTTAACTTTATAGTTAATATCTAAGAGTAGGAGGGGGCTTACAATGCTATGAAGGCACAAATCAACATATAAAACAAAGATTGAGACGAAGCCATTCATGCTATCACCCAAAAACCCCAAAAGAACAAGCTCCAAATGAAACCCTTGAGCAAATATCAATAAAAATCCTTGCTTTGAAGAAGAAAGGTTTCAACTTTGGCTTTGAATGAAGCTTATGAGCTCTCATGCAAGATCCTTGCTTTTTGGTCAAGAAAAGGTTGCAACTTTGGCTAGAATGCAACTTATGAACTCTCATACAAACATGAAATCACTCAAATGATCATAGAATCTCTCATGAATGAAGAAAAGAGGCTCCTTTACTTTGAAACTAGCTTAGAACACTTAAGCTATCATGAAGAAGAAGATAGAGGCCATGGGTTGAAGTGGAGGCCATGATGAGGAATCATTTTGGCATAGTTTAGTTGTAGGATCAATTTATGAGGGTTTTAGGAGAGGGTTAGGGGTCTTTTTATAGAAGACTAGGATAGTTTTAGCCATAGGATAAACCCTAGAACCAATCCTAGCCTTTAAAGCATGTCTTGGGGAAGAAGTCACATGTAGGAACCATTTAGGGCCTTTAGATTAAAGCTGAACCATGAGAACCATTCAAATGCAAAATCTGCATTCGAGCGAATCGGCCCACGGGTTGACAGCCAAACACACTGGATTAACCCCTAGTCGACCCAGCGGGCTCGGGTCGACCTAAAAAATCGGCCGGTTCGGTTATTCCCCTCTCCCAATTCGCTGTTTTGAACATTTTTGCATATTTATTTATTAAATTTTCAATTATATATATATATATATCAATATATATATATATTTCTCTGCGCAACCCATTTCACTTAATTAAGTATACTTTAATTTGTGAATTTTTATGTTCAAATTACGGGGTGTTACATTCTCCCCTCCTTAAAGGATTTCGTCCCCGAAATCTCTAAGTCAAGAAGAACGTATCCTACCAACCAAACAACCATCTACTCAAACCATCAAACACTGGCATCATTGTCCTTAGACGATTTCTAATGCCATATGAACATATGCAGAACGTGTGTGTATATGCTCCTTAGCTAATGCTAATGATCAGGCCTGAATGATCTTTCTAATGCAAAATATGTTTAGTGCCATGAGTCCAACATGTATGCGAATAGTCCTAGTCATATAGTACTATATGCGTGCACAAACATTCATTCATATGCAACATCCGCATGATAACACATTCAATTTCATCCATAAACAAGTATAAATACTCGTGCATATGCAACATGAAACGTGACCGCGTCAATCTAGTATCTAATGTGTATTCGCGCATCCACGAGCAACCACTTGCAACCATTTGCAACCATATCAATCATAACATGTTTCAAATACATGTTTACATCCATAGAGTTCTATCTAAGGTTCCCAAGATAAGATCGAGGAGATAAACAAGACAAACTCCTTACGGGGTTTGTAACAGAAATAGGACCGAGAGGATATCCACCAAGCGATAGCATGCAAGTAAGCTCTACAGGTGAACCAAGGATCAAAGATACACTCTTAAAAAGAGACATGATGCGCGCGTCTGAGCCGCATTTCCACGAACTTAATTCCATTGTGCCTTGACCGCCTTTGACTTCATGGTTTCGTAGCTCCTTGATTCCTATTTCCAAGGTATGAGTCGGAACTCTTTTCACTGTCGCCTCTCGTTCCACTTTCATTTATTCTTTCCCTAGTATACTTGGCTCAACCATATCTACGTACTCATGCAAGCTCTCCAAAATTCACTAGTGAATTCTGGATCTCGTTTACCAATGCCAATTTATGTTACCACGTGCACTTACTAGGGTGATTCCTATAACCCATGCTTAAGCGGAATGAACCATCCGTCTTATTGGCGGACGTTACTCGATTGGATCAGAGATTTCCGATAAATGCATCAAGATATTCTAGGTAACTAACCATGACAGAACCTAAAAGGTTACACGAGACTTCGAAGGTATTACCAAAGCAAGCCAAGAGTCTGACTGCCCTCTTTTCAAAACCGAGAATGGTATCCCTTACTGGATAACCACTTTACTCCTAGAATCCATCCATAGCTCAACAATAGAAGTATTGCTTCTAATCTCAACACTTGGCATAGACGTTCTCAAATCCAACAAGTCATGAATAAATGGACCGACTCTCCAACCAGATTTTGGGACAAAAACTGGGATCCTCTACCATGCTAGTACTAAGGTGCAGAGACTCAACTATCCAAGCAGACTTAAATGATACGATGGTCAAGACAAAGTCTGGACGGGATGATAGAAAAGAAAGACTAAACCTTTACCAGAAACGGTACCATTTCTTTTAGGTACCCTAGAAATGGGAGCGTACAATTGCCCTCTCCGATGATCTTGTCCTTGTCCTCCTTGATGGACTAAGCCATAACAACAGTTGCTTATCCTTAAGCTCGCGTCCTTTATCCTTGTTCTTATTATCCCTTCGTATAACTTCGGTAACCGGTCTCTCGAGAACTTCCTCCATCGCACGGGAAAACACTTACGTAGCTAGACAAGGATTAGTCGCAGTTAAAACTACTGTGACTCCAGATGGAGGAAAGAAAGGGAAAAGAGATTCGATCAAGGGAACAAAGGATAGTGCTAATGGCTTTTGGGGAATAGCCTTTAAAAACTTTTCTTGAAAAATGCTTCTTTGTAAACGGTTTCTCAAATAGTTTTCAGAAGGTTTTTAAAAACTTTTGCCCAGTCTGGTAACCTTCTGCTCTGATACCAAATGTAACACCCCACCTCCGCTAGGGTCACTCACAAAGGGAATGCACTAGGTTTGGTGAAGCATTATCGAGGTAAACATGCACAGAAATATTACAAGACAGAACATATATATATAAAACAGCGGAAGTAAAACAAATTTCATTACCTTATAAAATAAGGTCTAAAGCCTTTTACATCAGAATACATCAAAACCTGTCTTGCAATAATAAAGAAGCATAAAACCATTTCATAAATTATTCCCCAAGTAAAACAGTAAAGTAGCCATAGCCAAGAAAAGTCCAAGCCATGCGTGATGACCTCCAGGCAGAAGAAGTCCAAACTAATAATAGCATTTCCTCCCTGTGACCTGGGGGGGGGGGAACGGAAGACAAGAGGCGAAACAAAACGGGGTCAGTCATAAAGACTGGTAAGCCCTATCTACTATCAGTATATAAACTAGTAAAGTTAACTGGCATGAGGAACTGAGATGAACATAAGTATGATGACAAGATAGATAAGCTAAACCAAAATAACAGGATAAACTACGGTGTCAAGATAAATCAAGGTATCACATTGTCAGGTTTCTATCAAGTATACTATCCCAAGGTATCTATCCTGTATAACATCCCACGGTATCTATCATGTATATTTCCCCTGGTTCTAACATGTACATTTGCTCTGCACCTCTCGTACTAGTATCCCAACCCGCGTCATGTGTTAACTATGAATGTCCCTTGCCCAATGTCACATAATGGTCCATGTCAACCTAATATATAGCATATGTAGGTTTTCCCAACTCGTATGTTTCTTTCCATGTATAAGTTCAGTCCTTTGCCGTAGGCCATACGGGCTTTCCCATGTAAACGTTTTATCCTTGAAGTTAATTTGGACTGCTACCCTTGATCTAGTTATGTTTTCTTACCATGAACTATCGCGTGTCCACTTAGGATTTATGCCACCTAGGACCACTAGGGATTATGCTACCTAACGAACGTTTCGTGTCTCGGTTTGGGTTCAGCCACCTAGGGCCACTAGGGATTATGCCACCCGTCAACCGCGCCCTTTATCCCACGTATGTATCGTGAATCGTTTTCCATGTCTAGATGCACATGTTCCTCGATGTGCCATCCGAGTTCCGTGCCAAGGCAAATCAAGAAATACGGAACTCGGTCGGGAGCTTTAAGTCGTCTGCTGATGCTGATATCAAAGTCTGTTTTTGTTCCCGTGGCTATGGTCCCACGTGACCCCTCCCTCAACTACTGAAAGGCAATCCAAGAAAAATCATGTATGAGAACTACACTAAGGCCCATCGATGCCCACTTCCAGATAGCCAACCTCACCCATAACTTGATAGCTAGTATATGGTCTTTTGGGAGTTCCCTGCCTTTCCGTACGTACACGATTGACTAAAGATGGTAGGTAGTCAGCGACATGCTATCCCGGGGCAAAATCAAGTATCGTCGACTCCACGCTAATCCATCCCAGTCTTTAGGTCGCTCGCATAGCAACCAAGGCATACTCTTGGCTCTTCTACCGCAGACCTTAACCCCTGTGAGGCCGGGTTTCATGGACCACTCGCCACCTCACAGAGGGATACCAAGAGTACCCTCACGTTCCCCGAAGCTTTCACTTCGTCACCCAGTTCGCTGGAGCTTTTATCCTAGTCAGATAACTTGCTCCTCCTCGTATACTAAGCGATGACCTACCGTACCAGGTTACTCATCTCTTTATGAACTAGTCCCATGTCCTTAGCTAAGAATTATTACTTAGTTACCCTTAACTAAGGTTTACCACTTAGCCCCTCTTTCCGCTATCCTTGTTAACTACGATTTCCAACCTAGTCCTTTGAGCTAGGGTTTTGTCAAATGAGTTAAGTGTTGTTATCCAAGTTCGTGACTTGACCCGCCTACAAATCATGTCAAGATTGGCTAAGTACTCAAGTTCAAGGCTTAGCCATACAAGTTGGTTAAGTGTACCAAGAAGCTCATGACTTAACCCTATCAAGTCAAATTGGTTAAGTATTTATTTGCCTTAACCCTATCAGATTTTCATGTTAGATTGATTAAGCATGGATTATCTTAATCCCATCAGATTATCGAGTCGGATTGGTTAAGTATGGGTTAGCTTAACCCCATCCACTAATCGTATTACAATGGTTAAGCCTAATCTTAAAAGGTCTTGTGACTTAACCCTTATCAGGTCCACCTATTAGATTGGTTAAGTATAGGTTACTTAACCTCATCAAATCATCATGTATAATTGGTTAGGTATAAGTTACTTAACCCCATTAAATTATCATGTTAAATTGGTTAAGTATTGGTTACTTAACCCCATTGAATAACCAAGTTTAGATTGGTTAAGTGTTTTAACTTAACCCCATTGAATTCCCGTGTTTAGATTAGTTAAGTATAGATTACTTAACCCCATCCAATTACCGTGTTTAGATTAGTTAAGTCTGAGTTACTTAACCCCATCTAATTACCGTGTTTAGATTAGTTAAGTCTTAGTTACTTAACCCCATCTAATTACCGTGTTTAGATTAGTTAAGCGTAAATTACTTAACCCCATCCCCTAACTGTCTTGTATGGTTAAGTGTCATTAAGAAATCAAGCCCGGTCCCACTTAACCTACCCATTTGTGTCATATCGGTTAAGTGTCATTAGTCAAATTTACTTAACCTTATCATGTGGCATCAATTTAATTAATGCACTCTCAACCTCTCACATTAGACTTTGTTGTGGTTACTAGTTAAGCCGGGCGGGTCCGGGTAGATTTACACCACAACCTAGTCTAACCTCGGGTCTTAAGCGCGACATGACCAACTTCTCACATTAGATCCTATTGTTTGTAGCCACTAGTTAAGCCGGGCGGGTCCGGGTAGATTTATGCTACAAACTCAACCCAACCTCGAGTTGGCCATTTTCATGTTTGGTCTAGTGTCTTGTTACACTTACAACCCATACGTGTCAAGTTTCCAAGTCCCATGCTCATAGCCAAAGTTACATGTTGTCACGTTTATACCAACTTACCCAAATCATGTTTCATGTCATTAAAGTTTCCCCATAACCTAACCCCAACGCTTTTAAACTCGCATATACATTCACAACAACGCATAATGGATTTAAAGAAGGAACTTGGCAAAGGCATGACAAAAAGGGTATAAGGCCACAAGTTAAACATGGTGGAAATGAGGCATAAATGTGCTCACAAACTTGCATGTTACATTGTCAAGCCTCAAAAACATGCATAACATTCAAACTTGGCAAATAGGTGATACATGGTCATAGATGACATGAAATGATGACAAGTAACTCGCATATAACATCACATATTTGATGACTTCATATGCAAGTTAACCTAAAGGTTATGAGGGTTCTCATGTTGCATAATGCAACATTTCAACATAAAGGTTATAGCTTTTAACCCACAAGATCAAGGTAATGACTTTATAGACTTGCATAACATGATAGCATGTATCATACTTAATGATCAAACCCAAACTTGCAACATTCATTTAACTTTATAGTTAATATCTAAGAGTAGGAGGGGGCTTACAATGCTATGAAGGCACAAATCAACATATAAAACAAAGATTGAGACGAAGCCATTCATGCTATCACCCAAAAACCCCAAAAGAACAAGCTCCAAATGAAACCCTTGAGCAAATATCAATAAAAATCCTTGCTTTGAAGAAGAAAGGTTTCAACTTTGGCTTTGAATGAAGCTTATGAGCTCTCATGCAAGATCCTTGCTTTTTGGTCAAGAAAAGGTTGCAACTTTGGCTAGAATGCAACTTATGAACTCTCATACAAACATGAAATCACTCAAATGATCATAGAATCTCTCATGAATGAAGAAAAGAGGCTCCTTTACTTTGAAACTAGCTTAGAACACTTAAGCTATCATGAAGAAGAAGATAGAGGCCATGGGTTGAAGTGGAGGCCATGATGAGGAATCATTTTGGCATAGTTTAGTTGTAGGATCAATTTATGAGGGTTTTAGGAGAGGGTTAGGGGTCTTTTTATAGAAGACTAGGATAGTTTTAGCCATAGGATAAACCCTAGAACCAATCCTAGCCTTTAAAGCATGTCTTGGGGAAGAAGTCACATGTAGGAACCATTTAGGGCCTTTAGATTAAAGCTGAACCATGAGAACCATTCAAATGCAAAATCTGCATTCGAGCGAATCGGCCCACGGGTTGACAGCCAAACACCCTGGATTAACCCCTAGTCGACCCAGCGGGCTCGGGTCGACCTAAAAAATCGGCCGGTTCGGTTATTCCCCTCTCCCAATTCGCTGTTTTGAACATTTTTGCATATTTATTTATTAAATTTTCAATTATATATATATATATATCAATATATATATATATTTCTCTGCGCAACCCATTTCATTTAATTAAGTATACTTTAATTTGTGAATTTTTATGTTCACATTACGGGGTGTTACATTCTCCCCTCCTTAAAGGATTTCGTCCCCGAAATCTCTAAGTCAAGAAGAACGTATCCTACCAACCAAACAACCATCTACTCAAACCATCAAACACTGGCATCATTGTCCTTAGACGATTTCTAATGCCATATGAACATATGCAGAACGTGTGTGTATATGCTCCTTAGCTAATGCTAATGATCAGGCCTGAATGATCTTTCTAATGCAAAATATGTTTAGTGCCATGAGTCCAACATGTATGCGAATAGTCCTAGTCATATAGTACTATATGCGTGCACAAACATTCATTCATATGCAACATCCGCATGATAACACATTCAATTTCATCCATAAACAAGTATAAATACTCGTGCATATGCAACATGAAACGTGACCGCGTCAATCTAGTATCTAATGTGTATTCGCGCATCCACGAGCAACCACTTGCAACCATTTGCAACCATATCAATCATAACATGTTTCAAATACATGTTTACATCCATAGAGTTCTATCTAAGGTTCCCAAGATAAGATCGAGGAGATAAACAAGACAAACTCCTTACGGGGTTTGTAACAGAAATAGGACCGAGAGGATATCCACCAAGCGATAGCATGCAAGTAAGCTCTACAGGTGAACCAAGGATCAAAGATACACTCTTAAAAAGAGACATGATGCGCGCGTCTGAGCCGCATTTCCACGAACTTAATTCCATTGTGCCTTGACCGCCTTTGACTTCATGGTTTCGTAGCTCCTTGATTCCTATTTCCAAGGTATGAGTCGGAACTCTTTTCACTGTCGCCTCTCGTTCCACTTTCATTTATTCTTTCCCTAGTATACTTGGCTCAACCATATCTACGTACTCATGCAAGCTCTCCAAAATTCACTAGTGAATTCTGGATCTCGTTTACCAATGCCAATTTATGTTACCACGTGCACTTACTAGGGTGATTCCTATAACCCATGCTTAAGCGGAATGAACCATCCGTCTTATTGGCGGACGTTACTCGATTGGATCAGAGATTTCCGATAAATGCATCAAGAGATTCTAGGTAACTAACCATGACAGAACCTAAAAGGTTACACGAGACTTCGAAGGTATTACCAAAGCAAGCCAAGAGTCTGACTGCCCTCTTTTCAAAACCGAGAATGGTATCCCTTACTGGATAACCACTTTACTCCTAGAATCCATCCATAGCTCAACAATAGAAGTATTGCTTCTAATCTCAACACTTGGCATAGACGTTCTCAAATCCAACAAGTCATGAATAAATGGACCGACTCTCCAACCAGATTTTGGGACAAAAACTGGGATCCTCTACCATGCTAGTACTAAGGTGCAGAGACTCAACTATCCAAGCAGACTTAAATGATACGATGGTCAAGACAAAGTCTGGACGGGATGATAGAAAAGAAAGACTAAACCTTTACCAGAAACAGTACCATTTCTTTTAGGTACCCTAGAAATGGGAGCGTACAATTGCCCTCTCCGATGATCTTGTCCTTGTCCTCCTTGATGGACTAAGCCATAACAACAGTTGCTTATCCTTAAGCTCGCGTCCTTTATCCTTGTTCTTATTATCCCTTCGTATAACTTCGGTAACCGGTCTCTCGAGAACTTCCTCCATCGCACGGGAAAACACTTACGTAGCTAGACAAGGATTAGTCGCAGTTAAAACTACTGTGACTCCAGATGGAGGAAAGAAAGGGAAAAGAGATTCGATCAAGGGAACAAAGGATAGTGCTAATGGCTTTTGGGGAATAGCCTTTAAAAACTTTTCTTGAAAAATGCTTCTTTGTAAACGGTTTCTCAAATAGTTTTCAGAAGGTTTTTAAAAACTTTTGCCCAGTCTGGTAACCTTCTGCTCTGATACCAAATGTAACACCCCACCTCCGCTAGGGTCACTCACAAAGGGAATGCACTAGGTTTGGTGAAGCATTATCGAGGTAAACATGCACAGAAATATTACAAGACAGAACATATATATATAAAACAGCGGAAGTAAAACAAATTTCATTACCTTATAAAATAAGGTCTAAAGCCTTTTACATCAGAATACATCAAAACCTGTATTGCAATAATAAAGAAGCATAAAACCATTTCATAAATTATTCCCCAAGTAAAACAGTAAAGTAGCCATAGCCAAGAAAAGTCCAAGCCATGCGTGATGACCTCCAGGCAGAAGAAGTCCAAACTAATAATAGCATTTCCTCCCTGTGACCTGGGGGGGGGGGAACGGAAGACAAGAGGCGAAACAAAACGGGGTCAGTCATAAAGACTGGTAAGCCCTATCTACTATCAGTATATAAACTAGTAAAGTTAACTGGCATGAGGAACTGAGATGAACATAAGTAGGATGACAAGATAGATAAGCTAAACCAAAATAACAAGATAAACTACGGTGTCAAGATAAATCAAGGTATTACATTGTCAGGTTTCTATCAAGTATACTATCCCAAGGTATCTATCCTGTATAACATCCCACGGTATCTATCATGTATATTTCCCCTGGTTCTAACATGTACATTTGCTCTGCACCTCTCGTACTAGTATCCCAACCCGCGTCATGTGTTAACTATGAATGTCCCTTGCCCAATGTCACGTAATGGTCCATGTCAACCTAATATATAGCATATGTAGGTTTTCCCAACTCGTATGTTTCTTTCCATGTATAAGTTCAGTCCTTTGCCGTAGGCCATACGGGCTTTCCCATGTAAACGTTTTATCCTTGAAGTTAATTTGGACTGCTACCCTTGATCTAGTTATGTTTTCTTACCATGAACTATCGCGTGTCCACTTAGGATTTATGCCACCTAGGACCACTAGGGATTATGCTACCTAACGAACGTTTCGTGTCTCGGTTTGGGTTCAGCCACCTAGGGCCACTAGGGATTATGCCACCCGTCAACCGCGCCCTTTATCCCACGTATGTATCGTGAATCGTTTTCCATGTCTAGATGCACATGTTCCTCGATGTGCCATCCGAGTTCCGTGCCAGGGCAAATCAAGAAATACGGAACTCGGTCGGGAGCTTTAAGTCGTCTGCTGATGCAGATATCAAGGTCTGTTTTTGTTCCCGTGGCTATAGTCCCACGTGACCCCTCCCTCAACTACTGAAAGGCAATCCAAGAAAAATCATGTATGAGAACTACACTAAGGCCCATCGATGCCCACTTCCAGATAGCCAACCTCACCCATAACTTGATAGCTAGTATATGGTCTTTTGGGAGTTCCCTGCCTTTCCGTACGTACACGATTGACTAAAGATGGTAGGTAGTCGGCGACATGCTATCCCGGGGCAAAATCAAGTATCGTCGACTCCACGCTAATCCATCCCAGTCTTTAGGTCGCTCGCATAGCAACCAAGGCATACTCTTGGCTCTTCTACCGCAGACCTTAACCCCTGTGAGGCCGGGTTTCATGGACCACTCGCCACCTCACAGAGGGATACCAAGAGTACCCTCACGTTCCCCGAAGCTTTCACTTCGTCACCCAGTTCGCTGGAGCTTCTATCCTAGTCAGATAACTTGCTCCTCCTCGTATACTAAGCGATGACCTACCGTACCAGGTTACTCATCTCTTTATGAACTAGTCCCATGTCCTTAGCTAAGAATTATTACTTAGTTACCCTTAACTAAGGTTTACCACTTAGCCCCTCTTTCCGCTATCCTTGTTAACTACGATTTCCAACCTAGTCCTTTGAGCTAGGGTTTTGTCAAATAGGTTAAGTGTTGTTATCCAAGTTCGTGACTTGACCCGCCTACAAATCATGTCAAGATTGGCTAAGTACTCAAGTTCAAGGCTTAGCCATACAAGTTGGTTAAGTGTACCAAGAAGCTCATGACTTAACCCTATCAAGTCAAATTGGTTAAGTATTTATTTGCCTTAACCCTATCAGATTTTCATGTAAGATTGATTAAGCATGGATTATCTTAATCCCATCAGATTATCGAGTCGGATTGGTTAAGTATGGGTTAGCTTAACCCCATCCACTAATCGTATTACAATGGTTAAGCCTAATCTTAAAAGGTCTTGTGACTTAACCCTTATCAGGTCCACCTATTAGATTGGTTAAGTATAGGTTACTTAACCTCATCAAATCATCACGTATAATTGGTTAGGTATAAGTTACTTAACCCCATTAAATTATCATGTTAAATTGGTTAAGTATTGGTTACTTAACCTCATTGAATAACCAAGTTTAGATTGGTTAAGTGTTTAACTTAACCCCATCGAATTCCCGTGTTTAGATTAGTTAAGTATAGATTACTTAACCCCATCTAATTACCGTGTTTAGATTAGTTAAGTCTTAGTTACTTAACCCCATCTAATTACCGTGTTTAGATTAGTTAAGTCTTAGTTACTTAACCCCATCTAATTACCGTGTTTAGATTAGTTAAGCGTAAATTACTTAACCCCATCCCCTAACTGTCTTGTATGGTTAAGTGTCATTAAGAAATCAAGCCCGGTCCCACTTAACCTACCCATTTGTGTCATATCGGTTAAGTGTCATTAGTCAAATTTACTTAACCTTATCATGTGGCATCAATTTAATTAATGCACTCTCAACCTCTCACATTAGACTTTGTTGTGGTTACTAGTTAAGCCGGGCGGGTCCGGGTAGATTTACACCACAACCTAGTCTAACCTCGGGTCTTAAGCGCGACATGACCAACTTCTCACATTAGATCCTATTGTTTGTAGCCACTAGTTAAGCCGGGCGGGTCCGGGTAGATTTATGCTACAAACTCAACCCAACCTCGAGTTGGCCATTTTCATGTTTGGTCTAGTGTCTTGTTACACTTACAACCCATACGTGTCAAGTTTCCAAGTCCCATGCTCATAGCCAAAGTTACATGTTGTCACGTTTATACCAACTTACCCAAATCATGTTTCATGTCATTAAAGTTTCCCCATAACCTAACCCCAACGCTTTTAAACCCGCATATACATTCACAACAACGCATAATGGATTTAAAGAAGGAACTTGGCAAAGGCATGACAAAAAGGGTATAAGGCCACAAGTTAAACATGGTGGAAATGAGGCATAAATGTGCTCACAAACTTGCATGTTACATTGTCAAGCCTCAAAAACATGCATAACATTCAAACTTGGCAAATAGGTGATACATGGTCATAGATGACATGAAATGATGACAAGTAACTCGCATATAACATCACATATTTGATGACTTCATATGCAAGTTAACCTAAAGGTTATGAGGGTTCTCATGTTGCATAATGCAACATTTCAACATAAAGGTTATAGCTTTTAACCCACAAGATCAAGGTAATGACTTTATAGACTTGCATAACATGATAGCATGTATCATACTTAATGATCAAACCCAAACTTGCAACATTCATTTAACTTTATAGTTAATATCTAAGAGTAGGAGGGGGCTTACAATGCTATGAAGGCACAAATCAACATATAAAACAAAGATTGAGACGAAGCCATTCATGCTATCACCCAAAAACCCCAAAAGAACAAGCTCCAAATGAAACCCTTGAGCAAATATCAATAAAAATCCTTGCTTTGAAGAAGAAAGGTTTCAACTTTGGCTTTGAATGAAGCTTATGAGCTCTCATGCAAGATCCTTGCTTTTTGGTCAAGAAAAGGTTGCAACTTTGGCTAGAATGCAACTTATGAACTCTCATACAAACATGAAATCACTCAAATGATCATAGAATCTCTCATGAATGAAGAAAAGAGGCTCCTTTACTTTGAAACTAGCTTAGAACACTTAAGCTATCATGAAGAAGAAGATGGAGGCCATGGGTTGAAGTGGAGGCCATGATGAGGAATCATTTTGGCATAGTTTAGTTGTAGGATCAATTTATGAGGGTTTTAGGAGAGGGTTAGGGGTCTTTTTATAGAAGACTAGGATAGTTTTAGCCATAGGATAAACCCTAGAACCAATCCTAGCCTTTAAAGCATGTCTTGGGGAAGAAGTCACATGTAGGAACCATTTAGGGCCTTTAGATTAAAGCTGGACCATGAGAACCATTCAAATGCAAAATCTGCATTCGAGCGAATCGGCCCACGGGTTGACAGCCAAACACCCTGGATTAACCCCTAGTCGACCCAGCGAGCTCGGGTCGACCTAAAAAATCGGCCGGTTCGGTTATTCCCCTCTCCCAATTCGCTGTTTTGAACATTTTTGCATATTTATTTATTAAATTTTCAATTATATATATATATATTTATCAATATATATATTTCTCTGCGCAACCCATTTCACTTAATTAAGTATACTTTAATTTGTGAATTTTTATGTTCAAATTACGGGGTGTTACTGTAGCGTTCCAGGTCTTGGTGATTGAGTAGAAGGAAAGGAGAAATTTCAATTCCTCGAAGGAAGTGACAGAAAGTTGAACGTAAATACACAACAAAATGTTGACATCTAAAATTGTCGCTAACATCCGAGTGTTCCAAAAATTTGAAACAAAATGTCCAAAGAGAAAAAGTATTGGAGATGTAATAATAATGTGTGGGAAAGTAAAGGACATGGTAATTTATAGTGGTTCGGTTCAAACTGAACCTACGTCCACTTTGAAGGCTTTGCTGACTTTATTTCACTATTGTTAAATTACAATGGAAGACAACATTACAAATTAAAACAAGGATTAACGATGTCCTATTAGTCCTTGTTGTCGCGCTTCCCTTATGAGCGAAAGTAGTCGATGAGTTCCCGAGGTCCAGAGTGAGTCGGGAAGTTCTAATGTCTGGAAGGTGTCGAGAGGTGCCGATGTCTGGAAGGTATCAGGAGTCACCGAGGTCCGGAAGGGTCCTAGATGTTGTCGGAGTCGAAAGGGTACGAGAGGTTATCGGAGTCGGAAGGGTCCGAGAGGTTGTCAGAGTCGAAGGGGTCCAAGAGGTTGTCGGAGGGGTCCGAGATGTTGTCGAAGTCGGAAGGGTCCGAGAGGTTGTTGGAGTCGAAGGGTTCCGAGAGGTTGTCGGAGTCGGAAGGATGCAAGATGTTGTCGGAGTCGGAGGAGTCCAAGAGTTTTTATGAGTCGAAGGGGTCCGAGAGGTTATCGGAGTATCCCGAAGGGAGGAGGAAGTATTCCGGAGGAAGTACAAAGTATCTCGGAGGAAGGAGGAAGTATCTCGGAGGGAGGAGGAAGCATCCCGGGGGAAGTAGGAAGCATCCCAGAGGAAGGAGAAAATATCCCGGAGGAAGGAGGAAGTATCCTGAAGTATCCCAGAGGTAATATGAAGTATCCCGGAGGATGGGGAGAGTAACCTGGTGGAAGTATCCCTGAGAAAGAAGCAAGGTGGTTGTCGGAGTCCGAAGGGTCTGAGAAGTGTCGGGAGTCACCGAGGTCCGGAAGGTATCGGGAGTCACCGAGGTCCGGAAGGTGTCGGGAGTCGCCGAGGTCTAGAACGTGTCAGGAGTCGCTGAGTTCCTAGGTGTACTGGGAAAATCTAGAGTTCTAGGGTGTACCAGAAATCTAAATGTCCGGAGTGTACCGGAAAATCTGGATGTCCGGATTGTACCAGGAAATTCAGAGTCCGGAGTGTATCAGAATATCCAGAGATCCGCGGTCATTTTCTTCTCCAAAGGCTATACAGCCATTAAATGCGTCTCCAAGGTCCTCTCAAGCTCTCAAGCCAAGCAAATGCCAACCCTTCTAATGAATGAGCATGAGGGTATTTATAGTGGAAGGGTTAGGTGAGAGTAGGTAGGATGTGGAAGTAGTAAAAAAGGCATGGGAAAAGGGATAAAAAGGAGTGGAATTACCAGTAATTCGTATCCTAAGTGTGGGATGCGAAATTTCGCTTCCTAAGATGGATTGTGAATGCACTGCATCCCGGTGGGTGCGATGACGTCGCATCCGAGGGATGCGATGATGTCGCATCCGAGGGATGTGATAACGTTGCATCCGAGGGATTCGATGACGTCGCGTCCGAGGGATGCGATGAGATAGCATCCGAGGGATGCGATGCCATCACATCCGATGGATGCGATGAGATCGCATCCCGAGTGATGCGATGGGATCACATCCAGTGGAAGCGATAACATTGTATCCTTATGGGATGCGACGAAGAGGGAAGTGATGCAAGGCGAGGCTTATGTGATGCGAGGCATGGTGATGTGAGGCGCGTTGATGTGAGGTAAGGTGATGCGAGGCAGGATGTGAAGCATGATGATGCAAGGCACATTGATGATAGGCGCGGTGATGCGAGGCGCGTTGATGCGAGGCACAGTGATGCGAGGAAAGGTGATGTGATGCACATATGCATGGTGATGCGTGGAACGGATGTGAAGCACGAACGCAAGGTATGAGTGGATTTAAGAATGGATTCTGGCACCGACCAGTGCGCGTTGCGTAAGCTTTTGGAGGTGGTTAGCACGCGTCGGGCGGACGATCTTCAATGCTGATGAATCTCGCATCCGAGGGATGCGACATTCTGCCAATGGCCCGAGTCGAGTCTTCTGGTGCTAGAACCATGATTTGCTTTATACGATCACACGTTTCTGGGTGCGTTCACTGATCCATGACTTGTATTGTCTGAGAGCAGTTTGGCAAGCCGAGATGACTATTCTTCCGCAACTCTGTCTTGGCTTGATTCCTGAGGATGTTGGCAGCACTTCTAGGCCGAGTCGTGTGGGCCTGGACTAATCCTGGTAACCGGACCAAAATGTCGGTTAATAGTGATATCATTCCTTAACATGTATATTAGTATCATATTCTTTTACATATATATGCTCATGCTGCCCATAAGTGGGTAAACAACATAAAAACTTGTTCACCTTAGAAGTTTAAATTATGAAATACCGCACTAATCATAATAATCAATTTTAACGAGATTCATGCATATAAACGCAAGTCAAGTACACTTAGGAACAATTAAGTCTTCGATGATGACCAAATTAACTACCTTGAAGCCAGAATCAAAGAGCGAAAGGTAGGTGTTGGGGGAATCAGAATATCGGTAGTACTTGGTGTCAGTTTGACCATAACCAAACAATTGACTATCATCAGTGAAGGCCTAACCGGTCTCAAGATTCGGTACAGATGAAACCAAAATCAAGATGCTTCAACATTGAACTCCCAATTTTTCTAATATTAAAACCGAAAGAGAAATAAAACTTTTCGCAACACTTTTATACTAAATCGATACCCACTGGGTCGAAAGCCAAGTAAATACAAATATTAGTGTCGGCAAAATTGGAACTAAAATGAGTCAACAACAATGGGTGTTGAGTTCACTCGTATCGGAAGCATAACATCCTTCTTTGCAATAGAAATTAACTTTTCATATGTCAATTTAACATTTTAAACCTTAAAAGTATATCAGGGGAATGTATGACCTAAGTTATTCACCATTGATTATCATCTAAGTTGTACTTATAATTTAAACTCATACTTAATACAGAAAATCTTGATTGATTTCGTAATCAGATTAAGGGCATGATTTCATTTTTTACTTTTAATCAAAAAAGAAATACTTACAGAGAATCAGATTTGAACTTACGAAATAAAAGCTTGTAGAAATCTCGAGGAACAAGGATGTTGTTCAGACACTGTAATTTGCAGGTGAAAGACCGAAGAAGAAGAAGGAAAAGTATTTATGCAAAAGTTTTTCTTGAATCACGGCGACACAAACAAGTCGA
Organism: Allium sativum; assembly: GCA_030737875.1. Classification (NCBI taxonomy): domain Eukaryota; kingdom Viridiplantae; phylum Streptophyta; class Magnoliopsida; order Asparagales; family Amaryllidaceae; genus Allium; species Allium sativum. The sequence continues at coordinate 282,840,956 of CM060919.1, read as the reverse complement.
ATCAACGACTCAGATTAAAGAATACCAAGAGGCAGGGAGTCAGAGTACAGAGTGAAAATCGGAGTTTGATTGAAAAGTCGAAGTTACCCCTTCATAAGGGTGGTGGGGGGGGGGGATGCTACTACAAAATTCAACACCAAAACCTACTGTCGGGAAAGGGTATCGGTCCGCAACAAGCTTAAAAGAACAATTCGGAAGCATGAAACCGACAACAAGCTATCGAGGCAATCAAGACCGGAAGCATCAAAGCGGCAATTTGATCAATAAGCTATCGGGCATCAACATAAGGGAGAAAATCCTGGAACTGATATGAAAGTAACAATGGCAAAGCAGCGCCAACACTAAAGGCCATCCACATGGGACCAGTTCCAAAAGAAAAACACGTGAAGTTGGAAACAAGCAAAGAGGGGAAAGAGTCAGAAGCCTATGGTCCTTGACCCAAATCCAAGGGAGAATTATACAGTCCGAAACATAATAGAAAGCACTAAGCCAGGTAAAATGAGATGAAGGGCTATCGACACTAATTAACTTAGTGTCGATACAAAAGGAGATAAAGGTGTCAAGGTCAAAGATAACACTCCGAAAGCTAGCTGTCGAAGCAAAGGCTTATCGAATAACGAGACATAACTTATAAAGCCATCAGTGGATGTATCGAGAGCATACTTCTGTAGGACCAAAGGCAATTTCAAGAATTCATCGAAAGAAAACCGAAGCTTATAAGAAGAAAAGCAATCCTTCTACAAGCCGTGTAGCTTCCTAACTTGTGTTGCGCTTAGGGAACCCTTATCCCAAGGTAACTGTTGGTGGTTGAGTTTCATAAGCGTGATACTCACCCTTGAGGGAAGAGTAACTAGTCTTCGGGCTCAAGACCTTGATATCTATGAAACAGTGAACTAACTCAAGTTTGTAGGAACTAAACAATTCCCTATCTCCATTAGGTTCATATCCTTAGGCTTATGTATTGACAAAAAATATCTTTAACAGGAGTAAAGAAAGGGTGCTGTAACGTTTTTGTCATTTCTGAAAAGAAAAACAGTGCATTTGATTCTTGGCATAATAAGTTAGGACATCGAAATGTAAACATTATAAAACATATTTTATTGAATAATTACATTCAATTTGTAAATGAAACCGAACCATATGTGTGCACATATTGTCAAATGGGGAAGAGTCAAAAACTCTTATTTGTTTATTCTCAAACAAGCTATGACAATGCACTTGAATTAATTGTTGCTGACCTATAGGGTCCAACGCCAATTAGTTCAGATTATGGGTTCAATTATTATATATCATTTGTTGATGCACATACAAGATTCACATGTATCTATTTTCTTGAGCCAAAATCCAAAACCAGTAAAGCTGTTATAACTTTGTGACACAAGCAAAGAGACAAACAAACCATATACTGAAAATATTTCAAATAGATGGACGAACTGAATTTAAACACTAAAATATTTTCAAAAGAAAGGGATCACATGTAGACTCACATGCCCACGTACTTATGAGCAAAATGGTCTAAAAGAGAGAGAACGCAAATATACTGTTGACTGTGGTCTTATATTACTAGCGCAAGGGTCACAACACTGCCCATGAATTCTAGCCAAATGCCTTTAGTATAATAGTGTATTTGATGATTAGACTGCCTACTAAAACACTGGAAAACAAATGCCCACTTAAAGTTACGTTTAATGTAAAACTAGATTATCATTAGTTAAATTTTCTTGAATATTTTTGTTTCTCATGTTTAAGACCATATAATACTCATGAATTAAGTTTTAGATCCTCTATATGTACAATTTTAGGATATGCAAGTCATCAGAAAGGATATAAATGCTTAGACCATCATGGCAAGGTGATTATAATAAGTAAGCACATTGTTTTCAATGGAAATATATTTCCAATTTCTAGCATCAGTACAACTGCAACTCAGAAAATCTATAATGCAAGAACTTCAATACTAAGTGCTTCTCCATGTATAAAGGAGCAAAGTACAAAATGAAGAGAAGAAAACACCAATAACACAAGTTCAAAGCATCAAATGTCAGATAACAATATTGCAGATTAAAGAGAAAATTCAATTTAGCATAGTCAGGAACAAGCAAGTGATCACAGGCAACATTTAAGTCAGCAATATGAGAATGAACAAACACATAAACTACAAAAGAAGTGTTGACGAACAAACATATGTTGATCAAACAACACAAGCTGGTGCTATTCAGCCAACACAAGCTGGTCATCCAATGACTATTAGATCAAAAGGTGAAATTTTCAACCAAAAGTTTACTCAGCCACTATCATATATGAATAACTAATCAACCATGGTCATGCAATCAGAGAAAACTGGAAATAAGCAATGGATGAAGAGTACCGTGCTCTTATAAAAAATTAAACATAGAATCACGTCCACCCACCAAAGAATATAAACGTAGTGGGATATAAATGGACTTTTAGATTAAAAGAAATTTAGATGAAAAAAATATCAGGATGCAAGGCCAGATTCATGGCAGAAGATTACACACAGTAACAAAGGTTAAGCTTTGATGGGACTTTTTCACTAGTAATTAATCCAAAAACAATCAAAATTGTTTTGACTGCTATATAACACAATGGATGTAAAGTAAGACAATTGGATGTAAACAATGCCTTTTCTGATGGCAATTAAAAATATGAAGCCTATATAGAGCAACCCCAAGGCTATGTACAAGATAAAAGACTGATTTGCAAGCTAAAAAGGATATTTTTGGTTCAAAACAGGTTTCAAGTGTCTGGTTTGATAAGCTAAAATCAACATTTCTTGGTCTGAAAGTTCAGCATATCAGATCAGATACCTCATTGTTTATCAGGATTAAAAACATTTCAGTTATATACATATTAATTTATATATTTATGATTTGATTGTTACATGCGACAGCGACACATAAATTGATCATTAACAGGTCCTGGAGACTTAAGTCGCTTCCTAGAAATGGAAGTTATCAAAAATTCAAGTGAGATATTATAATATCAAGGAAATTCTATCTAAAGCAAAAATGAAAAAACGCTAACCCTCTGCTAACACCAATGATAATTAGACATCACTTATCAGAACATTAGGAAGAATCCATATTTGATTCTAAACAATATAGAAGTATTTTTGGTGCATTATAATATGCAATCATTACAGGACCTGAAATACCATATAATGTTAACAAGGTGTATCAATTTATATAGCAACCCAAAAAGGAGCATTATAAGACGGTAAAAAGGATACTTAGATACTTAAAGGGAGCTATCAATTATAGACTAAAGTCTAAAGCAAGCAAAACATCAAATATAATTCGAGTTGCAGGCTAAGACTGGGAAACTGATCCAGATAACAGGAGGTCTACCCCTAGATATTGCATATACATTGGCAATAACATTGTATCATGGTGTTCGAAAAAGTAATCAATAGCATCAAGGTCAGACACTGAAATAGAATTCAAAAGCATAGCATAAGAAAAAATAGAAATCTTATGGATACGGTTATTATTAAGAAGGATTAAGTTTAATGCAAACATCAAACTAGTGTTATCGTGTGATAATTCTAGTGTTATTTCTTTACGTGCTAACCCATTTTTTCATGCAAGAACCAAACGTGTAGAAATCGACTTATACTTTATTTATGAGCATGTAACAAAAGGAAAATTGGAAGTCAAACGTATACCATCTAGCTACCAAGTTGGAGATATACCGACTAAGCCATTATCGGCTAAAAAATTCATCCGATTTAGAGACCAGCTCAAGGTCATTGATATACCTGAAAATATGACAAACCCAAAGCAAAGTATCAAAACCAGCATCTGTTCAAGTGACAAATTCAAGTCAACATAGCATCCAGAGCTGATTGTTTACCTGATCCAAAAGGTTTGACCAAACCTGAAAGATCCATCCACCAGGTCTGAAAGCTCCAGTTAGAGCTGATTGTTTACTCTTGGATTCGAAGATATTCAGGCTTGATTCAAACCTGGGTACCTCTTCATTACAAGCTAGAAGATGTTTTGTTTCACTTAGAAATGAAATAAAGGAAGAAGAGATGGAGAATCAAAAGCAGGGTTTTCTCATGCTACCATGAAATATAAATCCTAGCTGGTTTTGAACGGGGAGTAACGAGAATAAGAAATAAAATGTAATAGTTTGTATTATATTGATTTAGTAGTATTGGATCGTTACAAAGCCCTAAACGATTCCCCAGATCATAACCTGTCATATTAATTCATTATCCACGCATTTATCATGACTGGAATAAAAACACTAGTTTGGATAGCCGTTCACAATCCAATATGTAGGACGAGAAAAAAATGAATGAAAATTACGGGGTATTGAAAAGAAGCATGATAATTTTTGGAGGACAATTTGTTATGAAGGTTAGAAGTAAATGGCTAGTTTGCTTGGACTAGGTTGTTAACATCGTTTTGGCATTGCATTGAATGTCATGACATGGAATTTTTTGCATCACCACAAAATTTGAAAATTTGAACTGTGCTACTGTAACCGAAATTGTTTTTGTCATAATCTGCGAAATAGTAGAAGCAGTGTAATTCACGGAGGGTAAAGTCGTAATTTGCCGATGGTTGGTGGAATTGTAAGATCGTGGCAGCTGAAATACTTGGCTGGAAATGATGCCACATCAACCCGCGGAAAGTGACAAAAAAACTTTCGGGTATAATAGCATTACTGCGAAAATTTACATCAGAACACGTTTGTTGCTTCTAGCATGCACGCCACTACCTACACTACACATGAAAATATCCAACTTGCACCAACATAGGTGCACTTAATCACATTACACTTAAATCAGATCAACAGTTCATATCCACCATCCAAAAGTTGTGTACTATTAGCTCTGACTTCTTCAAACTACGTATAGCATTTTGTCATATCATGTTAGTAGTTTGACAATAAGCGTTTCTATGTTATTGTTTAATTTTTGTAAACCAACAACATTTATACTTACTGCACACCCCCATTCACTAAGATCCAAAGCTAAGCGCTATAGATGTCGCAATCATCTATAGTATTAACTCTCGGTGATAGAAAACGGATATGTTAATGTATCATAACATCAAAGAACACAAAATATGGATTCTTTTGAAACAATATTCATGAATACATATTTATTACATTCCCATTCGAAAAACCCCTTTCAAATCAAAATATACTTATTATAAAGTATAACCTCCAAGAGCGATACATGAAGATGTCCCTTGGTTGATTAGAGTTATATAGGAAATAAACATATTTGCCTTAATACATCTAAAGCATGATAAAGCGACAATGGAAAAATTCTAGAATAATAACGGCCCCTTGCACATCTCTGGAAGCTTATTCGTAGAAAGAAACCAGAATAAACCCTTTCTATCAGCCTACTCAAATGAGTTCCCAAGAGTTTAAGGGGAAATCAGAAACTTCGGATCAATCAATAGATGGAGTGAAAAATAACTTATCTACCAAATTCATATGGATATCTAGTGAGACGACATCGCTTAGAGGAATAGGTTTCCTTCTCACTGGTATCTTACATAATAATCAAACCATCTCACACTCCATAGTTTTACCTTTGGATAATTACGAACCCCTCAACAAAGTATGCAAGTAACCCTCATATACCATGTGGCTTTACATTTGGTTGACAAAGAACCTCTAAAAGCTATTGGATTAACCATCCCAGTATGACTTGAATGTAATTGGTATCCCCAATGTGTTCATTTAAGTTTCAGGTGTAATAAGTATCCACATTTCCTTTTCTTTCATCCCACTGGTATCCCCAATGTTTTCCTTTAGGTTTCAAATGCAATTGGTGCCCCCAATTTCCCTTTCATTTACCCCATTAGTGTCCTAATATGCTCATACTAGCTTGAAAGCATGACACGGTTCCCTACAAATGTTAAGTCATTTCCCCAGCTTTCGACAAGCAAGTCATAGCATTCAAAATGATGTAATGGCTCCCTATTGAAAGTTTCATGCATAAATAAATAAGAGCATCACATTTGCCTTCCCTTCTTCATCTTTCAAATCCCTTCCTAGTTGTTGGAGTCAATTCCACATTTCGACACCCTCCCTAGGCGTCGAAAGTGGTGATGGGCAGAGCCTTAACCAAAAAAACCAAAATGGCTTTGTCGACAAGAATCAATGGTGATAAGCTATTATAGTGAAATCCTTATACTATTTAAAAACTAAGTTAGCAAACGCACCCTATCGGCTCCGCCAAAAAGTATTGAGGCGATAGCCAACCTCTTTTTTTGAAGTCATGCTTGGAGGTAAAACCCTTTTGACTTTGCCAAAAGGAATTGAGGAGGAAACCACTCTTATTATTTTAAAATAAAGTTCAAGTAAAAAAATCCCTTTCAACACCCTCGATATGCATTAATACAATAGCCACAATTCTTTATTTAAACTATAGCAAGAAGCAAATTTTGACTAGTTTAAAGTTATCAGGGAGATCGCCCTTTTTTTATAAATTGAAGTTTCGAAAATGAACCCCATCGACATTGTCGAGAGGTGAGAAGTAAACTATAGGTTTTAACCTAAAACCTATTCGACTTCACACAAAATAAGCGTAATTAAGTTATTCATGCATTGTTCTATCTAAACAACACATTATCATCAACACAAACAAGAAAGCAAACATGTAATCAAATAAACATATATTCCTTATAACTGGAACAAGCATGGGTTTAGAACTATTATTCACATTTGTTTATTGAATGAGATTTGACGTTGATTAATCCAAAGCTTGAATCTACCTTTCTTTCTTTAGTTTCTTCCTCTTCTATTCTTTTTTAATGTTCGACCTCTATGCCTATTGTTTTAGGATTTACAGAAATGAAGATAAGTGATAAAGGTGTGGAAGCTTAAATATATACAGGAGGCCATGTATTTCCCACTTTTCCTCCCTCTTAACCCTTCTTTATGTTTATTTAGGTTGCTTCATTCCTATGGCTGAACCCATTAATATTTCCCATGTACAACCTCAACCCAACATCATACTGAATTATTCTTATCTAATTCATCCAACTAAATATCTCGAATGATGTTTGCCAAAATCAAGGGATATTACATCCTCCCCTTCTTAAAATAATTTCATCCTTGAAATTCCGTCAAGGACTAAAACAAGCATAGCAAACATACAAACAATGCTATTAATACTAGCGTAACCCGCTAGTTACTACGTTTATAAAACAATATATGAGTTACCACTAAGTAGAGTGGGATAAGTAGCCTTAATAGTGTCTTATTTCTCCCAAGTATAGTATTTCTCATTATCGCTCCAATGCACTTTCACTAGCTTGATTGTCTTGTTTCTCGGCTTCTTTTCATCTCTTGCCACAACTCTAACTAGTCATCGCACAAAAGCCAAATTTGGTTTCGGCACCTACTATTCCAATACCCTTCGATCAATGATATCTTCTGGATCATGCACATACCTCCGTAGATGTGAATCATGAAATACATTATGGACCCTTGCTAAACTACCCAATAACTCAAATTGGTATGTGAGCTTTTTGAAAGGCCTAACGTATCTCGATGTCCGTTTCTTCGACTTCTTGAAATGAACTACACCCTTTGTCTGTGATACCTTAACGAAAACTTGTCTCTGATAGAGAACTCGACATTGTTATGCATCTAATCAACATAACTCTTCGGTTATGATTGTGCTTCCATCATTCGTCCTCAGATCGACTCAGTCTTCTCTATAACTTCCTTGTTGAAATTTCATACACTACTTTACCCATAAGCGAACATCTCTCTTCATTCTTTCCCAAAAGAAACTCCTCTTATTGTCTTGATACGTTTTGGTACACTTATAATGTATCGTGAAAGTAGAGTGATGACATTCTCTAAGAGTATTTGGGATGCGTAAACTTTCCTTTTTTTCTCAACCATCCATTACGATCAATACTGAAATCGTTTAAGTCATCAATCTCTACTTTTGCTTGGAGTATTATGATCCTTTCAGCTAGTACACAATCCTATGCCTGCTTAGAAGCGATTCTTTCAATCAGAACTTGTTGAACTTCTAAACGTGACAACATATGTGTGCTTCTAATCAAACTCGTTGTCGATCAGATATGCACATCACATGTAGTCAAATCTTCCAAATATTTTTACTCTGCCAACATAGATGAAACCACCCCTTGATGTATTCTCCTAAGAGCCAACCTTATTCCCTTTCCTGGGTGTATAATAAATGTTAAAGTCATAAGTTGCCAAAAACTCTAGCCATATTTGTTGCTTCATATTTAACTCCTTTTGAGAGAAGAAGTACATTAAAGACTTATGATCCGAAGAAAAACTCAAATCTCTCTCCCAACAGGTAATGTCTGTGGATCTAAAAGCGAAGGAAATAGCAACAAACTTAAGATCATGGGTTAGGTACTTTAACACGTGTGGTCTAAGCGGTCTAGAAGCATATGCGATAACTCTACATAAGAACAACTATGTGACACCCCACGTCCCTTATTGTCACCCATATGAGAAGGCATTAAGTTCTGCGAAGCGCAATAATACAAAGACTAATTGTAACAAGACAGAAAATAAAAATGCAGCGGAAAAAATTTAACTTTTATTTCAAACCAAAATTCAACATTACATTTTCCATCAATGTCATAAAGTCATAAACATCTGTCTCATAAACCATCAGAGTACAAAACCATAAAATAATATTCCCTCACATGCCACAATAATAAACATAAAATAAAATTGAAGTAACACATGGAAAGAGAAGTAATCCAAATCCGAGATGAATAGAATCACGATCAAAGCTACTGTCCGCCACTATTCTGAGAACCTAGAGCGGGGAAAGCAAGAGGGAGAAGGAAAAACAAAATTGGTCAGACATATAGTCTCATGAATTCTAGTGATTTTCAGTATATGCATAAGGTAAGAAGTATCGAGACAAATAAATGGTACTGGTCATGAAAATACAATAAAATATACAAGTACGAAGTAAATAAGATAACAAGGAAAGGTAAAGATCAAGTACGCATCTCATTCATATCCAAGAACAGGTTTCTATACTAACTATTAGACTATCGGTTTTTGGTTTTACCCTAATTATTACCTATGAGATCGACTCCCTACAACACAAATATCATGTGTCAGCTACGACAGTAGGGGATATCAATCCATAACCCGTCAAATTATAAGATACAGACCTATTCGCTGGCGTTACAACGTTTTAGTTTCCCCGTTGGACTCATGCATGATCATGACTTCATCGGAATGCACCCGTACCGATCTTCCACCTTTGAATCTCTTACAATCCATATCAGTAAATGGTACCCTGGCCCCTACCTAGTGCGAGGACCCTCTATGATACCAACAAGGATACTGACCGGTACGGGTTCCACACAACAAGATTGACCTGACCGGTACGGGTTCCACACAACAAGATTGACACAAGCTACCCCCTAGGCTTATGCCCCCAAATAACTAGGATTTTAAGAGTTCCAAAACCAGATATAAACAACAAGACGTAGGTACTCTTAGCTTATTAATTAACATGTTTAACTTAGAAGGTCTAAGTTCATTAATAAACATGGTTGTAGATGACATTTCCTATAAACGTTATTCTGTGTTCAACCCTCCCTCAAAATAAACAAACACCTGCTCAGATGTATATATATAGATTATAGTAACCAGTTTTACTTAATCACATCTAACATATTTTTCCCTAACATGCTTTACTTAATATTAAATTAAGTCCAATCTATTTAGATTAACATGTTTGCATATTCTTCCCTTTTGTAATTACCCCAAAATTACAGTCAAAAGTTCTCAAGTTATAATATGCCCAATTATCCTTATTGTCAATACAAGTTATTCCAATTTATCCCATATTATACGTAATTCTAATGGAAATGACATAGGCTCTTGATGTCCCAGGCTAAGCGTAAAATAAAAAGTAAAAGGAGAAAACAGATCCAAAACTCAAACTGAATAAATAAGCATAGAAAAGACTGTAAATAAATAAAAGATAGAAAATGGGACATGGAAGAAAGGTTTATATATATGAACATATAATAATTGTAAACTGAATAGATGATTGACAGTAAAATAATAACATACACACATATAAACATTGTTGCTTTCCAGATTCAAATCATACTATCAAAATACTGTTTAAATAGAAGATCTAAAAATAACTAGAACTCATAGTGATTTGATTAAGGTCCAGAAAAAAAATGTCTCTTTAGATTAGTTGTTGTAGAAAAACTAAAATCATCCCCTTTAATCTATGTTTTGGCAACACCTTGGTATCTTATTATTTTTATTCAAAAAATAGTTTGGAGGAAGAAGAATGAAGAATATTTGTGTGTAAGAAAATGGTGAGGCTGCTAGCCTATTTATAGATTAGCCAGGATAATCCTAAACCGTTAGATATTAGGTTTATAAATCCAACCGTACACCTCAAGCTGAGTCAGCATGTGAATATTGTAAAGAAAACAATCCAGATTCAACTGCATGAAAATTGGCTTGCATGCAAGTCGGTCGACCCACCTACTACCTGGGTCGACACATGGGTCGACCCACCTTAGACATGAGCCGACCCCTGTATCAACCCGGTTAGGAGTGGGTTGCCCACTTACCCTTGCTTTAGGCATTCAGTTTTATTATATATATAGCACTGTTTTTAGTTCAATCTTCTTTAGCTCATAACTTCTTCATACTTAATCTGATTTATGAAAATCAAAAGCCTATCTGAACCAGAATTTTGTAACGAACATAGGGTAAAGTCCATTTTACTCAGTTCTAAATATTTTATTAATTAATATTCATTTTATCATCTTCTTTATATAATTACTGTGTATTAAAATATGGGGTGTTACATTCTCCCCTCCTTAAAGGATTTCTTCCCCGAAATCTTCAAGTTAAGAAGAATGTTATTATTTAACAACTACCTATACCCATCTACTCATCCATCAACCACTGATATCCATTGTCCTTAAAATTTCTAATTCTTCGTATGAACATATGCAAAGGTGTTATGTGTATATATCCCTACACTAATGCAAAAAGCAGGCGGTGGCGACTAATTTGGTTGACCTCCTTAATGCAATATATACGTGTTTGCCATGTATCCAATATGAAATGCAAAATAATCCTAACGATACATAAAAATTCTATATGTATGCACAATCATTCACCAAAATGCAACATCCATGTGATGCTTCAACCATTTTCATCCATTGAAAATTAAAATGCACACAATCCATATGCAATATGTAAGTGTTTTGAGTAGATCTAGTGCCTAATGTGTGTGTATATGCATCCACTGGCAACCACTAGCAAACATTTGCATCCACTTGCAACCATCAAACATAACATGTCTCAAACACATGTTTCCAATAATAGGCTTGTACCTAAGAATCGAGATTCGAACAATAGAACAAACGTACTTGAATGATTGAAATAACAGATTCAAATTCAAAAGTTTAGGAAGGAAATTAAGAACGTACTCTCAAAGAGAACAGGGTAAAAAACATGAATCTTGTCTTCAGGTTCCCATGTCGCATCGTCTAGATCTTATCCCCATTGCACATTCACTAACTTGATCTCCTTGTTACGTTGTCTCTTAACTTCCAATCCAAAAATCTGAGTAGGAACTTTCCTAACTGATGCCTCCTTCTCAACTTCAACATCCTCAAGCGTACTTGTCTCAACTACCTTTGCTGAATCATGTAGACATTTCCTCATACGAGAAACATAGGATACGTCGTGAACTCCTGCTGGTCTCTCTGACAGTCTAACTCTATATGCCATTTGGCCTATCCTCTCAGGGGAATGAACCTACAAATCTTGGTGTCAACATCCCTACTAATCCAAATCGAACAACGCTTATTAAATGCGATACCTTGATAAGAACATATCTCCTACCTCAAATTCCAAGTCAGTCCTCTTCCTATCAACATATGACTTCTGTCTATCTTAAGCTGCTTTCATCTATTTGCGAATAAGGTCTATCTTCTCATAAGTCTCACTAATCATCTCAGGTATAGTAGAAGTTTGTCCGTAGACTCCCTCCAACATGTCGGTGGTCTGCAAGGTCGTCAATAAAGTGTCTCTAGGAGTGTCATCCCTATGCTTGTTTGATAAATATTATTGTATGCAAACAACCCATGGGAAGATACTCCTCCCAAGTCCCTCCGAAATCTAGAATACACAATCTCAGTAAATCCTCAAGAACCCTATTGACCCTCTCAGTCTGTACATTATTCTGAGGGTGGTAGGCCGTGCTAATTCTTAACTGTGTATCTAGTGCCTCTTACAAACTTTTCCAAAATTCACTCGTGAAGATGGGGTGACGGTCACTTACTATACTGGAAGGTACCCTATGAAGTCGGATGATCTCTCTAAGGCATATCGATGTTAGCCAAATTGCTGTCCTTTTGCAATTAACTGGAATAAAGTGAGCGCTCTTCGTAAGTCCGCCCACTGTCACCCATATACTCGTGTTGTCTTTCCTCATCTGGGTAGTCCATCAATAAAGTCCATGGAGACGCTATCCCATTTCCACTGTGGGATATCCAAGGGTTGATGCAATCCGCCAGGTTTTCTTTGCTCAGCCTTAAATTGTTGGCAAACCAAGCATCCGGCAACAAATTCCATAGCATCTTTTTAATGCTAGTCCAATGAAAACTCGCTTAATGACTTGGTACATCTTGTCACGGCCTAGATGGATAGTCATCCGAGAGTTAAGGTAGGTCAAACACAGGGAGGAAAATTAAATTTTATTACTTATATATTTCTTGGGCGAGTTAGACAAACTTGGAGGTTGATTTTGAAAAAAAAATGAAACTGCAAATAAAACTATTATTGAATTGAATCCGGTCTGAATCTAATCAAATCTATAATTAATCCATTATGACCTAGGAAAGCTATTAAAAAGCAGAAATTAAAATTGCAGAAATAAAATAACAAATATAGAATAAAATAAGGATTACCGCTGAATCTAATCAGACGGTCAATCAATAATGAAAATAAGTGCAAAAGGCAACTAGTACTCTACCAAACCTAATTGTATAGATGGCACTAGTTGCTAATAAAATAAAAACGCAGAAAAGTAAAAGAAAACTAAAATAGATTAATGGCGGATCAAGAAGGTACAGAAGAAAGTTCAATCTTTACAATGGGTATACTTGTGTATTTATAGCTGAGTTGCAAACCTTAATCATCTAAATGGGCCTCCTCATCAAAGATTATGCTACGATTCTCCTCTTATCCTTGTTTGTCATGTGTCCAATTGATTGATAGAAGATTTCCTAAGATATTTTCTACCAATCTCCTTCCAAGGTGACTAATGTGAACACAACTAGCCTCCAATGATAGCTTCTTATGCAATTCTTCATGTATATGGCATCTATTATTCACTTTTAAGGCCGAATGAGGTTTGGAAAAAACATCTATAAAACAACAAAATAATACCCAAGTAATATTTATTTATACACAATAGATAAGATATAAGAGCATAAAATAAACACATTTTCATGTTAATCAGATGCCCCCACACTTATCATTTACTCGTCTTCGAGTAAAACAAAAATGAAAAACTAAACTAAATAGATCACACTTAAGTAGGAAAAACGATTGCATTGAGCATATGCAACAAGCCGTTAAACCTCTAGGTGTCCCTGGTAGGACGAGTGTTGTCTCATGAGGGTTTTCAGCGGATACTACCCACAAAATCCTAATGCAGTATGTTGTGGTTCTAATGCAACTACATGAGTGCAATGGACAAACACTAATAAAAACACAAATGAAAACACGACTTGTTTCAGAAAAGTGGTACAACAAGGTAAATTAACAATTTATAGTCAGTTGATTTTATTTTAAATACCTCAACTTGTCACAAATTTTCAATATAATTCAAGTTTTCAAATGTTATGTTCTAGTTTGGCCAGTTGGTTCGGTTGATAACATAGTGCAGCCATGAAATAAATTATTAGTTTGCTTGTCGTAGTTCGCAAAGTGATATTCTAATATCCTTGTGTATGACTAGTCAAATCAATAAGGTCAAGAAGTGCTTGGGCATCATTGCTTATTCTCTATCTCTATAAAAATTAAAATTTATAATTAATTACATACACCTAACTTAAAAGACCAAGGTATACCGCCTATGACAGATGGAACAGAGCTTGGCGGATTATGCAGACCGATGATGACTTTGTCAATAACATGTCGGTAATCCTTAGGTGTCCAACTCATAAAATGAGACCAAGATATACCGACACTGACTTTGTCAACAAAATATCGGATAGAGCTTGGTGGGTTTGCACACCAATGCTGGAATTATAAGCAATGTTGGATACCCTTGGATTACTATTATTATTATTATTATAAATATAAGAACAAGAGAGAGTTACGCGAATTCAGCTTAACACAACTTAGTTTTAAAGACTCAAAAAGCCAATATAAGTATTTTTAAGTTCTCCACTCATTAAACAAAGACTATAATTTAGAATAAACTTCATGGCCATCACCTAAGAATCTCCCTATGTACCGGTTACACTATTATCCCTCAAAATTCAACTTTTCATTATATTTCTTATTCGATCTTAGTTGAGAGAAAAAAATACTATTAACTAACTTATATATTTTTATTTTATTGTATTAATCTAAAATGAGTCATGTTTAAAAAAAATGGCATGTTACTATGATATAAAATGCATTATGGTCCTATATGAATAGGAAAAAAATTAAAGAAAAATAAAAGGATGTAATGCAGACTCCTCCCCCCCCCCCCACACTTGATCTATACAGTGTCCACATTGTAAAAACATTTTCTAAATGTGGATGATAGCACCCAAAGATGGATGAGATGCAAAATTATTTGTAGAATAAAATGTAGTCTAACTATATGTAAGAATGAATCATATGCACAATGATATATATGTTTGCGATGCATGTGATGCATGCGATGCAAAGAATGCCACCAACTTTTTCCCCCACACTTGGTTCTAGCCCGATGAATCTCATTCCCACTATGTCTAGGCATGTTTTCTAATAAGAAAAGGTTTTTGAAAACCATATCATCTTTATACCTAGATTTACAGTCCAATAGATAAATGTCCAGTGTCATCCTAACCCGAAGTTTTCCTATAGAAATAGTGTTTCCAAGATGATTCATGTGTTCCACAAATTTATCGTTGTAATTGTTAAAAAATTTGCGATCGTATATAAACTCATTTCCAATCATGAAATTTAAATTATGAGTGTTGTTCAAGACTATGTGATCACATTTCTCAATTTTATTAATTGACAATGTATTTTCGACACTGACAATTTTAGGTTTGTTTGAAACCTCAAAATTGAAAATTTTAAACTTGGATTGGTGACTTAATTTTATTTCATCCTTATTTGGAAAATAATCCTCATACAATCCAAGAAATCATGTTCATTAAAATCCTTCTCCAAATTTGAGTTTTTGAAAAAATGCAACATTTTTTTTTTCAATTTCTAAAATTTCAAGTTTCTCGCAGCCTGAAAGGGAAAGATAAAAATCTGAGCTTAAATATTTTTCCTGAAAAAGAGTTGAAGTCCAAATCATTTACTGAATTTTTAACAACTTTATTTAGATCGTTATTCTCAATTTCTAAAGTTGTTGTTTGAAAATTTTAAATATTAGTAAAGAATAGATTATTTCCTGATTCATCACATGTTTGAATTTGATTTTGTTGCTCGAGCTGTTCTTTAAAAGATGTCATTAAACAAAGAAGTTCATCAAGCTGTCTATCTTGCCTTTCTACCCTCTCTGTAAGAATGTTAAGATGATATTTTTCAGGATCGTTGATTTGAGAGCTCTCGTTTTGGATTTTTTGATTCTCAAAATTATAGTCCACATCAATTTCACGATCAATAATATTTCCAATGTGGTGGTTGTTTGAATTTTAAGAAAAATGACAATGATAGTGGAAATCATTTTGATTATAAAAGTTATGTTCGTAACCAAAACTGTTGAAATTTGAGGGAAAATTGCAATTTTGGTTATTTTCAAGATGTTGATATGGGCTATAACTTTGAAAATTTTGGTTTATAACCCCATATTGATGTTGATCAAAGCTATATTGGGATTCAAAGCTATTTTGATGTGGATGTGGCCCATAATCGAAATTATTGAAATTTGAATTGAAATCGCAATTTCGATCATTTCTATGATTTTGAAAATGTTGGTCAGATGGAAAATTTTGAACATTGTTGGCATTGGGCTCACGAAATTTCAAATTTTTTTGCCTTATGAGTTGTAATTCATACTCATACTCTTCTAGAGGACGTCTACTCAGGTCATTATCACACAATTCTCTAAAGGATTTTTTTGAATCAGACATTTATATGAGCACGTTTTTTCCTAGAATAAACATTTAATGAATTTTAAAGTTGAAAACCAATGAGACTGATGATTTAAGTTATGGAAATTAATTCCTAACAAACATATTCATAAATTTCAATCACAGAACAATCATAGGATACAAAGTTGCAAAAATAAAAATTTTACAAGCGAGCTGCGGCACCTGCAACAAAACTTTAAAGCAATTTCTATATATTTTTACGCAGCTGTATCACCTGTAGAGTTTAGAGAATTTTACAGTGGGGTATAGTTGTCCGTCCAGATAAATTGAGTGATTCTTGTGATTCAAAGTCAACTGTTTGCAATTTGCTTTACTTTTGAAGTCCTTGTTGCTTGACTTTCTTCCTTTGCTTTATATTAGTTTCTTTTGTACTTTTTTTTTCTTTTTTTCCTTTTTTAAAGAACGAAACAATAGAAAATAAGGAAAATAAAATAAATTAAATAAGGAAAACTAACATCAAACTTGACTCAACAAAACAAACTAGACAACTAAAACTAAAATAGGCAAAATTCAAGACTCAACAAGGAAAACAACTGAGATAGCATGCTCAAAATCCAACCCCAAGTGCACTAACCAAAAACAAAGTTGCCCCGAAAAGAAAAAAAACAAATTGACAAATCCACTTCTCTTTAAACAGAAATAAAAATATGATAGTTTATTCTAAACCGAATTCACACTCCCCAAAATAAATTCACTTTTTTTCAGTATCGCATAAACTCGGATTCAAATCATGATCTTGTGGCTTTCAAGGAAAACACAATTCTCTCTTTTCTTTCCTTTTCTTCTTTTTTTGAATAGCTTAAATTGGGCTACCGATTTCAAATTTTTCGTGTGATTTAGAATCGAGTTTCTGACTGGGTGCGAGTGGGGGTTTCGGAAATTGATTGAATCAGAGGATTGTTGAGATTAATTGATTTGAAATTGATTTGAATTGTGGTTAGGGTTCGAATATGGCTGGTTCGCGATTTGGAGTTTTAGAATCCGAGTTCAGGAGATTTCTACGTGGATTGGGTGGATGTTCGGGTAACTCTCTCTTGTTTTGGAGGGTAGATCTGATGGGGGTTTGAAGTGGTGAATGGTAGATCTGATGGGATTCGATATGATGAATTTTTGCGTTGGTGAGGATTTTGTGACTTTGTGTGCATAGTGGGATGATTGTTGTTCGAAGGGGGTGGTTAGGGTAAGTCTGTCTGGTAGGTATGATCGGGATAGTGGGTACAGTCATGTGAAGTGGGATGAACTGATTTGTTATATTGCATGATAGATATGGTGGTAGGGGTTTGTAGCAGTGAAGGTATTGGATGGAGGTGATCGACTTGTTTGGTTAGAAGTTGTGAACAAAAGGGGTGATTGTTAGACGAAGATAGGTGGGCAGACTGGAATTGAAGATGATGATGTTGTGGTTGTTGAAAACGGGTAAGTGATGGATGGAGCTAAAAGTATCGATGGTCTGAGAAGAATGGTGAAAAGAAATCAAGCTAAGAGGAAAAACAAAATCATTACAGAATATGGCAAGAACAAAATTAGGTAAGAAGGGAAAAATTGCAAAAGAGAATTGTAAAGGATTTTTTTAGGACTTGTAAAAGAAGAAATAAATTTGTAAAAAGGAAGAAGAATATATGAAAGGAAATGAAATGAATGAAATTTGGAAAGTTTTTTTCTCTTGTTTAGAAGATTAGGGTATAAATGAATAATACCGAATGTAATGATCTGGAATTTTGGACTAGTTAAATGATTAGTTTATAAATTAATTAAAGTTGAAATAAATTGTTTAGAATTATAAAATATAGTTAAGAAGTATTTTGTTAAAACATATAATCTTATATATACCTTTGGTAGCATTTGGTTAAGTGTTGTATATAGTTTTTAATAGCATTTAAAGGGTAAATGCTACCAAAAACACCTCCTTTCTCTTTATTACAAGTGTTAAGACACTTGTAATTTTGCATGCAACATTACATGCAGGAATTAGACATGTCCTACGAGGTGTCATCAACTTATTAACTCATTTCAAGTATAAATACACCCCTTTCCTTCCCTTAAGCATTCATTCTCATCTTCTCTTCCATTTCTTCTTCTTCTCCACCTTAAAATCCAAGGCTTCCATGGTGAAAATCCTCCTCTTCCTCCATTTATAAAATATATAAATTGCTGCAAAGTCGGTAGCGTCAAACAGTCAGTCCGGGATAACTGTAGTGGGTCTAGCAGCCTAGCAATAGAGGATAGCATAGTGGAACCCCAAGGTGAGTACTCGACATTTATATTTGTTCACTTTTTATGTTGTGTGAATGATTATTGATGATATGGACGATTAGTAATTAATGCAATGTAAGCGTTTAGTGACAAACGCTTATATGAACACATGTATACACTGTTATGTATATATTCCCATATATGATCGTGTGATGGATGAATGGATGCTTCGTGGTTGTTTTTAGTGATGATATATGCATTTTACTTGTTACACATACATATGTGGATTTATACGGATATTAGACAAGTCTCGGACCAAGTTTGTGTTATAAATGAATATTTTATTCATTTAGATTTGAAAGTTGGAATGTTGTTGAAAATGGTTTTAAATAGTTATTATGAGTACAAATGATTTTCTAAAACATTTTAAAGCAATTTAGTAAAGTGTTTATATGAATGTATATTACAATTAAAATAGAGTTTGTCAAAATTAATACCGGATAGTTCTAGGATGACTGAGGGGATAGTGTCTAGGCTTGAGTTTGGAAATATAGTTTCCTGCTCTCCTTGGCTATCCCTAACTGATCCGAATGACGGAATGGTTAATTCAAAATTTAATTTGAAGCTATTTGAATTTATAGTAGAGTTTATCATATTTTTGTTAAAACTTTAAATGCTTATAACTTTTGCAACTTAAATTAGATTACCACAAAATGAAAAACATTTGATTCTCATCAACAAGAGCTTTCAAATGAGTGAAAGCAGATTTTAATTTGACTTATAATTTTTAAGTTATATTTAAATTAATATTTAAAAAAGTTGTTGCAAGTGCTATATAATGATAAATGGTCTTTTTAAATTATTTAAAAATATGGAAAAATTTATGTAAAATCATAATTAATTATTTAAAAGTGATTTATGTTGAAATCATGAAGTTTTGGTAATATAAAGGTTATTTCCCATAAACTAGCGAATATCGGTAATTTGAAAAAAATTTGTAAGATTGTTAAAGGTATTTAACTTTATAAATCTTTCCCTAACCTTAGTAATTAATTGCTAACATGTAATAAAAGGCTTTAAATGATAATTTGTGTTTCCAAACATGGAATATGGGTTGAGACTTGATTTGGTCCTATATATCCACATGGTTTTAAAGTTGCGCTTATTATTGGAAAGACCGGGATTGGATTTATGTCTAAACACCATTCCAAGTAATAATACGACATTGTGGAGTAATTGAAGGCATTGAAGACGATATTGAAGACCGGCACCCTTCATATCGTAAGGATGACTTACTGAATGTCTCAAATGGGTAGCTCCCATTTGCAGATGGATTTTATATCAACTAAGTGGCAAGAAGCCCGAACGTATGTGAAGGAATTCTGGATTGTGGTTTCGTTCAGACCCAGAATGTACTTGTATGGATTGTGTGTCTAACATTTTAATTGTCTGCATAGCACTGATCTCTGTTAAATATATATCTATTTGGTGGCGGAGAATTTATTCTCTTGCTTAACACCCTTCTCTAAGACGTATGAGCTTAGAGGTTATATATTGATAGAAATCAGTAATGCGTTGTAAATGGACAATGTGGCATACTTAAGTTATGTAATGAGCTATGGATGATCAAAGCATGGCTTATTTAAGCATAGATTTGTGTATATCGTGACCTCGGCAAGCCTCACACCCCGGTAAATGGCCAAAACAGGAAGAAATGTAGCAAGGTTATGGGTGCGCTATCTCCTTCTAGATAAAAGATGTACTATGGTATGGAGCCCTGGTATTAACCTATGTGGAAAACTTCTACTTTTGTGGTTGTTGTTGGCGAGCGCTCGGAAAGGTCGGTAACGACCGGGAGATGACATACTCAGGTGTACTCTAAGTTACCTAGTTTCAGAGGTAACCCGACCTTGTGTTGGCATGAGGAGCATGAGTTGATCCTCGGACATCCCTCTAGAGGTGTTCAAAATTCGGTTCGGTAAGGAAGTTCCTTTGCCTGGTCAATATTGGAAACCCAATCTCCACTACGAACCCGTACGATTTTAGTTGTATACTATTATGTCAGTATAGTATATGGTACCTATGCTGGTTAAGATTAATACATTTACTTTCAAAAATTGTTTTTCACACTATGAACTAGTAAAAATATCAAAATTGTTTCCGTGTATTAAAGCATTTTTTACTATCATAAAGAGAAACCTCACCCATGTGTGCGTTTGCATTGTGTGTGTGCCGCGAGACCTTGTGTTAGTTTCATTTTCAAAAAGTCATTGCGAATTTTCTATGCACAAACAAATATGATGAGTTATCACACAAGTCCCATGACTGACCCTGAGTTGTTTTGATTTCACACAAAACTCTGGGTGCCCATTATTTTTACACGGGCAGCCTAGTGTCAGGTTTAGTAGTAGTATTTGGAGCTTGTATCTTAGAACCTTTTTCTTGGTGGATCCCTTGCTTTTGTGGAGTTGCTATTTTTGTGGAGTATTAGCTATTTTCTTTGGGACATATTATTTCGTGGCCATCTGTGATCTGGAGCTATTCAGGTGAAGATGAACTCTGTTATGGGATTTACATTGTTACTCAGTTTCTGCTGTTCTTTTGGTTATGGATATGTAATGTGGTAAACTCTGATGTAATCTCATGTTATATAAATGAGAAGTTGTTTATTTCATTGTGATTTATCTAATGTGTTATATCCCCAGACAACCAGGAATCCAACACTTGAATCTTCGGCATTTTGAATACGAGAAGGTGTTAAAGTGTCGATTTTCGAGGGTCGAAATTCCAGGTCGTCACAGTTGGTATCAGAGCTTTGGTTTATACTAAGCTTTGGAGTATAACTCATTAGATAGCTCATTAGAGATGGGGTTAGTGATACCCTAGAATGAGTAAAATCCAATGAAATAAAAAGAGTTTAAAATGTTTCATACTCCTTAGGTAATTCGTCTGCATGTCTAATAAGCATTTTCATACTATTTTCAGATAGTAGGAAATGAGCAGTAAAGGCAGACATAGGGGAGGAAGTAGTTCCACTACCAGTGCTCGTGATACAACTATTGAAGCCATGATTTTATCCTCGAGTCAAACTAGTCTTCCGGATCTGAATAAGAGTTACATGAATCTGGGTGGGAAACCATATAAGGGATCCGATGATGTTATGGAAGCTCAACTCTGGATTAAATCATGCGTGAAGATTTTCAAAGGACTTAATCTGGAAGATAACTAGAAGAGACTGTTGGCCACGTGGCAACTACAGGATGGAGCTGCTACATGGTGGGAGATTATCATCCAAGGGAAATTAAAAGATGACTTTTCATGGAAGGATTTTAAAGAGGTTTTCGAAGAACGTTACATGCCCTCAATAGGAATTTCTCAAATATACGAAGAGTTTATGAACCTTTAGCAAGGTAATATGTCATTTGAGGAATACTTGAATAAGTTTAATGAGCTTTCTCTCTTTGGACCTGAACTAATAAACACCCCGCTGAAGAAGAATGAAAAATTTATTAAGGGGATGAATCCAAAATATCACGAGGGGATGACTGCGCATGTAAAGCAATCATTCGTAGACTTAGTAGATATGGGATTAGGTATGCCACCATTGACAAGCAGAAGGTACTTGAAGAGAAGGAAAGCAACAACAATGATAATAAGGATAAAGATAAGAAGAGGAAGTCTAAAGGAAAGATGCCGGAGCCGAAGAAACCAAAGAAAGGAACTCAACAAAATCACTTGATGAAGATTACGTGTTACAATTGTTGGGAAAAAGGTCATCTAGGAACTAACTGCAAGAAACCAAGGGAGCTGAAGGATCAAGATCAAGAAAGGTTGAAAAGTTGCAACTGTCACGTGTTCGGGCATCTAAGTAAAGATTGTCCTCTAGTAAAGGAAACGAATAAAGTACAAATCTTTGCAACAGAAGGTGAACCTTCAACCTCAACAGACGTAGAAAGGAAAGGAGTATTAGAAGGGAATATTTTCTTTGGTGATAAACTGGTTAGAGTATTATTCGATACTGGTGCTTCACACGATTTTATTTTAAAGGAAACCGTAGAAGAGTTGAAACTTGAACCTGAATTTATTGACCAACCCATTTTCGTAACTAATCCAGTAGGAGGTTCCACAAATCTCTGTCTTTATTGCAGAAAGGTCACTATTTCCTATTCTTTCATCAATTCCCTGTTAATCTTATTGTTCTAGATTTCAATGAATTTGGAATTCTACTCGGAATGGACTGGTTAAACAAATATGAAGCCCATCTAGATTGTGCAAATAGGAAAATATGGATAGAGACAAATTTTGGAAATTTTATCGAAATATCAGGTGAAGATGAAGTCTGTTATGGGATTTACATTGTTACTCAGGTTCCGTTGTTCTTTTGGTTATGGATATGTAATGTGGTAAACTTTGATGTAATCTCATGTTATATAAATGAGAAGTTGTTTATTTCATTGTGATTTATCTAATGTGTTATATCCCCAGACAACCAGGAATCCGACTCTTGAATCTTCGGCATTTTGAATACGAGAAGGTGTTAAAGTGTTGATTTTCGAGGGTCGAAATTCAGGGTCGTCATGGTATAGCTCCCTATTAATGCCACACCTATTCCGGACAATCATATCTACCATGTCCTCCAACGATAACTTCCAATTTCCCATTATATCTGATTCATCGTTTACTAGGCCAATTACTTATACTCAACCATTTACCTCCTTCAAGAAAATTCAGAGTTATAAATTTATTCTCTTAGATCTTATCTTGCAAATACAATGGTTATGAAACTTATTCCTTTTTAGTTTCAAAAATTTACTATTATTCGTTACATGAAAAACTTGATCATCTCCGAACTCAGCTTGTCTAAATGTTTCAGTTTAGGTAATTTCTTCTAACTATTCCCGCTTGCCAAACATCCTTTAATCGAATTGTGAAACTTAATTCACAGGATACTCATGCTTAATTAAACAGTTCCTTTTATGACCACAATATATTTTAGACCTTATCGACTGTCCAAAATCGCCGCTAATTCCAGATTTTAGTTCCTTATGTTGTTTAATTTTTGGCTATCCTCATTAATTATTCCAAATTTAAGGTTACGAAACTTATTTCCTTCTGTAGAGAAACAACTTTAACCAATGTAGTCCTTAACTAAAATATCGTCAAATATCTTATAGTCGTATTGTGAAACCGAATTCTCAAGATATTTGCATTTTAAATTTAATTAGTTGGGAAGGACTAATTATAAAATATCCTGATTAATTAATTCCAACTTAGCCTTTAAATTGTTTCCCGAACTACTTGGATTGCTTATGTAAATTACAACTTAACATAAACGTCTTTTAATCAAATAAGAAATTCCAATCACAAGATGTTGTGCTCAAGTTTTAAATTTCTAAATATTTTCAAAGATGTTTTCCCTTTATATTCAAAACATATCCTTTCAAAATTAATTCCAAAGTAACTTCCAGTTCTTACTCAAAATTTTGATTTTAGTTTTCAAATTATACATCTTTTAAAAATCTTTTTTAATATATATATATATATCACAAATGCACTTACTCAAAACTCTTTACTGGCTTATCCCTTATTAACAAGTTTACCTAGTATAATTCTTATAACCCAATCAGATTTTCACTTTTCTATTTAAGTTCACATCAATTTACCAAATATTTTCAAGCACTTATCTAAATTGGTTTAAGTATATATTGATGTTTTAATCGGAATCATATAGTCGTCCCACTTTCGAAGCACAAAAATACATGCAGATGATGCTGCAGTCATTAACAGAATCATCTTCAAGCGACTACAGTGTGATTCTATATCTATCTAGTATACTTAAGACTTCGTATATACGTTGATCAGACGTATATGCAAAATATTCCTATACTCGATAGTCCAACCTCAACATCAAATAAAATACTCAAACTCTTATTATTCATATTGTTTTCTAACCATATTGATTAGTTTCTTTAGAGGAGAATTACCTTAACAACTTTTACCCAAGTTTTTCTCTTAACATGAATTCTAATATATTATAATCCCAAACTTAATTAATTTTACTTGGAAGGCGCTTTCTCAAACACAGTAATCCAAAATCTCATACTTGGCCATTAATAACCCTATCTCTAATGAGATATTATAACTCTGATAAGTCTTTCCTTTTGTTCAAATGTGTCATACCCCATTGCTTTGTA
The DNA here is from genome assembly GCA_030737875.1 of Allium sativum. Taxonomy (NCBI): domain Eukaryota; kingdom Viridiplantae; phylum Streptophyta; class Magnoliopsida; order Asparagales; family Amaryllidaceae; genus Allium; species Allium sativum. Next base: position 282,816,202 of record CM060919.1, on the reverse strand, counting down.
TAAACCAAAGCTCTGATACCCTTTACCCTGTATAGACGACCTATTCGATCAATTAAATGGTGCCCGATTTTTCTCAAAAATGGACCTAGCCACTGGTTTTCATCAGCTTAGACTCACAGAGGATTGTATCCATCTAACTGCCTTTAGGGGACTCGATACCTTTTACGAATGGTTAGTAATGTCGTTCGGTTAAACTAATGCCCCCACCTACTTCGTTGATTTGATGACTAGAGTATTTCGAGAAGTATTGAATAAGTTCATATTAGTTTTCATCGATGATATTCTCATTTACTCTGAAACTAAGGAAGAGCACGCGGAACATCTAAGAATAACTTTGGAAATATTGCGAAAGAATGTGCTCAAAGCGAAACTCTCGAAATGCCACTTTTGAGAAAAGGAAGTAAAATTCCTTGGTCATACTGTATCCGAGAAAGGAATTTCGTAAACCCAGGAAAGATTTTTGCCATTTTGGATTGGAAGCAACCAAAGAAAACAAAATAAGTCCGGAGTTTCCTCGGATTGGCCGGCTAATACAGAAGATTTGTTCAAGATTTTTCAAGAATTGCTTCTCCTCTTAGAAAGCTAACCATGAAGAATGCTAAGTTTGTGTGGTCCCCAAAATGTGAAGAAGCCTTTCAGAAGCTAAAGGAAAGACTAACGTCTGCTCCAGTTCTAGCTATTATAAATGGAAATAATGGGTTGTCAGTTTATACAGATGCATGCAAAGAAGGAGTTAGCGCAGTTTTGATGCAGGAAGGGAGAGTAATTGCCTATGAATCAGACAATTGAAACCACATGAAAGGAATTTTCCAACCCATAACTTAGAATTGCTAGCTGTAATATTTGCTTTGAAAATTTGGAGGCACTATCTTTTTGGAAAAAGGTTTGAATTGTACACTGACCATAAGCCTCTAAATTATTTATTCACTTAGAAAGATTTGAACATAAGACGAATATTTAGCATCATATGATTTGGATATTTAATATACCCCTGGGAAAGCCAACGTTGTAGCTGATGCTTTAAGTAGGAAATACTCCATCGTCGCTTACTTAGTTATTGCCCCAACCCTTATGGAAAAGATTGTCAGTAAGCAGGGAGAAGATAGATTTTTACAAAGAATAGCTGAGAATATAAAACAAGATAAGGATTCAAGTTTTGAAATTGATGAAAATGGTATTTTGAGATTGAAAGGAAGAATTTGTGTCCCAAACATAAAAGTGCTTCTGAAAGAAGTATTGGACGAATGTCATAAACCCAAATTCAGCATCCACCCTGGAGTTAATAAAATGTATCGAGATGTTAAACGTACATTTTGGTGTAAAACAATAAAGAGGGACATATCTATTTATGTCAGCCGTTGCGCCACATGTCAACAAATAAAGAGCGATCAGCAGAAGACAGCGGGATTACTTCAACCCTTGACAATTCCACAATGGAAATGGGATCAAGTTTCGATGGATTTCATCGATGGTTTACCTTGCACTCGCAAAGGAAATGAAGGAATATGGGTTATTGTAGATCGCTTAACTAAAAGTACCCATTTCATTCCAGTAAAACCCACCAGGACTGCTGCTAGTTTAGCAGAGTTATATATTAAGGAAATTGTTGGGTTACATGGAATTCCGAGTAGCATTGTAAGTTATCGTGACCCTATCTTCACCAGTCGTTTTTGGGAAGCTTTTCAAGATGCTTTGGGAACGAAGATGAACTTTAGCACTGCCTATCATCCTCATTCAGATGGACAAACAAAAAGAGTTAATAGGATTTTGGAAGTCTTGTTGCGAGCATGTGTTCTCGATTTTGGAGGTTCATGGGAAAATCATCTGCCATTGGTCGAATTTTCTTATAACAATAGTTATCAAGCTAGTATTAAGATGGCACAGTTTGAAGCACTCTATGACTGTCCATGCAAATCGCCAATATGTTGGGTTGAGCCTGGAAATAAACTTGTTATTAGACCAGATATGATCAAAGAAGCGACAGAGAAAGTGGATCTTATTAAAAAGTAGTTAAAAGCGGCCCAGGATCGACAAAAGTGCTATGCTGATCGAAGGAGAAAAGCTTTGGAATTTGTTGTTGGAGATTCCATATTTCTGAAAGTATCCCCAATGAAAGGAGTCATCAGATTTGGGAAAACAAGAAAGTTAGCTCCACGGTATATTGGACCATTTTATATTTTGGAGAGAATTGGACCATTAGCTTATAGAGTGCAGTTACTAGAGTGGTTATCTGGTGTGCATGATGTATTCCATATATCTAATCTTAGGAAGTATGAGCATGATCCAGACTAGGTTATAAAAGAAGTTGCTCAACAAGATCTGGAAATTACCCCAAGTTTTGTAGTCAAAAGAGAACCCACAAAGATTATTGCTCGAGATGAAAAGAGGTTAAGAAATAAGACGGTTAAGTTGGTTAAAGTACAATGGAGTGATCACCCCAAGGATTGTACCCGGGAAACGGAAGAAACTATGCGGAAATTCTATCCTGTCTGTCGAGTGGACATTCCAGTCTAGCCCAACCTTCGGTAAACTCATTTCCTTATCTCTTTCCTTTTAGTTGTTACGTCTTATATTATTACCATCTTATGCAATTTCGCGGACGAAATTATTTTAAGGGGGGTGAATGTAATGATCTGGAATTTTGGACTAGTTAAATGATTAGTTTATAAATTAATTAAAGTTGAAATAAATTGTTTATAATTATAAAATATAGTTAAGAAGTATTTTATTAAAACATATAATCTTATATATACCTTTGGTAGCATTTGGTTAAGTGTTGTATATAGTTTTTAATAGCATTTAAAGGGTAAATGCTACCAAAAACACCTCCTTTCTCTTTATTACAAGTGTTAAGGCACTTGTAATTTTGCATGCAACATTACATGCATGAATTACACATGTCCTACGAGGTGTCATCACCTTATTAACTCATTTCAAGTATAAATACACCCCTTTCCTTCCCTTAAGCATTCATTCTCATCTTCTCTTCCATTTCTTCTTCTTCTCCACCTTAAAATCCAAGGCTTCCATGGTGAAAATCCTTCTCTTCCTCCATTTATAAAATATATAAATTGCTGCAAAGTCGGTAGCGTCAAACAGTCAGTCCGGGATAACTGTAGTGGGTCTAGCAGCCTAGCAATAGAGGATAGAATAGTGGAACCCCAAGGTGAGTACTCGACATTTATATTTGTTCACATTTTATGTTGTGTGAATGATTATTGATGATATGGACGATTAGTAATTAATGCAATGTAAGCGTTTAGTGACAAACGCTTATATGGACACATGTATACACTGTTATGTATATATTCCCATATATGATCGTGTGATGGATGAATGGATGCTTCGTGGTTGTTTTTAGTGATGATATATGCATTTTACTTGTTACACATACATATGTGGATTTATACGGATATCAGACAAGTCTTGGACCAAGTTTGTGTTATAAATGAATATTTTATTCATTTAGATTTGAAAGTTGGAATGTTGTTGAAAATGGTTTTAAATAGTTATTATGAGTACAAATGATTTTCTAAATCATTTTAAAGCAATTTAGTAAAGTGTTTATATGAATGTATATTACAATTAAAATAGAGTTTGTCAAAATAAATACCGGAATGTTCAAGGATGACAGAGAGGATAGTGTCTAGGCTTGAGTTTGGAAAATATAATTTCCTGCTCTCCTTGGCTATCCCTAACTGATCTGACGGACGGGATGGTTAATTCCAAATTTAATTTGAAGCTATTTGAATTTATAGTAGAATTTAGCGTATTTTTGTTAAAACTTTAAATGCTTATAACTTTTGCAACTTAAATCAGATTCCTACGAAATGAAAAACGTTTGATTCTCATCAACAAGAGCTTTCAAATGAGTGAAAGCGGATTTTAATTTCAACTTATAATTTTTAAGTTATATTTTAATTAATATTTAAAAATATTGTTGCAAGTGCTATATAATGATAAATGGTCTTTTTTAAATTATTTAAAAATTTGGAAAAAATTATGTAAAACCATGATTAATTATTTAAAAGTGATTTATGTTGAAATCATGAAGTTTTGGTAATATAAAGGTTATTTCCCATAAACTAGCGAATATCAGTAATTTGAAACATTTTTTTAAGATTGTTAAAGGTATTTAACTTTCTAAATCTTTCACTAACCTTAGTAATTAATTGCTAACATGTAATGAAAGGCTTTAAATGATAATTTAAGTTTCCAAACATGGAATATGGGTTGAGACTTGATTTGGTCCTATATATCCACATGGCTTTAAATTTGTGCTTATTATTTGGAAAGACCGGGATTGGATTTATGTCTGAAAACCATTCCAAGTAATAATACGACATTGTGGAGTAATTGAAGGCATCGAAGACGATATTGAAGACCGGCACCCTTCATATCGTAATGACAACTTACTGAATGTCTCAAATGGGTAGCTCCCATTTGCAAATGGATTTTATATCAGTTAAGTGACAAGAAGCCCGAATGTATGTGAAGGAATTCCGGATTGTGGTTTCGTTCAGACCCAGAACATACTTGTATGGATTGTGTGTATAACATTGTAATTGACTGCGTAACACTGATTTCTGTTAAATATATATCTGTTTGGTGGCAAAGAATTTATTCTCTTGCTTAACACCCTTCTCTAAGACGTATGAGCTTAGAGGTTATATATTGATAGAAATCAGTGATGCGTTGTGAATGGACAATGTGACATACTTAAGTTATGTAATGAGCTATAGATGATCAAAGCATGGCTTATTTAAGCATAGCTTTGTGTATATCGTGACCTCGGCAAGCTACACAACCCAGTAAATGGCCAAAACAGGAAGAAATGCGGCAAGGTTATGGGTGTGCTGTCTCCTTCTAGATTAAAGGTGTACTATGGTATGGAGCCCTGGTATTAACCTATGTGGAAAACTTCTACTTTTGTGGTTGTTGTTGGCGAGCACTAGGAAAGGTTGGTAACGACCGGGAGATTACATACTCAGGTGTACTCTAAGTTACCTAGTTACATAGGTAACCGGCCTTGTGTTGGCATGAGGCTTATGTGTCAATCCTTGGACATCCCTCTAGAGTGTTCAAAATTCGATTCGGTAAGCAAGTTCCTTTGCCTGGTCAATATTGGAAACCCAATCTCCACTACGAACCCATACGGTTTTAGTTGTATACTATTATGTCAGTATATTATATGGTACCAATGCTGGTTAAGATTAATACATTTACTTTCGAAAATTGTTTTTCACACTATGCACTAGTAATAATATCAAAATGGTTTCCGTGTATTAAAGCATTTTGACTATCATATGGAGAAACCTCGCCCATGTGTGCATTTTCATTGTGTGTGTGCCGCGAGACCTTATGTTAGTTTCATTTTCAAAAAGTCATTGCGAATTTTCTATGCACAAATAAATATGATGAGTTCTCACACCAGTCCCATGACTGAGCTGGAGTTGTTTTGATTTCACACAAAACTCTGGGTGCCCATAATTTTTACTTGGGCAGCCTAGTGTCAGGTTTAGTAGCAGTATTTGGAGCTTGTGTCTTGGAACCTTTTTCTCGGTGGATCCCTTGCTTTTGTGGAGTTGTTGTTTCTGTGGAGTATTAGCTATTTTCTTTGGGATGTATTATTTCGTGGGCATCTGTGATCTGGAGCTATTCAGGTGAAGATGAAGTTTGAGATTTACATTGTTACTCAGTTTCCGCTGTTCTTTTGGTTATGGATATGTAATGTGGTAAACTCTGATGTAATCTTATAACGGCATAGGTGATTAACAGTGAAAATATGTATAACTTTTACCCTACTAACACTGTATATCCTAATCCAGATTTATTTAACTGTCATATCTATAGTCTAAGAAATCAGATCTGTAAATGATAGGAACTCACAGTGCGTTTGGATGAAGAAGAGAATGAATCTCTTATATGTATAGCACTATGCCGTAGAAAAGTCCAATCCAAGATGTATGTATGTAGGTCCTAATGTTATCTCTATTTGATCGATTCCTCAACAACATTCCCCCATTATATGTTTATATTTTTAGAATAGATTTACAGAGGCAAAAGTGACAAAGAAATGGTGTAAATCAAAATGGGAGAAGCCACTTATTTATAGATTCACAGAGTCAACCTCAGCCTTTCAATTATAGGGTTTAAATCCAAACCGTACACATAGCACTGATTCAGCAATGAATACGAACAGAAAAATAGTCCAGATTTACTGGGCGAATCCGCCCAGATCTGTTGTGGGTCGATCTACCTACCTCTTGGGTCGACCCTCCCTGACTTGGGTCGACCCATATGTCGACCCAGGCCGAACGTGATTCGTCCCACAACGGTCCTGGTTACCCTTACTTTCCCGCTTACTTCATTTGAAAATTCTGGATTTATTATTATATTATATTTACATATAAACTCCTTATATGTATACAAACTTCTAATGCTCATAACTTCTTCATGCATTATCCGTTTTATGCAAATTTGGGGTCTATCTGAACCAGAATTTCGAGATGAACACAAGGTAATGTCGGTTTCACTTAATTCTGAATTTTTAATTAAGTTATTCCCAATTTATTATCTTTAAGCATGGTTATAGTGTATTAAATTTTGGGGTGTTACATTCTCCCCTACTTAAAGGATTTCGTCCTTGAAATCTCCAAGTTATAAAGAATGTTACTATCCTAACATCCACCTACAACCATCTACTCATCGATCGTCCATAGGAATCCATTGTCCTTAAGAAATTTCTAATGCTTGTATGAACATATGCAAAGGTGTTGTGTGTATATGTCCTTACTCTAATCCGAAAATCAAATGATCGACTAATTCAGTTGACCTCCTTAATGCAATATATGTTTGTGCCGTGAGTCCAAAATGTATGCAAATAATCCTAAAACATAAATTCTATAAGTGCGTGCAATCATTCATCAAAATGCAACATCCATATGATGATTCACCCATTTCGATCCATAGAAAATTTTGAATGCACACACATTCATATGAAATATGTAAGTGATTGACCCGATATAGTGCCTAGTGTGTATATATGCATCCATGAGCAACCACTAGCAAACACTTGCATCCAGCTACAACCATCAACCACAACATGTTTTAAACACATGTTTGCAACCATTAGATTCTACCTAAGGATCGAAAGGTTCGAACGATAGGATAAATAACTTGGATGATATAAGCAAATGCAAAGTAAAAGCTTGGAAAAGAAGTCAAGAATGTACTTTCAAAGAGAAAAGGATAAGAAGCGTTAATCCTATCTTCGGGTTCTCACTTTGTGTCTTAGCGATCTTCTCCCCATTGCACTTTAACTAATCTGATTTCCTTATTTCGTAGCTTCTTGATTTCTGATCCAAGGATATGAGTGAGAACTCGTCTTGCTGATGCTTCCTTCTCAACTTCTACGTCTTCAAGTGCGCTTAGCTCTACTATCTCTGCCGTATCATAGAGACATTTCCTCAAATGGAAACATGAAACACATCGTGTACGCCCGCCAGTCTATCCGGTAGCTTGATCCTACAGGCCATCTGACCTATCCTCTCTAGTATAGGGAATGGCCCTACGAATCTCGGTGCCAACTTCCCTTCCGAGCCAAAGCTAACTACATTCCTTAGCAGTGATACTTTAATGAAGACCATATCTCCCACTTTAAATTCCAAATCAGTCCTCCTTTTATCGGCATAAATTTCTGTCTGTCATGAGTTGCTTTCGTTCTCTGGCAGATAAGATCAATCTTCTCGGAAGTATCTCGAATCATCTCTGGTCCAAGCAGAAGTCTGTCCTAGACTCCCACCAATAAGCTGGCGATCTACAAGGGTCGTCCATATAATGCTTTGAAGGGTGATGTGCTTATGCTTGATTGGTAACTGTTGTTGTAGGCGAACTCCACCAAAGGATGATGCTCTTCCCAAGTCCCTCCAAAGTCTAGGATACACAGTCTTAGAAGATCCTCAAGAACTCTATTCACTCTCTTAGTCTATCCATCTGTATGAGGCTGGTATGCCATGCTCAAATGCATCTGTGTACCTAACGCCTCTTGTAAGCTCTTCCAAAACTCACTAGTAAAGATGGGGTCGCGTTCGCTCACTATACTGGAAGATACCCCATGCAATCGAACTATCTCCCGAAGATATACTGATGCCAACCAAGACGTCATCCTCTTACTCTTAACAGGAATTAAATGAGCGCTCTTCGTGAGTCTATCCACTATCACCCAAATGCTCGTATTGCCCTTCTTAGATCGTGGCAATCCATCGATGAAATCCATAGAGACGCTCTCCCACTTCCATTATGAGATATCCAAGGGATGAAGTAATCTGCCTAGTTTCTTTTGTTCATCCTTTACTCTTTGGCAAGTCATGCATCGAGCTACAAATTCTGCTACATATTTCTTCATGCCAGTCCAAAAGAAAACTCTCATCATGTCTCGATACATTTTGTCGCCGTCCGGATGGATAGTCATCTGAGAATGATGGGCTTCCTCAAGCACTGCCCCTAGTAATTCCCCAATCTTAGGGACACATAGCCTTCCGCCTCTTCTTAGCCCGTCCATGGCATATCTAACAAGGTGACCAGAAGTCTCTTCTCTACAAGGCCTATCCAAGATGTCTGATATCTGTGGGTCCTTTCGCTGCATAAATCCAACTCACTCCAATAGAGTAGGTCACACTTCCAATGATGCCAACAATCCAACTCTGAAATGCGTAGATGTCTTGAAATCAAAGGTCTAGATGTACTCCAAGCTTCGCCTTTCTACTAATAGAGGACTCAAAGTCATCCTCTGCCTACTTAATGCGTCTGCCACTACATTACCCTTGCCCGGAGTACAAGCTATCTCGAAGTCGTAGGACGCTAGGAACTCCATCCACCATTGTTGCCTCAGGTTAAGGTCCTTTTGCGAGAATAAGTACTTGAGTGACTTATGATCCGTATATAGCTCAAACCTTTCTCCAAGAAGATAGTGTCGCCAAGACTTCAATGCGAACAATATAGAAGCCAACCCTAGATCATGGGTTGGGTAGTTCTTCTCGTGAACCCTCAACTGCCTGCTTCCATATCACAATACCCTTCCATCTTGCATCCAACGACACCAAATTTTGTGCCACAAGCATCGGTGTAAACCGTAAACATATTGCTTCCATCTGAGAGAGTCATAACTGGGGCAGTTGTCAGAGCCTTCTTCAATCTTTGAAAGGTATCCTCACAATCAACGCTCCATGAAAAAATCAGGTTCTTTTTCGTCAACTGTGTAAGTAGGGCCATTATCCTTGCAAAGTCCTTGATAATTTTTTTATAATATCCCCCCAACCCTAAGAAACTCCTTACCTCCTTTGCATTATTTGGAGCTCTCCAATCTTGAACTTCAACAATTTTCACGAGGTCCACTGCTATCTCGTCCTTGGAGACTACATGCCCTTTTAACCTCACTTCCTTCCTCCAAAAGCGACACCTAGAAAACTTCGCCTTGAGCTGATGTGACCTGAAAGTACGTAGAACCTCTCATAAATGTTAGGCATGATCCTCCTTATTCTTTGAGAAGATTAGAATGTCATCTACAAAGACCACCATAAACTTGTTTAGAAACTCCGTAAACACCCTAGTCATTAAGTCTACAAAATAGGCGGGTGCACTGGTTAGGCCAAAAGGCATAACCAGCCACTCAAAGAAACCATCTGGAGTTCTAAATGCATTCTTATCAATCTTGTCATATGCCACTCTCAACCGATGAAACCCCATTGCCAAATCCATCTGCGAGATAACTTATGCGCCTACATGTTGATTAAACAGGTTGCAATTGTAACACCCCACACTTTTCTGAGCCCAAATTTCGACAAAAATCGAAACTTAAACACATCCAAGCATGGAGCGTGTATATCTGGTACCTACAATAAACGAGCATGAGCATAATTAGGGTACGATAAGAAAAACTCACAATGGAAACAAAATAGGATAAACTAGTATAAACACAAGCAACTACCTTTTCAAAGTAAGTCACTTTGCCAATACCGAGCATGAGAGCGAACGGGAACCGATCGAAAGCCAAACTTAAACACCCATGAGAACCCAACCTTTTCTAGAAAACCTGGGTGGTTATAATGAGGAGAGGGTCAGAACAACAAGATTCTAATGAACATGAAATGTACAACACAGATTATAATACACAAATGTATCACGTTTAGTTCAATCCAAGATGGAGGCCTACCAAGGTTAGCAATTCTAGCCTAACTTGTGGTTGCTTATGCACGACCCTACTTCTCTTCCCAAGGTATCATTCCCAATATATAATACCGAGATAGAACATTTACACACATATTTGTGAAGCCTTTATACCAGAACATGACTGGTTATTAAATCGAGGTTGCATACATACATACATACATACATACATACATACATACATACATATCTACATTCACTCATCCTTCATTATTTAATGGCTTACTATCAATGATAGATACGGTGGATTCTCCCTGATCACTTAAAACCCTAGGCAGACCTATTGGTCACTTAGTATTCCTCGAAAATTTATTTACCGTTAACATAAACTAGAGGGCACTAGCTACAGGCTCAACTACTTAAGGCTTCTGTCATTCACGCATATACCCTTTCCTGCATAAGGTGAGAGATGGTATTTTATCCCTCGCTATACCATCTAGCTGACCTTCTTGCATAATCTCCTTAGTCACTTACTACTTCCCTTAGGGTAGGTAGCCATATAAGACGTTTTTAGTTTTCAGGTTTGGGTAGGCTCCACACACGCCATTTATGACCCCTAAACTGAAATACATACTCCTAGGTGCACTCCTCAACCCAAGCCACTTAAGACCCATAGAAGCGGACTACACGCGAAGATTATTAAGTTCGCACCCATTAGCCTTTAATACCTTTCCTTATCAGGATAAAGTGGGCTACGTTAATAAGTCATTCCCGCTTTTATTCACGAAAATACTATGCGCACATGATTAATTATCGTTACGGGTTCCTATGGTTAATAATGTTTCACATCACTAACCTAGTAAGTCCAATCCTAATTTTTAATTATAAGTTCAGTATTAACCAATATAAATAAGGGAAGTTATATCCTCCTTACCCTAGGACATTTATTTAATTATTTCCCCAATTGGACTTAGTATTTAAACAACAGTCGATACCCATTAATCCCCTTTTTACACCATTTTCTTCTGTTCATAAGTTTGTTGCCATTTATGACCGTAACAGTCATATTTTCGTAAGGCAACCATTTATATTGGGTATCCTTATTTCATCCGTCCTTAAGTATTTATTTGTTGTACCCTAAAAGACAATTTCTAATCTTATTTATTTATTTGTTGCCTGATATATATATATATATATATATATATATATATATATATTTGTGCACCCAACCTCTCACGTTAAGTTGTCCACTTGTGGATGTTGGATTTGCCTATCGTTTCCGGGCAGACTTCTACCACAAGTTGAACTTAACCTCGTGTCTTAGCACACTTATATTTACGCATTAGACCCCTCACATTAAGAAGACCACTTGTGGATGCTGGATTTGTCATACAGTTCTGGGTAGACTTCTACCTCAAGTTGGGCTCAACCTCATGTCTATTGCGGTTTAGAATTCAAATTCCCTAATTGGGGTTTACAACATTAATCCTAATCAATCTTAGGAATTGTAACCATTTGACTTAATTACCTAACTAAGATTACTTTCCCCAAATCAACGTTGCTTACAATTATTATTTATTTATTTGTGGTCTTACTGATAGCAGCAAATCATATTAATTGCTATAATGGTCAATCACAAATATATTAATTTAGTATGGAATACAATTTACATGTATGATTCCGTAATTACATACCGTTCAAACAGTCGAACATTCAATATAATGTATATTTCGTTGTTTACATAGGTACGGACAAACAATGTATATTTATTTATTTATATTTCTGTGCAGTCAACGTAGTTATCTTTCTTTATTGTTAAATTTAATAATTTGGTTCAATTAATAACTAAACATTTCTTTTTGCATTCAATCTTGCCAAAAGGTTCCAAATCGTACAAAAAGGCCGTTAACTATAGTTATTGTAAATTATGCCTAATTAGTGAAATTAACATATTTCCAAATCATTAAAAAATATGTTAATGTATTATTTGGAATAGTTGATGCAAATTATGCACAAATATGTATACTTATATTTATCGGTACATTTGCACCACTTTTCCCTTTTTCAATCATTTTGTCATATCTCTTGTGAATTCAAAATAATGTCTTTTTGTTCAAAAAGAGGACAACGACATATTTACAACAACTAAACCAAAACCTTAACAATATTGAATACAAATAGGCACATGTATTTTAAATAAAAATTAAATAATTCACCCTTTCATCACATAATTTATCTTTCTAACACTGAACTAGAGATTTGGAAGAAAACTACATCTAAACAATGTTATTGGGACTGATTTCCAAATTCTCAGTGTTTTACAACAACCACAATACATGTTACAACATAATTGTAGGAAATATATATGAACAAATTTAAGAATCCTACAATTAATTTTATTCCTAACCACAATTCACAATTCTCATGTTTTGACAATATTTACTAGCAGATCCAATGGGCATCAAATTAAAATACAACAACATTATGAACAGATCTGATGAAAATAGGAATATAATTTGAGATCTAATTCAAACGAGATAAATATTGTAAAACCCTGCATTCCTTAATGTCACTCATGTTAGGATTTCATTAATAAAGTATGGAGCATTGTAGGTATAAGGACAGAAAATATCATAGGGACTAAGATTTCACAAGACATAAATTTACATCGGAAGAAGAATTTCATTTCATAAAATACAAAACCACCTTTGTTTCATTTAATTAAACAGTTACAAATATCATGTCTAAAAAACATCAGTAAAAACAACATCAGAGTTAAATATGATTATCCCCAAATATAGTAAAAAAGATACAACCTAACCTTGGAAAGAGAACAGGTAGTGGTCCAACTTGTAGAATCCCATCATGACAAAGCTAACAAAGAAATTAGAGCTATACACTTTGTCCCGATAAGCCTAGGGTAAAGAAAAAGAATGGAAGAAAGGAAATGTGTTAGACATAAAGCCTGGCGAGCAGCTGGGATTAACAGCCCGACTTACTAAATTAAGTAAAACAGATAAACAGTAGTTCTAGCAACATAAAAGGGTAGATATATGTACATGTTTAAAAGTGAACAATAGCTGATATGAACTGATAACATGGACTCAGCAATTCTTATACACATACAAGGATGATAACAAAAATACTAGTAATCAGATCAGGCAGATTGACTGTTTTGCACTTATACTAGAATATCAGAATTAAGTGTTACCCTAATTACTACCCATGCGATCGGCTCCCTATTACCAGAATATTCTTTATCAGCCCCAATAGTAGTGTGTATTAGTCATTAAACCAGCAACTTATAAAACACAACAATATCCGTAGGTGTTACTTGCGACTTAGTTTCCTGCAGTTGGACCCATGCATGCGCATGACTCCGCCAACCCTTAGACTTATGTCCCCGTGTACCTAGGATTTAAGAGTCCCGACAACCTGTTACAGCAACTAGACTTGGGACCTCTTTACCTTATTATTTAACAGGTGTAACTTAGCATGTTTAAATTCAATAATAAGCCCAGTTGTAAAATTACATTTATCTAAATGTTATTGGTGTACAACCCCTTCCCCAACAAGCACCTGCCCATATGTATATTTAAACTTACCGCATTTAAGTTTGTTAACCTACATCTGGTACTTATAATATTCAAACATGTCATTTACTTAATGTCTGTATTAAGTCAAATCTAACATGTCCTATAAATATGCATATTATTCATCAACTATGTATCCAATTTACAACAAATACATGTTAATGCATATTATCCATTTACAGCAAGTCTAAACATATGTATGTTACCTTTTTTCCTCAAATTATAGCTAAATGTTTCCAATTTAACAACATGCCTATATTCCTCATTTTATGTCATTCATTATTTCCCCAATTAAATGTACACTCAAATCGGGTATAGCCTAGGCTTCCAAAGGCCTAAGCTTAGCGTAAAATAAAAAGGGAAAACTAAGGAAGAATAATAGAATCAAATCACATAGGCATATAAACTAAAACATAGAAACAGGGAAAAGGAAGGTAAATGAACATTAACATCAAATGAACATAAATGTCCGATTTAACATTAAATGAACAAAATATCTAATTGCCATGTCTTTCCCAAATTTATCATGAAATAAACATAAACATTCAATTATATGTTTTCCCAAATTAACATGAATGCTCCTAAATTGATATGTTTCCCCTATTAACGTATATTCCAAATTAATGTCAAAATGTGACAAACTACCATATTCTTCTAATTAACATATCCTTTTTAATGCTAATTAATATGACATGTTCCTCATATTACATATTCCCTTTAATGTTAACATGTTCTTCAAATTAACATATATAGACTAATGTTAATTACATGTTTTCAAATAAACCCTTATTGACATATCTAAAAATTTATGCCAGATAAATATCCACGCAATCAATGTCATGTTAATATGTCTACAAATTAATGTCAAATGTTCACCAAATCTATGTTATATTAATATGTCTACAGGTTATGTTCACACATCAACGTCAAATACCCTCTTATTCCATGTCATATTAATATCAATTACATGTTTACAAAAGACATTCCTATAAAAATAAATTTAGCCTATTCATATCTACATGTTCTTCCTCTTTCTAATAAATCCCAATTTACATAGTGCAAATTCTAATATGTCCAATTTTCAACTTTTTTTAACGCCATTCCCTACTTTTCATTTAAAAAAAGGCTATAATATGTAAATAAGACAAATAATAGGAAAAAGGGAATAAGGAAGAGATGTACATACAAGAAAAATGACTGAAAATGATTAGGCAATTGATAATAAATAACATATAAGATTATTGTTTCTAAACATAGTTACTTTTCAGATCCAAAATATATTTACTGTCAATGTTCTTTTTCTTTAGATTACTACAACAACTATTATATCTATTTATCTTCAACTTAGAAGAAATCTGAATAATCACAGTAAACTCACATAGTTGTAGATCTAGACAATCTTCTAAAATAGTTGTTGTAGAAGGAAGTCCTCTTTTAGATTTGTCGTTGAAATATAAGAATTGTCCTCTCTAATCTATGTTTAAGCAGCACCTCAGCATATTCATTATTTTAATTAGAAAGCTTTGGAGGAAGAAGAATAAAGAATAAATTTGTGTGTAGAAAACGATGAGCCAGACTGCCTTTATATAGATTACCTAGGATAATTTTTAGCCATAAGATTTAGGTTTTAAATCCAAACTGTACGCATAATGTTGAGTCAGAAATGAATTCGATCACAAAACAGTCCAGGTATGTCGCTCAGAACCCGCCCATATCTGGAGTGGGTCGACCCAGCCCTCCTTGCGTCGACCCGGGCAGAGCGTGGGTCGACCCCCAATGGGCCTATTTCCCTCTAGTTTTCATGCTTCGTTTTGTTTGATTTTCTGGAATTATTTATTTATATACAAGTTCCTTATATACAAACTTCTAGGTTTCATAACTTCTTCAAACGTTATCTTATTTATGCAAACTTGGGGTCTATCTGAACCATAATTCCGAGATGAATGCAATGGTAATGTTAGTTTCACTTAATTATGAATATTTAATTAAGTTATACCCAATTTATTATCTTAAAGCATGATTATAGTGTTTTAAATTTTGGGGTGTTACGTTCTCTCCTACTTAAAGGATTTCATCCCCGAAATCTCCAAGTTAAGAAGAATGTTACTATCCTAACATTCACAACCATCTACTCATCCATCATCCACAGGTATCAATTGTCCTTAAGAATTTCTATTGCTTGTATGAACATATGAAAAAGTGTGTGCATATGTCCTTACACTAATGCAAAAATCAGGCAGTCGACTGATTCAGTTGACCTCCTTAATGCAGTATATGTTTTGTGTCATGCATCCAATGTGTATGCAAAAGAATCCTAATGATACATATAAGTTCTATATGTATACACAACAATTCACTAAAATGCAACACCCATGTGGTGATTCAATCATTTTCATCCATTGGAAATTTAAAATGCGCACACATTCATATGCAATATGTAAGTGTTTGACCTGGTCTAGTGCCTAATGTGTGTGTATACACGTCTAGTGGCAACCACTAGAAAATGCTTGCATCCACTTGCAACCATCAATCACAACATGTCTCAAACACATGTTTCAACTATATTTTATCATCTATAAGCTTGATTCCTAAGATCTACACTTTTCACGGATATACTAGAGGGAAGCCTCTAATCAAAGGAACAAGAAATAGATAGAATATCAAAGAGGAAAAATACTTATCAAAAGAATGTGGGTAAGAAACTTGAATCCCTTAGTGAAGCTCTTTCATCTTACTTATCTTAACTATTTCGAAAAAAAAACCCTCTCAAGTGAACTAATCCAAATGCTTACCCTAGTCTTACAAGTAAAGTCATTCTTTTCCTCCTTTCCATATTTCTAGTCTTTACTTTACCCATCTTGTGTTCCTTGACTCATTCCACTTATAGTTTCCAACCCCATAAAGACTTACTTACCGCCCTGCTTTTTAATATATAAATAATTTTCCAAAATCTTAATGAGGCAAAAATTCTTTTTGAAACAAACATAGTTACTTTTATGAAATTTCCAAAAATACAAATTTCATATAAAAACACATTAGTCTTTCAAAATTATGGTTCTTTAAAACTTTACATCTATGGGGTTTCGACTCAAAGTGGTTCCTCAAGTTTCCATAAAACACTTCGTTGTTACACTCTTGTCTAGGAACACAATTATTTCAAAAAAAAAAATTCTATTTTTTTCGAAAAACCTTTCCAATACAACTGAAGTCCAACTATTTCCTTATAACACATGTATAAAGTTCCAACATAAAGGCCATACTATTTTACAAAAGATAGGGTTTAGGGAGTAAAATATTCCAATCGAACTTATTCCCTACAAGTCAACACTCAAGTTTGAGTACCTCAAACAAAACCCGCTTTCCTTTCAATGTCTGATAACTTTCTTAGGCTTCCATCCCATCCATTGATGGTATATTCCCATAGTTAAGAAAGATTCTACTCAAAATCAGGAAACTCAACTCTTTGTTACACCATGTGCCTTATCAAAAAAATTCTACAGATTTAGCATTGCCACAAATACAAACCCGAAAACTAACCTATTTTTTCTCTCCTAGAGATAATCTTTCAATCACTTACTATTCGAAATATGTAAAGTATAAAGAGAACTGAACTGATACTTCCTAGAGATGCACTTAGAATATCAATTTGACTAACCCTTTGGTTCGCAAGAAGTCTCAAAAATTAGTCCCAGCCTGACTATTTTCTTCTTACAGTCAAAATAGCTCCAAAAATACTTAATAGGTATTAGGCCCATACTTTACCCTATAAGTCCATATGTCATATTAAAGCCTATGCCATCTTTTAGGCTTGTAATTTAACCCCTCTTTGTAAATCAATGTCATATGAGGCCTAACCATGACAACCTAATCCATACCCGGAAGTGCCCTAAACATCAAGATTTTAGCTTTCAACCCTGCCTCACCCCAGATATAATGGTAGTTAAGCCTATCCCTATGGGGTTTAAAAATTACTACTGGGTCTAAGTTCAAAACATTCACTAATGCTTTCATCACACCCTCAGGGATTTACCGTATCTGCAAAGGACCGCTTCATTAAGCCTACAATACAGACGCTCCACAAGATTCAACTTACCGTGGCTAAAGCCCCATATAACCAATGTATCAAAGGGAAGAGGACAAAGTATTCCTAAACCATATAGGAGAACTAGAGATAGATAAAAATCTTCCTTTCACCAACCCTTGCCTTTTCCTTGACCTTCCCCATAATCCTTTAGACATTAATATACAAATGTTGATCTTTTATTTGCCATCCTTATGTTCACTTTTTTGGAAGTTCCCTAATTAATTGGTTACCCGAAACGTACAAAAATCTATTTCCATAGCATTAGAAAATATATTAATAGAAACCCGTGATTGCAAGATATTTCCTTTTAATTTATGTTGGCGGTTAGTGCGTAATATGTTAAAATTCCTATTCTGCACCAACTCTTGCATTCTTGCAATAACGTTTTCTATGTAAAGCCAAACTATGTAAATACACCCCCTTTCTTTAATCAACTAATCTAGATTTTTCTTATCTTCCAAACCAAACCCCTTTTTTTTAATATCTATCTAGCAAAAAGTTCCTTTTTTATCGTCTACTCTTCCCAACTACCAAGCTAAACGGGTTTGTCCATTATTCCAAATTCAACCTATAAAGGAAAGCTTAGATAGATGCCTTATAACTCAAATAAAAAGATAAAGACCTAGAAAGAGTCAAAGGAAGGTTGTAGCTGACTATAGAGGATATTTTATTTTCAAAAGTAACTTTTGATTTCTGAAAAATGCATTTTCTTTTGAAAAAAAATTCTTTTAAAACAAAACTTTAGAGATCTTGGTAACCTTACGCTCTAATACCAAATGTAACACCCCACATTCCTTAACGTCTCCCGTATGAGGATTTCGTTAAGAAAGCATGAAGCATTGTAGGTATAAGGATAGAAAATATCACAGAGACTAAGATTTCATAAGACATAATTATACAGCGAAAGAAGACTTTCATTTCATAAAATACAAAACCACCTTTGTTTCATTTAATCAAACAGTTATAAAGAACATGTCTCAAAAACCTCAGTCAAAACAACATCAGAGTAAAATATGATTATCCCCATATATAGTCAAAAAGACAACCTAACCTTGGAAAGAGAACAGGTAGTGGTCTAACATGCAGAATCTCTTCATGAAAAAGCTAACAAAGAAATCAGAGCTATACACTTTCTCCCAAAAAGCCTAGGGGAAAGAAAGAGAAAGGAAGAAAGGAAATGGTTAAAACATAAAGCCTAGTAAGCTGCTGGAATTAACAACCCGACTTACTAAGTTAAGCAAAACAGATAAACAATAGTTCTAGAAACAAAAAGGGTAGATGTCTATACTTGTCTAAGAGTGAACAATGGCTGATATGAACAGATAACAAGGACGTGGCAATTCTTATGCACAGACAAGGATGACAACAAAAATACTAGTAAGCAGATCAACCAGATTGACTGTTTTGCACTTTTACTAGAATATCAGGATTATGTGTTACCCTAATTACTACCCATGCGATCGGCTCCCTATTACCCGAATATTCTTTGTTAGCCCCGGTGGTAGGGTGTATTAGTCCTTAACCCAGCAACTTGTAAAACACAACCATGTCCGTAGGTGTTACTTGTGGCTTAGTTTCCTCCAGTCGAACCCATGCATGCTCATGACTCCGCCAACCCTTAGACTTGTGTCCCCGTGTACCTAGGATTTAAGGGTCCCGACAGCCTGATACAACAACTAGACTTGGGACCTCTTTAGCTTATTATTTAACAGGTGTAGCTTAGTAGGTTTAATTTCAATAATAAACCCGGTTGTAAAATTACATTTATCTAAATGTTATTGGTGTACAACCCCTTTCCCCAACAAGCACCTGCCCAGATGTATATTTAAACTTACATCATTTTAGTTTGTTAACCTACATTTGGTACTTATAATATTCTAACATGTCATTTACTTAATGTCGGTATTAAGTCAAATCTAACATGTACAATACATATGCATATTATTCATCAACTATGTTCCCAATTTACAACATATACAGGTTATGCATATTATCCATTTACAACAAGTCTATACATGTGTATTTTACCTTTTCCCCCTAAATTATAGTTAAATAGTTCCAATTTAATAACATGTCTATATTCCTCTTTTTATGCCATTTGTTATTTCCCGAATTATATGCACACTCAAATCGGTTATAGCCTGGGCTTCCAAAGGCCTAAGCTTAGCGTAAAATAAAAAGGGAAAACTAAGGAAGAATAATAGAATCAAATCACATAGGCATATAAACTAAAACATAGAAACAGGGAAAAGGAAGGTAAATGAGCATTAACATCAAGTGAACATAATTGTCCAATTTAACATTAAATGAACAATGTATCTAATTGTCATGTCTTTCCCAAATTTATCATGAAATAAACATAAACATTCAATTACATGTTTTCCCAAATTAACATGACTGCTCCTAAATTAATACATTTCCCTAATTAACGTATATTCCAAATTAATGTCAATAGGTGACAAACTACCATATTCTTATAATTAACATATCCTTTTTAATGCTAATTAATATGAAATATTTCTCATATTACATATTCCCTTTAATGCTAACATGTTCTTCAAATTAACATATACAGACTAATATTAATAACAAGTTTTCAAATAAATGCCTTATTGATATATCTACAAATTTATGCCAAATAAAAGACCACCCAATCAATGTCGTGTTAATATGTCTACAAATTAATGTCAAATGTTCACCAAATCTATGTCATATTAATATCTTTATTAATAATTCTCTTGGAGCACAAAGTTTTGGTTCGACCGTGAACTTCCCAAAATGCCCTTACATATGAGCTTTTAAATATACAAAATTATTAATTAACCTAATATTCCCAATAAATTAGGCATTTAATATCACTTAAATTATGATCTAATAAACCTTTTCAACAAATTCAAATTAGGCATTTAATGTCACTTAATTTATCCATTCAGGTTTTTATTATGCAATTAAAATTTTACATTCCAATTTTTTTTACTTAAAACCTTTATTATATGTATGTACGATACTATTATACGTATAAACATATTTTGTGTTTAAAATTAGAACTAAGATCATTTATATTTGGCATATAGATCTATTAATTCAAATTATTTTCTTTATATAGAAAGTAATATTGATGTGGATATATCGCAATTTCTTATATGGTTAGAAAGCAAATTTGGCATTATATCATTGATAGTTGTTTTTTCTATATTGTGCAGCTGGCATAAATATCTTACGACGGTTAAAATTCCCTTACGTATGAGCTTTTAAATATACAAAATTATTATTTAACCTAATATCCCAATAAATAGGCATTTAATGTCACTTAAATTATGATCTAATTAACCTTTTCAACATATTCAAATTAGGCATTTAATGTCAATTAATTTATCCATTCAGGTTTTTATTATGAAAGTAAAATTTTACATTCCAAAAAATTTTACTTAAAACCTTTATTATATGCATAAATCTTGATCCTTTCATGTTTGCTTTTCTACATAGCTATTCTATAATTTTATTACATAAATATTTTCTTTATATACATTATTATTTCATCATACAATCTGATGTTTTTTCCCCTCTAATTTAAAGGGTGGAGAGCAGTAATATTAGCCATTTGGGTATCATCTTAACATGTAGTTTACTCCATTGATTACATCATAGCCGATAAGTCTGTTCTTTTATAAAACAATATAATTTCTACTTTTAAATTTATTATTAATAACCCTTTATTTAAATTAAAAACTATCTTATAAAATAGGATCTGTGTGGTTGATTTTTTTTATTCAAAACTTCATTTATTTATATGTTGACCCTTGAATAATGGGTCAATAGCAATCCATGCGCGGAGCGCGTGCCACAATCACGCGCGGAGCGCGTGCCGTCATCACGTGCGTAGCGCGTGCCGTTACACTTGTGTCTATAGGTTATGTTCACATATCAACTTCAAATACCCTCTTAATCCATGTCATATTTATATCAGTTACATGTTTACAAATGACATTCCTATAAAATTAAGTTTAGCCTATTCATATTTACACGTTCTTCCTCTTTCTAATGAATCCCAATTTACATAGTGCAGATTCCAATATTCCCAATTTCCCTTTTTTTTAACGTCATTACCTACTTTTCAAAAAGAAAAGGCATATAATATGTAAATAAGACAAACATCAAGAAAAGGGAATAAGGAAGAGATGTACATACAAGAAAATTGACCGAAAATGAATAGGCAATTGACAATAAATAACATATAAGAATAATGTTTCTAAACTTTGTTACTTTTCAGATCCAAAATATATTTACTGTCAATGTTCTTTTTCTTTAGATTACTACGACAACTATTATATCTATTTAACTTCAACTTAGAAGAAATCTGAATAATCAAAGTAAACTCACATAGTTGTAGATCTAGAAAATCTTCTAAAATAGTTGTTGTAGAAGGAAGTCCTCTTTTAGATTTGTTGTTGAAAAATAAGAATAAGAATTGTCCTCTCTAATCTATGTTTGAGCAGCACCTCAGAATCTTCATTATTTTAATTAGAAAGCTTTGGAGGAAGAAGAATGGAGAATAGATTTGTGTGTAGAAAACAATGAGGATGCCTGCCTTTATATTGATTACCTAGGATAATTCTTAGCCTTTAGATTTAGGTTTTAAATCCAAACCGTACACATAATGTTGAGTCAGAAATGAATTCGGTCATAAAATGGTCCAGGTGCGTCGCTCAGAACCCGCACAGATCTGGAGTGGGTCGACCCAGCCCCCTTGGGTCGACCTATGGGTCATCCCGGGAAGAGCGTGGGTGGCCCCCAACGGGACCGTTTCCTGTTCGTTTTCCCATTTCGTTTTGTTTGATTTCCTGGAATTATTTATATATATACAAGTTCCTTATATGCAAACTACTAGCGTTCATAACTTTTTCATACGTTATCCGATTTACACAAACATGGGGTCTATCTGACCCAGAATTCCGAGACAAACACTACGGTAATGCCGGTTTCACTTAATTTTGAATATTTAATTAATTTGCACCCAATTTATTATCTTAAAGCATTAATATAGTGTTTTAAATTTTAGGGTGCTACAAATATGCTATTTGAACTATGT
The DNA here is from genome assembly GCA_030737875.1 of Allium sativum. Lineage (NCBI taxonomy): Eukaryota > Viridiplantae > Streptophyta > Magnoliopsida > Asparagales > Amaryllidaceae > Allium > Allium sativum. The sequence continues at coordinate 282,793,269 of CM060919.1, read as the reverse complement.
ATATAAATTTCCCACCTACCTGAAAAGCATCCATATCTGAAGTTTGAATAATATTTTAGGCCCACAATTCCAAATTTTTTATAATCTACATTTATCTAGAAAGGGAATACTTTTAGATCAGTAGATATGTAAGAAAATAGGAAGAGAGTGGAGAATTTGATGTAGAGCGTCAATACACATTCTTTTCTGTTGGATCTGACAATCGCTTTTCAATCCTATATGATTTGTGTTTGATTTGTTGTATATGAATATATTTTTAATTAAGAAATTAGGTTTGAAGAGGGAGGAAAATGGAAGAGCTTCGCTGATGCCTATAGATTTGTGTGGAAAAGAATGAGGCCTTACCTCTTTATTTATAGGAGTGGAATTGGCCATGAAACGTTGGATTTGTTTTAATTAACGTTCGTTCGTTTATAATATATAATATAACCAAATTGCCCCTTAAACCTAGCCGTCATTGGGAAGATCTAGCTAGAAGCGGTCGACACCCTCCCTGGGAGCGGTCGACCGCCCTCTGGCCAATTTTCCCAGTAATGGCTGGTCACACAAGGAAAGATATATATATTAATTATTACATTTATTTATTTCCGTCTGTTTTTTGTATTTCGTCCGTAACTTTTTCACTCCGTTCGTGAAACTCCAAACATGAAAGTTGACCAGAATTCCTAGACGAATGCATCAGCTAAAGTTTCATGGTCAAATTCCATTATTTCAAAAAATTCCTACTTTTGAGATTCTAAGTAAATAACTAATTTGTTTCTAAAATTCCGGGTTGTTGCATTCTTCCCTCCTTAAAAGGAATTTCGTCTCGAAATTCTACCACCTAGTTATTCTATCCTACACAACCAATTTGTGTACATCCACTTTGCAACCATGTGTACATGTGCAAGGTGTACATAATGCATTTCAACCATAAAAAATGCATGAAAGATGATTCTAAACGGGCCCTCTGTATGTACGCATTGATATTTTTAAAACACTTTTGAAAACATGATGTAAAACATCCTAAATATACTGGTAGTTCTATATGAATGCAAATTCCAAAAATTCGTTTTCGTCGATAACCCTCACACAACTATGAATAGAAGTGCGAAACAACTAAGTTTGCATCCAAACCCTACCATCCAAAACGTTATGCAATCTAATCGTTTCCTATTTAATTTCTTCTAAACCGAAAAAAGGAAATCAAAGCAAAGAATTTTAATGTTTCCTACGCTTACAAATAATCCGTTTTCTTCTCTACCTAGGAATTTTCACCTCAATTTCCCAAAATACTCCAAAAATTTCCATATGTGGAGGCTTAAAACAAGTTTTAAAACATCAAACTAGTTAATTAATAACCCGCGCGCATCGTTGACAAGATATGTAAACAACGTTCCCAAGGATGAAACAACATCTTCCTTATTGTCGTTAACGTTTTTATTGTATCGTCGGTCCTACTACACCGGTAAGCGCAGACAAAACATCCAAACATCTTCCTTACGCTATTTATGTGACCAAAAATAGAAATTTTTCATAAAAATAAATGTCTGCTTTAAAACTTTTTATGTTTATTTTGAAATTTTCTTTTCAATACCGTTTCGGTTTTCATATGAGATTCGTGTGGAAAATCAAAATTTCAGTAACGTGCATTTTGTCCCATTCAAATCATCCGTCCTAATGTGAAATAGACATTTAAATATGAGCAAACCGATGTATCAAAATTTTGTGTTTTCGCGGGAGCCGAAATAAAAGAAAATGATTCAGTAAAAATGTAATTTTTTTCAAATAATTATTTCCAAAGGTTTCAAAAATGTATTTTGCGGAAACTTATACAATTTAAGTCACATGTTTGCGAAAAAGGAAGCCAGTCATGCAAAAATGCAAAAATTGAAATAATACACAAAAGACCAAAATAAATTTTAGCCAAGGAATGATTATTTATTTATTTCTATACCTGTGACGTAGAACCGATCCTTTGCTAGAATTTATCCAACACAAAATTCTATTCTTTCCAGCTCTAGGACAACTGTTAGTTTTGATAAGAAATGAGATTTCAATCGAACAAGCATGCATGAATGACATAAACATTTTCAAACATAGAAACCCCATTAACCTAAGTCGTGCAATTTATACAACACTACCAGTTACAAGGTCCAATCACCACAAAGCCAAGAACCTGATGCTAGAAAGGGAAAACAACAAAGACGATGAGAAAACAACACCACCGAAATTCCTAAAACAATGGTTATAAACCATGAGATTTCTTGCTCTGCAGCAAGGGCCCAAACCAGTTGTTATGATCTTTGATTAACCATATCATGGTAGCAAAATGCTCAATCTCGTGTTACAAACATTACTGGTGTTGTTGGAGGTTTCCACATCACCACCTCTTTAAGAAAGAATTTGCAATGAGAAAAGAACCTATCACAAAACAGCTTCTCATGGAAATCCACCCAATATTGCCTAAAGACAAAATGAATTGGTGAATTTATAGGAAGTAACTCTATGAGACAACACAAAAACAACAAGCTGAATCGAACATGATGCAGCACCAAATGATGGTTACGCCACCGATTAAGCAAAGGGTTGATTTGCACATCATGAGACAAATCTAGTCATAACTCGCAGTTCGAACATAGATTCCCAACACAAAAACTGACATTAAGAAAAAAAAGATTTGCTGCAAAAACCTCCAAAGACGGTCAAACAAAAGACCATACAAATCCACGTAAAACACTAATACCTCTAAGATCTCATCAAGATTCTCCTCATAAAAACCATCCAAAGATAGCTTATACTTCTTCTCTGGAACGACGATCGCCTTTGAAAGAACCTATTCCAACAAGGTATAGTAAAGGCGGATGCAGCACAAACAACAAACTATTCTAAGATCTCGAAGCAACTAGCCAGTGCAAGTCCAACTGCGTAGACAAATTTTCTTAGCCCTAGAGTGGTGAGGTCTTTTTGCTCATCCCAACCCGACCAAATGATCTCACCCTAAGGACGAGACTTTAATGGTATTATAGAGGTTAGGTAGTGAAAGTAGTTATTGCGGACTAAGCAATGATCAGAGAGAAGAAATTAGATCTTGGAGTACTAGTGAGGCAAGATCTAATGCGCAAACTAGCACGGGAAAAGAGGAGATAAGGCAGAAACAAAGAAATAGAAGAAGGATACGAACATGGTTAGGCTAGATGAGGAAGGAAGGATGATATAAGAAGATAAAGTGGGTGATTTGGACGCAACTTTCTCGGCTGAGTCCTAGGTCCAAGTTGTACCAAAACTCATCAACTAATTGACCGTTCTAGTATAGCACTAAACTTTTAACTACCAAATGGGCTTTGGACAGAGGTTGAACTTTGGCCTTATTAGGGCAGATTAAAATATTAATGTCCCGTGTCATCTTTTAAGATTTAACACGACCCGAAAAATAATTATCCTCATCATGACGGTATCAAAGACCACTATCAAACTCTGAGCCAACTCCAAGAATTTTAGAGTAGTCTCAACAATGATGTTGCGACTACACAATGAACGAACGAATTTAAAACTGGATATCAACTAGAAATCCGAAATAAAAACTAAAATGGATTTTCCCCTTAACTAGCTGACATGAAACTAAATGATTCATTATATCAAATACCCCAAAAATCTGGAAGAAGGATTTTCCTTAGCCTTTTCGAAAAAAAATTAAAACCTTTCAATAAAAATGGAATTTATTTTAAACTAATGGTTTCGTATTTATAAACCCAACTTATTATTATTATTCCAGTTTATATTACAAACTGAAAAACCTTTCCATATTCAAAAATGTTGGAGCTTTAAAATTTTAAAAATTAATCGTGATAATTTCAATAAATTACCCAATATATATGGGGAGAGGGATACTAAAAATCACAAGGAATGGATATTTATTATTCTTAAGTTTAGTGGCATATTCCTTATCATTTCTAGTTCCTTCTACCAATCAGATTATATTTATTAAAATTACACAAAGCCCTAAAAATTTGAAACATGAATAGATTAAAATTTAAAAATCATATCTTTATAAAACTAGGCCTTTATAAAACCATTTTCCGAAACCGTATTTCTAAGCTTTCAAAACCCATTATTTTTCCAAATGGTTTTAAAAATAAAATTGCCTCGAATACAAGGCCACGAACTCAACTGAATATTTCAGAAAAAAGGTAAATTCGAAAATTTGACGAAGTAATAAATTGATATACCTCGTAATTATATTTTCAAAATGGATATGACATACTAAGGTGAACTTTTTCCATTTTAGATCGAGCAATGGTCTTAACCAAAACTACCAACGAAACAAAAAACCAGAAATAGCGACTATCTCGGTTGTAGCTAGATTTTTGTCCAGTCTTTAAACTCGAATCAATGGAATCCACCATATGTCATTCTCATGCTCTTCACAACGAGATTTCCAACGTATTGTAGGGCAAAACGGAATTGGATAGAAACTCGAATTCAACATACTTCAACTCTTAGTCGCTTAAAGCCCATTTTATATAATTAGGCCCACAACTAATTCATTGTTGAAATAAATTAAAGTCGAGTAAGAAAGATGAGGAAAAACAGAAAAGAAATCGAATATTGTTCTCTCACAAGTCCTAATTTAACTAGTTCTTCTTATCGTTTAATCTATGCACTGATACCAAATGTAACACCCCACACTTTTCTAAGCCCAAATTTCGACAAAAATTGAAACTTGAACACATCCAAGCATGAAGCGTGTATATCTGGTACCTGCAATAAATGAGCATGAGCATAATCAGAGTACGATAAGAAAAAATCACAGTGGAGACAAAATAGGATAAATTGGTATTAATACAAGCAACTACCTTTTAAAAGTAAGTCACTTTGCCAATATCGAGCATGAAAGAGAACGAAAACCGAAAGCCAAACTTAAACACCTGTGAGAACCCAGCCTTCTCTAGAAAAACTGGGTGGTTGTAATGAGGAGGGGGACAGAGCAACAAGATTATGGTGAACAGGAAATGTACAACATAGATTATAATACACAGATGTATCCTGTTTGGTTCAACCCAATATATATGCCTGCCAAGGTTAGCAATTTTAACCTAACCTTGTCGTTGCTTACGCACGACCCAACTAATCTTCCCAAGGTAGCATTCCCAACATATAATACCAAGATAGAACGTTTACGGACATATTTGTGAAGCCTTTATACCAGAACATGGCTGGTTATTTAATCGAGGTTAGACCCTTAGTTATGGAGTTTCTACATATACATGCATACATACATATATATATATATATATCTTCATTCGATCATCCTTCATTATTCAATGCCTTACGATCAATGATAGATAAGGTAGATTCTCCCTGATCACTTAAGACACTAGGCGGACCTATTAGTCACTTATTATTCCTTAATAATTTATTTACCATTAACATAAACTAGAGGGCACTAGCTACGGGCCCTACTTGTTAAGGATTCCATTATTCACGCATTTAACCGCGTAAGGTGAGAGATGGTATTTTATCGCTTGCTATACCATCTACCTGACCTTCTTGCATAATCTCTGTAGCTGCTTACTACTTCTCGTAGGGTAGGTATCCATATCTGATGTTTTTAGTTTCCAAGTTTGGGTAGGTCCCACACACGCCATTTAAGACCACTAATGTAACACCCCACCTCCGTTAAGGTCACTCACAAAGGGAATGCCTTAACTTTGGTGGAGCATTTTAGTAAACAGAACAGAAAATTTACAAGACAGATAAACAATACTTGAGAAATTATAACTTTATTACAGTGGAAAACAGAAAACAGTTTGGTTACATCTTTACCAAAAACTCAAGTACATAAATACCAGTCTTGTTCAGAAAATCATCAGAGTACAAAACTTTAAAATCAAAATCCCCACAGAAGCTGCCATAAGGAGTCAAGCCATACTTTAAGCACTCTAAGTACTTCAAGCAGAAGAAATCCGGATCAAGCTAAAGTATTCCCTCCTTGGAAAACCTTGGGGGGGGGGACGGAAGAAAAGGGGCGAAAACAAGCAAGGCCATACATAAATTCTGGCAAGTCCAGTGACTTTCTGCATATAAACAGATAATAATAATCATAGCATGCAAATAAAACTGGATGAGAGATAATAGTAACAGGAGCAACAGATGTACTTAGGTTAAACAGAAGAAACAGAATAATATTACTTTTCATCTCTCTGCACGAATACTAGTATAACAGTATTAGGTGTCACCCTAATGTCTAAACTGAAACGGGAACAGAATAGTTTCCACAGAAACAGAATGCTAGTAATGGGCCTTTACCACCCGAACAGAGACAGACAGAGACAGAATGCTAATAATGGGCCTTTACCACCCAAACAGAGACAGACAGAATGCTGATAATGGGCCTTTACCACCCGAACAGAAAGTACAGAAACAGATTAATCCCTACGGAAACAAAATGTGGAATTAGGTGTACACTAGTAAATGCGACTTTACCACCCGAACTGACGGTACCACGCAGAAACAGACAGGTGTTGCCACCCAACAGAAACAGACGGTACCAACAGAAACAGACAGAGCTAAGTGTACCCTAATACCCTACCCCAAGCGATCGGCTCCCTAATACATAAATACCCTGTGTCGGCTCCACAATAGGGTGTATCACTCCCTAAAGTGACAACCAATTGGCACAGGCCTATTTACCGATGTCACGGCGTCTTACATCCTCAGAGGCAGACCGAGATCAATGCACGCACATGACCCGGTTGAAACGCACCATCAACACCCCTCGCCATTATCAGAATGAACCACTTATAATTAGTTCAGTAAGCGTGCCCGGACACTACCTACTGTTGGGTCAAAGTTGGATACCAGAAAGGGTTACTGACTAATATGGGTCCCAAACAACAGATGACACAAGTAATTTCCCTCCTAACCTTGTGTCCCTAGACTAACAGATTTCAGATTAACTTGTTTACAAGTTCAGACATATAGAGTTCAGATCAACTAGTTCACAGATCAGACAAGTTTCAGACTAACGGACTAGATATACGGATTTAACAGATTTATAGATTTGTCTAACTTTGTAATTGGGCCTACAGATTCACGAAACGGGTTTGTTAAATTCATTAGTCCAATAGGTTTAACCCTATCCACCCAACATGTTTTAGACATCATATTTATCCCAGATTTGCATTAATTAAATATTAATGCACAAACCCCTCACATTAGGTCGGTAGCTTGTGGCCGTTGGATATGCCGGGCGGTTCCGGGCAGACTTCTGCCACAAGGCAGACCTAACCTCGTGTCTAAGCATATTTTAGTTATGCCTACGACCTCTCACATTAGACCAATAGTTTGCGGTCGCTGGTTAAGCCGGTTGGTTCCGGGCAGGCTTCTACCGCAAACAGAGTCTAACCTCGTGTCATAGCCAATTCATTTCAATACAGATTTTCCAGATATCAGACTAATTCTGTTTATTTAACAGATTAAACTTCTTCATAGGGTATAACAGATTAATCAAATTTCCATATTCTACCAATTCTTAGGTCAAGCCTACGGATTTCCATACTTAGATTACCATTATCTAGTTTCAACAGATCATACAATTCAACAGGTAGCAGATCTAGCAGTTTAAGCGATTCAACAGATTTAGCAGATAACAGATTTTGCAGTTTAGGCAATTCAACAGTTTTAGCAGATAACGGATTAGGCGATTTAACAGATTTAGCAGATAATAGATTTAGCAGATTATATATATCTAAAACTCTATTTACATATCTTGCCTAATCATAAATTTAGCCTAAACTTATATGCCCAGATCAAGGTCATAATTCATAATACAATATATGCCCCAAATCTTAGCCTTAATATTCCCATTTACAGTTCATGTCAAAACTAGATTTAATATTCTAGTTCACCATTTATGTCCAAGACTAATATACATGTTAATCATTCACTATTATAGCCAATTCAGATTATGCCAACATATTTATTATGCCAAATTAACTTAATTAAACAACGCCCAATCCCCGTATAACATGTTTCCACAAGTTCTCTAAGTACTCATGAAGTGACCCTAGCAAAAGGAATAGGGGACAAGCACAAGAAAGAATAGGCATGCAATGATGAACCAAATACAATGATAATGGCCCTACTAGGCTCGATGTACATAACAGTGAATGGGAATAAACTAGCAAGGTTACATACTAAATATGAGATCCAACATCAATAAAAGAATAGGCATAAGAAACTAACTACAATAGTTATAGGCAACTAACCACAATAGTCATGGGCGACTAATCATAATAGTTTCTTATTCAATGTCATAGGCAATAGTCTCATAGGCGTGAATCATAGTCATAGGCAATAGTCTCAGAGGCATGAGTCATAGTCATAGTCAATAGTCTCATAGTCTTCAATCATAGTCATAGGCAATAGTCTCATAGTCAATGAATCATAGTCATGGGCAATAGTCTCATAGGCAACAGTTTCATGTCCAATTATGCATTATTATTTGTCCAAAAATTTAGCGTTCGTGCGTTAATCTCTTATGAGATTCTGCGCAGGCTCGTAGTAGCCAGGCTATAGAACAGAAAGAAGAAAGGGGTACAGAATAGTCATAGAAAAACAGATCTGGCAGATAAGAATATACATAACCTCAGATTCAGATTTATAATCATGTCACAATTATAATTATAGTTTTATAGCGGAAAATAACTGTACTTGCCTTTCGTGGTTTTAAGAAAGGATAATAAACTGTTGTTGATGCAGAAATGCTGAATTATTCCTCTTAATTGTTGTCGTAGCTCTAAACTTGGATTTGATATTTGATTTAGCTTTTAATTCTATTCAGGTTGGAAGAAGATGCATCAGTCCAAGTTTTGATTCCAGCAGGGTAACGACGCCATTTTTATTTTTAATTAGAACAGAGGCAGAATATAGACAGAATGAAATTATGTGGAGAGAATGAGGCTAGGGGTGAGTTTATATAGGATTAGGCGGATGAATCTAGACAGAAATGAGACCGGATACATCAGAATGAACCAGGTTAAAACAAACTGGGTTTCGGGAGCAGGTCGACCCCTAGGTCAACACTATGGTCGACCTGGTCTGCCCAGGTCGAAACTATGGTCGACCTGGCCCTTGGGAGGTCGACACTATAGTCGACCCCCAGGTCGACCTGGTCTATGGGCGGGAATTTTCCCGCCCAGCTTGTTCTGGGATTTTGAATTCGAATTTGAATTCGAATTTTCGAGCTGTTTTCGCTTCTGAAATTCTCTGAAACTTTGGAGGGCCATATCTCCCTCATACGGACTCCGTCTCTCGAAAACTCGGACTCGTTTCCAAGCAGAATTTCGAGACGAACGCAATGGTGCAACCCGTTTCCCTTGATTCTTATTTTATAATTTAATTATTCTCTGATTTGTTACTTATACGTTCACAGAAAATACGGGGTGTTACATTCTCCCCTCCTTAAAGGATTTCGTCCCCGAAATCTTCAAGTTAGGAAGAATGTGTCCTACCATCCAGTCATCCGTCTACTCAACCATCATTCACAAGCATCCATTTTCCTTAGAAAACTTCTAATGTTGTATGAACATATGCAAAAGTGTGTGTATATGTTCCTTATCTAATGCAAAGATCAAGCGGTCCACTGATTCAGTTGACCACCTAAATGTGAATTATGTTAGTGCCATGAGTCCAACATGTATGCAACCTTCCTATTTGATACATATCATTCTTATATGAGTGACAACCATTCATTCATATGCAACATCCATGTGATGAATCAATCATTTTGCATCCACAAAAATTGAAAATGCTCACACATCCATATGCAGTATGAGAGTGTTTTCGAGCCGATCTAGTGCCTAGTGTGTGTATATGCATCCACGAGCAACCACTAGCAACCACTTGCATCCACTTGCAGCCATCGAACATAACATGTCTCAAACACATGTTTACATCCATAGGATTCCTATCTATAGGTCGAAGACTTGATTGGTAGGATATAGTCGAGTGATGGGAGCGAGTGCAGATAAACAAAAACTTGGTTTCGATTAAACTTTGGTTGAGAGACAAATTCCCCTAAGTATCAACCCCGAAGACCGAAATCAACATCTGATTGACACCCAGAGGATTACCCTCTTTAGACAATGTCAAAACTAGAAATCTCAACCTTATCAGAAATATTCAGATATTTACCGATTACCGGTACAGAGCAGATTACTACATGATTCTTAGGAAACTAAGCATGATAAAAATCCAGAATGTGTGCGTCATAGTCAACTTAATGCTCAACACAGATACCCAACTTACCACGCTTAGATGAGTCATAACCCTTATGGGTCTGAGTCTACAGCGGAATCAGAAAAAATACTAGTATTCAAGTGCAGAGTATCGATTACAGAATCGAAATGCCAGAATCAGAAAAGAGTTTTAACTCAAAAATCAGATAAAGAAATTAAACCTCCTACAGAAATTTTTCCTATTTCTATCCTATCCACTAGCCTCGAGAGTGTTCGCCTGCCTTCCAGAAGTTGGTCCTGCCCTCTGTCCTTGCCCTCGTTTCTTCGGACAGTCCCTAGTGAAGTGTCCCATTTCACCACAGTTGAAGCAAGTGCCCTTTCTTTTTCTGCAATCCTTGTTCAAATGAGTCGAGCTTCCACAAGTAAAGCACTTTTTCTCCTTCTTATCTTCAGACTTTTCACCCTTCTTTTGTGTTTCCTTTTTAGGCCATGCTTTCTTGTTCGGTGGTTCTTCCTTCTTTGCCTCTTTCTTGCCGTTGTCTTCCTTGTGTAGTAGTGCCATATCCACCAATCTCTCGTAAGTCGCTCCCATAGGTACATGGGTCATGGCTAGGCTGTGCGGTGGCTCGTTCAATCCTTTAACAAAGCGGAGAGCCTTTTTAAGCTGGGTATTGACTAAATCTAGCCTGAACCTGGCCAGTTGGTTGAACTGATTGACGTATTCCCTGACCGTCATACTTCCTTGCTTAAGAGATAAGAACTTTTCCACTTGTAAACTTCGTTCAGCTTGCGAGAGGAATTTCGTCTCAAATCTTGTTCTGAAATCCATCCATGTTTCAACCGGTCTCTCGGCGTTAGTGACTTCCCACCAATAGGAAGCTTCGTCCTTGTGCAACCATACCGCCAATTGTACCTTCTGCCTATCGTCCACCTCGAGAATAACGAACAGATCCTCAGTTTCTTTGAGCCAGTTCCTCGCTTCTACGAATGATTCAGTTCCCTTGAAATCCTTTCCACCCATGGCCCTAAAATCTTTACAGATCTTTGAAAAAGCAATTGCACGAGGAGGGGGCGGAGGAGGAGGAATCGCTGCAGCTGGAGGAGGAATATCTGCTGGGCCTGCATCGTTGGGCCTAGCCTCTAAATACCTCCTGAACCAGCCAAGTATTGGCACGCCCTCTGGAAAGTTAAGATTCCCAGACATGCTGGAATGAAAGAAAAAGATTTAAAACGGAGAACTGAAAAGATAGATATATGGCTTTTTGGGGATTATGTTTTTCAAAAATAAGCTTTACTTTTGAAAATACTTCCTTTTTAAAACCTTTTTGAAAATAGTTTTCAAAACCTTTTATCAAATCTGGTAACCTTCAGCTCTGATACCAAGTGTAACACCGCACCTCCATTAAGGTCACTTACAAAGGGAATGGCTTAACTTTGGTGGGGCATTTTAGCAAACAGAACAGAAAATTTACAAGACAGATAAACAATACTTGAGAAATTATAACTTTATTACAGCGGAAAACAGAAAACGGTTTGGTTACATCTTTACCAAAAACTCAAGTACATAAATATTAGTCTTGTTCAGAAAATCATCAGAGTACAAAACTTTAAAATCATAATCCCCACAGAAGCTGCCATAAGGAGTCAAGCCATACTTTAAGCACTCTAAGTACTTCAAGCAGAAGAAATCCGGATCAAGCTAAAGTATTCCCTCCTTGGAAAACCTTGGGGGGGGGGGGAAGAAAAGGGGTGAAAACAAGCAAGGTCAGACATAAAGCCTGGCAAGTCCAGTGACTTTCAGCACATGAACAAATAATAATAATCATAACATGCAAATAAAACTGGATGAGAGATAGCAGTAACAGGAGCAACAGATGTACATAGGTTAAACAGGAGAAACAGAATAATATTACTTTTCATCTCTCTGCACGAATACTAGTATAACAGGATTAGGTGTCACCCTAATGTCTAAACTGAAACAGAAACGGGAACAGAATAGTTTCCACAGAAACAGAATGCTAGCAATGGGCCTTTACCACCCGAATAGAGACAGGCAGAAACAGAATGAAAATAATGGACCTTTACCACCCGAACAGAGACAGACAGAAACAGAATGCTGATAATGGGCCTTTACCACCCGAAAAGAAAGTACAGAAACAGAAACAGATTAATCCCTACGGAAACAGAATGTGGAATTAGGTGTACACTAGTAAATGGGCCTTTACCACCCGAATAGACGGTACCACGCAGAAACAGACAGGTGTTGCCACCCAACAGAAACAGACGTAACCAACAGAAACAGACAGAACTAAGTGTACCCTAAAACCCTACCCCAAGCGATCGGCTCCCTAATACATAAATACCTTGTGTCGGCTCCACAATAGGGTGTATCACTCCCTAAAGTGACAACCAATTTGCACAGGCCTATTTACAGATGTCACGGCGTCTTACATCCTCAGAGGCAGACCGGGATCCATGCACTCACATGACCCGGTTTGAATGCACCATCAACACCCCTCGCCATTATCAGAATGAACCACTTATAATTAGTTCAGTAAGCGTGCCCGGACCCTACCTACTGTTGGGTCAAAGTTTGATACCAGAAAGGGTTACTGACTAATATGTGTCCCAAACAACAGATGACACAAGTAATTTCCCTCCTAATCTTGTGTCCCCAGACTAAGATTTCAGATAACTTGTTTACAAGTTCAGACATACAGAGTTCAGATCAACTAGTTCACAGATCAGGCAAATTTCAGACTAACGGACTAGATATACGGATTTAACAGATTTACAGATTTGTCTAACTTTGTAATTGGGCCTACAAATTCACGAAACGGGTTTGTTAAATTCATTAGTCCAATTGGTTTAACCCTATCCACCCAACACGTTTTAGACATCATATTTATCCCAGATTTGAATTAATTAAATATTAATGCACAGACCCCTCTCATTAGGTCGGTAGCTTGTGGCCGCTGGATATGCCGGGCGGTTCTGGGCAGACTTCTGTCACAAGCCAGACCTAACCTCGTGTCTAAGCATATTTTATTTATGCCTATGACCTCTCATATTAGACTAATAGTTTGTGGTCGCTGGTTAAGCCGGTTGGTTCCGGGCAGGCTTCTACCGCAAACAGAGTCTAACCTCGTGTCATAGCCAATTCATTTCAATATAGATTTTCCAGATATCAGACTAATTCTGTTTATTTAACAGATTAAACTTCTTCATAGGGTATAACAGATTAAACAAATTTCCATATTCTACCAATTCTTAGGTCGAGCCTACGGATTTCCGTACTCAGATTACCATTATCTAGTTTCAACAGATCATATAATTCAACAGGTAGCAGATCTAGCAGTTTAAGCGATTCAACAGATTTAGCAGATAACAGATTTCGCAGTTTAGGCAATTCAACAGTTTTAGCAGATAATGGATTAGGCGATTTAACAGATTTAGCAGATAATAGATTTAGCATATTATATATATCTAAAACTCTATTTACATATCTTGCCTAATCATAAATTTAGCCTAAACTTACATGCCCAGATCAAGGTCATAATTCATAATACAATATATGCCCCAAATCTTAGCCTTAATATTCCCATTTACAGTTCATGTCAAAACTAGATTTAATATTCTAGTTCACCATTTATGTCCAAGACTAATATACATGTTAATCATTCACTATTATAGCCAATTCAAATTATGCCAACATATTTATTATGCCAAATTAACTTAATTAAATTACGCCCAATCCCCGTATAACATGTTTCCACAAGTTCTCTAAGTACTCATGAAGTGACCCTAGCAAAAGGAATAGGGGACAAGCACAAGAAGGAATAGGCATGCAATGATGAACCAAATACAATGATAATGGCCCTACTAAGCTCGATGTACATAACAGTGAATGGGAATAAACTAGCAAGGTTACATACTAAATATGAGATCCAACATCAATAAGAGAATATGCATAAGAAACTAACTACAATAGTTATAGGCAACTAACCACAATAGTCATGGGCGAATACTCATAATAGTTTCTTGTTCAATGTCATAGGCAATAGTCTCATAGGCGTGCATAGGCAATAGTCTCAGAGGCATGAGTCATAGTCAATAGTCTCATAGTCTTGAATCATAGTCATAGGCAATAGTCTCATAGTCAATGAATCATAGTCATGGGCAATAGTCTCATAGGCAACAGTTTCATGTCCAATTATGCATTATTATTTGTCCCAAAATGTAGCGTTCGTGCGTTAATCTCTTATGAGATTCTGAGCAGGCTCGTAGTAGTCTGGCTATAGAACAGAAATAAGAAAGAGGTACAGAATAGTCATAGAAAAACAGATCTGACAGATAAGAATATACATAACCTCAGATTCAGATTTATAATCATGTCACAATTATAATTATAGTTTTATAGCGGAAAAAAACTGTACTTGCCTTTCTTCGTTTTAAGAAAGGATAATAAACTGTTGTTGATGCAGAAGTGCTGAATTATTCCTCTTAATTGTTGTCGCAGCTCTAAACTTGGATTTGAGATTTGATTTAGCTTTTAATTCTATTCGGGTTGGAAGAAGATGCATTAGTCCAAGTTTTGATTCCAGCAGGGTAGCGACGCCATTTTTATTTTTAATTAGAACAGAGGCAGAATATAGACAGAATGAAATTGTGTGGAGATAATGAGGCTAGGGGTGAGTTTATATAGGATTAGGCGGATGAATCTAGACAAAAACGAGACCGGATACATCAGAATGAACCAGGTTAAAATAAAACTGGGTTTCGGGAGCAGGTCGACCCCCAGGTCGACACTATGGTCGACCTGGTCTGCCCAGGTCGAAACTATGGTCGACCTGGCCCCTGGGAGGTCGACACTATAGTCGACCCCCAGGTCGACCTGGTCTATGGGTGGGAATTTTCCCACCCAGCTTGTTCTGGGATTTTGAATTCGAATTTTCGAGCTGTTTTCGCTTCTGAAATTCTCTGAAACTTCGAAGGGCCATATCTCCCTCATACAGACTCCGTCTCTCGAAAACTCGGACTCATTTCCAAGCAGAATTTCGAGACGAACGCAATGGCGCAACCCGTTTCCCTTGTTTCTTATTTTATAATTTAATTATTCTATGATTTGTTACTTATACGTTCACAGAAAATATGGGGTGTTACAACTAAACTAAAAGACCTGCTCCTAGGTGGACTCCTTAACCCAAGCCACTTAAGACCCAAGGAAGCGGACTATAAAGTTCGCACTCCATTTGCCTTTAATACCTTTCCCTATCAGGATAAAGTGGGCTACGTTAATAAGTCATTCCCGCTTAGTCCCTCTTCACAGAAATACTATACACACATGATTAATTATCGTCATGGGTTCCTATGGTTAATAATGTTTCACAACACTTACCAACTAAGTCCAATTCTAACTTTTAATTATAAGTTTTGTATTAACAAATAGAAATAAGGGAAGTTATATCCTCCTTACCCTAGGATACTTATTAATTATTTCCCTAATTGGACTTAGTATTTAAACAATAATCGTTACCCATTAATCCCCTTTTTACACCATTTACTTCTATTCATAAGTTTATTGCCATTTACGACCATAACAGTCATATCTTCCTGAGGCAACCATTTACATTGGGTTTCCTTTTTTTACTAGTCCCAAAGTATCAATTTTTTTTACCCCCACAGACAATTTCTATTCTTATTTATTTATTTGTTGCCTATTATACATACATACATACATATATATATTTGTGCACCAGACCTCTCGCATTAAATTGGCTCCTTGTGGATGCTGGATTTGCCGGTCGATTTCGAGAAGACTTCTACCATAAATTGAACTTAACCTTGTGCCTTAGTACACTTATATCTACGCATTAGACCCCTCACATTAAGCTGACCACCTGTGGATGCTGGATTTGCCGGGTTGTTCCGGACAGACTTCTACCACAAGTTGAGCTTAACCTCATGTTTAAATGCAGTTTAAATTTTAAATTCTCTAATTGGGGTTTACAAAATTAATCCTAATCAATCTTGGGAATTGTAACCATTTGACTTAATTACCTAATTAAGATTACTTTCCCCAGATCAACGTTGCTTATCATTGTTATTTATTTGTGGTTTTATTTATAGCAATAAATCATATTAATTGCTACAATGGTCACCATAAATATATTCCTTTAATATGGAATACAATTTATGTGTATGATTCAATAATTACATATGGTTCAAACATTCAATATAATGTATATTTCGTTGTTTACGTAGGTTTGGATGGGCAAAGTATATATATTTAATTATATTTTTGTGCGGTCAACGTAATTATCTTTCTTTATTGTTAAATTTAATAATTTGGTTTAATTAATAACCAAACGTTCCTTTTTGCATTCAATCTTGCCAAAAGGTTCCAAATCTTACCAAAAGACCGTTAGCTATAGTTATTGTAAATTATGCCTAATTAGTGGAATTGACATATTTCCAAATCACAAGAAATATATGTTAATGTATAATTCGGAATAGTTAATGCAAACTATGCACAAATATGTATATTTATATTTTTACATACATTTGCACCATTTTTTCCTTTTTCAATCTTTTTGTGTCATATCTCTTGTGAATAAAAAATAATGTCTTGTTGTTCAAAAAAAAGAAAAAAATATATTATAACAACTAAACCAAAACCTTAACAATATTGAACACAAATAGGCATATGTCTTTTAAATCAAAATTACATAATTCACACATTCATCACATAATATATCTTTTTAATACTGAACTAGAGATTTGGAAGAAAACTACATCTAAACAATGTTATTAGGACAGATTCCCAACAACCACAATACATGTTACAACATAATTGTAGGAAATATATATGAACAAATTTAAGAATCCTATGATTAATATTATTCCTGACCACAATTCACAACTTTCAAGTTTTGACAATATTTACTAGCAGATCTGATGGGTGTCAAATTCAGTTGCCATAACATTATTTACAGATCTGATGAAAATAGGCATATAATTTGAGATTTAATTCCAACAAGATAAATATGCTATTATAACTATATATATAAATTTCCCACTCACCTGAAAGCATCCCAATCTAAAGTTCGAATAATCTTTTAGGCCTAAAATTCCCAAATTCTTATAAATCTATAGTTTATCTAAAAAGGGGATACTTTTATATCTATAGATATGTAAGAAAATAGGAAGAGAGTGGAGAATCTGATGTAGAGCATCAATTCACATTCTTTTCCATTGGATCTGACAATCCCTTTCAATCCTATATGATTTGTGTTTGATTTGTTGTATATGAATATATTTTTAATTAAGAAATTAGGTTTGAAGAGGGAGGAAAATGGAAGAGCTTTGCTGCTGCCTATAAATTTGTGTGGAAAAGAATGAGGCCTTACCCTTTATTTATAGGAGTGGAATTGGCCATGAACCATTAGATTTGTTTTAATTAACATCCATCCGTTTATAATATATAATATAATGAAATTTCCACTCAAAACCTAGCCGTCACTAGGAAGATCTAGCTCGAAGCAGTCCATACCCTCCTTTGGAGAAGCCGACCGCCCTCTGGACAATTTGCCCAGTAAGGGCTAGTCATATAAGGGAAGATATATATTAATTATTACATTTATTTATTTCCGTCTATTTTTTGTATATCATTCATAACTTTTTCATATGGACTCCGTTCGCGAAACTCCAAACATGAAAGTTGACCAGAATTCCGAGACGAACGCATTGGTTAATGTTTCGTGGTCAAATTCCATCATTTGCAAAAATTCCTATTTTTGAGATTCTAATTAAATAACTAATTTATTACCAAAATTCCGGGTTGTAACATCAATTCGGTAGTGGGTGCCTATTCTTCTTATTGAGCTTATTCAGCTCCCAAAAATCCATACATAGACGAAGTGAGCCGTCTTCCTTAGTTGCAAAGGCGACCGGAGCTCCCCACTCTGAAATGCTTCGCATAATAAATCTTTTCTCGAATAGATCCCCTATGTAATGGCCCGCATATCCGTACTATCTGAGTTGACTAAATACAACACACGTCCAACCCAAATATCACACAAATACGAATTAATTTTTTTAGAAGAAAAAGGTAGAAGAAGAACAGAAATAACAACAAAGAATATCACATCGCAGCGGAACACAATATAATATATCATAACTTTTGAAATACAAAATTTTAACTGTATAACATATAATTATCATAATACAACACTTACAACACAGCGGAAATAAAAATACTATATATCTAACACTGAAGCCTCCTGCTCCAAGCTCCTTTAGATATGTAAAATCCTGAACTACTTGACTGACCATACAAATTTGGGCACCCAAGAGTTTAAGTAAAACAAAACAAAATAAACTCCGGGTCAGTCATGGGACTGGTTTGAGTAAATAATTTAAAACAGTTTGAGAAAATATACGATATCTCATAAGACCATGCCATATAACAAGGAACGGGTTTTTCCCTTATGAGAATCCAAAACACTTGATTTAACTTTCAAAAATCCTTTTGAAAGAAACGATGATCTATATATCAAAACTATTTTGATATTATAATAGTGTCTAAATCAAACAAATAACAATCTAGTGGAATGTTTGCATCTCACGTTCCACATATATAATATACAATCAAAACTACGAGCACTTATTGGGTAATGAATTTTCAACTTTGACAAGGTATGGAACCACCTTCCGATAGTGTATCTCTAGAGCAGAATACACTGGATTCAACAAGAACATCTTGTAACCCGGCCACACATGATCGACCACTCATTTCGCTTGAGTGTATCGAATGTAATTCACCAATGGTTGGGATCAGAAACCATTTTCCCGAATGGGACAGCATCGAATAGAATAAGGAATTAAATGAATTTCTCTAGATAGGTGATAATACAACCTAATGGAAGCTACCCACATAGCCATGCTACCTGGCCGATTTTTGTCATTTCCCGGTTGTTGAGGCCTTAGGCTACGATTACTTATAATTCATTGATAACACAATCACTTTGAATGCCACATTGTCAGATCCGTTAGTCATTAATTGATTTGCACAAATATATTCTAGATATTATGCTAAGAGAATAAATTCTCCGCCACCATATATCTATACAGACCAACATATGTGATCATTGGAAATACTCTGTCAGACCTTCTTCCACACACTTTGTTCTGGGATTGAACGAAACCGAAGGCACAGTTTCTATTAATAGAAAAAGTCCTTGCACTTTACTCTGTCTTCGATTATCTTCATATATCTGATTCGCAACGCTATTGTCAATACTGAGTGGTTCTCGGATAATAATCCAAAAGGGCTCTCCATCTTGACAACGATATTGGCAAATACTTCGATAGTCAGTTATTTAACTATTGAAGAAAAACAAACATCCATTAAAGCATCAAACAGTCACTGGGTCCCTTAATTAATATTTTATTAATTAATCACTTCTCCATTTCCTTATCAATATTTGTTAACATGGTATTTTCAATAATCATCTTCTTGGCCTCTTACGCTATTTGGAAAAAAATTCCATATATCGTCTTCTTTTATTTTTTATACTTGGAAAATATCTTCTATTTATAATTGGAGAACATTCCACTTACTTATCTCTTTCACGACCACTCATTTTTTTAGTCTTAGGAAATATTTATAATTATATTTCCAAAATTCCACTTATTGGGTTAAAACGAATGTTGTATAAAACATCGTTACAACAACCCAAAATACTGCATTCAACTAACCCCTTTAAACATCTCTTTTTGAGACTGAATCTTCCTATTTATCAGTTAATAATGAAATCAATCAAGTTGGGGTGTAATTACCTCCCAGACCTTGACTGAATAACATCTTTAACTTCAAAACAGACAAGACCACTTATCTCAAATCATCAACACCATAAAAACCACTTATTCATTTTTAAAACGTGTATATATATATATATTTCTCTTTCTATTACAGATTTTCGATTTCTTTTTTGTTTGTAATATTCTATTTTTAAGTTCGTTTCCTTACCGGATTCTATATATATATATTGATATATAGATTTCTAAATATCAAATTATCTTAAAAATATTCTAACTCCTTAAATTTCTGGAAAATTTCGCCATAACTTCCTTTGTATGGGTCACTCGGTACAACTACAAAACGCCTCTCTGGTCTCTTTCCATCCAGAAAGAAAATTAAAAAGCCAAGCGGCTTGCCGATTCGGTGAATAAAATCTCATATGGAATTTAAACGCGTACCTTTATGTTGAGCACACAAATTATAATCTTCATACACTTCATTCCATACCTTTCTAACCCATATACATCCATTTCTAATTTATTCCAACTCAATCAGGTCATTTTAACTCAACTCTCTAATTTATTCTTTAATTTGCTCTTTTGCCTATTTCACTTTTTATTTGAACATATCACGTTTAAACAAATATAAATTTGTTTATAATACAATCGAATGCCATTTCTAATTCAAGTTTCATATTCGATTTCGAATATGAATATACAAACCCCTTTTCTGATCCAAAGTCAAATTTTGATTTAAAATTTCATTAACTAATTTTTCTTCAAATTAGTTACTTCTATTCAACAATTAAAAATCTTATTTTTGTTTCAAAAATCATTTAATTTACACAACTTGAGTTCGTATATATTTTATAACTCAAGTGTAGATTTTTATAATTAAAATTCATATTTTATTTACTTCAAATCCCTTTATTTATTTAAATAAACCGTTATGGTTTTATAATGGTTATGGCGTTGTTTTTCTGAAAATTTGATTTCAATAAATAAATTATTTCATATATTTTAAACCAATTTTCCCAATTTCACTTAATATTTCTGATTTTCCGTAATCATCGATTATTTCATAATTCGGTTATAAATTTATTTACAACTCGATTTGCTATATTAAATTCAAATTTCTTTTGGAGTCAAATTATTATAAAATGCATTATTATTAAATTCTAATTATAAACCCTTTTGATTTATCTTAATTCTGTTTATATTCTGAATCCAGAATAAATTCTATCGTTCCCTTTTTAACAAAATTCCCAATTCTCATTTTAACTTCATATTTGGATTTAATCATTTTAAATTATCCAATTGATAATTTTTCACCTTTATTTATGAATATTGTTTATATTACTTGTTTATATATTTAAACAAGTCTCGATTTCAAATACATTTGAATTTAAAACTCTACTTTGAAAAATAAATTTCCCTTCTTAAATTCACGCTTGTTTTACATTTCCCAAATTATATAATGATAATTGTTTTCCCATTTCATTTATAAACTCTGTTTATAAATTCATTTCATTTCTCTGCATCATTTAATTTATAAACAACGTTTATAACTTCACTTCATATCTCGCATTATTAATTTATAAACAACGTTTATAAATTCATTTCAAATCTTACATTATAAATTTATAAACAACGTTTATGAATTCATTTCAAATTCCGCATTATAAATTTATAAACAACGTTTATAACTTCACTTCAATTCTCATATTATAAATTTATAAACAACGTTTATAAATTCATTTCAAATTTCGCATTATAAATTTATAAACAATGTTAATAAATTTAAATACTTGTTTTATATTCAAAACAAGTTAATATTTTTATACCCATTGGAAATTCACATTCTATTTTAGATAAATAGAATTTTCCCTTTAAAGCTCAAAATATCATTATCATGATATTTTTATGTATTAATATTTTAGGCCCAGTGATATTTCAACCAATAAAAAATACTCAATTATCAACCACGGATCTTCTAACACATCATATATGATAATGTATATGAGAACAAACTAATAATACTATTTTTGAGGAATCCAGATGGATCCCTCCAACCTATTTTCCTGCATCCACAGACGTTAGCCAATATAAATAATACCCATCCTGCTTCGAGGCAGGATACCGCGCTATAGAAGGTCATCCACTATCATAGGGTAGGGGCACATAGGGTCATCCGCTAATGATACCGCCGGCATTCGCTAATGGTACTGCAGGAATTCAACCACCAGAGTATATATATAATAGCCACAAACACCAAGCCTAAATAACTAATGTATTTTTTATAATAGCCAATAATATTTAAATGCATCCAAACAACCATCAATTATTTTTAACGACTAAAATAAATTCTAAATAATAAATTGAGTGAGATTTACTCACCGTAATTATTATTCGTCGAAACAGCGATTATTTTCTGATTAAATTAAACAAGTGTTTAATTTAATGGAAAATTCCAATTAACTCCAATGACTTTGAATTCAACTCGAAAGCATAGTCTTATCCACACAGTTCCAACGTAATTTGTTTTACTAGCATCTGTTTTCACATGAATTTGATTTTTATAAGAATCAATCTATTTATTTAAAAAATAAATTTAAACACTAATCAAAATGATTTAATCTAATTTATTGATTAAATTAAATTACCTTAATACACAGTCCATTTCTTCTCTAAAACCTACTGCATCAATTCTCCATTGCCAACCCAAAACCCACAATCCCATTTCAGCAGATAGTTACTTAACACTAGCATGAGCTTCACATTCATCTCTTATGTCATCCTGCCATACCCACACTTTTACCACCCACATTCGATCGACCCCGTCTTTACCAAGCTAAGCTCGGTTACCTTCAAACAATAGTAGCTTAAGCTCCATTTCCCCGATCTTCACAAAAACCAAGCTATCGAACACCCCAGGACAAAAGTGGAGACCTGGACTACTGCCACAGTAAAGACACTGACAGCTCCACTCCTTAATTTCCCCCAACTATTCACCTCACAAGTTACAGGACCTTCAGAACTTAGAAATATACCCAAAAATCACTGAATTTCACTGTGAATTCATGACGCCAACCTTAATTCATGAGCTAACATCACAACATCATTCATCATCCATTACCCTATGAAATCGCCAAATCTTAGTTTACTGTTCGAATTTTATTTCCATTAAAAGCATCATACTAATAAAATGCATACCAGAGAATAGCATGGGCTAATATGATATCAAATGCCACTACCATATCCAGTTCTGGCCTTCTCTGTGAATCGTGACATCGCCTTTCACCACAAATCCACTGCCGCTTCCTACCTTAGACCATCGGAAGTCCTCCCAGAGCCACCATCAGCTGCGCTCTGAAATCCTAAATCCATCAGCCACCTCGATTTAGCCCAAACCCTCTGTTTCATCCACTTCCGCCTTAATCACCCCCTGCGTCGAACCCTAGTCTGTGTTTAACGAGGTCGAACCACCTCAACGGACCTCGCCTCACCCTACACACATGCTTGAGGTCGAGTCTCCATCAGCTCATTGTTAATACTACCTCACGCTGAATATTTGAAATCGCAGTTCCCTTCTGGTAATTGATTAAGTATTGTTTTTAGAAGACATTGTGTTAAAAGTGAATTTCGATTTCATTGACAAAAATAAAGAGGAAGGGGGATCAGACCCTTTTAATTTGTTTACAAAAAAAATCTTTGTTTCCATTTTGCAGAAGAATGAAATATGGTAAGGTTGCGTTTATATAGATGAACAATACTTCGGCACTAAGGAAACTTAGCCTGTGTGGTACACTATAGATGTATAGCTTAAGCACACATTTAATTAATTTGATTTGATTTAAATTAATTTTTGATTTGATATAAAGTGATTTTAATTTTATATAAACGGATTCTGATTTATATTGATCTTATCAATTAATCAAATATTTTGGGGTTCGCAACTTGAGATCGTGAACCGTTATTTTAACGTAACAACTAACGTTTCAACGTTATAACAATATTCTGAACTAAACAGAATATATTCCGAAATTTAATTTGAACGTATATACCATATTAAATTAATATAATATAATTTAAATTCGAAAACCACAAATTCTTTGAAAATAAATTATTATTTATTATCGTATATATTGAAGATAGAGTTTATATTTATTATCTGAATTATTTTGATTCAACTCTAATTCAGAATTAAATTATACTATTTTCGTATTACGATATTCAATATACTTGAAATTAAATAATCGATTATTAAATCGATAAATAAATATAAAAATTCATTTATATTATCAGTAAAATATTTAAAACCATCTTAAATATTTAAAATAATTCGACAGAATCCGGGTCGTTACATTCTTCTCCCCTTAAAAGAATTTCGTCCCCGAAATTTACTAAGGTAGCAAAAATGGTGAAAACCCATTACTTTTTCTAAACTCATTTATGTCGAAACTCAACTCCTCATATTTCAACAAATTTCAGTATCCACTAACTTATGGTTTTCATTCATATTACAGATCTCATATGCTTATATTCATTTAGTTTGAATGATTTACAGTTAATATATTCACATTCAATTCATATTCCATTCATACGAGTTTAAATTCATTCAAATTGATTCAAAATCAATTTATCTCTTTCAATTCATTTAATTAAGTTAAATTTAGATTCCAACATCCAAATTCCCGGGTTTTATTTCAAATTCTTTTGAAATCACATGCATATATAAACATATTTATAACCATTTCAAATTCAAAACATTTGAATTTTCAAACCAGTTTGTTTTCTTTCAACCAAATTTCCATCAAAATCTTTTCCAATGTAGCAATTGGTAACTTAGAAACTCGAAAATGAACACTGGTGATGTCGCGTTCATCATCAGAATTATTTCCCGGCCACTGAAGTGAGTTCAGTGCTTTAACACTTCCAAAATCAATTAAAAATGACTTTTATTTAAAATCCATCCAATCTAAGCTATATTATTTTAATATACTTCAAAAATATTTTTCCAAACTTCCCGGGATTCAAATTCTAATTTATGGATTGAATCTAGTTTCCCGGGATTCAAATTCTAATTTATGGATTGAATCTAGTTTCAGTTAATCTCATTTGTATATCTTATTCGTATACAAATTGTATTTGGTTATATATAACCATTCCAATTTTTATCATCTAATTTGACTGATGCTAACATCCAACACATCCATATATTATAATAATTTCGAAAAATTATTCTTTTCCTATCAAAAATAGAATTTTTGGGTAAAATTATTTCATTTACCCACTTAAAAACAATATTGTGTCAAATTTCTCTATTCAAGTGTTTTAAAAATTCCTATCAACTTCGTGGCGTCCCATGATTCGAATAGAATTCATAACCCACTTAACAGACAAGCCAACAAAATATAAAACAATTTTTATATCAATTAACAAATACGCTCTCGTATATACAAACTCAACTCATTCTAGGGTACTACTGACCCTATCTCTAATGAGCACATCCCACCAAAGCCTAAGTATTCGCTCAACCTAAGCTCCGATACCAACTGTAATGGCTCGCATATCCGTACTATCTGAGTTGACTAAATACACCACACGTCCAACCCAAATATCACAGAAATACGAACCATTTTTTTTAGAAGAAAAAGGTAGAAGAAGAACAGAAATAATAACACAGAATCTCACATCGCAGCGGAACAAAATATAATATATCATAACTTTTGAAATACAAAATTTTAACTGTATAATATATAATTATCAGAGTACAACACAGCGGAAATAAAAATACTATATATCTAACACTGAAGCCTCCTGCTCCAAGCTCCTTTAGATCTGTAAAATCCTGAACTACTTGACTGCCCATACGAATTTGGGCACCCAAGAGTTTAGGTAAAACAAAGCAAAATAAACTCCGGGTCAGTCATGGGACCGGTATGAGTAAACAATTTAAAACAGTTTGACAAAATAAACGATATCTCATAAGACCACGCCGTATAACACGGAATGTGTTTTTCCCTTATGAGAATCCAAAACACTTGATTTAACTTTCAAAAATCCTTTTGAAAGTAACGATGATCTTTATCTCAAAACTATTTTGATATTATAATAGTGTCTAAATCAAACAAATAACAATCTAGTGGAATGTTTGCATCTCACGTTCCACATATATAATATACAATCAGAACCGTGAGCAATTATTGGGTAATGAATTTTCAACTATGACAAGTTATGGAACCACCTTCTGATAGTGTATCTCTAGACGAGAATACACTGGGTTCAACAAGAACATCTTGTAACCCGGCCACACATGACCGACCACTCATTTCACTTGAGTGTATCAAATGTATTTCACTAACGGTTGGGATTAGCACCATTTTCCCGAATGGGACAGCATCGAATAGAATATGGAATTAAATGAATTTCTCTAGATAGGTGATAATACATCTTAATGGGAGCTACCCACATAGCCATACTACCTGGCCGATTTTTGTCATTTCCCGGTTGTTGAGACCTGAGGCTACGATTACTTATAATTCATTGATAACACAATCACTTTGAATGCCATATTATCAGACCCGTTAATCATTAATTGATTTGCACAAATATATTCTGGACATTATGCTAAGAGAATTAAATTCTCCGCCATCATGTATCTATACAGACCAACATATGTGATCATTGGAAATACTCTGTCAGACCTTCGTCCACGCACTTCGTTCTGGGATTGAACGAAACCGAAGGCACAGTTTCTTTTAATAGAAAAAGTCCTTGCACATTACTCTATCTTCGATTATCTTCATATATCTGATTCGCAACGCTACTGTCAATACGGAGTGGTTCTCGGATAATAATCTAGCCGGTCTCTCCATATTGACAACGATATTGGTAAATACTTCGATAGTCGGTTATTTAACTATCGAAGAAAAACAAACATCCATTCAAGCATCAAACAGTCACTGGGCCCCTTAATTAAAATTTTATTAATTAATCACTTCTCCATTTCCTTATCAATATTCGTTAACACGATATTTTCAATAATCATCTTCTTGGCCTCTTACGCTATTTGGAAAACATTTCCATATATCGTCTTCTTTTATTTTCTGTACTTAGAAAATATCTTCTATTTATAATTGGAGAACATTCCACTTACTTATCTCTTTCACGACCACTCATTTTTTTAGTCTTAGGAAATATTTATTATTATATTTCTAAAATTCCACTTATTGGGTTAAAACGAATGTTGTATAAAACATTGTTACAACAATCCAAAATATTGCATTCAACTAACCCCTTTAAACATCTCTCTTTGAGACTGAATCTTGCTATTTATCAGTTAATAATGAATTAAGTTGGGGTATAATTACCTCTTAGACCTTGACTGAATAACATCTTTAACTTCAAAACAGACAAGACCACTTATCTCAAATCATCAACACCATAAAAACCACTTATTCATTTTTAAAACGTATATATATATTTCTCTTTCTATTACCAGATTTTCGATTTCCTTTTTGTCTATAATATTCTATTTTTAAGTTCGTTTATTTACCAGATTCTATATATATTGATATATAGATTTCTAATTATCAAATTGTCTTAAAAATATTCTAACTCCGTAAATTTCCGGAAAATTTCGCCATAACCTCCTTCGTACGGGTCACTCGGTACAACTACAAAACGCCTTTTTAGGCCCTTTCCATTCAAAAAGAAAATTAAAAAGCCAAGCGGCTTGTAGATTCAGCGAATAAAATCTCATATGGAATTTAAACGTGTACCTTTATGTCGAGCACACAAATTATATTCTTCATACGCTTCATTCCATACCTGTCTAACCCATATACGTTCATTTCTAATTTATTCCAACTCAATCAGGTCATTTTAACTCAACTCGCTAATTTATTCTTTAATTATCTCTTTTGCCAATTTCACTTTTTATTTGAACATATCACGTTCAAATGAATATAAATTTGTTAATAAAACAATCGAATGCCATTTCTAATTCAAGTTTCATATTCGATTTCGAATATGAATATACAAACCCCTTTTCTGATCCAAAGTCAAATTTTGATTTAAAGTTTCATTATCTAATTTTTCTTCAAATTAGTTACTTCTATTCAACAATTAAAAATCTGATTTTTGTTTCAAAAATCATTTCATTTACACAACTTGAGTTCGTATATATTTTATAACTCAAGTGTAGATTTTTATAATAAAAATTCATATTTTATTTACTTAAAATCCCTTTATTTATTTAAATAAACTGTTATGATTTTATAATGGTTATGGCGCTGTTTTTCTGAAAATTTGATTTTGACATAACTCAAAATCTATTCAACGAAATTCATATTTTTCTCTTTCATTAGAAAACTATTATCAAATTGGTCCTGATGATTCTTGTTTCAAAGAATTCCGACTTGAATTGAGTTCTATCTACTCAATTGAAGTTCGAAACTCCAATTTATAAACTACCGCGCGGCGGCAAGTTCGTTTTAATTATATATAAATATAAAAGTTTAAACTTCATTTATAAATAAATTTCAACTCCATTCTAATATAATATAATATATTTTAAACCAATTTTTCCAATTTCACTTAATATTTCTGATTTTCCCTAATCATCGATTATTTCATAATTCGGTTATAAATTTATTTACAACTCGATTTGCTATATTAAATTCCAATTTCTTTTGGAGTCAAATTATAATAAAATGCGTTATTATTAAATTCTAACTATAAACCCTTTTGATTCATCTGAATTCTGTTTATATTCTGAATCCAGAATAAATTCTATCGTTCCTTTTTTAACAAAATTCCCAATTCTCATTTTATTTTCATATTTGGATTTAAACATTTTAAATTATCCAATTGATAATTTTTCACCTTTATTTATGAATATTGTTAATATTACTTGTTTATATATTTAAACAAGTCTCGATTTCAAATACATTTGAAATTTAAAACTCTACTTTGAAAAAATAAATTTACCTTTTTAAATTCATGCTTGCTTTTACATTTCCCGAATTATATAATGATAATTGTTTTCCCATTTCATTTATAAACTCCGTTTATAAATTCATTTCACTTCTCTGCATCATTTAATTTATAAACAACGCTTATAACTTCACTTCATATCTTGCATTATTAATTTATAAACAACGTTTATAAATTCATTTCAAATCTTGCATTATAAATTTATGAACAGCGTTTATGAACTCATTTCAAATTTCGCATTATAAATTTATAAACAACGTTTATAACTTCACTTCAAATCTCACATTATAAATTTATAAACAACGTTTATAAATTCATTTCAAATTCCGCATTATAAATTTATAAACAACGTTTATAAATTTAAATACATGTTTTATATTCAAAACAAGTTAATATTTTTATAGCCCGTTGGAAATTCACATTCTATTTTAGATAAATAAAATTTTCCCTTTAAAGCTCAAAATATCATTTTCACGATATTTTTATATATTAATATTTTAGGCCTAGTGATATTTCAACCAATCAAAAATACTCAATTATCAACCATCGATCTTTTAACACATCATATATGATAATGTATATGAGAACAAACTAATAATTCTATTTTTGAGGAATCCAGTTGGATCCCTCCAACCTGTTTTCCTGCATCCACAGACGTTAGCCAATATAAATAATACCCATCCCGCTTCGAGGCAGGATATCGCGGTATAGAAGGTCATCCAGTATCATAGCGTGGGGCACATAGAGTCATCCGCTAATGATACTGCGGGAATCCGCTAACAGTACTGCGGGAATCCAACCACCAATATATATATATATATATATATATATAATAGCCAAAAACACCAAGCCTAAATAACTAATATATTTTTATGATAGCCAATAATGTTTAAATGCATCCAAACAACCATCAATTATTTTTAATGACTAAAAATAAGTCTAAATAATAAATTGAGTGAGATTTACTCACCGTGATTTTTATTCGTCGAAACAGCGATTATTTTCCAATTAAATTAAACAAGTGTTTAATTTAA
Source organism: Allium sativum (assembly GCA_030737875.1). NCBI lineage: Eukaryota > Viridiplantae > Streptophyta > Magnoliopsida > Asparagales > Amaryllidaceae > Allium > Allium sativum. The sequence continues at coordinate 282,763,214 of CM060919.1, read as the reverse complement.
TGGAAACCTCCAATTAACACCAATGACTTTGAATTCAACTCGAAAGCTTAACCTTATCCATACAGTTCCAACGTAATTTGTTTTACTGGCATCTGTTTTCATATGAATTTGATTTTTATAAGAATCGATCTATTTATTTAAAAAAACATTTAAACACTAATCAAAATGATTTAATCAAATTTATTGATTAAATTAAATTACCTCAATACACAGTCCACTTCTTCTCTAAAACCTACTGCATCAATTCTCCATTGCCAACCCAAAACCCACAATCCCATTTCAGTAGACAGTTACTTAGCACTAGCATGAGCTTCACCTTCATCTCTTATATCATCCTGCCATACCCACACTTTTACCACCCACATTTGATCGACCCTGTCTTTACCAAGCTAAGCTCGGTCACCTTCAAACAATAGTAGCTTAAGCTCCATTTCCCCGATCTTCACAAAAACCAAGCTATCGAACACCCCAGGACAAAAGTGGAGACCTAGACCGTTGCCACAGTAAAGACACTGACAACTCCACTCATTAATTTCTACCAACTATTCACCTCACAAGTTACAGGACCTTCAGAACTTAGAACTATACCCAAAAATCACTGAATTTCACTGTGAATTCATGACGCCAACCTTAACTTATGACTTAACAAAATCGATCAACCCCAATCATTGTTGACCTAACATCATAGCATCATTCATCATCCATTTCCCTATGAAATCACCAAATCTTAGTTTACTATTCAAATTTGATTTCCATTAAAAGCATCATACTAATAAAACACATACCAGAGAATCGCATGGGCTAATATGATATCGAATGCCACTACCATCTCCAGTTCTGGCCTTCTCCGTGAATTGTGACTTCGCCTTTCACCACTAATCCACTGTCGCTTCCTACCTTAGACCATCAGAAGTCCTCCCAGAGCCACCATCAGCTGCGCTCTGAAATCCTAAATCCATCAGCCAGCTCGATTTAGCCCAAACCCTCTGTTTCATCCACTTTCGCCTCAATCACCCCCTGCGTTGAACCCTAGTCTGTGTTTAACGAGGTTGAACCACCTTAACGGACCTCGCCTCACCCTACACGCATGCTTGAGGTCGAGTTTCCATCAGCTCATTGTTAATACTACCTCGCGCTGAATATTTGAAATCGCATTTCCCTTTTGGTCATTGATTAAGTATTGTTTTTAGAAGACACTGTGTTGAAAGTGAATTTTGATTTCATTGACCAAAATAAAGAGGAAGGGGGATCAGATCCTTTTAATTTGTTTACAAAAGTCTTTGTTTCCATTTTGCAGAAGAATGAAATTAGGTAAGCTTGTGTTTATATAGATGAACAATACTTCGGTACTAAGGAAACTTAGCCTGCGTGGTACACTATAGGTGCATAGCTTAAGTACACATTTAATTAATTCGATTTGATTTAAATTAATTATTGATTTGATATAAAGTGATTTTGATTTTATTTAAACGAATTATGATTTGATATTGATCTTGTCCATTAATCAAATATTTCGGGGTTCGCAACTTGAGATCGTGAACCGCTATTTTAACGTAACAACTAACGTTTCAACTTTATAACTGTATTCTGAACTAAACAAAATATATTCCGAAAATTTACCATATTAAATTAATATAATATAATTTTGAATTCGAAAACCACAAATTCTTTGATAATAAATTATTATTTATTATCGTATATATTCCAAATAGAATTTATATTGATTATCTGAATTATTTTGATTCAAATCTAATTCAGAATTAAATTATACTATTTTCGTATTACGATATTCAATATACTTGAAATTAAATAATCGATTATTAAATCGATAAATAATTATAAAAATTCATTTATATTATTAATAAAATATTTAAAACCATATTAAATATTTAAAATAAATTGACAGAAATCCGGGTCGTTACACCTTACTTGCTTGCTAAGCTCCCTTTTTTCCCTAGGAGCCATGTGGCGCACTGGTAGAGCAACTGACTTCGCATTCTCTACCAAGTAAATTTGGAAGTCGATCTCACGCCTTCAATGTAGTCCCTTAACCTCCTTGAACACATTGGGTAGTATCTAACTATGGGCATACATTGTAATTCATCGACGGAAGTATCAAGTGATTCTAGAAAACTGAGCATCACCGACCCCCTAGGTCGTAGGAAATCTTGAGAGTACTAACATGACAAGAAAGAAGTCTAACTACTCTCTTTTTGCAATCAAGGATGATACCATACATGGCTAGGCAATCCATGCCTAGAATCAAACCATAACCCATAAAGCCCAGCATGTATGCGTCGCATTCAAATTCGACTCACAAGACAGAAATTCTCAAACTCCTACACATCATGGATAAATGAGCCAATCCTCCTATAGGGTTTGAGACCACTACGGGATTAGAGACTATACTAGTATTAAGGTGCAGACTATCTACTAAAAACTAGATATAAATGAATGTGAAGCGCCAGAATCAAACAGGGTTCGAACATGATAGTCAAAAAGGGAAATCAAACCTTCAACCGTGCCTTTCCTACGTCGATCAGGTCCATTAGCTTTCAAAGCATGCACTTGTCCAGAAGTTCCTGCCGTTTCCCTTGCTTGCTAGGGCATTATTTGCTGAAATGTCCTACTTGTCCATAATTAAAGAAGGCTTTCTTCGTCTTTCTGCAATCCTTTACAAAATGACCCATAGCTCCGCAACCATGACACTTGATATCCTTCTTGATTAGAGTCTTGTCAGGCTTTCCACCTTTCTCTTTCTTTTATTTTCCTTTTCTAGGCCATCATTTTTGTTTTTCGCCCTTAGTCTCCTCAGTCTTAGCATCTTTCTTTACTTTCTTTCCATCTTCGTGCATAAGCGCCATATCAACTAGCCTTTTAAAAGTTACCCCCATCGGTATGTGAGACAAAGCTAGTCCTTGGAGAGGTTGATTCAACCCTCTCACAAATCTCAGTGCCTTCTTGTTGGGCGAATTCACCCAGTCTAGTTTGAACCTTGCCAGTTGAAAACTTATTCGTATAATCCTTAATAGTCACGCCTCCTTGCTTTAAAGCTAAGAATCGCTCCATTTGAAATTGCTCTTTCGCCTGAGATAAGAATTTCATCCAAATCTATGCCTGGAATCATCCCAAGTCGCTACTGGTTTCCCCGCCTGTGTTACTTCCCACCAGTATGAAGCCTCATCCTTTAGTTGCCATGAAGCCAATTGTATCTTCCTTCGGTCGTTGATCTCAAAGAGTCCAAAAAAAATTCTCCATCTCTCGTAGCCAATTCCGTGTTTCAACAAAGCTTTCGGTACTACGTAATGGTTATCCTCCCATAGCACAGAAGTCTTTGCACAACTTGGAAAAGTTTTCTACTAATGGAGGTGGAGGAACAACAGCTGCAGCCGAGGGAGGAGCATCCCCTTGACCTCCGGCAGGTGCCGTAGCCTCAAGATACCTATGGAATCATGTCGATAATGGAATCCCCTCTGGAAAATTGGGTTCCCCAGACATGTTGAAAAGAAAAAGGATTCATTAAGCGGTTGAGAGAATATTGACTATGGCTTGAGGGGATATGTGAAAAACAAAATTTTATTTGAAAATAATTTGCTTTTGAAACCAATTTAAAAAAAAATCTCTGATCTTGTAGCCTTCAGCTCTGATATAAAATGTGACACCCCACGTCTGTCAATGTCACTCATAAGAGAATGCATTAAGCTCCGTAAAGTGCAATAGGTAAACATTATAGAAAATTTACAAGATAGATATAAAATAGCAGCGGAAAATTTTGAACTTCATTATTAAATGTAAAGCATTGTCTCATAAAACCAACTACAACCAAAACCAGTTACATCAAATCTGTCTCATAAAACAACTCATAAACCAAAGCATCAGAGTACATAAAGTCATATTCCTCGCCATAAGCCATATTAAAGTAGAGAATAAGCCAAAATGATACATCTCAAGAAATCCAAGTCCAAGCTGTAAGAGAAATCCTAGTCATTGTTGAGTGCTTCCACTCTGAGGACCTGGGGTGGAGGAAGAAAGAGGCGAAAGAAAAAGGGTCAGACATAAAGCCTAGCGAGTTCCAGTGATTTACAAATGTGCATAAAAACGAAATGCCAAGACAGGTAAATAAGACTGGATGAGAAAAGTATAGTGTCATATAAGGTAACAGATAAACTAACAGAATAGTATGATAACCGGGAATAACAGGAATAAACTATAATCGGATAATGCTTCACATTTATATCCCTAAACATGTATGTTTGCACCAATGCTAGTATAATAAGTTTAACAGGATTAGATTCTCAACCTAATTACATATCAGCAGGATTAACTGAAGAATATAAACAACAGGTTTAGGCGTACCCTAATTACATAACCATAATATGTGTTAACCTAATTACACAACAATAGGATTAGGTGCACCCTAATTACTACCTAAGTAATCGGCTCCCTACGACGTAAATACCCTGTGTTAACCCCGACAGTAAGGTGCATCACTCCCTAACCCAACAACTTATATAACATAGACCTATTTACTGGTGTTACAGCGGTTTATCTTCCCTACTCGGACCCATGCACGCTCATGACTCCGCCGGAACGCGCCTGCACTCACCCCTATGTGAACCTCTTACTATCAAGTTCAGTAAAGCGTTCCCTGGCCCCTACCCAGTGCGAGGCCCCCTCTAATAAGATACCAACGGGGATACTGATTGGTATAGGTTCTAAATAGCATATTGACACAATCCAAACCCCTAAGCTTGTGCCTCCAAAACTAGGATTTAAGAGTCCCCAAAACCCGATACAACAACAGAACAAGGGACCTCTTAGCTTATTAATAAACATATTTAACCTAGCTGGCTTAGGTTTACTAATAAGCATGGTTGTAATATTACATGTCATTATGTATGTACAACCCTACCCCAAACACCTACCTAAGTGTATACAATTCCCATAGTATTTCAGTTTATTAATCTACATCTGGTACTTAACCTTATTCTTAACATGTCATTTACTTATTGTGTGTTTTAAGTCAAATTTCACATGTCCAATTCATATGCATATTATTCATCAACTATGTTCCCAAGTTACAAAATAAACAGGTTTATGCATATTATCCATTTACAGCAAGTATATACACATTATACCTTTTTATTAGTTTACAACAAGTTTAAACATGTGTATATTTATCCTTTTTCCCAGATTATAGTTAAACAGTCCCAATTAAGAATCATGCCTATGTTCCTCTTCATATGTCATTCACTATTGCTCTAATTGTACGCACACTCTAATCGGTATAGCCTAGGCTTCAAAAAATCCTAGACTTGGCGTAAAATAAAAAGGGAAAACAAAGGAAGGAGAATAGAATAAAGTCACATAAGCATATAGGTGTTGACGTCAAAAGTTGGTCACTAGTGACAGTCAACTCTTAATCGTGCGTAGAACACACGAATAATAGTCACAAAGTACAACAAAGTAAATAAGGAAGGAAACACATAGAATTTTTATAGTGGCTCAGCAAAGACGGTGCCTACGTCCACTTTATATATATTTATTTTTTTGTTTCTAATTACAAGTACAACACTTTTTATATTTGAAGAAAGCAGGAGAATTAGCCACTTTTAGAGTTAGCCATGGAGAATGTATTTGAGAAGTCTTTTTTGTAGAGAAATCTTAAATCTGGAAGAAGAAGTCGGAGTCAAAAAGTCCCCTTTCCATTTTTCAACATAGAGGTATTTATAGGTGAAGAGAGGTGCTAGATGAGCTACACGTGGCTTGCCTCTTTTGCAGATCTCGTACACGTGGAGCTCGATCAATGAATTCAACTGAGGTGGAGGGACCGTGTCTACTGCTGATTAATAGTATCCTCGAGAATTGTGGCTTACGTGGCAATCGAGATGAGGTGTATCAAAAGTAGAGCTTTGTCCGGAAGTATTTGACTTCCTTTATTGCCTTGAGAATCGGGCAGAGCAATATACAACTCATCTGGATATTTCTACATAAGTCCGGTGATATCTGGTCGATCCTATCTTCACGGGATCGACTGACTCGGTTAGTCAGGACGAGCGATTATTCCGGAACTCATTAAGCAACTATCTGAGGGAGATCTGCTTGGGCCGACATTTGCTTAGGCCTTCTGGAATGCGGGCTGTCCGGACCGTTCAATCGGTTAATGCTAAATAATGAGTTTCTGGACATTGGGCTTCGATCCGTTGAGCCATGGCAGCTTTTACCAAAAAGCGGGTTAACACTAGTGACCAACATTTGGGGTTGACTGTCACTAGTGACCAACTTTTGACGTCAACAATAGGTAAAACTAGAAATAAACATAAAAAATAGAAAATGAGAAAAGGAAGATAAATATATATAACTTCTTAATTATCCAACGTCATAGGCATATGTATAACTGTTAATTATCCAACATCACATGCATATATATAACTTGTTAATTATCCAACATCACATGCATACGTATAACGAAATAGGTGGTTAACAGTGAAAACATGTATAACTTTTATCCTACTAATACTATATATCCTAAACCAATTTTATTTAACTGTCATGTCTATAGTCTAAGAAATCAGATCTGTAAATGGCAGGAACTCACAGTGGGTCTTGGTGAGGAAGAGAATAAATCTCTTATATATATAACACTATGCCGTAGAAAAAGTCCAATCGAAGATGTACGTATGTAGGTCCTGATGTTGTCTCTGTTTTATCCAGTCCTCAGCAGCATTCCACCATTATATATTTATATTTTTAAAATTGATTTATAGAGGCAGAAGAGATGAAGAAGTGGTGTAAATCAGAATGGGAGTAGCCACCTATTTATAGATTCACAGAGTCAACCTCGGCCTTTAGATTCTATGGTTTAAATCAAAACCGTACACATGGCACTGAGTCAACAAAGAATACAAAAAGAAAAATAGTCCAGATGCACTGTGGGAATCCGCCCAGATCTGTTGTTGGTCAACCCACCTACCCCCTGGGTCGTCCCACAACGGTCTTGGTTCCCGCTTACTTTTCCACTTACTTCGTTCAAGAATTTTGGATTTATTATTTTATTATATTTACATATAAACTCCTTATATGTATACAAACTTCTAATGCTCATAACTTCTTCATACGTTATCCGTTTTACGCAAACTTGGGGCCTATCTGAACTAGAATTCCGAGATGAACACAATGGTAATGCCAGTTTTACTTAATTCTAAATATTTAATTAAGTTATTCCAAATTTATTATATTTTAGCATGGGTATAGTGTATTAAATTTTAGGGTGTTACACGACGATCAATAAACATCAGGTGGATAAAAAACCATGCTCCTAAGAGGCGCTCTTGAAATACATCGTGATGAGCCTGGCCTTAGGAAATGCAACTGGCACAAGCTAGTCCAAAACCCGAACAAAGGCACATGACGATCGATAAACATCGGGGGGATAAAAAATCCTTGCTCCTATGAGGTGCTCTTAAAATACAACGCGACCAACACAAGTTTTTATTGACCCCGAACAAAGGCACATGGCAATTGATAAACATCAAGGGATAAAAAACCTCACTTCTATGAGGCACTCTTGATATACATCGTGATGAGTCTGGCCTTAAAAAATGCGACTGTCACAAGCTTGTCTCGATCCCACACAAAAACATACGACGATCGATAAACGTTGAGTGGATAAAAAAACTAACTCCCATGAGGAGCTCTTGATATACATCGGGATGAGTCCGGCCTTAGGAAACAAGACCGGCAGAAGTCGGTCCCGACCCAAACAAAGGAACATGACGTTCGATAAACATCAAGCGGATAAAAAAGCTCTCTCGTATATGGCTCTCTAGACATACTCCATGATGAGTCCAGCCTTGGAAAACACAACTGGCGCAACCTGGTTTCGACCCCAGAAAAAGGCATGTAGCAATCGACAACAACTGGGTGAAAAAGAGAACCCGCTATACTACGGCGTCTGATTAAACATCAAATAAATTCGGCTCAAGAAAAACGTTAACGACCAGTGATTGGTTGAAAACCCTAGAAAGTAAAGGCACGAGATGATTGATGAAATTAGGCAAAAGAATCCTCTACTCAAGATCACCATGTCCAAAAGAGGGATCGTGACTCTTGAGCAAATGTCCTTGTCTCTAAACAAGGGTAAGCACCGAGCTTTTGTAGATGTGACTTCAAAGATTAGTCTCTCTCATGCAAATTTGAGGATGAGATTCCCCGACCCTTGGAACTGAGTTTTTCTATCAAGGAGGTACTATCATTCCCCAGATTAAGGTGGAAGCCATTCGGCAAGCAAACATGGAGTCGCCTAAAAACAAGCATAATTACCTATAACTCTAAGGGTTCCTCTGATAGACAAACCCAACAACCATTCCTGACAAACCGGAATTTCACCTATAGAAGGAGATTACGAAACATGACGTAACTCGAAACTAGTAGAGCAATCGTAAACCCTTGAAAACCGAGATCGGGGACACCCATAGCGATCACTAGAAACCTAAGCCAAGAAGATTAATTGGACCAATAATCACCATAATCTACGGGCAACACCCAACGAATATGAAGTTTACACTACACCAAAACAGTCAATTTGGCACACCAAGATATGGAGATTTGATACGGCTTAAAGTCATATCAAATTTCATGGTGCTCATAGCCGTATCAAATTCTTTTGTCACACCGATTGCGATCCACACCATCCTTCTAAACTAAAATCTAACTCTACATCTTCAATGTTTCGGATTAGTCCTTTGACACGGGTTTGGACCGTATCACATCCACATCATATTTTCGTTCCCCTGCTGTATTTCATTTCCCGCAATCCCTAATATTATACATCCCTAAATCCACTCACTTCCCCAATATTCTTCCTTTTGCTTCGCTTGCTTCCCTCAGGTAACAAATCTCCCTTTTTAGCCATTATCTGTTTTAAATACATTGGATCGTTTTTTCTTCTGCCGAATTTGGATGTCGAAATCGAAATTGATTTGGATTTCCAAATTGACTTGAATTTTTATTTCGAATTCGATTTCCTGGTGTAGTGACCTATTGAATGGACGTTGGCAGTTGCATTATAATGGATGGTTTCTTGTTTGGGAAAAACAACAGGGTCGGTAATGGATTCTTTTCGGTAGACTTTGGTGAGCTATTGCATATAAATTAGTGTCAATGATGGATTCTTCTTACAGCTAAGGTACTTGCACTACTTCTAACAGAATTATAAGTGATGCTTAGTTTCTTATTTGGTAGCCAAGTCTATATTAATTACTATCCATTCTTTTCTTATTATTAGCTTGAAAAACTAGACTAAAAGTGGAATAATTATATTTAATTAGATAATTTTGACATGAAGTTTGCAAACATATATGACACATGCTCATGCATTTCATTGTGTAAAGAAAAAAGTTGTAAGTGAGTACTGTTTGAATTTATGCTGATGGTTTGACAGCTAAACGATTGCTAAGTTTTCCTTAGTACCTTGATAGCACTTATATTCACATAATGTAGATTCTACAATGAGTAGCATTTTCCTATGCTGTATATTGTTCTTAAACTAGCTGCGATAGGAATTTTATTGTATATGGTTACTCACCTGTATTGAACTAATTCGGGTGGCAACCATTTCTGCAAATAGTGAACGAGAGATTGGTGAGCTAATTATAAGAGCAATGGAAAAAGTAGGGAAGGAAGGAGTAATCACAATTTCTATAAGTGCTTTACTGTTCTTATATTATATATTGTCAGTCCATTGAATATAGTTTGTATTACAGAATATATGTTTAATGCAGGATGCAAACACATTGGACAATGAGTTGGGAGTGGATGAGGGTATGAAACTAGCTAGGGGTTATATATCACCCTATTTTATTACATATCCAAAGACACAGAAATGTGTGAGTTATATTGTTCTCTCTTATACTTCATGAGTTACATAATCAGCTAAGGGGGAATCAACATTCATAGTTTATTAATTATGTTTATCTGAAATTCAGTTTGTTTTACTTAATATATATTTTGTGATCTTATCTTTACTAAGCAGTTTTAATGTATAGAGGCACACTCTATGGCATCCCATACATAACCGGCTATATATATATATATAAAATCTATAATATATTATAATTACTGAGTAACCTTTCAAGCTCGCACATGCCTCTATGCTATTTTTAATACCAACAGTCGCATTTTTGTTTACTTTATTATTTCGTTCGTGTCTTTCTCCATCCCCCTCATTTGTTTCCATAATTTACTTTCATGCAAACGAGAATCCAATTCTTTTTCGTTTAGATCCATAAGTCTCCTATTCTTCATTTCTATCTTTTCAAGTCGGTCAACTTTGTCGTATCCTTCTATCACCGTCACCAACTCTTTGGATCTCATTCACTGCCATATGACTGCCCTATAGAAAATAAGCGCTATGTCATCGTTTCTTGGCTTGCTCTAAATTTCTAGTCCTCTTCCAATCATTATCTATGAGTACCAAAAAATGGTTTTTTTTGCTTCGATTTAGGTCGAGGAATTTTATTTGATTGCATTTGGTATGTTCTTCCTCCATTTTATTTTGAGAGCCGAAATGTTTCCTGTAATTTCATTTCATTTACACCTAATGATGTTTTTCGTTAGGTTAAAATCAACCACTTACGGTCTTGAGGAGCCACCCCAGCATATCGTGCCAACCCGTTTTTTGTGCCCATTATTGCTCGCATCTACCTCGGCTGTGGTTTCACATCCTCTTCCACTATTGCTTTCATTGGTCGTGGTGCTTTTCTTGGACAGCATCTGTGAGGCATCCTCTTTTCCTTCAGATTTTATTACATTTTATTTTACATTCATAATAACACTATCTATGTACTGTTGATAGTAATGGTGGGTGAATCCAGATCATTTTGTTTCCCTCTTTATAGCAAGCTGATTCAAAATCTACTTCTTTGAAATGACCCAAACTTCCCTGTAAAGGAAAGCCCGGATTGCTTTGAGAACAACACTCATCAGAACACAAACAGAAGAACATTTCATTGCTTATTACAACAATTTACATCAGAGTACAAGAATATAACAGAGTATTAATAAATAATATACATTGGAAATACAATACCAGAGATTTAAATTACATTTGAATAACAGTGGAAAAATAATACAAAAAACAACTGAAAGAAATACACGGATGCAGAGCTTTCCGAATATCGCTTCAGCTATAAACCAGGATCTTGTAAATATAATATCTGCAAAAAAAAACTACTAGCTGCCCATGTGGAAAATATGGGAACCCAGAGTTTAGGTTAAAACAATAAACTCCAGGTCAGTCATAGGACTAGTGTGAGAACTCAAAACAGTTATTAACTTTATTTTTAAAGGTGGGGATATCATGGGACCATGACGTATAATACGAAGCGGGTTTACTCCACATGAATCTTAGTTTAGAATAAAATAATGCAATGCTTTTTGAAAAATGAAGCTATTATAAGACTCAAGTCCCATCACACAATGCAACGCAAGCCGGAGGATAAAGTTTTACCTTATAATAGCCAAACATGTTTGATACGTATAAAACAAATTATTTTGATATTTTAAGTGCATAGTGTTTAAAAATAACTCCGAATATAAATTTATCAATCATAGACGGCATGGGTACCATATATCATGTCGCCATACTAGTTCTACAATCAAAACCGCATGATGTTGTATTGGAAGTTGGATTTCCGTCTATGAACCAAGGCAAGGGATCGTCCTTACCAAATTCGAGACAATCTAGCCCATGTCTCAGGATACAGCCGCAACTGCACCTAGGAGCGCTAGGGCCGGTCATCCGTCGATGATTGGCAATACCATAAACTATATGTTAGCCTGCCCTATGGGGCATAAAATAATCTGGTCAGTAACGTCGACCAGAACATCTATCGATATATATATATATATATATATATATATATATATATATCCGAGGCGCCTCTCTATCCATCAAGTAATAAGCAACATCCACATGAATAAACAGTCTGGGGTCCATACCATGTTGTTACTCCTAACTAGAAACTAACATATGTCTATTTCTCTGGGGTCCTTCTCCCGTTTCTGGTTCATACCGGGGTGTGAGGCTCGTGAAGTAATGCTATACACAAAGCTATGCCTAAATAAGCTATGCTTTGATCATCAACCACAAGGCTCTGCTTTTCAACAAAAGCCTTGATCATTTGCATCTTAGCATGCCATATCGTCAATCCATACCATACCATTGATTTCTGCCAATATATAACCTCTAAGCTCGTACGTCTTAGAGAAGGGTGTTAAGCAAGAGAATAAATTCTCCGCCACCAAACAAATATATATTTAGCAGATATCAACGAATACAGCATAAAGGAATACAATGTCAGATATACCATCCATTTACAAGTCCGTTCTGGGTCTGAAAGAAACCAGAGACACCTTATTCCTTGTCCCATATGTCCAATATAGGAGAGAGGTCCTCGCATATCCATCGATCACCAAGTACGTTTGGTCGATCACCGCTTATTACCTTGTCTTTGGTGTACGGCCCAATCAAGACATCAGTAATCACCCAAACGATGTGAAGAACTCTGGTCTTCAACCACCGTCTTTATCTTCGAATCTTAATCGTCGTAGAAATTATTCAGAATGGGTTAAACCCGGTCTTTCCGAATAATTCGCGTATTTTATAATCAAGTGTTATAAAAACACATCATACACCTCATTCCAATCCAGAATATTCTTTTAATGAAATATTCACATTATTAGGGAAAGGTTCCCAATAATTTTATCAAAGATAAATTCTTTTAAATTTATTCTTTAATCTTCCTTAGGATCTCAATTTCAAAAGATTTTATTTTATCTTTTATCAATTCTAAACCAAATTAAGGTTTATTCACTAGTCGGGATTAACAAACCTTACCGAAGTAATCTTTTATTACCTATTATCCCAATCCCAACCTATTCATCCCATAGGGAAAAACTGGCAGTTCTCCATATCTAACACCCACTGTTATCAGTAAATTTAATTACCATTTCCGGTTCAAATCTAATTAAAGATTTGACTATCGCTTGGAGTAAAACTGATGGTACTCCATTTTCGATCCTTTCATGAATTCGATAAATTTAATTATCTCCTTCGCATTTTAATGTAATTAAAGATTCATTAGAACTCTAGTTTAGTTTTAATGTCCAAAAATCATTACTTAATGATTATTCAAATTTAAGAAATTAATCTTATCTTTAACTAGGTTAAAGAACAAATGTTATTTAAAAACATTGTTCACGATAAACCCAAAATCATCTTCCCTCAAAATGGAATCTTCACGAAATCCATATCATTATATAATCGATATAAATTCCCATATCAGACTGATAATATAAATGGAATAACGGTAGAGCCTTTCAAATTCCATACATAGTAATGGTCTTCAATTACAGAAGCTCATCTCGATTATTATTAAATCGAATTCTATTCAATTCCAGTTTAGTATATTAAATTGGAAAACTTTACTTTAGAAAATTTCCATTTAAATCTTAATAAAAGATTTATAAATTCCAAATTATATTTTCACTGTTAATTGGGTTAAAGAATAGATGTCGTTAAAACACAGTTCACAATAAACCCAATTCAGATTTCATTTTATTCCAATTACTAAATATAATTGGAAACTCTAATAACCTTAATTAAAAGATTTAAAATTCCAAAATTATATTCTATTTAATTCCAATTAAATATTAATTGGAAAACTTCATTATATCTTATTTAAAAGATTTATTCTTTTCTAATCGGGGTTTAAGAACAATGTTATTAAAGACACCATTCACGACAACCCAAAATCCAGTTTATTCTCTTTAATTCCAATCAAATATTAATTAATTGGATTTTTATTCTAGTTAATAACTAGTTCATTTTGATAAAAAAAAATATTTTTATCTTTTCAAATATGGAAATTTTGATCTAAAAACTTTCGAAATCAGTTATTGTGATTTTACATAATTTTTCCATATTTTTAGTAATTTTATCAAGGCACGTACAGTCGGTTTCCAATAACGGCCACCAAACTGCATTTACAGCGATCTTTTCCAAAATTGATTTGGACATATTTTAAAATCTAACCATTAAATTTCAAATCTATTATATTCATTGGAAAGCTCTTTTCGATACGGACCCAACGGTTCCGGTTTAGGAGAATCCGACGGTCGGGTCTCCTGTTACGCCAATTTGAAGTTAATGGTCGAAATTCGCGAACAGTCGCTGCACGACGCGTTCTATTCAGGCCATTATATATATTATACATATTTCGTCGATTTCCAATTAATAAGTATTTTATAAATCGTTTATAAATTCGTTTTAAAACGTTTCCAACTTTATTTTCAATTTTAAATCAAAATTTAATATTCTATATCTTTATTTTCCAACCTTTTCAAATGAAACAAAACTACATTAAACATGTAATCTTTATTTTCTAATGTTACTAATAAAACAGAACAATAATAAAATGATTTTTCTTATCTACTCTTTTTATTGTAACAAAATGACAATACAAATTTGTTCTTTCTATTCTAATCTTTTATTGGAACAAAATGACAATAAAAATATGTTCTTTCTATTCTAATCTTTTTATTGTAACAAAATGACAATAAAAATATGTTCTTTCTATTCTAATCTTTTATTGTAACAAAATGACAATAAAAATATGTTCTTTCTATTCTAATCTTTTTATTGTAACAAAATGACAATAAAAATATGTTCTTTCTATTCAAATCTTTTTATTGTAACAAAATGACAATAAAAATATGTTCTTTATATTCTAATCTTTTTATTCAACTTAACTTGGCTTTATTTACTTTAAATATTTTCAAAAACCATATTTTGATTCTTTAACTGAATATGATATATAAAAACATTCATTTATTTTTGAATTGGAATGTGACCCAATCAATTACCATATAATTTTAGTTATATGGATTTCATACATCGCATGTATCCTATAATAATGATAAATAAACATTAAACATCCAAATAACAACCAGAGTGCATCCTACAACTGTATAAGCATTAAATAAGGAAATAATGCTTGCAACAGCCTGCCAGTCAATTGACTGACATACAACTAATCACAAGGGAGCTGTGTGATCAGAATATCATCCCAAAACCTGTGTGGAGTTTCATCCAACAAATAACTAAATAATAGATTATTATTTGTGCACTTGAGCGACGTGTAAAAATTATTGTCCCAATCACATAAACAACTCGGGTAACTTGTAGATGGAAGTGTAATATTATTTAAATTATCATAATTATAATAACATTATCTTACATGTGAAAAATTCCCAATCTCAATCATATCACAACATACCATCTAAATCAACAATTCATCCATGCAATAGATATAATCAATAAACAAATATTTCAATCATAGACAATTAATATACATTCAGTTATAAAAATAATCAACTGTACAAAAGAATTTAGTGAAGGAGTTCTCACCTTTGGTTTCCACTCCGTCAGTTCTCAATTGAATGGTTTGGATTCTGTTCGCTTCCAGTCGGTTCCATCGCAATGTGCTTTCAAGTGGACTATATTAAAAATCACATTTTTAACAACGCCTTATATGAAATTAAAAATCACATTTTTAATTCGATGATCTTATATATAAAAATCATATTTTTATATCGCCATTTCTATTTTTAATAACAATGCAAATTTCATTTTAATAACAATGCGATTTTTATATTAAAACAAATGCGATTCTTATTTTCGAAACATTGCTACTCTTATTTACAATGCAATGCTAATTTTATTTTCAATGCAATGCTAATTTTATTTTCAATGCCATGCTAATTTTATTTTCAGTGCAATGCTAATTTTATTTTTAAAGACAATGATTTTTATTTTTAAAAACAATGCTATTTTATAGTTTAAAAATAATGTCAATTTTATTATATAAAACTTTGTCAATTTTATTATATAAAACTTTGATCTTTTTATAAAACAATGATATCTTTTATTTTTAAAACAATGTTTCAAAGGTCATGTATATTTATGTTTCAAAGATCATGTATATTTATGTTTCAAAGACCAGATTTATTTATATTTCCAAGATCATGTTTATTTATATTTCAAAGATCATGTTTTTATATTTCAAAGATCATGTTTATTATTAACAACAATGTTCCTTTCATTACAAAACGATGTTTTTTCATTACAAAACGATGTTAATTTTTATTACAAAACGATGTTAATTTTATTACAAAAAGATGTTAATTTTATATTTACAAAAAAAGAGAAACAGCCTTTAATAATGTTTCCTCAAAACATTGTCGCTCCTTCTGAAAACAGTCTTCTTCTTCGTTTAGCCTACAGACCAAAATCGAACCCATTCGCCACCGCTAGGGTTGGCCATAACCACCACCTCACCAATTCGGAGCTAGATCGGAGTATCCCAATCGAAACGCCGCCGTGTGAGCCACCTACCACCTAAACGCTGTCGAACTTGAGATCACCCAAGGCCAGCAAATCCAGCGTGAAGTCGGCGGGTTTGAGGACCATTTCCGATCGTGTGAGCCTCCCAACGTCGATCAAACCCATATAGGATTAAAGCTGGAGAAAATCTCAACAACTTTGGCTTTGGATACATTGATTAATTTGAAGAGGGATAGGAGAGATTAAGGAATGAATTTAGAGCATTTTCAGCCATTGATTTTGCTTTTGGCGGCTGATTACTTTGAAAATATGGTTAGGGTTTCTAGAAAGCCAAGGGTATTTATAATAAAATAATTATTTTATTTTTAATTCAATTTTAATTCAAAAATTAGGGTTTAATGCATGTACTCCAAATCAAACCCAACGAGTGTCGCCCCTAGCCAAATACCCCAGTTCTGGACACAATGGAACATGTTTCGTAACCCAATTCGGGTGTTACGATCAGTTTTTATCAAAATTAAAATATAAAACAATATATATTTAATTTAAACGTATATTTTAAATTACTGGGTCCACATATAACTCCGAAAATAACATAAAAATTATTTCTAGCTATGTTTTGACGATACGGTCCTAACAAAACTAATTTCATCGAATTTGGAGACCATATGAATAATGGTCATTTTCTGGTCGATCCAATTCAACTGAAATTGACCAAACACGTTTTAATTTACTGCGCTCACATATTAATTTCAAAAATTATGAAAATTGGAATCTAACAATAAATTGACATTCCGGATCCCACAAAAGGGGTTTCGTCGAAAAAGGAGGTCGTTGGTAAAATGGTTATTTTTAATATTAAAAAATATATATAAATTCCATAACGACTATTCTGAATTTTAAACTGGGCATAACCTTTGATTCCCATTATGAAATTTCAATTCTTCAGATTCGTTGGAAAGATATTTGTATACAGATTTAAATATTTTTGGTTTTACTGAAATCCGCTTTATTTTGAATCCTGTACATTCAATTGAAATTTAAAATCGAATTTTCAAACTACCGCGCCATTTGAGGCTCGTTTTATCATTAAAATAAAATTATTCGTTTTAACTTCGATTAAAATAAATTTTTAGTCGTTATTATTTAAAATAAATTATTTAAAATATTTAAAATCCATTAAAATTGATAAAACAAAAAAAATTAATTGGTTCTAATTTTCCGGGTTGTTACAATCTTCCCATAGATCCGGGACACTCATTCTTTACTTGCCTTTTACATCTTCTACCTAGAGATTTAGTTCCAGTTTAGGTAATTTTAACCCTTAAATCTTCTCCTCCTTTTGTACCCATTGTATTATTTTTTAAGACCTCCATTGTTTTTCTTATTTGAACTGATTTTTATGGATCTAAATTTCCACCACCTGTCAATTTAGACCTGTTGCTGCCATTTGCTTTAATATGAGCTACATTTTAGGTATGATTCAGGCTTCGTAACCGCATGTTAGCTTTGTTTTTGTCTCAATTATAATATGGGATTTTAATTTTCCTTGTGTTTGCTTCAGTTTATTGCTTCATCACAACCACTATGTGTTGGGTTTTTCTTTACTATTTGAGAATTGATTTTAACTAACCCACTTATGTTTGCCTAATTTCTCTCAGTGGCAACATGCATGTTTCATGTTATCTACAGGTGGAGATACCAATTGGATCAATAAAAAACTGTTGTAGATTAAGCAGGTTTTCATTCATGTTTAGATGTTACATAATCCTTTTTGGGAATAAATATAAATTTATATCTTTTCTTCAAAAAAATTGCCATACGTTCATGCTATTAATCTTGATGTGTCCTATTATCTGCCTTTTAAAAGGAAATACATATTAAATGCATTGATGGATGTAGAAAGTTATGTAACTAGGAAAATTTTCCATTACTATTCAGTGCATTTATTTATACAGACATTTGCTCTTATTTCTATTATGTGGTTTCAATTTCCTCTATGGTTGCTTTAGTCAGATCCTTTATAACATCTATTGTGTCTTCAATTTTTTTATTGTATTTGCGATTCGATTTGGGTTAACCCATGTCCCATATTTTCCTAATTTCTTTACAATGTATGTCAAGCGTTTCGCGCTATATGTAGGTAGAGATACCAATTGCACCCAATATTCAATTAGAAGGTGTTGTGAGTAGGTACGCATTTAAATTTATCTATTTTGTCATCCTTTTTAGGATAATAATAAATTTGTATTTATCACATTATACTTTTCAAAAAGAAACGAGTATTATGTGCATTTGTAGATTTAGATAGTTGTGAAATTTAGAGATTTTTCCCCTTTACTGTTTAATTTTGTCAGACGTTTGATGTTCTTTTAAAGGAATTTGCATCTCTTAGTTAAGTTTTAGATATCTTATTTTCAATTCTCCATTGTGTTTTTGTAAGATTATGCTGGTTGTTTTTAAAATTGGTTAACCTGACAACGAACTTCTCATTTTCGAAATCTTTCGCCCAAAATTATACTATTTTTTAGTTATAACTTTCTTCATTTTTAGTGACTTGAGCACTCATAATTGGAAACATAGGAAAGGAGAAATATTCAGGGAATAGGTCAGCCAAGCTATTTTTTGAGCTGTTTAAGTGGAAGCTCATTCAATTCAAATGAAACTGGTAAGATAGATCATCATTGATTTTTTATTTATTTAACTAATTATATATATTAATTACTTAGTCCTTATTATGCCTCATCAGTTTGTTGATTACATTGTTATAGTTTTCTAACTTTAGGACTGGCCATAGTAATGCAAAAGCCTAAAGCACATAGTGTTATTGGTAAATATTGATAGTTTCATTTCCCTTTTTACGATGTTTAGATCGGAAATTTTATTATTCCACCAATAAAACTTCAAAAATGAGAGGAAAATGTTTTCTGGCATATAGGAACATAGGCACTATCTAGGAGCAATAGGGAGACAGGATCACTACACCCTATAACTGCATGAATTTCATAAAATTAAAACCAGTGGGCAAAATAGTTCTTACAGTGCAGTGCAGAGTTCAACATCGACTTGCTAGACTATTCACATGATAGTCAGGCGTGAATTGTCTAGGCAGTAATCCACCAGATTATCGCCATCGAATTATATGCATAAGTTGGTAACAAGCTAAATAAAATAAAATTCTTGCTTCTATTAACTTTTTTGCAGAACTATAGCATTGAAGTACCCATACATGGTAAAAAGAATGGATTGTATGGTATGTCAATGTGCTAGCAAGAATCCGTATAAATGCTTTCCGTGTTGAACTGGTCACTGGATTATACGAGGATTTGCTTTCATCTGCATATGCTTCAGTGGAGTCTACAGCTGCTGCTGGAAATGTTATATACATGCTTCCATCATTTTACAATTATGATTGTGGTACAAATCTTTAAACATGATCTTCTTCAATGTTCAAAGCTATCACCTTATTGGCTGTTTGTTTTTTAATATATGAATGGTTATTTTTTACTAGAAAATTCAATCCAAATGGTGATTAGTCGCAAGTTTTTTTCCTGTCTAATTACACAAAATAAAGATTGGAGTACCACTATATTAATATATTTTATTAGAAGAACAAAATGAGTAATATGCTATGCTGATATATGAAGTTTCAGGTTATAACACACACATCATATGGATCGATATTGATGAAGGTATGCACCTCTGTTTTTCTTTCATTTCTATTATCATCATTGCTTTAGAATACTTGATGATTAGGTAAATTTTTGACATAAATAAATAAAAATATGACATTTTAGGATACATGATGACTTAGTAATTTTTTGACATAAATAAAAAAACAATATGTTAAAATATAACCTTCTTCGGGGAGGGTATTACTCTTGTATATGGTGTCGAAGCTTTTTTATGTACTACTGCAAATTTACTGACAATTGATGCAAGACGAGGAGCTTCAAATATGCTATATTGATGCTCGCGTGGATGTCAAAGCTCGAAAGTCGCTTCTCTCTCAAGGGTTCGGTTTACATTGCTAGTGTCCTCAACGATACATGTATACAAAAAATACTTGAATACAAGTACCTACTTGAATGGGCATGGAGATTATATGAGAGCGACGAGTTAGCAAAGTTACATTGGTTTGCTGTACGTTTCAGTTTGATTGTGTTGTGCCATTGGTTTGCGTATACATGTAGTTGTGTAACTATAGTTTGCAGATTTGGTGATTGATGTCATGTTACATTAATAAAACGGTTTATAGATTTATTTCTTGGACTAGTTTATGTTTGTGTTGATGATGAGTTTTGAAATCCATAAATGTTTGTGTTGATTTTTCTTTCTGTGTAAATTCAAATAGTAGCAATTGTTTTTTTTATGTTTTAAAAAAAAAAAAATAGATATGGCTCAAGGCTGTATCTAATGATCAATTAGATACGGCTTATGGTCGTATCAAATTGATCATTAGATACGGTTATGAGCCGTATCTTATTCCTATATTGATACAGCTTAAAACCGTATCAAATTCCTATATTGATATGGCTTAAAACCGTATCCATCTATGAATTTGATACGGTTTTAAGCCGTATCAAATTTGTAAATTGATATGGCTTAAGACCGTATCAAAGTAACAAAGACGTCATTTTTTGATATGGCCTTGAGCACTGCCAAATGCATTTGATACGGTCAAAAGCACAACTTAATTTTCAGTTACGGTGTAGTGTTAAGTTCATCCCAATCCGCGATGACCCATGATATGGAGGCTACACCACCCCCAATGACCTCAAATGGCATCATGGTAAAATATACCATAGGCCTATCCCGGCATTGTGATGAGTATGACGCACAACAGTAAAGAATAGAGTACTATAATAGAGTAGGAAGCTGAAAAGTACAAAAGATGAATATCAAAAAGTATCATAATACAAATGATACAAAGATGTACGACGAGCAAAAGCGATCCTATTTCCTTATGGCATCTCTTTACAAAGATAAAATCAATCCAAAGAGCATAGGCCGATAGCTACGCAACTTTAGCCAAAGAATATAGAGTAAGCAATGCTACAAAGATACAAGCATACATATACATTAAGAATTTGAAAACTCGAATTAAATGATAAAAAAATTATGAAACAAACTCAATCATGATTTAGAAAGTTGGAAATAACTACACAACATGGTAGGTGCAAATAATAAAAGTGGAAGATTCAACTCGGTTCTCGCCTCCATGTCATTTGAACTGGTATCCAAATGAATTCTACAACATTTTCTGCCTCCCAAACCAACCCAAAGTATTATCATTAGTGAAAAAGGTGATGATGAGCTCTAAGCCATGCTGAATTCAAAGCCTTTTCCTCACCATACTCGGGCCCTTTGTAGTCTCCCTATCAGTCTTCTCCTAGGACATCCTTTTAACCTCCCTTATTAGACCCTTTTATCCAATGCTAACACAGTCACTTCCTAATCATGCCAACGAATCATCCAAGCTCTACAATCCAGCAACCCACTTTGAATAAGGCCATAGTCTTAAATTAGAATAAAGGGATGATGCTAGTAAATGTGATAGAAATGACAAGCGACAGAGGAGGTAATAATGATAATGTTAAACGATGAACCAGTAGGTGGTGTGGAAGACATCAAATTTCGAGACTGCTATCATTAGAGAAGCAATCCGTTAAATCATCAACTTATTTTGATGAAAAAACTCATTAAGTTCGACCATAAAAGGAAAATCACCAATCAGTGAAATATAAAGATGAGCCTTGACATTCACGAACATATCCCATAGTCGAATCAAATGTCTACGTGCTTCCAAAGTTTGAAATAGGAATGTGATCACATCCTTAACCCTGAAACTATGGATGAGTCATGAGACTATTTAAAGACTTATGTAACCATCTAAGCATTGGTTGAAACCAAGCAGCCAGATAATTAGTTCCTGAAAATGTGAATAGACCTACAAAGAAGACAACCAAGATGATTTGCAACATTAAGAAGACGCTCCAAATCCAAACCGTCCCTATGAAAACCACCAGGAAGAGTAACTCAGGAACAACTAAGGGCGTAGTGGCAAGTTGGAAAAGATGCGGTCATGATAAAGCAGTCAAGCTTCAAGAGTACTATATTATAAGGATATGAGTATCCATGCAAAACAGACTGGGGGCAATTAAACAAATTGCCTAGAGTATCTAATCTCCCGATAAGTACAAGAACTCTTACAGTTATAAAGATTAACTCCCTTATTGGGGCAAATACTCTGAAATTCAATCAAAATCCTCATATACATTGAAATGCAGTACATAAATGTGTTGCATAAAAACGATAATATATGATTTAATAAAATGCCACATGGAAAATCAAGCAACATATACAAGCAATTACACAGTACACAAAACACATGAAAATTATGCAATCTTGATTGTGTTAAAAAAGATTAATCTTTCATATCCAAGATCTTTCATGAACATGATAAACTACAAGCACTACATGCAAGAAACACCAGCCCAATCTTGGCCACGGAAAACAAAGAGGGAAATTTACTTCAACCATGGCATAAAGGTAAAGTGAACTCAAGTAGGCTTGAAATCCATGTTAGGCTTGAAATTCGTGCCTTGACCTCCAACCTAAAAGCAAGTGTTGTAAAGCCCCTTACATAGATGCAAACAAATGAGGAACCACATGAGGTTAAGAAAGAGTAAACCGAAGTAAATTAAATGGAATAAAGCGTTGGGTATCTCCAATTCTAATAAGTACTGAAAAGAATACCTAGGCGATGGAAAATGAATAAGACGCTTCCTATCATTTGACTACTATATAAGCCTGGAACCCAAATATCTAGGGGATGATTTCCATCAACAAAATTCTGCATACAATGCACAAAATGGGACAATATACCTTGAATGTTGCTCAAAGGTGCATAAGCTATAATAGGACCTCTCCTAAAGAGGAGAAAGTGTCGTTTCACCAGACATTACAGTGAATGGCCAAAAAGTCATTTTAGACAATGATACTCCACATCGAGACTTTTAGGTATGTTTTATTTTGGATTACGAGCCCATATGAACGATGATTGGAATCAAAGAGAAGTCGACAAGTATTCGCCGTCAAATTTTGAATGTCGATCGAGACATGTATAGTGTGTTATTCGTGCAAAGCAGGTCTAGTGCTCTCAAACGCCGTAAATGGACCATCATGCATAAACAACCCATTATAAGCAAAATAGTGTAACGTATACTTTATCTTTTAACTACGCCCTCAAAAAATACCCATTGTCAATGAGAAAACAACAATGGTCCCTTTGTCCGAAATGACACAGCAAACCCTCCTTTATAGGATCCCATGAAAGTGGGAGAACAAGAAAGCTGGTATTGTGAAATAATCAACTGTATCGAGTTCTAAATGAATCTCAACACTTGAATCCAAATAAGTAAATGGACTTGGAAAAATTCACAGAAAGGGACAAGTGAAGCCAGGAAAAGAAAAGCTTGGTCTGAAAGCTATGGGCGTTTGGCTAAAGCACAACCAATCTTCACTACTAAATACCCACATTGTGAAATTCAATTGTATCCTCCCTCTAATGAAACCAGTCACAAAAGTAAAAAAATAGAAAATTTCTACACTAATCAGAGATCAAGACAAAGTCTATAGAGAGCATGTTATGTTGCGAAGGGAAGATAAGAAACTTTGGTTAAGCTTTGTTAAGAATTCACTATGTTCCAACTAAACATAAGCCTAGGGTCAATTGACCATCGATCATTTGTCTAAGAGATGGCTAGGTCCTTTCAAATGCAAAGTGATGAAGTTTAGCCCCATATGAAAGGAATGTGTAAAACAAATGAAAAATAGAGGCATCGTTCCATTAGTGCGTACAAGCCAATGGAAACCTATGACATTGAAAGTGATTTAGAAGAGACACACATTTAAAAGGAAATTGCATATCAAGTTCCGAAACACTCAGTCGAAGGCGTTCACTCTGTAACTTGATTAGCCACAATTATCATGGAATACCTTACTCGGGGATGGATTATAACTCCTAGAATGCAAGTGAAAAGCCTATACACGACAATAAGGAATAACAATAATGACGACATTATCAAAAACCGTACCCTTAATGTTTTAGAACTGTTCCAGCCAACACGGTGTAACCATATAAGCGAAGCTGGTATAACACATTTCCTAACTTTTGAAGCACATCTCGTAAGGGAGGACAAATGGAGGAATAGCTTCGTTCAAGAAAATGCAGCAATGGAGAGAAGTGAAATCGGATAGGGGATGATCCATAACTTCACTCAGAGTCGAAAGTTGCACATGGCCTTAATGAATCCCAAACTAAAAGCACACATGCCAAAGTATTTGACGTGAGACCACAAAGGGGAATCTCTTTGGCAGATTCAAAAATGAACCTAAACACTAGGCACGAAAAGTTAGGCACATGCCCTGTCATAATAATGCTCTTTCAATAAGATCAGGAGAGGAGGCCCCGATATGAACTAAGGAGTACGTGGCCGAAATCGATTCAGCATTGGATTGAGTAGAGTCTCCCCCTCAAAATGTTTGCTGGTCAGATATTTCGATGCCCCTCTACACAAGGAAGCTCGTACTCAGAACAGTCAAATGCGCACGCTTCCTAAATATTATAGTTTTGAAACAGAAGACGTTTGAAACTTGAAATCGGCATGGGTCGATCAAAGGATACTGAATGCCATCCAAGGACAAGTACGACACCATATCCATGTGAGTTGTATCCAGCGAGTCAAATGTGCCTTCAAACTGTACCATCTCATGAATGTGACCACTTGAGCCTAGAAAACTTTCTATATTAGTTCTTTTTATTGGACTTATTGTTATCGGATTACGCAATCACAAAAAATATGTCACCCAAATCGGCATGTGAAGCTCCCCATTTTAGGTATGTTCAATGTGCTAGTGCTTTAAAATAAGGGCCTCATAAATTGAGATAAGCTATACTTTATTTAACAATTAAGACTTGGCCCAAATATTGTTAAAGAAGTCAGAAATGCTATGAACTTGAAATTATGGAGTTCTGGGGCATTGGAGATTGCAAAAGCGTGATTTTTCATCCTAAAAGCTGATTCAGGGGCATGTGAGTCATTTTCGCAGCCAAGGTAGCTCAAATATAGCCTGTATTCACTACAAATAATCTATAACGTTGTGCGACGAGATAATCAAGTTCAAGTTCAAGGCTAGTTCATTTCTTGTTCTTGAATTGAAGCACCGAGATGATCTTAAGTTGAGTAAAATTTGGATTGGAACTTTAAATCACCTGAAAATCCAAAAATAGGGGTTAGAAGCTTGGAAGTGTTCAAGACTCTAGTTTAATGTAAATGGATTATCAGTTTGAATTAAAATTGGAAGTTAAGTCGTGCCATTGACCAGGACCACATTACACTAGAACTCGAAATCCTAATAATGATGCACTTTATACAACAAGGCTTAAGATCAAAGCGATCAATTATGTTTCATTTAAGTATAAACCCCTAACGGAAAGTGCTTAGAATTTGAAGAGGAAACGACTCACGTTTTCCAACTAAATTCCATGCATTGACCGGGCATCCCACTAACATGGCCCATATCCATCAATAGTGCAATCCATGCCCTTTTCATTTCTATTTTTAGAACTTACCTATTATTGGTTGAAAAGTCAATAACGGATCCGCTGCCATAAGTGGTTCGAAAAGCTTTCCCTTTCAAGATCATCGAATATAAAAGGATATACCAAAAATAAAGATGTTGTAAGTGTGCTCAGATAAACACATGTACAATTCAGTGGTCCAAAGAAATTGCTAAACCCCAACGCCAACCAAATATATATTAGAATCAAGTATAACCACTCACATAGAGTAAAAACAAAATTCCACCCAAGAGGCATAAGTGAAAAGAATTAGCTCCGAAGCTCGAGAAGAAAGATAGGAATTTCCTAAGAGTTTCCTAAAGCGCCCATCCTGACACCAAGTCATGCCAATAATCCAACTTTGGGCCATTCTCTTGACTCAACGTAGCAAATGTCTCATACACATGATTTATTATTTGTTTGAGGCATCCTAAAATGTTCAAGTAAAAGTTGTATTGTTATTACCGACGAAAGCGATCCAAGTCAAGATGCTCAAGCAAATGGTTACCAAGTCAAGGACAACTCCTTGAAACCAAGTCGATATGAACAACTAGGTCTACCAAGCAAAAACAACTTAATGATGATTCATTCTAGAGCATGTCATGTTTCTAACAAAATTGACTTTTAGGGGCAAATGTTAACCCGGTTAGAAACCCAAAAGAGATCCGCAAGAAGTGTAAGTGGAAACAAGATAGCATGGACCCAAAATAAGATGAAAGTTCACCAGTAGAACCTAGAAGAGGCAAGAGGAAGGCATAAGAAGTTTTCAACCCAAAATACACTAACTACATGGACCGGTATAGAACAGGCAAGAGGAAGGGCCCAAGAATTTTTTACCTAAAATACACTAACTACATGGACCGGTACTGGTCCATAACCCATTGACCAGTACTGATCCATAGGGTTAATGCTTTTGGGTGCGAGGTTGATACCACTATGATTCTACTTCACAAGTGAGCCCACTGTTCAAATTGAAGCAAATCAGACCAAGTTAGCAATCATTGCTTGGTGGACTGAAAGAAAAAGCAAGTGTAAAGGAACAGTGAACGTGAAAACAAACTCAACTCAACACCATTCTTTGCATACAGACCTAAAAGGATATAAGGAACTTAAATATAATGTTAAAAATGCAATAAGACGTACTAGGATGGAACCGCTACTGGTCCATGGTTCATGGACCGGTACCGATCCAAGTCGATGGATCGTATGGTAGTAGGACTTAGGGAATGGTTTCCTCATGTTATGTTATGCTTGTGTGTAATTGGGCTTGGTCCAATACCTTCTGAAACCCTATAAATACTACATGCTTTCCAGTAGAAAAGGAGATTCTAATCCTTAACTTGTTGTAATGCTGCCAATAAAAAATATTAGCCATTCTACATCTCCAGCAACCATTGCTCATCTCCAATAGCAACACTTCATCTCAAGAGATGGCAAACTTAGGTCGCTTAGGTTGATTATTGAGATCTACTCCAATAATCAACAGTCTTTGTGATTTCTTGTTAATCTTTACTGTGGAGGACATTGTAATCAGCTGTAATTCATTGTATTTTGGCATGGCAAATATAATAATAAAAGTGTTCAAAGTGGATGTAGGCTTAATCTCATGGTGAACCATTATAGAATTGTGTTTCTTCTTTTTTACTTTCCATTTCTTTCATTTTTCCATTTATTTTACCTGTTCTGTAATGTTTCCGCCGTAAAAAGGGTGGTGCTTTCGCTAAAATTGGCGGTTAGTGCCATTTTTGGCATTAACACTAGTGTCATTCCTATTTTTTCAGTTAACATTCTAATTATGAAAGAATTTACTAGATTCATCTCATGAAGTTAACTAGTCAATTTTGTTTTTTGGCCTCAAGTTGATAGATTGAATATAAAGAAAGTCAACAAGATTAGCTTGAGCATTGAAAAAGGAATTAGCTTTTTCACTCTCCGAGCAGTTGCCATCTAAATCATTTTGGAGTTTTTCACATTCATTCATAATAATTTTAACATCAATTTTGTTTTTGGAATTATTCCAGCTTTTAAGATTGGCTCTAACTATTTGCAAAGTTTAATTGAATTTGTATTAAGCTACTAGAAATAATTTCTTGATAGCTTTTATCGTAAACCTAACCATTAAAAATATATCTAAAAATGGTGTTTTTAACCTCTAGAGTTATTATGATAAAGTGATAATTGGACAAGGGTATTATCACTCATATCTGGGGCAATGTACTGCAACTATATTTAGAAGAAAGTTGATAAACTCTTGATCTAACATGATCTTATCAAGCTTACAATGAATGTTTCTAAATTCACCTGATTTCCATGTGAATTTATTACCTAAAATAAGGGGTTCAATTAAACTTACTTTAAAATAAAATTAGCAACTCTTTCAAGCTTTTAAAATAGTATTGCGTTATACCTTTTCTCTCAAAACCATGAAAATAGTATTAAAATCCCTTAGAATAATCCAAGGACTGCTACTATGGTTACTAAATTGTTCAATACAGTTCCATATTTTCATTCTATCATCCTCCAAATTGGAGGCATAGATAAATGTGATTTTTAATTAAAAGCTAGCTTTATTTTTGAAGTTGCAATGAATTATTGCGTGTCAATGAAATAATTAATAAGAAACCAATTGTTTGGATCATATAGCACCGTGATTCTACAATTACCACCCATTTGGTTGTTACTAATTAAATGAAAATTAGAAAATACTTCTATTACGCAAATGTAAAATATTATGGCTATTTAATTTATGCTCCAATAGGCCAATAATACTAGGCTTATACTTAAAAATAAAGTTTTGAAGGTCTAATTGCCTTTTAGGGGAGTTTAGTCCCCTAATATCCATGCGATAATATCCATATATATTATATAAATATTATAAAGGATATCAAAAAACTACAGTGAGACATTGTTTCTGCTATTCTTTATTTTCACCTCCAACTTTTTGCCATTTTTTTGAAGCTTTTGCTACCGTTGGCTTTTAGTTGATTTCCCCACTTTGAGTTTTTCTCAATGAACTTTTTCTTGAATTCATGATCTTCAACATCTTCTGTATCTTTGTTAGATATTGTATCACATGAGCATTTTGTCTTGCTTTTCTCCTTTTATTTTTTATTGTAGATTATGAAGCAGAAAGTGTAATGTTTACTACATTTTGGATAACTTCCTCAGAAATTGTACTATGTTGAGTGGGATTGAGATATTCTTCTAACAAAGAAGCATTTGTACTAGGTGGGTGGTTGAAAGAATAGAAGGACTAGTTGTAGTTCCATTAGACTCAACATTCATATCATCAATATTTCTAATTATTCTAGGATCCTTCTTAGGCTGGGAGGGCTCTATGACCTGTGTTTGTTTTACCCCTTCTGTTGTTTCTTGATTTTTGATTGTTGCTATATTTTGATCTAAAGTATCATATGTGACTTTAATCTCTTGAGTTTCTTCTATAATATTTTCAAAGATTAGGATTTGTTGTTCTTTGGAGAACTAGAAGATTCTTGATTTTGGATTTGAGTTGCTTGCACTACTGGAAAAGATCACTATTCCGCTGGAAGGGAATGACGGTTTCCGACGGCCTACATCCAGCAGCTTCAATGAGCCATCGACGACCATTGAAAATCTTCCAAAAATCGTGAATAACCTACAACATCGGAGCCTTCTTCTTCCTCATTCCAGCCACAAAAACATAGTTTCAAACCCCTTTTTCACCTCACCAAGATTCCAAATGTCAATTTCAACTTCCTAGATCCTACCTGGCTGCCTAATCAATATCCGCAACTAGGGCTGGCAATTAGAACCGAGAACCGAAAACCTAAACCGAACCGATCCGAAAAGACCCAAACCCGAACCAAACCCGATGGGTCTCGGGTCGGGTCTAGGTGATGAAAAATACCATCAAGACCCGATCAAACCCGACCCGCAAAGACCCAACCCGAAAGACCCGACCAAAAAGTATTGAAATATATGTATTTTTAGTTTTATTATTTAACCGGACTCGAACCGACCCGAGCTTCGACCCTACCCGACCCGAACCGAAGCTCGGGTCGGGTCCAGATTTTTGAAATGTATAGTTTAGACCCGACAAAACCCGACCCGCCTAGAACCGAGACCCGACGGGTTGGGTCCAGGTCCATCGGGTCGGGTCTAATTGCCACCCCTATCTGCAACTCTCTAATTTAGGTACAATCTCTTATTTCATTAAAAATCTAATTTTATTGTAACACCGCACATTCCTTAATGTTACCCATGTGGAAATTTCATTAAGAAATTATGAAGTGATGTAGGTATAAAGAGAGACTAAGGTTTCACAAGACATAAAATATAAATTACAACGGAAGAAGAACTTTCACTTTTAAATACAAAACCATCATTGTTCAATTAACCAAAGAGTTACAAGTGTCATGTCTCAAAATCTTAGTCAAAAACAATATTAGAGTAAAATAATATTATCCCCTGAATAGTCAAAAAGATACAACATAACTTTGGAAAGAAAAGAAAATGAAATCGAATAAAGATTTAAAAGTTAATTTTCTACCCTCATATCATAAAGTTTAAACATCAAAATATTCATGATTTAAATGCATTTATCCATAAAACTCAAACAGAAAAACTTTAAAGTAATAGCATCTAACCAACAATTCTCATTTTTTTCTCTATGGTAGTTGTAAAGGAATATATTTTTAGCATAGGGAGATGGTCAATTTATAATTAACCAATTAACTTGGTCAAACTACAATATTAGAGGTTTGAATATTTATCCAACCAATTAAACTAGTACTCACTGTATATATTAAAATTTCAATACTTATGTCTATTTTTAGTAAAATGTTTTTGATATATGGCTTTTGTAATAAAAAAAATCTTACGTTGATAAATAACACATATCACATCAATATTACCTAAATTTCGTTAAGGTATCAGACCAAGGTTTCACATTTTAGACATGTGTCTCGAAATTTTGAACTGAAAGACGCTCAACTACACAATTATGATAGCAAAATGGTACTGAGTCAGAAAAATTTATGGATAATAGATGTCCATTCCATTAAGTAAATCAAGGAATATTGTTATAATAGGCACCA
The DNA here is from genome assembly GCA_030737875.1 of Allium sativum. NCBI lineage: Eukaryota > Viridiplantae > Streptophyta > Magnoliopsida > Asparagales > Amaryllidaceae > Allium > Allium sativum. Next base: position 282,732,106 of record CM060919.1, on the reverse strand, counting down.
TTAAGTTCTAAGATATATTCATGTGAACTCGTATGATGATGCATTGCACTCCAATATTATTAGTATTAGATTACTAAGCACAGAGATGAAATTTATACTATGATCTAAGCTGAATTTCATGATCATATATTTAAAATCATTAGTGTGAACTATTTATATCATGTGCGAATATGCTAAATGACTACTTCTCCCACTATCTTGACAAGATTAGTTTTTTATTCTCAAAGTGACATTTGTGCAATGATCGCATTGAAATACTTATATGTAAGAAAATGAGTTATTTGTAAGTAAACCTAGGCTATAGCCCAGGATGGAATCCTAGATTACTAAGCATATAATATCATTTAAACCTGTTAAATTAAGTCTAAGCTCATATGTTTTATATATGTGTTTTTTTCTAATTATTCTTTTACTTCACGAGTTGTATCCAAAATATTATTTACTTCCACAAACTATGTTCAACAGCTATCAGCATGGTATTTGGAGCAAAAACTTTAGGAATGAGATCAAGTAAATTACATCCAATATACAATGTTATGTTCCCTTCTCCACCAATCATCTATTATCTATTTGGTTTATGAAGTTTATCCTATTTCTTTAATGTAATTTCTTTGTTTTGTCTGATTTTATGTCAGATAATGCATAATATTGTATAATTGTAATAACCTAATTGAACAAATTGAAGGTACAATGCATAGTTTGTTAATTTTACTAATATAACCAATTACTTTATGTGATTAGCTATATGAATTGTTGTTTCCTTATTATATATGAGTTTCTTCTTATTTTGATGTGTAGTGATTCATTTTCAACTAGCCCATCTTGCACTTAAATACTAGCTCCATCCAAGCTTACATGTTAATATCATTAAGGGAGACCGTGACATTAAAAACAATGCAATACCATGAGTATACACTATCATCTTTCAATTATACATTGACGTGGAAATAATCTAAATTTGTCCTCTTCTTCTTTTGATAAATGTGAGGAAATGTTCAAGGATTTCAATGCACGCAATGGTAGATTGTCCAAAATATCTCCTTTGGGAAAAAAGCATCACTTAATACAAAAAGGAGAACAGGTTCCAACTCCAATGACAAAACATAAGGGAATTCCTTTTTGGGTTGAGTAGTTCCCAATAGTAATGAATACACACAGTTTAGCCACATTTAGGGTAGTGTATCATCCTATTGGGGACCTATTATTACTGTAAAAGCATTTTAGACCGTATTATATGAAAGTCAAACAAAACTGAGAGTACGTTTTGAAATTTTTTAATATATCACACATATCGTATTATCCAAATTTACTTTCATCAAAATAAATTTACCCCACTATTCTCGTTTATCCTACCCTAACATAGACCACAATGTGTATCTTCAATATGCCATATGCTTAAATATTTAACAAAAGTCACAACTTAAAATAGCCCACAAACTTTGCAATGTTGAACCAATTTAAAGTTAAGAATTATGCATCCAATAAGTTAACATTATCAACCGATCCCATAGGTGAAACAAAAGCTAAAAGTAATATACAGATATATAATTGGGCATTAAATTGAATATGTTGTTGTTGTTTAGTGATTCGAATATTCAATATTAATAACATAAAAGAATAACAAAATTACCCATTAAATCCTGTAATTTAGTCGTCGATATTGGACTGAATCGACGTGGTCATGGTGGAGTTAGTCGAGGTAGTTGCTTAGGGAGTGAATTGGCTCGACTGACATCATTGCAGGTTGCTAGTGTGACTGGATGCAGAATCTATGATTGTTAGTAATGTGAATTGTTGCGATTGGGTGCCAGCTGCTGGAGTTAATCGGTAGGGGTAATGGCTGCTAAATAAAATCGGCGTAGTGATGAAATTAGACGTGAGAGGGAAAGCGATGATGGGAATTGGCATAAAGGGGAATCAATGTGGTGAATTAGGTTTATGCTTTGTAAGATATTAGTGGGAGGGAAGATGAAAATGGCTGAAAAGGGAAGACAAAAAAAGGGAGGGAGCTTTTATTTTTTTTCGCGGCCTTTATTTTTCCTCTTTGTTTTGACACCCGCGTCGTAAAGAACCAATCTTTGAATAGCGGATTTTTTTCCTGTAACTCAATTTAAAGTTATTCTTTTTTACTTAGATCATTTTAACAGGACTCTAATTAAAAGGCTATTATATAATGCTATAGAAATCATATGTTCTTAGTGAATCCACTCATCTAAGATTTGTACTTTAATATTTTGGATCTGATTTGGACCTGCATTATTTTCTTTTCAATTCAGATTCATAGATCTGTTTGGATAGAGGATCTGGGCATCTATAGCTTAGATTTACCACCTTCATCCCCAAATCTTAAATTAAAAATCATAAAACTAATATATATATATATATATATTAATTTATTAAGGATTTGGAGGAGAAAGGAAATGGTAGAGCACTGCTGCCTTCTCAGAAAATATGAGTTGGAAGCTTGACCCTGCTGGTTTATTTATAACTTAATGTTAATATTTCCTTAAAATTTTAAATTTATTTCTTCCCATTTCTTTGCCCATCGATTTCAAACTTAAACGCATATTTATTTTGCACATAATTTTTTTTTATTCTTAACACGTATTGAATGTCATTTTCAAGTGTTCTTATTTTTAAAATTAATATACGAGCGCATATTCTTAGAACATATCAATGCATATTTATACGTACTTGCTTCTTTTATTTTGAATTAAAATATAACTTTAACTAATGCCATTTAGACTCCCCTTTTATTGTGTGCTTTTATTTCATTTATGATGCACATTGTCAATTAAAAAAATGTTGCAATTTGACATTAATCGCTTTTCGTTCCTAACATACACTTAACTTTAATTTTAAATGCGCATCATTTCTAGAATTATTTTGCGCACATTCATTTCAAATTAAAACTTTATTTGATGTTATTAAATTTCCCATTATATAATTCTATTTATGATGCATATTTCTTTTTCTCAATTTCAAATGTGCACCATAATTATCTATATATAGTTATCTAAAAGGCTTATTTGAAAACTAAACTTAGATCAGAGGATTAAGTTAAATAATCTAAGAAGAGAGTAATCACATAACTAAAAAGGGAACAACAAATTCAGTAAAGCAACGAACATAATAGTTAAGAATTATGTGCAATGTGGATAAAAATGAGTTTTTCCTAAGTAAGTTGGGAAAAAAAATTAAACATAAGAAACTTTCCTATGTGAACTGTGCTTAGATAGGAAGATAGATAATCTTTATATAACAATAGTATAAAAATCCCAGTACAAATAGAAAAAGTACATAAAAGAAAAATGGAAGATGTCAAGTTTTCCGCTTTCCACCTTTTTGTATAAGAAATCAAATTTAGAAAATTAGTTTTTTCTAAAATTCGAAAATTAAAGTTTCTTGGTAGGGTTTTGGATGAAAAAATTGTATGAACTACGCTCTTGCTCAATAAGAGTACGGGAAAATTTTGGATGAAAAAGTATTTTGACTTCCAAAATATTGCATTTATATAGAAATTGCCAGTATATTTAGAATGTGTGCATCATGTCTTCAAAAAGATTTTTTAAGAAAAAATTGCATTCATATAGGAGGTACACTTTGCTCATGTATTATTATGTTGAATTACACTTTGCTCAAGTGCACAAATGGTTGCAAAAGTTGGATGCACACATGATGGTTGTGAATTATATGAGGGATTACTTAATTTTACTCTTACCAAATTTCGGGGACAAAATTTCCTAAGGATCGGAGAATGTAACACCCCGCATTTTTAATAAAATAACAAAATAAAATTTGAAGAGATTTCAGAATATGGTCACGAAATTAGCGTCATTGCGTCCGTGGCAATTTTCTGATCAATTTAGATATATGGATTGCAGAAAACGGATTTAAGATGAAAAAGATATCTTTAAATGAAATATTACAACAAACATGAAAAAGAAGGTGTAAGAAAAGAACAATGACCACCATTGTTTTTAGTCTTATTAACAAAAGCCTATGTCACTCAATTGGTGAAGGCATGAGATTCCCAAGTGAGTGGCGCAGGTTCAAATCCCGCCAGCACCATATTTTCATTTTAGAGAAACGACTAAAATAATAGATGTTCTAAGAGGAAGATATGTGTAAATGCATATATAAGGGAATTATACATAAAATTGAATATAAAAATACATGTATACATGTGTACGTAAATATATGTATGCAAAAATATATATTCAAAATAAACCTGCAATCATTGAATATAGGTAAGAATTTAATGACGGTATAAGCGCCATTTGAATTTTTAAAATTTAACAAGGGTTGCGCCTATATATATGCACAAAAATTCAAATGTGCATGCGTAAATTTGAAATTCAATCGTAATAGTGATTTATAATAGGTATAATTAAATTGAAGATGGTAAAATATGCAAGCAACCAACGTTTAAATTAAAAACGTTAAAATAATAAACATCACGCCCCAAAACCGCCCATTGTTGGGTTGACCTATGGTTCGACCCACGTTTGCCTGGGTCGACCTACCGGCAAGTGGGTCGACCTAGGGATCGACCAATCCCTGATTTGGGCAGATTCGTTTGGCGGATCTGGACTGTTTTCTGACCATATTCGTTGTTGACCCAGCACTGCTTGCACGATTAAGATAAGATTTTCCTAAACACCTATAAATAGGCTAGCAGAGCCTAGCCTAAATCTCATATTTTCTGAGAGGCTGCCTAGACTCTGTCATTCTTCTTCCTCATCAAATCTCTACAGAAAATAAAATAATTAGTCTTAGAAAATTCTGATTCAAGATTTTGAGGAAAATAATATATATCTACAATTTAGTGTTCAGAATTCTGATCAGCATGAGATACGTCCTTGGATCTGGTTTACACAGGTTTTCTTTCTCTTTTCCCCCTTCTTTAGTAACAGATTTGTGAATCCATGGATATTTTTGAATATAGATTCAGTTAGGGATGCCATGGGACAAAAAATCTGGATCAGACTCATCGATTGGAAAGTTATTAGGTGAGTGGATCTAAATTATACCATTTTAAACAACGGTATGTTTATCGTTTGTATTCCACGTTCTATTAAATCTGCTGAACAATTGATAATTGTGAAACTTGACTATTAAACATGTTATAATATGTGGAAAGGATTACTATTGTATATAGATTTATTTTATAATAACCTGTTAATTGGGTATTGCAAGTCAAGTTACAGTGAAATTGCGAATAATTGTGGTAATGGAATTTACAATGAACACGAATATTTGTTTAAGAATATTATTAAGCCAAAAGATTGTAAATAGAATTACAGTAAAATTTAGGAGAATGAATATTCCTAAATTGTATGGAAAACTTACAGTAAATAGGGAATTGTAACCGCATTCAGACACGAGGTTAAATTCAACTTATGGTAGAAGCCTGCCCGGAACCGCCTGACAAATCCATCATCCACAAGTGGTTAATTTAATTTGAGAGGTGGGGTGCATGAACATAATTGTAAATGATGGTACTAAGACACGAGGTTAAGTTCAACTTGTGGTAGAAGTCTGCCCGGAACCGCCTGACAAATCCAGCATCCCCAAGTGGTCGGCTTAATGTGAGAGGTCTGGTGCATAAACTATATAAAAAGGGAAAATGAATTAATGGAATTAATTGAATGGATGTTAGAAGTTTGGTTAGTATTGAAGAACTAAGGAAAATGTGATGAACGGGGAATATAACCTATTATAATCAGTTGCATTAATGAGAATGTTATATAATAAGTAGGTTTGTCATAGGGACAAGTGGAAATTATTACGTAGGTTAAAATAAATGGAAAGAAACCTATTGATAAACTTTAGTTAAGAGAACCAAGTAAATAAGTAAAGAGCAATAAAAGCTGGTATTAAACCAAGTTATGGTTAATGAATAAGAATGAAGTAGGATTATTATTAGTAGACTTATTAATGGGAATCAAGAATTCTAATAATGTAAAGTAATAATAAGCGGAAACCCGATCAGGCGTCGTAAGACTGAATGAAGTAAGAAAACTTATGAAATGAGTTGTACTTAATGATATATATTAAGTAACATGCTAACATGAAGCCTATTGATTGAGATAAGATATACTTAATTCGACATTAAGTAGAACATGTTATTGAAACCTATAAACACTAATATTGGACAATGAATGACAGGATAATAATGATTGTAAATTACTGACCTTGAATTACAATCTAGATAATAACATGTTATGGGCTTATTAATGAACTTAAAGGGGTTAAGTTATACAAATGAAATTAATAATCGAGAGGGGTCCATTCCTTAGAGTTATAAGGGGCTCAGAGAGAACTTGGTAACTTGAATAAGAAGTTAATATGATTATAAATAACCAAGGTAACTGGAAAACAGAAGAGGTAGAGCAAGTGCGTAATTGAACGTTTAGACATAAGGTCTAATAACATGTCAACTTGATGCACTTGGACCAGTCAGCACGTTTGTAGGTGAAGAACCCAAAGGGGAAGATCATCATGGTGTCTCGAGGCACGAGAGGAGCATGTCCATCTGATTATTCTATCGATATTCTGCTTTCTATCTCTGCAGAACGGGAAGGAAGCACGCGACTTCCGAGGGACGTAGCAGGGTACTCCGTGGTGGTCCTCTGTTGCGATGCATGCTCAGGATGTACTCGCAGAGGTTGGGTCTGCGCTTCACCGTCTAGTGAGTATACCATGACTGCAATGGTAGTTTGGCAGTCAGAAGACTGTGGCTGTATGACACTCGGGTGATTCGACGATATGCCTACAAAGAGGCTGGTCAGGACCAAATAAAGGATAGTAATCATCGGGTACTTGTCATTGGTAGTCAGTGTGACGCGGAAAGACTAGAGCTAAACCTACAGACCATCGATCTTTCGCTATCAAGACTTTGGTTGCAGGATACGCCAATTTGGATCTAGATTGTTTGCTAGGGGAACGTCACTTAGCTCTTGATGTGATCTTTCACTAGTGTAGGGAGGGGTCATGGTGGGACTATAGCCACCGTAGAAACGTAAACAATAGTTTAGATATCTATACTTTATGCCTCTTTCGTAGGCCTATACAGATATGGAAAAGCTCCCGACCGAGTTTTGTGCATTTAGATGCAGCCCTGTTATGGAACTCGGGGTATAGTAGACAGTACGTATGTTTGAGGATCTGGATACATGCACGCCGCACCGGGATGCTGCATTTAGATGCAGCCCTGTTACGGAACTTGGGGTATAGTTGACAGTACGTACGTTTGAGGATCTGGATACATACACGCCGCACCGGGTGCTGCATCGTAGACGCTAAGGCATTACTTCGTGTTAAGACCAAGATTAACCGAGAAGTTTGGATATGGAAATCCATATGTCGCTCCGGCATAGGATAAGAGTTGCATACGTGGCATTGTTTATGGACATCCGTACGTCGCTCTGCCTTAGGATAAGAGATGCGTATGTGGCGTAGTATTATGGAAATCCATATTCGCTCTGGCGTAGGATAAGAGTTTCATATGTGGCGTAGTTCTATGGAGATCCGTACGTCGCTCCAGCGTAGGATGAGAGTTGCGGAAGCTTCCATGGTGTGACGGTGGAGACTATGCGAGGAGGGTACCATGGGAAGTACCTTGATATTGGTGGTAGCTACATATACTATATTAGGTTAATCTACTGGAAGGTAGATGGGTACGACGTGTGTGTAAAGCCTTGAGTGCTATTAGCCCAAAACACCTAATAAATAAGTAACATAACTGAACGGTATATGTTGGGTTATTTCAAATTGTATAATTTTGTCCAGTCATCAGAACTTGTGTTCTAACCCCCTTCTCATAACATACCCGCAGGTTAGGCTTTTGGCAGAGATATGATAGTTTTGGATACTGGTTAGGCAGTATTATTACATTGGTAAGGTTATATTTGATTATATTATATTTTATTCCATTCTGTTGTGAGTTGTTTTCTGTGCTTTGATATATTTTTTATCTCTGTCTTTTCTGCAGGATACCAGACAAGCCAATTCGAATTTCAATAGATTGGGATTTTTGAAAAAAAATCGGTCTATCGAAATTCGGGTTATTACACTGGAGCACCTCCAGCCAAGCTCTTCTGCATTCTTAGTCGGTCGGACTCCCGAACTAGTCTCTACAGAGCCAGCAGCGTGAGCATCCTGATTATTGCTTAATATAAAACCAATCGTGCTTAGTATCACCCATTTTTCTAGTGATGCCCTTAATGATTTTTCGATTACGGACAATCAAGACAAGAAAAAAAAGGAGATTTTTTATCTTGATGTTTGAAGCTGAAGAAAAACGCTATGTCATTAAGTGTTGGGATCGTTCAAATACTTCATGTATAGGACACATAAGGACAATAGGCTGGTATACGCGACTGGATGAAGCTGCATAGGCTCCAGATTCATTTTCCTTAGAAAGTTGATTATAAATGGAGAAAAATTGGGGATAGCCCCGGCAGTGCACATTGGGCGAGTAAGCGCCATATAGCCACTCGGCGGATTGTGAAGAAGATCCCCCTCTTCGGGAGCACAGATGTCAACCCATGGAATATTATGTTTCACACTTAAATTTCTCAGTTGTCTTTCGCTCATCACACCGGGCCAAGAGTCGGGAGGATCTCTCAAAAAAATAACCCCGGGGAGATTGTCGGGGCCAGCTAGCGCCTCACTTGATTCTCCTACTTCCATGAAAGGAGGCAGATTTGTTGATCGTCTTGTGTATCGATGTTAGAGTCGGGTTCAGAACTAGTCCTAGATTAAGAAGATTAAATGCTTTCCAAGTTTATGGTGGTGGATAGGATCTTATCCTTGCCTACTACAAGGCTGCGAGTGTTACGCCGTTCGACCATCGTAAGCTATGCTAAAACACATTGGCTAAATTAATGAGACCATAACCTTTCAATATATGCATTCACATGTGTATGAAAGATGAAATGGAAGCCTAAGTTGAAGGCAATGGTCAAAGATATGCTCCGCATTATGACTTTCAACACCAACTAAAAAGAGAAAGTGGAGTCAGTCTGTAATAACCCGGGAGATTTGCGACCTTGGTAATCGACATAAACTCAATGTCGACTATCCAAGCATCGGAAATACTAGATAGTTAATAGAAAGAAGTTAGAGGGTGAGAATAGATAAGATAGAAAATTAGAATAGAAGAAGAAGACAACTACAACATCAGAGTAAACCCGAATCTCATAGCGGAACGAATAAAATATATTATATAACATAACTTTGGAATAAAACAGTATCAGTATACAATACTATTATCAGAGTACAACACTTACAACACAGCGGAAATAACAATAGCTATATAATCCTGAAGCCTCCTGCTCCAGCTATCCAAGTATTTGTAAAATCCCGACTACTTGACTGCCCGTACAAAATTGGGCACCCAAGAGAAAACTCTGGGTCAGTCATGTGACTGGTGTGAGTAAACTCCAAACACTTGTTTAACTTTTAAAATCCTTTTAAAGGAAAGAATAATCGTAAGACCGATCCACATATAAACACGGATGGTTTTTACCTTAAGATAACCCAAAATATTCTTAAGATCAATATTTTTTGATATTATAATAATGTCTAAATCAAGTAGATAACAATCTAGTAGAACGCTTTCATCTTACGCTCTACATATATAATATAAAATCAAAAACCGCGGGCTCTTATTGGGTAATGGATTTCCAACTATGACAAGGTATGGAACCACCTTCAGATCAGTGTACTTTAGAAGCGATACACTGGAGTTCAACAAGAACTTCTTATAACTCGGCCACACATGACCGGCCATTCATTTCGCTTGAATGTTCCGAACATATTATCACCTTATGGTTGGTACACCAACATAATCATTCCTAGGAGATACAAAATTGAAAGAAGTAAAAAATATGAATATTCTCTAGATGGTGACAATATACCCTAATTGGGTGCGACCCAGTTAGCCATGCTGCCTGCCCGATTTTTGTCATTTCCCTGTTGATGAGGCTTGAGACCATAACATATCTTTAACAAATCATATTTCATTTACTTTGAATGCCACATCGTCATACCCGTCAAATCACAAATTGATTTTCCCAAAAATACCACGGGTATAAGCTAAGAGAAACGAATTCCTCCGCCACCAACGTAAATACGTTTGAAACGATCAACTTTCGCGATCCACCAGATATACTCTGTCAGACACTCGTCCACTCAAGTTGTCTTGGACTAGACAATCTGAAGAAATTATTCTGTAAATCCATCTTAGGCAATTTCTACCTAGGATCGCGAGAATAAACCATGCATAAAATCCGTCCTCAATTGTCTTTTATATATTTGATTCGAAACGATAATGCCCATATGGAGTGGTTTTCAGTTAATAAATCTGATCCTGGTCTCTCCGTATTGACAACGGAAATGGTCAAAAATTTGATAGTTGGTTATTTAACTATCAAAGGAAAACATGTGTACAAACAACGGTCGTATTCCCAAATGGAAATCTTACCGATCAATCATCATTTCATTTCCCAATTTCCCATTTATCATTTCCATATATTCATAAATTCCTTATTTTCTAAAATTAGAAAATATACATTATTAACTTTGAAAAACGTTTCCATTTCTAATTCACACATCAATATCTTCCCACCTCTATCAGTCTCTAACTGTAAACTTGTAAGAGAACAAATTCCCAAGTATAAACCCCAAGGCCGAAACCAACATCAGATCGATACCCAGAAAGCCATTCAACTCAATTAATTTCCAGTCAGTTTCTAATTTCAGTAATTCCATTTAAATTCCTAATTCAAACCCCAAATTCCTTTATAATTTTTTATTTGCAAAATATTTACTTTAATCTATTTTTCACATAGAATGTGAATAATATTTCTTTATATAATCAAAACAGTTTGATTTCGTATTTAAAAACAATATCTCAAACCCAAATCCTATTTATATTTTTATTTGCAGAATTATTCATACAAATCTTATTTCACTTCCAACATTTATAATTTCATTGCAAATTTCCTTTATAACTATTACGTTCACATTCCATTTCAATTATCGGTGTTTAAAACCGATTTTACTTCTCTATATAAATTCAAATTTATATATTAAATTTATCAAATGATAAATATTTCCATAATTTATAAACATCGTTTATAAATTATTCTCCTTAATTTATCTATTAAAACACATTTCTATAAAATATTCACTTTGAATCAATATCACGTTACACCCGTGTGCGAAGCACGGGTCTAAACCTTCCTATTGTAAAATTCTCTTTTTATAAAATTCAATTTATTTTCCAAGTATTTCCTTTTATAATTGTATTTACTTTCCAAATAAATATTCCTTTTATAATTATATTTATTTTCCAAATAAATATTCCTTTTATAATTATATTTATTTCCTAAATAAATATTCCTTTTATAACTATATTTATTTTCCAAATAAATATTCCTTTATAATTATATTTATTTCCTAAATAAATATTCCTTTTAAAATTATATTTATTTCCTAAACAAATATTTCATTTTCAAAATACACTTTGAAAATTCCCTTTTTACATTCTATTATTTCTTATGGTATTTAAAATACCAATTAAATAGACCAGTGTCATCATAATCAATCACAGGTTTTATATTACATCGTATATCACAATATATGAAAACAAACAGTAATAATATTTGAGGAATCCAGTTGGATCCCTCCAACCTGTTTCCCTGCATCCACAGATGTTAAACAATATAAATAACGTCAATTTCATTTCAATATGAAATATTCTGATATATAGAGAATCAAAATTTGATTAACGATATATATATATATATATATATGTCTATAATCTCAACCAATAAATCAGCAATTCAACCAAACAATCAACATACAACAATCAATCATCATTTATCAATATTAGATTATATTTATAAAAAATAAACTGTATAGAGTTAGTGAGATTTACTTACATTGGACAGTTATCGTTAAATAACTATAATTGTCGTTGATTCAGATCAGATAATTTATTTTGCTATAAACTGTAACAAGCTCCAATTCACTCCCAGTCAGTTCCATTGTGTAACCGCCATTCATACGATCCCAACGAATCTCGTTTTGCTGAATTTGGACAACGTATGAGATAGTTACAAATTTTATAAGTTTATACACTATTTAATTGAATTAAACTTAAGTATGAATTATTATGGGCTTTGCTAAACCCATTCGGCCCACATACCCCTTGGAAAAACCCGGACCGGTATCTCCTCATTCTTCTTCCTTGATTCACAAATCTCGTCTCCAGTATAATTCGACACCATTGCCGATTCTTCCATCCGATCCCTCTCCTCCATTCTTCACTAAAACAACGAACCGCCTTTACCATTAATCCCTTCTTCATCTCCTCTTCAACCCCATGTCACCTTCGAGAAATCGCACCTATCTTCCCAAACCCGTCGCTCAGTCATCTCGCGAACTACAGCAAATGGATCGACACATTTTTGCGTCGAGTTCCACAAAAAAGCACACGAACCTCCAATCTTCACAAGAAATCCAAATATCATCCCAGATTCTCAAATCGATGCTTCCATATCACAAATTTCCGAACCCTAGTTCTGCGCGAGGAAACACGATAGCTTCAAAACTGGATCGAACTCAGAAAAACCAACACCAGCGTGTAGCACTCGACACTAGGATTGCAAACATATGTGTTTTGGGATTTCAGAGATTTTATTTTATTTTGTTTTGAATTTATAAAGATTGAATTATTTTACTGGAAGAAACAAAAATCACGGCGCATTATTTGTTTGACCAATAGAAGAGTAGTTTAGGGTTGGAGAGAATGGTATGGTATTTATAGGATAGAATTTATATTTTATTTTTTTATTTGATTATTTTACTCAATTATAATCAATTGCCATACATATTCGTTGTTTAAAATCCGTACGATCACATATGAATTCCGTTTTTGATGAAAATGGACATGCAGCTAGGTTTGACATTACGGACCCAATGAAACTTGTTTCGTCGAATTCCGACTTCATTTGCTCACACAGCGTATTTTTAAAGTCAAATAATTGACTGTTTTTCACATTAAAATCTCGTACGACCACATATTGACCCCAGAAATTAAGAAAATTGAAATCTAACAATAACTTAATATTCCGGATCCAACAAAATTAGTTTCGTCGAAAACGGAGGTCGTCTGTAAAAAATAGTTATTTTTAAAGCTCTAAATAAACCATTTAAATATTGATATATTTAAAAACAATTTAAATTTATTATTAATAAATTAATATTATTGTATATATTCACATAGAATATAATACAACTCCAAAATATTCCTATCTGAATTTATAACTCGACATTTCAAATCCAGATTAAATCAGTATTCAATTTATATTGAAAATCCATTTATAATATAAATAAATCGTTATAAATTATAAAGGATTCCATAGCGACTTTTCGAAAATTTGATTTGGACACAACTCAAAATCTACACGACGAAATCTCGATTTTTCACTTCCATTAGAAAAATATACTTCACCAGCTTCGAACGTTTCTTGTTTCACATAAATCCAACTTAAAACGGATTCTGTATGTTCGTTTAAAGTTCGAATCACCAAATTACGAACTGCCGTGCCATTTCGAGCTCGATTATAATTATAATATAATTATACATTCAAACTTCGTTTAAATAATATATTCGTTATTATAATTCAATTCTATATTGAATTAAATCTCTTATAATATCAAATCCACACAATATTGCCAATTCTACTATTTTCGATTATTTCAGAATTAAATATATTATTCTATTATTTATATTAATTAAATATTATTTAATTAAACAACCATTTAATTCTCTAAATCACTATTTAAATTATTAAATAAATTAATTATTATACCATAAAAATACGGGACGTGACATTCTCCCCCCTTAAAATAATTTCGTCCTTGAAATGCTAAGGTAGAAAACATACCTTATCAACTGGGTTAAAATTATTATTTTACTTTTTAAATCCAGTTTCACTGACCTAATTGATTTTAATTAAATTATTCATTCATTCCAAATAACTAAAATTTTCAAAAATTTCTGAAAAAAATTTAGCACCCTAAAATTTCAAAATTTTTTGCTAGCACCTCCTTTGCATTGGTCAATCGGTACAACTCGCCTCTCTAGGCCTTCTCCAATCCAAAAGAAATCAAATAGCCATGCGGCTTGCCAATTCGGCTCATAAAACTCATACCTATATAAATATAAACTGGTACCTTTTTGTCGGGCATATCATTATATCTTTTTCCATCTATTACCAATTCTGCATATGCCAATATCATTCCAATCAAATTTCAATCAGTTTTTTCTTCAACCCAATCATCCTCTTATAAACAAGCCAAATTCCATCCTCAACTCAAATTCCATTCTCGATTTTAAATTCTTAAATTACCAGTCCAATATACTTAACCAAACTGAGTTGCATTCCTCAAAATTTATTAACTAATTAACTTCTCTAATTCATTATCTTTATCTCATATTTCAATTCTAATTTTTATTTCAAAAATCAATCCATTTACTCAACCGAGTCCAATTATATACCAAACTCCAATTTTACTTGATATTACTCCATTTCAATCCCAATTACCACTTAACTGGCTTTTTTTAAAATCCCAATTTGCTTTCACAATTTTTTTTTATTAATTTGTTTTTAAATAAAACCATCTCTCCTGGGAGTTTTAAATGGCTTAGCTTTTTCTAAAATCAAATATTCCTTTTCGGAATTTCAAAACAACTTGTTTTTCCAAAACAATTCGAAATCAATATCTTTGGTAGTAATCCATCACTTAGAACTTGAAAATGAACATTGATGATGTGGCCAACATCATCAGGGTTATTTCCCAGCTACTGAAGTCAGTTCAATACTATATCACTTTCAAAACCATTTTAAATACTTCTATTTTGACATTATTTCAAAATATCCTTAACAATGCTTGTAAAACAATTTAAAATCTCCTAGGATTTTAAAATTCTCATATATTTAATCCAAGTCCATTTATAAACACCTTTTCACATTTCCAGAATTTTAATTCCAATTCTGATTTTAAATTCAGATTTAATCCATTTGATTTCATATTTTACACTTATATGAATCCCGATTGGCTATTTACATAACCATTTTACTTTTTTAATCTCATTTGATTATAATAACAACTAACACATCCTATATACTATAATCATTCCAATATAAATACTCTCTTTATATCAAAATATAATTTGGGTAAAGTTATTTCATTTACCCTCTTTAAAACATACTGTGTGGGTTTACCGTATTCAAGTGTTTAGAAACTCCTACCGATATAGTGGATCAAACTGATCGACCAGAACTCATAAACAACTCAACCAATAAATCACCATTTTTATAAAATCTACAAATACGTTCACTCGTATATATACACTCAAACTCAATTTAGGGCATTACTAACCCCATCTCTACTAAGTCACGCCACGGAGCCAAGGTAATTTCTTACCCTTCAGCTCTGATACCACTGTAACGACCCGGGGAATTTGCGACCTTGGTAATCGACATAAACTCAGTGTCGGCTATCCAAGCATCGGAAATACCGGATAGTTAATAGAAATAAGTTAGACGGTGAGAATAGATAAGATAGAAAATTAGAATAGAAGAAGAAGAAGACAACTACAACATCAGAGTAAAGCAGAATCTCACAGTGGAACGAATAAAATATATTATATAACATAACTTTGGAATAAAACAGTATCGGTATACAACACTATAATCAGAGTACGACACTAACAACACATCGGAAATAACAACCCCTATATAATCCTGAAGCCTCCTACTCCAGCTATCTAAGTATCTGTAAATTCCCGACTACTTGACTGTCCGTACAAAATTGGCACCCAAGAGTTTAGGGAAAACAAAACAAAATAAACTCTGGGTCAGTCATGTGACTGGTGTGAGTAAACTCCAAACACTTGTTTAACTTTTAAAATCCTTTTAAAGGAAAGAATAATCGTAAGACTGATCCACACATAAATATGGATGGTTTTTACCTTACGATAACCCAAAATATTCTTAAGATCAATATTTTCTTATATTATAATAATGTCTGAATCAAGTAGATAGCAATCTAGTAGAACGCTTTCATCTCACGCTCTACATATATAATATAGAATAAAAAATCGTGGGCTCTTATTGGGTAATGGATTTCCAACTATGACAAGGTATGGAACCACCTTCCGATCAGTGTACTCTAGAAGCGATACACTGGAGTTCAACAAGAACATCTTGTAACTCGGCCACACATGACCGGCCATTCATTTCGCTTGAATGTTCTGAATATATTGTCACCTTACGGTTGGTATACCAACATAACCGTTCCCGGGAGATACATAATTGAAAGAAGTAGCAAATATGAATATTATCTAGATGGTGACAATATACACTAATTGGGTGCGACCCACTTAGCCATATTGCCTGCCCGATTTTTGTCATTTCCCGGTTGATGAGGCTTGAGGCCATAACGTATCCTTAACAGATCATATTTCATCTACTTTGAATGTCACATCATCATACCCTTCAAATCACAAATTGATTTCCCCAAAAATACCACGGGTATAAACTAAGAGAAACGAATTCCTCCGCCACCAACGAAAATACGTTTGAAACGATCAACTTATGTGATCTACTAGATATACTCTGTCAAACACTCGTCCACTCAAGTTGACTAGGACTAGACAATCCGAAGGAATTATTCTGTAAATCCATCTTAGGCAATTTCTACCTAGGATAGCCAGAATAAACCTTGCATAAACTCTGTCTTCAATTGTCTTCGATATATTTGATTCGAAACGATAATGCCCATACGGAGTGGTTTTCAGATAATAAATCTGATCCCGGTCTCTCCGTATTGACAATGGAAATGGTCAAAACTATGATAGTCGGTTATTTAACAATCAAAGGAAAACATGTGTACAAACAACGGTCGTATTCCCAAATGAAAATCTTACCGATCAATCATCATTTCATTTCCAAATTTCCCATTTATCATTTCTGTATATTCATAAATTCCTTATTTTCTAAAATTAGTAAATATACGTTATTAACTTTGGAAACATTTCCATTTCTGATTCACGCATCAATATCTTCCCACCTCTATCAGTCTCTAACTGTAAACTAGTAAGAGAACAACTTCCCAAGTATAAACCCCGAAGGCCAAAACCAACATCAGATCGATACCCAGAAAGCCATTCAACTCAGCTAATTTCTAATCAGTTTCTAATTTCAGTATTTCCATTTAAATTCCTAATTCAAACCCCAAATTCCTTTATTATATTTTATTTGCAAAATATTTACTTTAATCCATTTTTCACATAGAATGTGAATAATGTTTCTTTATATAATCAAAACAGTTTGATTTCGTATTTAAAAACAATATCTCAAACCTGAATCCTATTTATTTTTTTATTTGCAGAATTATTCATACAAATCTAATTTCATTTCCTACATTTATAATCTCATTGCAAATTTCCTTTATAACTACTACGTTCACATTCCATTTCAATTATCGGTGTTAAAACCGATTTTACTTCTCTATATAAATTCAAATTTATATATTCAATTTATCAAATGATAATTATTTCCTTAATTTATAAACATCGTTTATAAATTTTTCTCCTTAGTTTATCTATTAAAACAGATTTCTATTAAATATTCACTTTAAATCAATATCATGTTACACCCGTGTGCGAAGCACCGGTCTAAACCTTCCTATTGTAAAATTCTTTTTTTATAAAATTCTATTTTCTTTCCAAAAAAATATTCCTTTTATAATTATATTTATTTTTCAAATAAATATTCCTTTTATAATTATATTTATTTCCTAAAAAATATTTCATTTCCAAAATACACTTTGAAAATTCCCTTTTTACATTCTAGTATTTCTTATGGTATTTAAAATACCAATTAAACAGACCAGTGTCATGATAATCAATCACAGTTTTTATATCACATCATATATCACAATATATGAAAACAAACAGTAATAATATTTGAGGAATCCAGTTGGATCCCTCCAACATGTTTCCCTGCATCCACAGATGTTAAACAATATAAATAACATCGATTTCATTTCAATATGAAATATTTTGATAAATAGAATCAATATTTGATTAACGATTTATATATATATCGTTATCTATAATTTCAACCAATAAATCAGCAATTGAGCCAAATAATCAATCATCATTTATCAATACTAGATTATATTTATAAAAATATAAACTGTACAAAGTTAGTGAGATTTACTCACATTGGACAGTCATCGTTAAATAACGATAATTGTCGTTGAATCAGATCAGACAATTTATTTTTCTATAAATTGTAACGAGCTCTAATTTCACTCTCAGTCAGTTCCATTGTGTAGCCGCCATTCATACGATCCCAACGGATCACGTTTTGCTGAATTTAGACAACGTATGAGATAGTTACAAATTTTATAAGTTTATACACTATTTAAATTGAATTAAACTTAAGTGTGAATTATTGTGGGCTTTACTAAACCCATTCGGCCCACATACCCCTTGGAAAAACCCAGACCGGTATCTCCTCATTCTTCTTCCTGGATTTGCAAATCTCGTCTCTTCCATCCAATCCCTCTCCTGTTCTTCAATAAACCAATGAACCGCCTTCACCATTAATCCCCTCTTCATCTCCTCTCCAACCCCATGTCACCTTCCAGAAACTCTCACCCGTCTTCCCAAACCCGTCGCTCAGTCATCTCACGAACTACAACAAACAGATCGACACATGTTTGCGTCGAGTTCCACGAAAAAAAACACGAGCCTCCAATCTTCACAAGAAATCGAAATATCATCCCAGATTCTCAAATCGATACTTCCATATCACAAATTTCTGAACCCTAGTTCTGCATGAGGAAACATGATGACTTCAAAACTGGATCGAAATCATAAAAACCAACACCAGCGTGTAGCACTCGACACTAGGATTGCAAACATATGTGTTTTGGGATTTAAGAGATTTTATTTGATTTTGTTTTGAATTTATAAAGATTGAATTATTTTACTGGAAGAAACAAAAATCAGGGCGCATTATTTGTTTGACCAGTAGAAGAGTAGTTTAGGGTTGGAGAGTGTGGTATGGTATTTATAGGATAGAATTTATATTATATTTTATTTTTTTATTTGATTATATTATTCAATTATAATCAACCGCTATACATATTCGTTGTTTAAAAATCCGTACGATCACATATGAATCCCATTTTCGATGAAAATGGACATGCAGCTATGGTTTGACATTACGGACCCAACAAAACTTGTTTCGTCGAATTCCGACTTCGTTTGCTCACACAACATATTTTTAAAGTCAAATAATTGACTGTTTTTCACATTAAAATCCTGTACGGCCACATATTGACCCCCAAAATTAAAAAAATTGAAATATAACAATAATTTAATATTCCGGATCCAACAAAATTAGTTTCGTCGAAAACGGAGGTCGTTTGTAAAAATAGTTGTTTTTAAAGCTCTAAATAAACCATTAAAATATTGATATATTTAAAAACAATTTAAATTTAATATTAATAAATTAATATTATCGTATATATTCACATAGAATATAATACAACTCCAAAATATTCCTATCTGAATTTATAACTCGACATTTCAAATCCAGATTAAATCAGTATTCAATTTATATTGAAAATCCATTTATAATATAAATAAATCGTTATAAATTATAAAGGAATTCCATAGCGACTTTTTGAAAATTTGATTTGGACACAACTCAAAATCTACATGACGAAATACCGATTTATCTCTTTCATTAGAAGAATATACTTCACCAGCTCTGAACGTTTCTTGTTTCACAGAAATCTGACTTAAAACGGATTCTGAATATTCGTTTAAAGTTCGAATCGCCAAATTACGAACTACCGCGCCATTTTGAGCTGGATTATAATTATAATATAATTATACGTTCAAACTTCATTTAAATAATATATTCGATATTATAATTCAATTCTATATTGAATTAAATCTCTTATAATATCAAATCCATACAATATTGCCAATTCTACTATTTCGATTATTCAGAAGTAAATATATTATTCAATTATTTATATTAATTAAATATTAAATATTATTTAATTAAACAAACATTTAATTCTCTGAATTACTATTTAAATAATTAAATAAATTAATTATTATACCGTAAAAATACGGGACGTTACACAGTCACTCCAATCAAATTCTTGAGTGGTTTTAAGCATCAAGTCAACGATCTTGGGCAAGCACAGATCGAATGCTTCTCAGATTTGTCCCTTTCTGTTTGATCTCAAATGATTCGACCGGTGATCCTATCGATCCCAGATTGGACATTATTTTTAGGCATGATAAAGATGATCTCTTACTCTACAACGCCAAACCCACAAGCATCAGATTTAAGGTTATCTTATGTCATCATCCGTCTGACCATACCAAGATCCCACATCATTACCTGAGCAGGCCCGTACAACCACTCCCTTTATCCTACTGCCATGAGTCCTCAATTGATGGCGCCTCAAAATTTGAACCATTTTGAAGAATGAGATACCCCTTCACAAAAACAACTCTGCTTTCACCACCGATTATCATCGCTATGCTACCAGAATCAACTATGATCGCCGCCTAACCACCAGATCACAATTCTGGCAAACTCGATGTTCACGACTCAGACCGTGAATTATATGGAATGCAAATTGAAGTGGAAACAGAATAATAGGGAAGATTTATGTGCGAAATTTCAATAATAAAAAATGAGGAAAAGGACGTTAATGCCTACGGAGAAATCGGAGAAGACGATCTTGATCTTCGACAAGAGAGACTTCCCCAACTAGTTTGAAAATTATTAATTTCGGCTATAGTAAACAAAAGTAAAAGTGAATAAAGGAGATGGTCCAACCTTTTATAATGGAACGAAGGGACTCTTCGTTTTCTGTTGACATGACTATTGAACCTAACGCTGGGGCTAAAGTGTCAATCCGCTAGTGAGCCAAGCCTAGTCGAGTAGACACGTGACTGCATGACTTCATCAGTTCCCGAACTAATGTTAATTCGCAAGGCATCTGGCCGACCCTTAGCTCATGTGACTTATGGAGGAACTTTTAGATTGGTACAAACATATCCTTATGATTTCTTACGATAAGAAATGATTTAGAATAAAATATAAAAATCTTGCCATGTTCTTAACATGACATGCTTTAACGGGGCAGAGTGTTGACCAGCCTTCTGGTGAGGCCATCAAGATTCATTGACGTTGTAGACTTCAGCCAATGGATGAATCGATTAAAACCTGAGACTTAAGCCGGGCACAAGAACCCGATGTGCAAGCTGGCCGGAGTCCATAATCTTCGGACCGAGTGAGTCAGGTCCAGCCTAACTCAGTACAAGATACTCTCCTGAAGATTTGGTCTTACTCTAACTTAATCGCTCCTAGTCATCCATAATGATCGGATTAGATGCCACTTGTCACTACCGATTCAAATTATACTGTTCCATACGAGAAGAACGCCTCTTTAGAATCTCCTAAAATCTTGGATCGGGTAGCTCACACTTCAGAAAATTCAAATGTTGTAGCATCTATAAATAAACCTTCTGAATGGAGAAGAAGGATCTTTTGGTGAATCTCTGATTATACAGTTATTGTAATTGTTTCACATATAATAGTTCATTTTATATAAAAGAGATTATAAAGTTGACATAGGCTTATTAACCCCGAACCACTATAAACCTGTGTGTGATTGCTTTTCTCTTCATTTTTCATTTATTTGTCTTCATTTACTCTCTGCAAATCCATTTCTTGGGTGTCGTACCATTTTTTGGTGTCAACGGCGATCGTATTTGGAATAAATGTATTCATCATTTTCTCATACTTTACTTTTGTCTCAAATTCTTTAATTAGATTTGATATACTTTTATAACAATTTATTTATAAAGTAGTCATATTCGTACGTTTTACTATTTAGGTAAATAGTGATTTTGAAGTTTTATATATGGATCAAAAATTAAGTTTTTTTACTTATATATCCATTTTCATAACCTAATTTCCTTTAAAACATTTAAACTTATTTATGGAATTTATTTCACATCGATGAATAATTTAAAAATATAAGATTTAAAAATGTGACGATTAAGCCCTAATCCATCAGTGCTCATGTATCCCAGTAATGCGTTGTACAAACACTTGATCAGTGTAAAAAGGTTGTCAAGGGAAAGAAATGGAAGAAAGGAAGAGAGATAAATAGAAGAGGAAGAAAGAAGCTTATAAAAAACATAGAATCTGTAGTATATCTTATAGTGCATCGGGGTATATAGGCTCGTACATGTAGCCACTATATAATCCACATAATCAGGGTATATAGGCTCGTACATGTACATGTGGTTGCTATACAGTTTTATGTAATAGATAAATAAACTCAATTACCAAGCCATCTCTAGTAAATAGTCAACACTATCACAGCTCCACAGTGTCACACATTAGTGTAAATAATAATACAAGTAAAAATACATGAAGACATTTTCTCCTGATAATCCACCTACGTAACTCCGAATAATGCTTGCATGTGGATATTTAAATATTAATCACTGATTATTCAATTAAAGGTTCCAAATGGTGATTTTTCGCAAACGACCGAATCAGGACTTTGGACTAGTTCCATTGAGTTCAGATTGTTCATTGCATAGAGAATAAGTATATTGATCATTATATTTCGATCTCAGTTCATTTGACGGTCATAACGATCTCGATATACGCGTAAATTGTTGTTCTGGGAGAACGACGTCAGATTATGATGAAATTTATATTTTTGGAATCATAATAGTGAGTTATTATACGCCGTCGAGTTTTATAACGATCGGACGTACCATCGACCATGCGTATATTAAACATGTGTCATTTGTATAAGAAACTAGAATGGTATAATTCGAGTTTTAAAGGATAAATTTCATATACAATCGATTAGGGTCTCAAGATTAGTCTCATTGTCTTTAGAAGGAATTTTTACATAGATAACGGTAGGCAACATGTGGCAATTGGAGGTCGCGAGTTTTTAGGCCCGTTTGTTAATAGATTAATAAAATATTATGACCTAAGCCCATATCTATAATGGAACCTGACCCATTCACTATTCACTCTTCTCCTCTATTTTCGTTTAGTTTTCACTGAGAAATGGCCACCTCCCCCATGCCCTTCTAAAATCAGTATCTACTTCTTTACCTAACTAAAAATCGCGTGGTTATATTCGTTGAGAAAATCTCCACTTGTCCATCCTATTTTCTTCTAGTGCGATCATGGTTGGTTTCAGAATCAGTAAACTAGGGCTTCAGGTTTTTGGCGCAGGTTTGACGAGGGGTCTTGGGGCTTATGGCAATGGACATGTGCTCGAGAAGGGAAACTTTGGTCAAAAATAGGGTGAACTTGGCTCTTGATTGGTAGTTGCGATCACATTTGCCTAGGTCAAGCACATATCCATGTCACAATTTTCCAGATGCATGCGATCGTAATGATCTTTGGATGAGCATGTTCCATTTTCAAAGAGGATAGCGATGGAATTTCCAGATTTGGATTTCACGAACTGCAACTCACTCGATTTTTGCATGCTTGAGTTGTGCGCGCATAGGCATTGCTATGTTTTGGGAAGATAATTTCAAGTGCATTTCGATACGTAGTGTAATTTGTTTTATTTGTGTCGATTTTTAATCGTCAAACTTGTAACACATGTAACTTTTGCGTACGAGGTTAGACGCTGTTTCTTTCGATGGGCTCATACTAGCGAGCACTACACATTAGAGCTGGTTTGGCCTGATTAGGCTAACATGAGTGATATTGATTCTTATTAAACTGTATTTGTTGTACTAGTATGAGTTTGATGTGTAAATGATTTTTGTTTATAAAATGTAATAATTAGGGTAGTTAGACCATGTAAATAATTAATAAAAAGTTTATAAAGTGATTTAAGTAGTTTTAACCATTAACCATTATTATTACATTTTATCTTGCTGTGCATTGTGCACGTTATTTACCCATTTACGTGCTATTGCGCACTATTTTGACCATATTGTTAGATTTAGTTTATTTGGACATATATATCACTTCTATTGCTACAGATAGGTTCCATTTTGTTTATTATTGCTATTATAGATACTTGTATGCTCTTTTAGAAAATCGTTCGAGTATTGGTTGGATGGTTGAATTATTTTCTTAGTTTAGCTTAAGACGTCGTTCGTAAACAATTTAGTATTAGAAGATATTTCATTCATTGGAGTTTGGGTGCTTATCGATCAAGTGCATATGTCCTTGTATATTGATTGAATGCACAAGGATGGTAGACTCGAACGGATGAGATAAATTCTTAAAGGAGCTTCAGAGCATATGGATGGATTCGATGACGAAGCAACATTGGAGCTTGGTGACAGATTTGAAGATGGGGAGACGGTGGAGCTAGAAGGTCGATCTGAAGATGGTGGATGTACTTGGAAACAAGCTAGATTTCATGATGAATGTTGTATGTTTCTCTAGATGTGTATTTAACCAATTTTGGTTAAATAGTTGATCCGAGTAGTCATTATCGATTACTACTATTATTGGCCACTCTCGAAAAATTGATATGGATGATGGTGCGATTTCGAGAAGCAGGATGTAATGGTTATTTCAGTAGTGATTTCGACACGATGGTTCTTCGATATGTGGCTTTGGCTTAGGATGAGGACGTGGTGCTTTTATGCAGTGATTTGTCATTCGACGATGATTCCAAGAAGGGAGCAAGGTTGCTATGACAAATGGTTTTTCGCTGAGATGTAGGAAAGACGACGTTAAGTCATATTGAGGTGACTACTAGAGAGAGAGATGGGAAATAAATTATTATAACCTGTGACATATGATGACTATTGGGGATTGTCACCAAATTATGATGACTACGGATGGGAGTCTTATAAATAGTCTAGTAATGGATTCTTTTATGGATAACGTATGCAAAGGGAATATCGATGCACATGATTTTAGTGGTTGCTCGCAAAGAGAAGGTAGTGGTCGTGATGTCCATTTGGAGCAGCTGGGTCCTCCTGGTTTCCGATGATGGGAGACTTATGGCATTATCCTGGACAAAAGGGGTGGTCCTTACAATGAGGGATACACGTCGATACAACTTAGGTCCTAGCCAATAGAGCGACATGGATTTGAGTATCATAGAAATCGAGCATTATCATATATCTAATGCACCGAGTGATTGAATGTGAGGATTTTTTATGGATGTTATGGTTGTTTACTTATTTATCACCAATTAATACTTAGGCATCTATCAAACCTTCTCTACTTGATATTTATCGTAGTGTAGCATATATCAACTATTATGTGCTAACTCCGTGGATGCAAGAGAAGGATATATATGATTCTCCGTACCCTCCATGCAATATATATTATTACGACTTTTACAAGTCTTTAAGATTTGTTTGTCGCTCACACCTGACTATTTCCTAACCCAAGATTTTATTTCCCTCTTATTACCGTGGATGCTCATTGAAGATGCTGATGAGCAGGCCATGTGACAGGTACAGGTACTATTCGGAGTTGTGCAGATGGATTCGCAGGAGGCGACATTATATATTTATATTTGTACCCTTATTGTTTATTCCGCTATGTAACACTGTGCAGTCCTGACGGTGTTGTGTATCTTTATTAAAGACAGTGTATCAGTTAGGTTTATTTATATCTTGTATAAACTCTATTATTGTTCTATATAATTGTATGAGCATGTATACTTTGATTATATGGTTTATATGGTTATTGCTGTCTCGTCTATTTTATACCTGTACGTAATTGTTATTATTACATGTTATCTGATGCATTGTGATATATATGATATATTCTGTGATTGTTTGTGTTACATTCCTTCCTCTCTTCTCTTCTGTTTTCTTCTTTTCTTTCTCCTTTTTCATCTTTTCTACTAGTTAATTCTACTGACGATCGCTTTACATCTATCGAGTGCTTATACAATGCAAAATTTTGGTTATGAGAATCAGTGGTGTATAGCGGGTCATCGCATTTGGTATCAGAGCTTAGGTTGCATTATTTAGCCTAAGAATTACTGAATTCAAGAGTTAATATATATGAAAGAGTACGTATTTGTATATATTTTGGTTTTCAAATCTATATATTAGTAGCATATATAATATAGGTTCTTTTGGACCTAAGTACCATTGGAATGGTTTTCTCCATTAGCAACTGATCGTCCTAACCACTTATCTTGGATGATCTAATGAATGGGGAAATATTTCTAGTTGCTCCATCTTTGGAGTTGAGAATTGGGTAGAATCGATAACTACTGCTCTCAATTTACATTTTATGTTTCGAGTAATGGTATAAACCATTATTTTGGATGCTTTAGATTCTCTAATTATTTACGGTGCTTAAGTGCGACGAGTCAACTATACCATGCTATATGGACACTTATGTGTTTATGTGGTGAGCTATTCGTTGGAAAAGAGTCAACTATAGCAGTGCGGAAGTTGTCTAGATTCTTGTAAGAGTTATTTTAGACGAATTGTAGTTGGATGATGGTTAAATTAGGTGCTTACTTCTAAGAGACTCCAAGGTTGAGCCTGAATTGGGTGAGAGTCGTTATCGTCTAAGGTTCCTGAAATCTATTCGTTGGAGGCTTGTTCACTTCGAAGAGGTTTTGTGTCGACTTTTGGAAGTGATAAGGAGTTCGTTAATTTAGGCAATATTTTTGTGTTAGAGAGTGCAATCGAATTCGATGTGCTATCGAAGTATGGTCATTCTTTCTATTGTCAATCTAAAGTTTGGAGTTGTGGCTAGATTGAGTTTTTGACTCAAAGGGTAATTATTTCATTCTGAGGGAATGATGGTTTGGAAGAGCCGAGCAAGTAACCTCGTGATGTTCGAGCTTGCATCTACTGTAGAAAGTTATATTTCCTTGTCGGGATAGATCGTGGGGACATGTACTAATCGTCGTTTCCGTTCGCGGAATGCTCCCTCGGCGAAATAGAAGGGAAGCATGATATTCCTATACGTGTTCCTATACGTGTTTCCATTAATGGTGTTCCTATACGTGTTTCGGTTTGACGTCGAGGTTTCATCGTTCTATTTGATATTGATGGATGGAATGATATAGGGACTCATGATAATTAGTTTGTTGTCACTAATTGTGAATTACCGTGTTGAGGGCGCAAATAAATTATATACGCGTATAACATTCCATATTTGGTCGCCAAAACTTAATAATGTGGGTGGCTACAACATCCATAGCGATTAGCTTTGGGCCTAGATGTGGGGGAGTGTTATGGAATAACCATTCTATACTTAGAAATATACAAGTTTCATCAAAACATAAATTTCATCGAGCCATGGTTGCATGTTTGCTGAATTGTTTGCTTATTGTTGATTGTTGAACTTAACTGGACTTAATCTTTGAGTCTAATAGTTCACATACCGAAAGGATACAAAATATCAATGGTAGTTAGAGCTTGTTGGCGATGATAGTGGGCTAGGACAAGCTTTTCAATAGCGAGTTATCTTTGATTTAGCGGTGGTGGTCTGGGACTTAGATCTTCAGTAGGCGAGTCCATTATGATCGGATGATAGCATCCTGAGATAGTTCACTAGTAGCAAGTCATTACCTAAGCTTGTAGCTTGAGAGTACATGGACACATTCAATGAGTTGACTAGATTGCCACCATATTTGAATCTAGTTCCATATCAATTTGGTCATAAATGTTATTTCGATTAGGAATCCCGAGTGGTCTTACCACTTGTGGGTAGTTAGTTGATATACGCCGATTACAACGTTTTACATGCTACTTTGATCTTGATTGGTTCGCTAGGTCATTCGGGAGTACCAATTGGCATATTTTGTGGTGGATTTGTTGGAGTTTCAAATTTCTTTGAGAAAAGTGGAGTGCCTGGGTCATGTCATCTCGAGTAGGATGCCGATGTGAGTCCTATAGATTTTGGATGGTTTGGAAGCTAGAGTTGACCCATAAGTGTGTTGATTTCTCATCTCGAGCAGGAACGAGTGGCCGATAGTACTCACTTGGTTATGTAGGTGGTTTAAATGCGGTTTATTTCCATATGGAAGGTTGTCACGTGTTGGTGATAATCAAAACTATGGAAGAAGGAGGAGTTGACTTGTAACACCCCATGTCCGTTAATGTCACTCACAAGGGGAATGCATTAACTTCCATGAAGCATTATAAGTAAACAGAACAGAATATTATAAGACAGATACATAAAGTAGTACTTGAAAAATTTATAACTTTATTACAGCAGAAACAGAAGTAAGTTTGGTTACATCCTTCATAACCACAATATTGGAATTCAAGTACATAAATATCAGTCTTGTAAAAAAGCCTTCAGAGTACGTAATTTTAAAGCCATAATCCCCAACACAAAATGCCATAAATAGGTAGAATCAAAGCCAAGCAATACTTTAAGCACTTCTAGCACTTCAAGCAGAGAGAAATCTAAATCAGGCTCCTATGTTCCCCACCTGAGTACCTGGGGGAGGGGGGAACGGAAGAAAAGAGGTGAAACAAACTAGGTCAGACATACGTCTGGTGAGTCCAGTGACTTTCAACATATAAGTAAATAATAGTATCATGACATGTAAATAACACTGGATGAGAAATAGACGTAACAGGAGTAGCAGGTTAACAGAAGAAACAGAATGATATAGACCAAGTTATGCTTCTTACTATATCTTACTTCTCTGCACTAATTCTAGTATAACAGAATTAGGTGTTGTCCTAATATCTAAACAGAAAACAGGATGATCTCTTCAGAAACACGATGCTAGAAATGGGCCTTTACCACCCTAACAGAGACATACGTTCAGAAACAGAATGCTAGTAATGGGCCTTTACCACCCGAACAGAGACAGACGGTACAGAAACAGAATTAGGAACGAAATCAGAGGCAGAAACAGAATAATCCCTACGGAAACAGAATATTAGAATTAGGTGTACACTAGTAATGGGCCTTTACCACCCAACAGACGGTACCACACAGAAATAGACAGGTGTTACCACCCCAACAGAAACAGACGGTACCCCAACAGAAACAGACAGAACTAAGTGTACCCTAAATTCTACCCTAAGCGATCGGCTACCTAATACATAAATACCCTGTGCCGGCCCCACAGAAGGGTGTATCACTCCCTAAAGTGGCAACCTATTGACACAGACCTATTTACAGATGTCACGGTGTCTTACATCCTCAGAGCAGACCGGATCCATCCACGCACATGACCCGGTTGGAATGCGTCATCAACATCCTTCGCCATTATCAGAGTGAACCTCTTACAATTACTTCAGTAAGCGTGCCCTGACCCCTATTAGTGTTGGGCAATAGTTTTGATACCAAAAAGGGTTACTGACTAATATAGGTCCCAAAAAACAGATGACACAAGTAATTACCCCTCCTAACCTTGTGTCCCAAGACTAACAGATTTCAGATTAACTTGCTTACAGATTTCAGATGTACAAAGTTCAAATTAACTAGTCCTTAGATCAGACATACAAGTTAGCAAATTTTCAGACAAACGGATCAGATATACAGATTAACAAGTTTTCAGACTAACGGATCAGATATACAGATTAACAGACTTACAGATTGTTTCACCTAACCTTGTATTGGGCCTACAGATTTCAAACGGATTTATTAGATTCATCAGTCCAGTTGATTTAACCCTATCCACCCAACACGTTTTAGGCATCACCTTTATCTTAGATTTGCATTAATTAAATAGTAATGCACATACCTCTCACATTAGGTCGGTAGCTTGTGGCCGCTGGATGTGCCGGGCGGTTCCGGGCAGACTTCTGCCACAAGCCAGACCTAACCTCATGTCTGAGCATCTTTATGCCTACGACCTCTCACATTAGACCGATAGCTTGCGGTTGCTGGTTAAGCCGGTTGGGTTCGAGTAGGCTTCTACCGCAAAGAGAGTCTAACCTCGTGTCTCAGCATTCTTATTTTTAGCTAAAGTATTCATTCACAGATTATGCCAATATCAGACTAATTATGCCAATTCAACAAATTAACTTCTTCACAAGTTACAGCAGATTATCCAAAGTTCTATTAACATGTTTTGCTCAATTTTAGATCGAGCCTACAGATTTCATACCCCAAATTACCGTATTCAGTTTCAACAGATTTAGCAGATTGGGCAATTTAACAGATTTAATCATTCCTTAAAATTCCATTGACATACCTCGCCTAATCATAAAATTAATCCTAATTTTACATGCCCAAATTATGGTCATAATTCACCATATAACATATGTCACAAATTTTTGTTAAATTTGCACCGTACAGAATATTCTCTAAAAACCCCAAATCATGATGCACAATATAAATTATGCCAAATCATAGCCGTTGATTACCGCGTATGTCAAATATCCAAAAATCCGAATTAGGCGTATTCACATTAATAGTTATCCCTATTTTAATATAGATCTTTTATGCCTAAATCATATATCCTTTTTTTCTTCCAAGTCATAGATCGTCATATAAAATATGCCCCTAAATCTAGATCTTAAATTACCACATGTATTATGTCCTCAAAATCAGATCTTGAATTATAACATGCATTATGTCCCCCAAATTACAAGTCATATGTTGTCATACAATAATTCTCCTTCTTCCAAATCATAAACCGTCATATATAGTATGCCTAGATCTAGATCTTAAATTACCACTTATGTTGTGTTCTCAATTTAGTCACAAATCAGTTATGTCCAATTATGCATCATTCAATATTTTCCCCAAATTTAGCACTCGCGTGTCAATCTCTTATGAGATTTGGCTCAGCCTCGTGGTAGCTTGGCTATAGAACAGAAGGAAGGAAGTGATACAGAATAGTTACAATAAGATAGATCTACACAGAAAAACAGATCTGATAAACAAGAATAAGATGGATCTACACAGAAAAACAGATCTGATAAACAAGAATAAGATAGATCTCCAATTCAGACTTATACCCGTGTCAAGATCATAATTAAATTTCATATCTGAAAATAATTGTACTCACAAATCGTGATTTAAGAAAGATTCTGGGATCTGATTTCTAGAGTTGATTAGCTTTCCGTTGATGTAAGCGTTGATTTGTTATCTTTTTCTTCTCGCTTGAATTGATTGATTAGGGTGGAGGCTAGGTCACTTTAGGTTTTAGGAGCATGGAGGCACCATTCCTCTTTGTTAATGAATTAGGGTTGGGTCTTGCTATGTATTTATAGGTGTGGACAGTGTTTTAGAGCCCTTAAATGAACTAGGAGACCATCAGAACCACCCAGTTCAAATACACATCATCCGACCACTCAAAAGAAGACAAATCATCACAGAACACTCCAGAATTCTGTGTTGGATCGGTATGGGCGCACTTTGCAGGTGCGCCAGTGGATTTTTGTACTGGCGCACTTGTGAAGTGCGCCAGTGCATTCTTGTCAACTTCTGGTTTTTCTGCCTAACTTCGTTCGTCCATATCTTCTTCATACGTTATCCGTTTTATGCAAACTCGGACTCTATCTCAAGCAGAATTCCGAGAGGAATGCAATGGAGTAACCCGTTTGACCTAATTCTTCTTTTAGTAATTAATTATTCTTTAATTATCTCTTATGTCCCGTTTTAAAATTACGGGAAGTTACATTCCCCCCTACTTAAAGGATTTCGTCCCCGAAATCTTTAAGTTAAGAAGAATGTGTCCTACTATCCAATCACCCATCTGCTCAACCATCATCCACAAGCATCCATTGTGCTTAGAAAACTTCTAATGTTGTATGTATGCAGAAGTGTGTGTATATGTCTCTTATCTAATGCAAAGATCAGGCGGTCTACTGATTCAGTTGACCTCCTTAATGCGAATTATGTTAGTGCCATGAGTCCAATTATGTATGCAAGAAATCCTATTTGATACGCTTCATTTATATATGAGTGCATAACCATTCATCCAAATGCAACATCCATATGATGAGTCAATCATTTTGCATCCACAAAAATTGAAAAATACACATACATCCATATGCAGTATGAAAGTGTTATTGAGCCGATCTAGTGCCTTGTGTGTGTATATGCATCCACGAGCAACCACTAGCATCCACTTGCAACCATCAAACATAACATGTCTCAAACACATGTTTACACCCATTAGTTTCTACCTAAAGGTCGAAGACTCAATCGATAGGATACAGCCGAGTGATAGAAGCAAGTACAATTAAAATAAAAGTTCTGTTCCCATTAGACATCGGTTAAGAAAATAAACCCCTAAGTATCAACCCCGAAGACCAAAATCAACATCAGATTGACACTCAGAGAATTACTCCCATTAAACAATGTAAAAACTGGAAATCTACTTCACGCTTCGAGTAAAAACTCCTATCCTTTTCAGAAATATTCAGATACTTACAGACTACTGGTATAGATCAGATTATCAAATGATTCTTAGGAAACTAAGCATGATAAAACCCTACCATATCCCACAAAAACTAGAATGTATGCGTCATAGTCAACTTAACGCCTAACACAGACATCCTCAAACCCCAACCTATCACAAACAGATGAGTCGTAACCCTCATGGGGTTTGAGACTATAGCGGGATCAGAAACAAGACTAGTATTAAAGTGCAGAGTCTCAATTACAGAATCAAAATGCCAGAATCAAAGAGAGTTCTAACTCAATAATCAGATAAGGAAATTAAACCTTCTACAGAAATTTTTCCTATCTTTATCTTATCCACCAGCCACGAGAGCATTCACCTGCCCTCCAGAAGTAGGTTCTGCCCTCTGCCCTTTCCTTCTGGGGCAATCCTTGATAAGATGTCCTGTCTCACCGCACTGAAAACAACTAGTCTTCTTACATGTTAACAAGTCTTTCTCTAAAGTTGCCCCCATCGCGCAGAAAACCCTACGAAGCTCGAAAGTGGATTAGCCGTAGGTGAAATTACTGCCGCTACAGATGGAAGTTAGGCACTTCTTTTCCCTTCTCATCATGCCTACAGAACCATGTAGCGATGAGGTTACCTCCTAGAAAGCCAGGAGCCCTGAGACTCAGAAAAGAAGGAAACAAGGATTAAACAGAAAATCAAAAGATAGATATATGGCTTTGGGGACTATGTTTTTCAAAATAAACTCTACTTTTGAAAATACTTCCTTTTTAAAACCTTTTTGAAAATAGTTTTCAAAAACTTTTTATCAAATCTGATAACCTTCAGCTCTGATACCAAGTGTAACACCCCATGTCCGTTAATGTCACTCACAAAGGGAATGCATTAACTTCCATGAAGCATTATAAGTAAACAGAACAGAATATCACAAGACAGATACATAAAGTAGTACTTGAAAATTTTATAACTTTATTGCAGCAAAAACAGAAGTAAGTTTGGTTACATTCTTCATAACCACAATATCGGAATTCAAGTACATAAATATCAGTCTTGTACAAAAGCCTTCAAAGTATGTAATTTTAAAGCCATAATCCCCAACAGAAAATTCCATAAATAGGTAGAATCAAAGCCAAGCAATACTTCAAGCACTTCAAGCAGAGAGAAATCTAAATCAAGCTCCTACGTTCCCAACCTGAGTACCTGGGGGGGAACGGAAGAAAAGAGGCGAAACAAACTAGGTCAGACATACGTTTGGTGAATCCAGTGACTTTCAGCATATAAACAGATAACAGTATCATGACATGTAAATAAAACTGGATGAGAGATAGGCGTAACAGGAGTAGCAGGTTAACAGAAGAAACAGAATGATATAGACCAAGTTATGTTTCTCACTATATCTTACTTCTCTGCACTAATACTAGTATAACAGAATTAGGTGTTGTCCTAATGTCTAAACAGAAAACAGGATGATCTCTTCAGAAACACGATGCTAGAAATGGGCCTTTACCACCCTAACAGAGACATACGTTCAGAAACAGAATGCTAGTACTGGGCCTTTACCACCCGAACAAAGACAGACGGTACAGAAACATAATGAGGAACAGAATCAGAGGCAGAAACAGAATAATCCTTACGGAAACAGAATATTAGAATTAGTTGTACACTAGTAATAGGCCTTTACCACCCCAACAGACGGTACCACACAGAAATAGACAGGTGCTACCACCCCAACAGAAACAGACGGTACCCCAACAGAAACAGACGGTACCCCAACAGAAACAGACAGAACTAAGTGTACCCTAAATTCTACCCCAAGCGATTGGCTCCCTAATACATAAATACCCTGTGCCGGCCCCACAGAAGGGTGTATCACTCCCTAAACTGGCAACCTATAGACACGGACCTATTTACAGATGTCACAGTGTCTTACATCCTCAGAGCAGACCGGATCCATGCACGCACATGACCCAGTTGGAATGCACCATCAACACCCCTCGCCATTATCAGAGTGAACCTCTTACAATTAGTTCAGTAAGCGTGCCCTGACCCCTCTTATTGTTGGGTCATAGTTTTGATACCAAAAAGGGTTACTTACTAATATGGGCCCTAAACAATAGATGACACAAGTAATTACCCCTCCTAACCTTGTGTCACCAGACTAACAAATTTCAAATTAACTTGCTTACAGATCTCAGATGTACAAAGTTCAAATTAACTAGTCCTTAGATCGGACATTAAAGTTAGCAAGTTTTCAGACAAACGGATCAGATATACAGATTAACAAGTTTTCAGACTAACGGATCAGATATATAGATTAACAGACTTACAGATTGTTTCACCTAACCTTGTATTGGGCCTACAGATTTTCAAATGGGTTTATTAGATTCATCAGTCCAGTTGATTTAACCCTATCCACCCAACACGTTTTAGGCATCACCTTTATCTTAGATTTGCATTAATTAAATAGTAATGCACAAACCTCTCACATTAGGTCGGTAGCTTGTGGCCGCTGGATGTGCCGGGCTATTCCGGGCAGACATCTGCCACAAGCCAGACCTAACCTCGTGTCAGAGCATCTTTATGCCTACGACCTCTCACATTAGACTGACAGTTTGCGGTTGCTGGTTAAGCCGGTTGGGTCCGAGCAGGCTTCTACGGTAAATGGAGTCTAACATTGTGTCTCAGCATTCTTATTTTTAGCTAAAGTATTCATTCACAGATTATGCCAATATCAGACTAATTATGCCAATTCAACAAATTAACTTCTTCACAAGTTACAACAGATTATCCAAAGTTCTATTAACATGTTTTGCTCAATTTTAGATCGAGCCTACAGATTTCATACCCCAAATTACCGTATTCAGTTTCAACAGATTTAGCAGATTGGGCAATTTAACAGATTTAATCATTCCTTAAAATTCCATTGACATACCTCGCCTAATCATAAAATTAAGCCTAATTTTACATGCCCAAATTATGGTCATAATTCACCATATAACATATGTCCCAATTTTTTTTAAAATTTGCACCGTACAGAATATTCTCTAAAAACCCCAAATCATGATGCACAATATAAATTAGGCCAAATTGTAGCTTTTGATTACCGCGTATGTCAAATATCCAAAAATCCGAATTAGGCATATTCACATTAATAGTTATCCCTATTTTAATATAGATCTTTTATGCCTAAATCATATATCCTTTTTTTCTTCCAAGTCATAGATCGTCATATAAAATATGCCCCCAAATCTAGATCTTAAATTACAACATGTATTATGTCCTCAAAATCAGATCTTGAATTATAACTTGCATTATGTCCTCCAAATTACAGGTCATATGTTGTCATACAATAATTCTCCTTCTACTAAATCATAAACCGTCATATATAGTATGCCTAGATCTAGATCTTAAATTACCACTTATGTTGTGTTCTCAATTTAGTCACAAATTAGTTATGTCCAATTATGCATCATTCAATATTTTCCCCTAATTTAGCGTTCGCGTGTCAATCTCTTATGAGATTTGGCTCAGCCTCATGGTAGCCTAGCTATAGAATAGAAGGAAGGAAGAGATACAGAATAGTTACAATAAGATAGATCTACACAGAAAAATAGATCTGATAAACAAGAATAAGATGGATCTACACAGAAAAACAGATCTAATAAACAAGAATAAAATAGATCTCCTATTCAGACTTATACCCGTGTCAAGATCATAATTAAATTTCATATCTGAAAATAACTGTACTCACAAATCGTGATTTAAGAAAGAGAAGAACGATTCTGGGATATGATTTCTAGAGTTGATTAGCTTTCCTTTGATGTAGGCATTGATTTGTTATCTTTTTCTTCTCGCTTGAATTGATTGATTAGGGTGGAGGCTAGGTCATTTTAGGTTTTAGGAGCATGGAGGCACCATTCCTCTTTGTTAATGAATTAGGGTTGGGTCTTGCTATGTATTTATAGGTGTAGAGAGTCTTTTAGAGCCCTTAGATGAACTAGGAGACCATCAGAACCACCCAGCTAAAATACACATCATCCGGCCACTCAAAAGAAGAAACATCATCATAGAACACTCCAGAATTCTGTGCTGGATCGGTATAGGCACTTGGCAGGTGCGCCAGTGCATTTTTGTACTGGCGCACTTGTAAAGTGCGCCAGTGCATTTTTGTACTGGCGCACTTGTAAAGTGCGCCAGTGCATTCTGGTTAACTTCGGGTTTTTCTGCCTAACGTTGTTCGTCCATATCTTCTTCATACGGTATCCGTTTTGCGCAAACTCAGACTCTATCTCAAGCAGAATTCCGAGAGGAACGCAATGGCGTAACCCGTTTCACCTAATTCTTCTTTTAATAATTAATTATTCTTTAATTTTCTCTTATGTCCCATTTTAAAATTACGGGGTGTTACACGACTCCCGATTCAGAGTCGATGGAGATAGAGTTCACTTTAGTGAGTTTGAGGCACTTTTTATTAGTATGTGGGTTAGAGTCGTTGGTGATGTCACATCACCATGATTTCTCTTCCTTAAAAGGTATCTCAACCTTTGCTGGTGGCAACATTGGAATCCTTGGCCTCCTACATGTATGAAGTTTCCTATAGGTATGTAAAGAAAGTGTAGTTGTTCTTGTGTGTCGAGTTTGGAATGTACCAGTTTCGAAGCAGTGTTCCTTTAGTGAACATCGCTTGTGTTTATTATTGGATATTACTCCATAACTCAAGGTTAGGTAATACAGACTCGAACATGGTGGTTGGTTCCGTACGAATGGTAATTCTTCCTGGCATCGTTAGATGGGGTTGACTATGCGTTTATTTTATACTGAATTCAATGTCAGCTAGCAATAACTAAATGAGTTTTCTATAACAATTTGTGATTCCCAAGTGGATGCAGGAATAATTTTCGATGGTTTCCGTCGATAAATTGCAATACAAATTGGGGATAGTATGATAGCACCTGATTTGTACCGAATTTGTTAACGAGAGATGCTATATTAATATTCCTGATTTTCTGAATGATAACAAAGGTTTCGAGTCATATGTGGATTGGATTTAGTATTTAATGCCTCATAGGTTAGTATCTTGCATGCTAGGATATGTATGGATGTTATTTTATATA
Source organism: Allium sativum (assembly GCA_030737875.1). Lineage (NCBI taxonomy): Eukaryota > Viridiplantae > Streptophyta > Magnoliopsida > Asparagales > Amaryllidaceae > Allium > Allium sativum. The sequence goes on along the minus strand of CM060919.1, from coordinate 282,694,541 downwards.
ATTGCTATTGTGTTGCTTATGCATGTTGATTGATGATGTTTCCATATCTATTTATAATTATGTGATTGTTAAGTACTTAGGATAATTGTACTGTTGTATCATTTGTTTATTCTAAATAAAATCCATACGTGATTTGACATGCTTATGTTAGATAAATTCTATTTATTTAACATATTTATTTCCCTTATTGCTATTCCTTTTATAGCATCTTATCCTCTTTGTTGAGTTCATGCCCAGGTACACGAAAACAAGAGTTGATTTGTTTGGATGCTAATTTTCTTTTATTTGCATCTAAATGCTAAGCTTGCTTAAAAAAAGGTATGTAGTAGATGCAGAGTTGTGATTTTTTCCTTTTGGTGCACTTTTGTGATTTTATTCCCTAATATAGGTAGCCACTTTGGGCTTTTGTTTTCTTTTATTGAGATGGGCCTTGCATGGCGATTTGGGGTTTTTCTGGATCGAGTCGTACAAAGGAGGTGTTTTCAAAATTTGAAAATAAATTTAATTTGCAATGCTAAATTGAATTGGCCTCCAATTAGTAAGTTGTCACTTTTATTTTCCATCATCTATTTGTTTAGAAAAGTAAGTGTATAACTTAGGTGTTTGGTTTGGCTATTTCAATTCCCAATTTAATTATGGTTGTACATAGGGAAGGAAATATTAGCTATATGTCGAATTTTGAGTCTATTTCCATTGTTATAGTCGCTTCAATGGTTGTTGTTGAGAGCAATAAGTGAAAATTTTCATTTCCATTGTCACGTGATCGATAGTGCTAGGTTATGTTGTTTTTTTTAATTAAGGATTTCATGGATGAAATCCTTTAAGGAGGGAAAAATATAACGACTCAAATTTTAACGACTGGATATTTAAACATTAGTCGTTGCTGGTTCCAAAAGGTATTTTTTCACAAACGATCAAAACAGGACTTGGGACTAGTTCCATTGAGTGCGGATTACTCATTATGTGGAGAATAAGTATATTGATTGCTATATTTCGAGTTCGGACCATTTGGCGGTCATAATGATCTCGATATACACGCAAATTGTCATTAAGAGAGCATAATATTGGATTGTGATGTAACTTATATTTTTAGAATCATACTAGTAAGTTATTACACGTTATTAAGTTTCGTAACGAGCGGAGTGCCATTTGACCGTGCGTAAATCAAATGTGTATCATTTGTTTAAGAATCTGGAATTGTATCATTCGATTATTAAAGGCTAACTTCCACATACGACCGATTTGGGTGTTGAAATTAGTATCATCTTTTTAGAAAGCATTTTTACATAGATTACGACAAGAAACACATGTCGATTGGAGATCGCGTTTTTTTTGGTTCCGTTTGTGAATAAATTAATAAAATATTAAAAGCCAAGCCTATATCTATAGTGGAACCCGACCCATTCACTATTCACTTTTCTCCCCTATTTTTGTTTACTGTTTCATTAATCTATGGCCTCCTCCCTAATGCACTTCTAAAATCAAGATCTACCTCTCTACCTAACTAAAAATCATTAGGTTATATTCATTGAGATCATGGAGAAAATCTCCACGCATATGTCCTATTTCCGTCTGGTGCGACCATTCTTGGTTTTGTGAAAAGTATACTAGGTCTATAGGTTTTGGGTGCCACGGTTGACGAGGCCGGGTCTTGGGGTTTGTGGCAGTGTACTTTTGCTCAAGAGGGGTAACTTAGGTCAAAACTATGGTAAACTCGGCTCTTAATTTGTGGATGCGAGGTTTTCCTGGGTCGAGCACATCTCCAGGTTACAATTTTCGAAATGCACGCGGGTGTAATGACTTTCGGATGAGCATATTCCATTTTCAAAGAGGATCACAATGAAATTTTTGGATTTGGATTTCGTGAACTACTAATCTGTATCACTCGATTTTTGCATGCTTATGATATGCATGCGTAGGCATTTCTGTGTTTAGGGAGACGGTTTAAGGGGCATTCTAGTAAATAGTGTAATCTTTGTTTTATTTATGTTGATTTTTAATTGTTAAACTCATAACATGTGTAACTTTTGCGTACAAGGTCGGAATTGGATGCCGCTTTTTCAATGGACTCGTATTGGTGATTTCTTATCATTAGAGATGAGATGAGATGATTGGACTAAGATAAGTGATACTGTCTCAAACTAAATTATATTTATATTGGTATAGTGTAATTTGGCATTTTAAACAATTTATATTTATAAAAGTAATATTTATCGTAGTTGAAATTGGTAAAGAATTAATAAAAATAATATAAAGTGATTTAAGTAGCTTTAACCATTTATGTGTTATTGTGTACTATTTTGACCATATCTCTAGATCTAGATTATTTAGACATTTATATCACTTTTATTACTATAGATAGGTTCCGCTTAGTTTATTATTGCTATTATGGATGATAGTATGCTAATTTAGGAATTTGTTCGACTATCAGTTGCATGGTTGAATTGTTTTCTTAGTTTAGCTTAGAATATTGTTTGTAGACGATCCAGTATTAAGAGATATTTCGTTCGTTAGAGTTTTTGGTGCTTATCGATCAAGTGCACATGTCGGTGTATATAGATTGAACGCACAAGGATGGTAACTCGAAAGGATGAGATAAATTTTCGAAAGACCTTTAGAGCGCATGGACTTCTTCGACAACAGAGTAGCATTAGAGCTTGGAGACAGATTTAAAGACAGAGTGGCACCGGAGCTTGATGGTCGATCTGAAGATGGTAGATGGATTTGATGAGCAACTGAAATTCATGGAAAATGCCGGATGTTTTCTGTAGACGCGTATTTAACCAATTTTGGTTAAATAGGTGATCTGAGTAGTCATTATCAATTACAATGAAGTGGTCGATATCGATTACTATTGTTATTGGTCACTCTGGCCAATTTGACGTGGATGATGGTTCAATTTTGAGGAGCAAGATATGATGGTTAGTTTGATAGCGATTTCGAAATGATGTCTCTTTGATTAGTGGCTTTGGCTTAGGACGAGGATGCGGTGCTTATACGCAGTGGTTTGTCATTCAACGACGATGACTCCAAGATGGGATGTAACACCGAAATTTTACGATAATTAAGTTATATTATAAAAATGTAATCAGATTAAATGATAGAATTTGACCTTGAAACATGCACCATTGCGTTCGTGGCAGAATTCTAGTCAACTTTCATGTTTGGAACTTTGAGACGGGGTCCGTATGAAAAAGTTATGGACAAAACACGAAAATGATGGAAAACAATTAAATATAATATATTTAATTAGGCAATTAATGTTGCCATTTGTTACCCCACCTCCCATTGGAAGCAAGTAGACTTCCCCTGCGATGTACAGGTCGTTGCTCCTGTGGCAGCTAGGGTTATATATTATAATTTACATACGAAGGGACATATTTTTGTTAAAAAAAGAAGTTCAAGGTCATTTCTACGGCTACAAATGAAGGGCTAGACCCCCATTATTTTGATCACAATTTTTAGAGGTAGCAACGAAGCTCTATCATTCCCAATTCTCTAATCTCTTCTAAATTTCTAAAATATAAACATAAACAAATCAGATTTACAAAGATTACAGATATAGAATCTAGATTTGAGCACAAGGGTTGATTCTATAAATAACTAATCTTTATTATTAGTTTTCCTTCTCTTTTTTCAATTCTCCCTTCATATTTACAAATTTTGATGTATACATATGTATTCCCTTTTTATACATATAGTAGATTTGCAAGATTTGGAATTATATGCCTAAAAGTTGTGTTCAGATTTGGATTTGAAATAGCTTTCAGATGGGTGGGAAATATAGTCATTGTTAAGAATATCATATAGATTTTGTTTTTTCAAATCTGAATTTGTACGCCTTAAAATATCAAATCTATCTTGTTTGTGTCAAATATTGTTAGATTTGTGATGTTATTATCATACAGCTTTTGGTTATTGTAAACATCCTAAATCTGGAAGTCAGTCCCCAAGTATTGTTAGATTTGTGATGTTATTATCCCAGATTTGTAGGATTTGGATGTAAAGATATAATTTGTGTAGTTTATTGTTATAGAAATATAAGCCTGTTTATGTTTGGTATTATTTGGGGTTTTTACTTGATTGCTGTAAATTAGTCATATTTTCTCTTTTTAAATAAAACGGAATTCTTTGAAATCTACAAGAATCGCAAACTAAATAGATAGGAAGAGATGAGTAGATTTCTGTATTTGTACGTAGTTTGCATCATTTATTTTAAATAAAATATTATTTATTTCTTATGATTTGAAATATGTCAGTATTCCTTCTTTTGAATATTTTGAGCAAAATTTACAATAATTACCGTGCATAATATTTTTATGAGATTTTGAATTTCAACAAGATTAAACATAAAAAGGGTTGTTCAAGTAATTAGTTTTAACTAAAATATGGGTAATAATAAAAAAACATAATTTGCAACTATTTAAATATCGTGCTAAAACATTCATATATATAATCATATTATAACATTATCGGTCCAAAACCTACGTAAATAATGCTATTATAAAATATATGTATGTTGTGTGTTTGAATTTGAATGGTTTCCATCTTTTAATGGGAATATAAATGTTAAGATCTCACATAATAAATAGAAATGGATATTTTTAACAATTATGTTGATAGTAATAAACATAAAGTTAATTGCCATAATTAAATGGTTACTAATAAGGGAACAAATATTGTAATCATGAATGTTGTGGGGAAAGGAATGAATAGGTAATAAATGTCAAATGGTTACAATTTAAAATAAATAAGAATAGATGTTGTGACCAAAGTTTCAAACCTCTGATATAGGTCGCATTTCATTTCTGTGATTTTAGAAACTTGATCTCGTATTGGAGGAGATCTCGGATGAAATGAGTCTAACTCGGGGGCTTGTCTCAGATTTCCTTCCCGGTTCTGAAAGCTTATATCGGAACAGTTTCGGTGTACATGTTAAAAACAGATATTCTTAAACAGTAATTTTCATGAATGCCATTATAAAAATAGTTACTTAAACTTGAATTGAAAAATCGTCTCATCGTTCTTAATTTACAAATAACATTTATATTTATAAGTCATAATATGTTTAAAATAAAAAAAATAACACAATACAAATAGATTAGTGCTTACAACTATGATCCATGAATATGAATTATTGTTAGACAAAAACATAAAAAAGATCCAAAAAATAAACAATTTGACATAACTAGAACACAAAATACATAACTTCATATGTAAGACGCTAGTAAAAAAAGGGCGAATATGAGAATCATAAGCAGTGTAGAACATATATTAATATGTGCTATGCTCATTTAACATGCAAAATATAAAGTAGCAGGAGACTATTGTGGCTGGATTTGAGTTTTCTTCATTATTGATTTTGTTTGGGCACAAGTTCAAATTTTAACTAGAAAAACCAAGATTTGGGGTGATATCTCAGTATCTCGTCCCAGTCACATATCGTTTGATATTGAAATATCTTGGACGATATATTCGAAATGAGATTTATAGTGATATTTTCTATTTCTTTTCGGAAGGAGCGTAGAACGAGATCTTTGGGGGGGTCTCGAGCAATCATTTTCGAGATCTGAAACAATGGTTGTGACTCCAAATAGGGAAATCAATATAATAAACTAATATATACATACATACATACATACATAAGAACTAGTATAATTTAAATACCCATAGTAATGTATGGAATTTGCAACAATTAGAATTAAGGTAACTAGATGTGACTGATATAAATGATATTTAATAGGTTGTCTGTTGCCTTAAAAACATGATCATTAGGTTCATTAGTTGTACAAGACAAATATGGAAATTAAATTGATTAGGTGTCCATTACCTTAGGACATATGACCATTAGGATCATTAATGGCATGTGACCGTTATAACAATAAATTGGATTAAATGGAATTTATTGACGTTTTGGGGGCATTAATGGCCATAATAAATACTAATCCAATAAAAAAATAGATAAATATCCTAGGATAGGAAGTTGTAGGAAATCATCCTTATCTTATTCAAGTTTAATTCTAGAAATAATATCCTTAATTATTTAATAAGGATTAGACTTAGTAGGTTAATGGTGCAAGGTAGTTCCCCTATTCAACAGAAGTAAGCACTTTACAATAGTAGGATATAGGTACAACTAATGTGAGATATCATTAATCATAGGAAACTGTAACAATAAATTATTGCACCCCGTGAATTATCCTAAAGGTTTACTACAAGTGCGAGGTATCAAGTGGTTGTAAGGCCAACTCCCTCTCAAAAGAAGAAACCAAAAAGGAAACAATTCTAAGCATAGCTTACTTCGGGATTAGGGGTATTAATTGCTGGGATCCACCTATTGGATATTAAGTGATTGGGCTCCCCTTCCCATTAACGGTAGAATCATAGCGTCCGCCATTAAAAGGTATTAAGTGGTCGAATAACTCAATTCCACCAAAAATAAGAAGCATTAAATGGCTAATTGGGTACGAGATTGGTAATCTCCACAATAGTGCGCTTCCACTAGGTAGTAAGTGACTGGGTCAAAGTCCTCCTTGAGATAAGATATTAAATGTCGATAGGACTGCCTATCCTATGGGAAGTACTAACCGAATAGGGGATTATTCAATATGGTTAGCTAGATATTAACAAAATGGTCCACCGGGAGAAAGGTCATATGACGATTAATCGTCTATCCAACCTATAAGTAATAAGTGACTGCATACTATCTCTCACCTTATGCAAGGTTTGGGAATATGCATGAATTACGGAAGCCTTAAATTAGTAGGACTTGGTAGCTGGTGTCCTTTAATTTATATTAGTGATTAGCAAACCACCTAATAAGGTATTAAATAATTAACGGATCTGCCTTTATGGTATATTATTAGTGAGGCCATAAGTGGCTATATAAATATGAACCACTTCCTTTATTATTAATGTATTGTGTAGTTGGAGATCCTACCTCTTAGTTTTAGTGTTTGTTTAATGGTGGTTTAAAGCTTCATAATTATGCATAAAAGTTCTATCTCAAAATAACATGCATTATCTTTAGGAAGTGCTACCTAGGGTTTGGTAGTAAATCATTGTGCGTAATCTTTACAAGATTATGTTAGAATTACTAGGACTTGTTGTTTTGACCCTCTCCTTATAATAACTCTCAAGTTCATCTCGGTAACGACATGTCTTTGTAAGTATTCAATTTGGTTTTATATTCTTCTTCTCTCATGCTAGGTATTTATGTCGCAATTTGCTTTTAAGGTAGTTTCCTTAGTCGATATTTGATATCCTATTGTTATTACCAAAGTTAACTCCAAAACCAGCTAACGGTGAAGGGGTGTCAAGTGAACACAAACATTAGAAAGAACTAAGAGTGCAAAGGAACGATCCGAGAGCTTTGTATATCGACATCTTCTTAGGAGAAAAGAGCTCAAAATCTACAAATACCAGCAAAGTCTATCCGGCAGGGTCTATCCGACAGGGTCTACCCGGCAGGGAGTTCTATAGCGGAAGGTCACCTAAGTCAGAAATTAAGAAAGAGGAAGAAAGGAGCTATGCTTATTGAAACCCGGAAGGGCTATCGGTATTAACCTTCCTAATACCGATACATCAGAAGGTGAAGGTATCAAGGATATTAAGCCAGAAGTACATAGAGATTGTCCGAACCATCTTCCGAAACATCTGCTGCATAAATGTTGAAAGGTTACATTGATAGACAACAGACACATCACCAGGAGGTACCTTCCGGAAGACCAGACTATCGCAAAAGCTCCACCAAAACCCTAGTGGAGATCGGGTTATCCATACTAAACTACTTATTATAGACACCGATAATAGTTTCGAACCGGCAACTATCAACATACATCATTAGGGAAAGCTCCTCTAAGTATTCATGACAAAGCCGGAAGCCTACATCCAGAAGCTTACGACCAAAAGACTACACCCGGGAGCCACAATTGGGAGTTCAAATGCCTTCCGAAAGATATTACATCGACAAGCACATCTCAAAGAAGCCCCGATTAACTGGGAACCTCACTCCGAAGGCTATAATCATCACCATAAAAGTGGTCGGAAGACAAGCATCCGATACCAAAGAGAAAAGCGGACGACAGAGACACTTGCAGGCCCTATAGCCAAACAGCAGAAGGGGCCCTAAATCCTCTATAAATAAGACCCCAAGGGTCTCGTTTGGGGGACGGAATTCCTCATTCTTATTCTTGTACTCTGTCTCTCTAGAATAAACCCTAAGTCCTAGATCGATTTGGGTGTTTCTTCGATTCTGTTCGTGTATTCTAAATCAAAGATCAATAAAGAGTGAATCAATACTTGTGATATTTTCTTTTGAGTTTTCCGTTCTGTTTCTTAGTCATCGTTGCTACAGCTTACTATTTGTTTCTTACATGGGCATGTACACTTACCCAAATCTTTCCGCGAATCAGTGAAACACCCCCTCCTATAAGCTTAGACCCTTCCAACGGGCTTAATCTCTTTCTACAAGCTTAAGCCCTTCAGCGAGCACGGTGCAGAACCCCTTTCCTACCATCCATTAAGTCCTTTATCAAAGTTTGTATTTAAGGATCCATCTCCCAAAGGTAATTATTGGTCATGGAATTGCTTAAGCATGATACTTACCCTTTGAGGGAAGAGTAACTATTCTTTTGGATTCTAGACCTTGATACCTAGGAAACAATGAACTGACTCAAACTTGCGAAGGCAAAACAACCAATTTTTCCTTAGGTCCACTTCCATAGACCTATCTCCGATATTGACGAAAAATATCGTTAACATTTTGGCGATAGAAGGAGGGCTTGAACCACCGATCCTTTGGTTAACCTTTCCACGTATCTACCTATGTTGTTCCGTCTCGGATTGAACTAAGGCTTTGAAGAAGCAAAGTTATGGGTAAAAGGTCCCAACAAAAGCCTACTGGCTCTTGAATGGATAAGTCAAAAATCACTGACCCAGGAGTGACAGAAGAACAAAGGTTGAGGATGGAAGCCCTGCGGATAATAAAGCGGAAAAGAGAAGTGGAACAATATGCTTCCGATGCTTAGAATAATAGCCATTCCCACATAGTGCAAACCCTAACACCCCCTCCATGTGGCTCTACTTCGAACGATATGGACATTTTCTCACACCTAAGGAAAACCCTCTGCAAGAAAATCAGAGGAACAATATTTGAACATGAAATAATGAATGATTTTGACCACTTCACCAAAAAATGGTTCGTAGGGATTACGCCCCAACCTCAGTAAATTTTGGGAAGTAGGACAAAGATATAGGTACAACAACAAGACTGGATCACAAAACGGTTAGGTCCTAGCGGCAAGAAGAGAGGCTTATGGCAGGATTACTCAAGGGATACCACCTCACCATTTCGATGGAAAACATCTACTACCAAACCAAACACGAACTTGACTGTTGGCCGTTCACAAAGAAAAATCCCAAATACGAAAGGATAACAGGAGGGCCCTATTGTCATTACCACATGATGAATGGACATGAAAGTAATCACTGCAGAATCCTTGAGGAAAAAATCATCAAATTCATCAACCAAGGCCAATTACGAGAGTTTATAACAAAATCATATTAAGTTCAATAAAAAGTCCTTAGGAAAAGGATTATAAAACATGGCCAAGGGTACGGAAAAGCCTCCTTTCAAAGCTTAAAGAAACCCAAAAGGGGTCAAACCATGAATGGATTAAATCCCTTGTCATCACCAAATTGGTCAGAACAAGGCATCCCCTGAAGAGGGATGGTGTGTAAGTCTTTCTCCATGCCCAAGCCAAAGGGGGCTAGGTTAAAGCATCAAAAACATAAGCCTCCGTTTCACACCACAAATGGTCGTGGCAGTGCATCTAAAATTAGCACACCCTGCCTCTGCTCGCAGAAGAGTACGCCCTGCCTTTACAAGAACTAAGCACGTCCTACTCTGCTTGCAGAAGAGCACGTCCTACCTCTGCTTATGTTCCGCGTTACCCGCAAAAGGGAACGCCAACCTATATCATCGCCTATGATGGTCAGGATAGGGCACCCCTCAGAGGGGGTGGTGTGTAAGCCTCTACCAGTACCTATGATGGTCAGTATAAAGCATCAAAAGAGTAAACCTTAGTTATGTGTCTACAATATCCCCATCTATGTTTCTAAGACCTTATCATTACCTACGATGGTCAGGATAAGGCGCCTCCTAGAGGGAGGTCGGGTAAGTCCTTGGCCCCTGCTTGTGGATAAGCTAGCCAAGCGCACCGGACGCACAGGCCCAAAAAGTGACCAACAAAGCACGTACATCCTCTTCTTTGACACCAGAATCCTCAGAGAGTGGATTAGGAAGCACGTACCACCTCTACTTCGCAAATCAAATCCAAGGGGGATACCAGAACATTAATACCGGAAGGGGATTTTCGGTCTTCAATCTTAAATTACCCAAATAAGGGTTGGTTCGGGACTTCTATTAATGCCGAAAGGGAATTTCTGGTCTTCAATCTTTAATTGCCTGAGCAAGGGTTGGTTCAGGTCTTCTATGTTAATACCCGAACCAGGGTTGAACTATTTTCTCACAAATATCGGAAGCGGATTTTCGGTCTCCTATTTTTAATAACCCGAATCTGGGTTGATATAAGCCTTCACAAGTACCGGAAGGGGAAACTTGATTTCATCTCTACACCGAATCCAAGTTAATTCAACTTTCAACAAAGGCAAAGCGGATTCTTGGTCTTCTATTTTGACGCCCAAATCTAGGTCGATTCAGGTGTAAATCACAACCGGATGTAGGATTGCAGTCTTATTACAAAATACCCAGATATGGATTTATTTAGATTTTCAGAGTAGAACAAGAAAGAGTTGATTAACCCTCTCGCCAACTCGAATCTGGCTTGGGATCGCATTTCTGCTATTACTAGGTGTAAGCTTATGGCCTTCTCACTTGGTCAGGGAAGTGTCTTTAACTTATACATTCAATAGTTCATTATCCAAGTATATCGAATATTTGCATTAACACACAAAACACAATTAAGCACTATATACATGCCACATCTTCCGTACCTCGGCACTATTAACCCTATTGAGAGTGGGTGGCGCCTTATGAAAACCTGTAAGAAAAATTCTTAACGAAGTGTGCCGGAGACGTGCACCCTGTCATGGCAAAAACCATAACGAAAGATAAACATTTACGCTAGAATGTGTAGTCGCATGTTAAGTAGTATCGTTGTAAGTCTTGCATCTGTTCATAAACACCATCATTATAAAATATTACATGCAACAGGTGAAATGCTAAGTACTTCATATCTTACATAATTATTTACAAGAAAGTTTATAGGATAAACACATCTCCAAAAGAGAAAACACCTGAATCGTGATACTAAAGCTTATGCATAAACAATAGCCTAGCTCTCAATAAAAAGTTTTTTATTCATTAGACAAGGAAGAAGTTACGGAGTGATGAATCACAATACATAAAAGTCCATCAACCTTTTGTATCTTCTTTATGACCACGCATGAATCATCCAAGTGTTTAGGCTGCCACTTTAAAGCTCGGTTGAAAGCCTTGCCCATTTTATGAAGATTTTTGTTTTCCTTCTTTAAGTCAAAAGAATCTTTATGTAAATACCATTTCTCCTTTTGTAATTGCTTAATTTTGGAAGTGTAAAGATCAATACAATGAAAGTTGTCCTCAACACTTTTCCTATCGTAAAAGCCTTTCATGTTGGCCTTAACCTGTCTATGCCACCTAGTGACGAGGGAGTGATCCATTCCAAAGGAAAAATCCCTTATCTCAAGCTCGGAGGATTCAGACCCCGTTGAAACCCTCAAGAAACCAAGTGTGGTAGTTTCAAGAGTACATCCAAAGATAGATTTCCATTCTTTACATTTTGTTAATATATCGTCACGATCTGCCTTTAAGTCAATGGCTTGGCAATGGAGTTCATCCTTTTCTCCATCAAAATCAATAGAAGGATTTGCCTTTATATCCCTCTTCACTTCAAGGATGTTTTTATCATTTTGCTTCATCTGAGCCTCTAATATACTTATTTGTTCTTTCAAGCGTTGCGCAAGTAGTTCCCCGGACAGGGCAAATCTGTCATCAGTATCGCTAAGCGGTCCCTAGAAAGTCTCCTAGGAGTGGAGTAAATCGAACACCCTCATCTACGTAAGAGGAAGTGTCTTCAAGGAAATATTCCTATTTGTATAAACAAATAAGCCACCGCTTATAGAATCAATTTTCAGATAAGGAACATCAATATTTAAACCACAGAACTACCTACGAAGGAAAGAAAAAGAATACAAGCATGATTCATATCCATACAAATTAACATCAACTCTAAAGGGTGTAACAAATTAATTTTTCTCTCCAATGCTCCCTTCATTCATGTTGCAAATTAATTTTGCATGGTAAGGCCTAAGTTTCTTTAAAATCATCTGCCTATTGTCTCCCAGAAAGTTAAAAGATAGCCGAGGATACTTCATGTAGATAAGTTTAAGTTCTCTCAAAAAGCATTCTCCACCGGATTTATGAGAGGGCTTTGTGAGATATTCACCCCTCAACCTAGAGAGAGTGAAAGTTGCCCTTGGAAACAAAACAATTAGTGGAAACAAAAAATTTATCAACGTAGAAACAAGTCATTAAGAATCGTCCCTGCAAGTAAAAAGGAGGCTCAAAAATAAAAACTCATAACTAAGAGATAGGGGAAACCGTTTGCGTCATCTGTTCCTTCTCACCAGGTTCTAAGAAAAAGACTTCTTTAGCAAACCCACCATTTCCACATGAGGTAACTGAAACACATGATGAATTAGCATTCACAAGGCCTAAGGAGATACCTATGAATACATAAAACATACCTTCCTCCATGCTATCCTTATCATGCCCGCACTAGGGGTCAAATTAATTATTGTGATCACCCATATCATTACCACCAGTACTCAAAGTTGAATTTTCGACATTACCAGGCATTCGATAATCCGGAAGCTCCTCAACTAATAAAAGATCCTCAACCCTCGCCCTGTTCCCTTTGGAAATTACAATATCCTGTCTGGCCATCTTAATTCGCCCTGCTCTAAAGGAATAGAGGGAGGGAAGGAAAGCCCATATCCGAAAACTTGCTGCAATTATTGTGGTAGACCAACGAACAGAATTTATACTCAGAAAGCAAAAATATTTTCCAGAGGTCAAAGGTAAAAAGAAGAAGTGATGGTAATTATGGAAAACTACCTCTAATCTATACCGTACAAACGAAGACCAATCAATGCTCCCGATCGAGGAAGATCAAAAGACACAGAAATGACACTTCGGAAAAGACAAAAAGATTGACTTGAAAAGTCGAAAACACCCCTTTGCAGGGTGGGCAAATGTTACTACCAAAATTAACTATGAAAACAACTGACGGTGAAGGGGTATCAAGTGAATACAAACACTAGAAAGAACTAAGAGCGCAAAGGAACGATCCGAGAGCTTCGTAAACTGACACCTTCTTAGGAGAAAAGAGCTCAAAATCTACAGAATAACAACAAAGTCTATCCGGCAGGGTCTATCCAAGAGGGTTTGTAACAACCCGGAATTTGGGGCCAATTTAAAATTTTCATTTTAGAGATTTTAGGGGTGTTTAAATATTTAAAATAAATTATTTCAAATAAAAAAATGAATGGAAATTTATTTTGAGCAAAGTTAATGCAAATATATTCAAATAAATTGCATAGAGAATTAGAAATAGGAAGGTAGTTTGAAAAGTCAAACTTGAACTTTGACTAACTACACAGGATTCAGAATAAACCGGATTTTGATGAAACGAAAAATATTTAAATCTGTTTATGAATATCTTTCTAACGAATCTGAAAAATCGAAGTTTCATAGCGGGAATATAAAGTTATGGCCAAATGAATTTTCAGAAAGGTCGCTATAGAAAATATATCACCTTGAAAATTGACATTTTGCATACGACCTCGGAATTCGACGAAACCACTTTTGTTGGATCCGGAATGTAAAATTATTGCTAGGTTTCAAATTTCATGATTTTTGAAGCTAGTATGTGAGCGTGGCAAAAGAAACTGTGTTTTGTCAATTTCGGTCAAAATTAATTGACTGAAAAATAGTCATTTTTCAAACAGTCTCAGAATTCGACAAAATAAATTTTGTTAGGACCGTATCGTCATAAGAAAGCCAAAAATGATTTTTCTGACTTCGTATGTGACTCCGGTAAAATTAGAAAGTACATTCGAATTTAAAATAAAAGAATTAATTTGAAAATAATAGAAACATGTTTTTAACTTCAGAATTGGACTTCGGCAATAGCGCCATTGCGTTCAGAAGACGTCAAAACCTATTGTTCAACAGTCGTTGAGCGCGAATCGGAGTTCGAATGAGAAAACCCTATTTTCCGGAATTAAATAAATAAATTAAATAAATAAAAATACGTGGCAATACGCGTATAAATACGGTTCCATACCTCGTCTTCTTCCCCGTTTATTTCACAGCCGCCGAAACCCATTACCTTTCAATTCTTTAAACTCTGAATTCTTCCTCAATTCTCCACGAAACCCTTCGCCGTAAATCACGTTTTGAAGAGATTTCTGCACTCTTCGAATACATACCGAAATCAACCCTCCTCGTCGCCCAGAATCACCGCCCCGACGCCCCAAACCCCCCCCCCCCCCCCCCCCCCCCGCCACCAGGTGCAGCCGCACCCCCCCCAGACGCCAGGAGCACGTGCGCCTCTCGTAGCCGCTCCACCTCCCGCAAACCGCTCCTCAAACCATCAACTACAGCTTCCGATTTTCTGAATTGAAGTTTTGAACAAAAGGGCATGAAATTTATTTCAGAATTTGCCATACTTCTGGCTGTGGCAACTGCAATTGTTAAAAGTTAATTTTGTTCAAATTTTGATAATTAACACATACGAAACCCAAACGGAAAAATTTCAGATTGTGCGAGACCGTGACGGCAAATAGAGGTTGCTGAAATCAAGTGCGACCATTTTCTGAATTTTTGGATTTTTCTACTCGCTTTAATCAAGGTGAGAATTTATTTTTAAATAAATTTAATTAATTTGAATGTTGTTCTTGCGTATGAGAAGTTGAAAATAAAAAATAAATGGATCGATGATGTGTGACGGCCCGCCTCGCACCAGCCTGCATTTCCTCCAAAAGTGCGCTGTACACATGCCCGACTAGCACAAGACGGTCGTCATAAGAAAGGAAAGAAGGGAATGAACTAATCAAGGAACCTGTAGAATGTCTCACAGCGCATGGGATAAAATATAATAATAATATACTTGACATAAAACAGGTGAGACAGTGCATAAGCTGATAACTAAAATCAACACCAATCATCAGAGCAGCGGAAATCCAAATACAGCTTATTACAATTTTCCAAATTTACTGTCTCTAAAACAAAAGAAAGCTAAAGTAGAAGATACACCACCAATGCCCAAGCAGTGATCTTCAACAACACAGGGAGAATATTATATATATATTACGTGGAAGCCTCCTGCTCGTCTCCGGATCATCTACCCGTGCATCACCAGCTAACCTGTCTCTAGTCTGCTCGTGTGAGCACCCAGAGTAATAAGAAGAGACATAAAACTCTGGGTCAGACATAAAGCCTGGTATGAGCGATAAGCATCTAAACAGAATAATAACAGGTATACTAAACCATACCTGAACCTGGACCTGCAACCAAAGAGTTAGTACCACATACCGAACAATACTCCAAGGTGCCATAATAAATGGTGTAAGAATACGGGGGTGGGGTGTGCATGTCACAATGATAGCAAACAAATCATCCATGGCAACCATCCTCACATCTCTCACTCAGTGCCTAAAGCGTACGACATCTACCACTTTGGAACACTAGACAAATTGAGGTAACGACGAATCCCGACTTGTAGAAACCCTGCTATGACCAAGCTAAACATATGGAGTCATGACCAAACATTTCAATGACCCACTTCATTGGTTGTAGCCCTTGGTCCTACCTATGCCATAATGGCCCTGAATCCGCCTTCGTACCTCCTACCATAGTGGTCCAAAACTATAGACATCGATAACTCCTTGGCACGCGTCCCGCAGCAAAGCCCAACTCATGAAGTGAACTCGTTGGTTCCCATCTGGATCCTGAGCTCTAACTTCCCTTTGGACTACCTTTGCATCTCGGGTTCTCAGTCATCACCCTCCGGATCGGTCTTCATTCTGTTCGTAACTTCCTGGTTCGGTTCGTAGTCACCAGCTCGTAGCCATCAACCTCGGATCGGTTCGGATCATCCTTCATGCTCTGGTCGGATCGTGGAAGCCCTCCTGGTTCGGTTCGCCAGCGTCGGATCGTGTCGCACCATATGGATCGCACCTCGTCAGCTCGTGGCGCCTTGTCGGGTCGGTTCGGGCTTATCGGTTCGTGGCAATCCACTGGTTCGGGTCGAGCTACCCATCTGGATCGTGGCGCCTCATCAGCTCGTGGTGCTTCCTCTCCAAGTTGGATCGTGGTCTTCCCTTCGTGGCTCCGAGCTCTGGCACGTGGCGCGGTTCAAGCAGGTGGGTCGGTTCGTGGGCATGGGGGCGATCCGATCCGGATAAATTCCTGCACTTCGTTCCAACAACAGTTTCTCGCCATTCGACGGCGTTTTTGACCAAACTAACACTTCTAAGCAATCACAGAACACACCATAGAGTCATAGCAACTTGTAATAGCAACCACAACAGCAAACAATCACTCAAATGAATCAAAATGGATCAAAAGTGGCCAAAGTTCCTTATTTTCCCTTAAGCATGTTTAAGTAAAACTGATCATAGGGTTAACAAAACTTAATCAAATCGAACCAAATTTCTAACAGAGGCATAAAATATTATTTTCGAATTTCTAAACATTTTTCCAGAATTTACTAGTGTATAAATTCGCTAATCTTCACTAATTACCCTTAATTACTGTAATTAGTGCAAAAACTATGCAAATCACTCACCTTTGCCACAATAAAACTTTCAGATCTGAAGTAAACCTCTGATTTGCACTAATTCCAATATGTGACAGCAACTCTACCTCGGTTCTTGTGCTAATCCTCCTTGATTTGATGCCTCTAAGCCTTAATCTTTGATTAGGAAGTGATTTTGGGTGTTTTAGAGAGATTTAGAGAGTGGAGGCCATGGCTAGGTCAAGAGAAATGAAAGTGGCGGCTGGAAAATGTCTAAAGAAATGTTTTCTAACCCTAATCAGCACCTATATACCCCTAAACCCGAAATTCCCCTTGGGCCTAGCTGCTAATCACCCGTTTAAGCCCAATTAAGCTGTTTTTCACCATCTGAAACTTGTTTCAGCCATATCTCCCAAACGGTGAGTCCGTTTGGCTAATGTGACCACTCTACGGAAAGAGAAATCATCATCCGGAGCCAATGGAAGTGGTTTCAGGTCAAAATTCATTTCCAGTCTAAAGTTATGGCCAAAACAGTGCCAACTAGGGGTAAAATGGTCATTTAAAAATCGGGAAAAATCATGAACATGGGAAATGACCCCAATAGTCGTCCCCCAAAGTTACATGACCATACGACTTCGTATGTGAATGAAATAAATATTCTACGATCCTATGATGCGTAGAATGCGGGTCGTTACACTCTCCCCCCCTTAAGAAATTTCGTCCCCGAAATTCCTTAACCCAAAACATACAAAGGATCCCGCATGCCTAACAGCCACGTACAACAATCAAACATGCAAAACAAGCAAACAAGCTTATCCTAGCATGCGGAAAACTAAATCGAAGTCAAAATCTTACCAGGCAAAGAGTTCTGGGTGTGACTTCCTAATGTTCTCCTCTGTCTCCCAAGTACAATCATTCTCGTCCTCACTCCACTGTACCTTGACTAGCTTCACCGCCTTCCTTCGAAGTTGTTTCATGTCGTGCTCGACAATACGGGCCGGCTTGCGGTTCCCAACCGCCTCGGGTTCTACTTCGAAGTCCTCCAACTGATCAGGTGAAATAGCCTTATCTGAGTCGTGAACGAACTTCCTTAGTTGGGAAACATGAAATACGTTGTGAACTCCCGCCATCTTCTCTGGTAAGTCAATCCTATATGCCAAACTCCCGACTAGTTCGAGAACAGGGAATGGGCCAACGAATCTTGGTGCCAACTTGCCTCTCCTGCCAAATCGTATTACGCTCTTCAACGGAGAAACCTTGACAAATACCAAGTCGCCAACGGAGAATTTTAAGTCTCTTCTCCTTTTATCGGCATAACTCTTCTGCCTATCTTGGGCAGCCTTCATTCGTTGTTGAATGATCTTGATCTTATCTGAAGTTTCCCTCACCACATCTGGTCCAAGCATGTATTTCTCGCCAGTCTCTATCCAACATGATGGTGAGTTACACGGCCTTCCGTACAAAGCTTCAAACGGAGCCATACCGATACTGGATTGGTAACTATTATTATATGCAAACTCTACTAGATGCAAATGGTCATCCCATGATCCACCAAAATCCAATATACATGCTCTCAAGAGATCTTCTAAAATACGATTCACCCTTTCCGTCTGACCGTCGGTCTGAGGATGATATGCGGTACTGAGATGTAACTCTGACCCTAGCGCCTCTTGCAAGCTCCTCCAAAACCCACTAGTGAACAACGGGTCTCGGTCGCTCACAATGCTTTTAGGTACTCCATGAAATCTCATTACCCACTTCATGTACAATTCTGCTAACTTAGCTGCCGTTCTGGTCGATTTGACTGGTATAAACCTTGCACTTTTAGTCAGTCGATCTACAATTACCCAAATGCTGTCATATCCCGATCTAGTCCTTGGTAACCCATCGATGAAATCCATCGAGACCTGCTCCCATTTCCATTCGGGAATTTCTAAGGGTTGTAATAATCCACTAGGCTTCTTTTGCTCGGCTTTAACTAGCTGGCAATTCATGCACTTGGATATAAACTTCCCAACGTCTCTTTTCATCCCTTCCCAGTAGTAGGTCTGCTTCATATCTCGATACATCTTATTACCACCGGGGTGTATAGTTAGCTTTGAGTGATGACATTCTCCAAGCACTTCATCCCTCAATCCATTGACATTGGGTACAACAAGCTTTCCATTCTTTCTAAGCCATCTATCTCGATCAAGCCCATACTTGTTCATCTCCTCATCGATACCCATCTCTAACTTGGAGATGATTTCCAATAGGTTAGGATCGTCCCTCTGACTAGAGCCGATCCGCTCAATCAAAGTGGGTCTGATCGTCAAACTTGCTAACATTTCTGGATCCAATTCGCATTTTGGTCTGAAATCAAACCCCGCGATAAACTCCAGTTGCTTCCATTCAAGGAACATAGCCCCTAAGCAGGCATGTCTTCTACTCAATGCATCAGCCACCGCATTGCCCTTTCCTGGTGTATATGCGATGTCAAAATCATATGAAGCTAAGAACTCTAACCATCTCTGCTGACGGAGATTTAAATCCTTCTGGGAGAATAGATACTTCAACGACTTATGATCTGTAAACAGCTCAAATCTTTCTCCCAAGAGATAGTGTCTCCACATCTTTAACGCGAACACGATCGCTGCCAATTCTAAATCATGGGTAGGGTATCTTCTCTCGTGCGGTTTCAACTGCCGACTTGCATAAGCTACAACCCTACCGCCTTGCATCAATACAGCACCCAGTCCGGTACCACAGGCATCCGTGTATACCGTCATCTCTTCATCCCCCTTAGGAATGACTAACACTGGTGCGCTTGTCAACTTGTCCTTTAGGTTTTTAAATGCATTCTCGCACCTTTCATCCCAGACAAAAGCTTGATTCTTCTTGGTCAACTGGGTCAATGGTGCTGCTATCTTGGAGAACCCTTGGATAAACTTACGATAATATCCGGCTAATCCCAAGAAACTTCTTACATCTGTTGCGTTCTTGGGCGTAGGCCAATCTTGTACCGTAGCCACCTTCGCCGGGTCCACAGCAATACCATTTTCTGATACAACATGGCCCAAGAACCTCACTTCCCTTTTCCAGAAGTGACACTTAGAAAACTTTGCTTTCAATTGGTGTTTTCTCAACACCTCCATCGCTACTCTTAAATGTTCCTTGTGTTCTTCCTCTGTCCTCGAATAGACCAAAATATCATCAACGAACACAAGGACAAACTTATTCAACTGATCTCTGAATACTCTATTCATAAGATCCACAAAATATGCCGGGGCATTAGTCAGCCCAAACGGCATAACCAACCATTCACAAAATCCAGACGGCGTTCGAAAGGCCGTTTTAGCTATACTCTCAGCTTCCACTCTAAGCTGATGAAAACCTGTCGCGAGATCCAACTGAGAAAATATTCTCGCGCCACTCAACTGATCGAACAAATCATCTATCCGCGGTAGAGGATACTTATTCTTCCTCGTCACTTTATTCAACTCGTGGTAATCTACACACAAACGAAGGGAACCATCCGCCTTGGTAGCAAACACAACTGGTGCTCCCCATTCAGAAACACTCCTTCTGATAAATCCCTTCTTCAAAAGATCGCTGACTTGCACCTCGAGCTCTCGCTGCTCCCTTGGTGCCATACGACGAAGTGGCATCACTATAGGTCTGGCATCTTTTACCAAATCAATACGAAACTCAATCTCTCTGTGTGGTGGAAGTCCGGTCACTTCTTCGAAAACATCCGGATACTGGCCAACCACGGGCAAACCTGACAACTCACTATGCGGAATGTCGAGGGAGTTTAGAAAACTAGCCAATACCCCCTTACTGGGTAGACCACCAAACACTATCCTCCGCCCATCATCCGCTCTAGCTATCACCAAAAAGCCCTCACAGTCTACCACCACCTCGTATCTTTGGAGCCAATCTACTCCCAAAATAATGCCAAACCCAGTAAAGCCCAAAACAAAGCAATCACAAACAAACATGCACCCATGACTCGATAGAACCACATTGCGACAAATCATGCTAAGACTAGTCGAACCACCAATCGGGTTCGTCACTACTAAAGGTCTATCGACAATTTCGGGCTCCAATCCCAACCTATCTACCAGGTCACTAGATATGAAAGAACTGGAAGCTCCGGTATCAAACAAAACTCTAACAGGAGCATCATAAACAGAAAGCATACCTTGAATGACGACATTCTTTCCCTTCTCCGCCGCAGTTGGGGCATTCGACGAAGAAGGAATAGCATTAAGAGCATATGCTTTCACCATTTGCTTTTCCTTAGGGGGTTGCGGACACTTGTCCTTGTGATGTCCCAATTGGCCACAATTGAAGCACTTCCTATCCGCTGGCTTGGCCCGACAATTACTAGCATAATGGCCCTTCTTACCACAGCTGAAGCACTCCACATCCTGCTTATTCTTTTTCTTCTGGCCATCCTTAGCCTGATTCTGCTTTCTCTTATTCTGGGAACCACCTTTGCCTCCACCACTAGCTTGTGGCTTTGGCTCATCTGCGGATGCAACTTCAGTCTTCGGCTTAGGGTAGAGACTTTCTGACCTTAACGCTTTCCCCACAATCGACTCAAACGTCTCATCGATGTGGTTAATAAGCTTTTCCCCCAAGTATTGATCCAAACCAGTTATGAATTTCTCATTCTTTTTCTCGGCAGTATCTATAAGAGATAACCCATAATTTGACAAAGTGTCAAATTCAGCAATATACTCCGAGACAGCCCTGCCATTCTGCTTGAGCTCTAAGAATTTCTTAAACAACATTGACTTCTGAGCAGCTGGAATGAACTTCTCGCTAAAGCGAGCCTTGAACTGCTCCCAAGTAATCTGATCTTCGGGGGTAGCTGCCTTTATAGCATTCCACCAATTCATTGCCCGCCCTTGCAGCTGACGGGACGCTAGCTTCCTCTTCATTGCATCCTCGATACCCAAATCCTCGAAGATACGTTCGCAACTATCCAACCAATCTTGAACATCCGTAGCCGACTCCGTTCCGTGGAACGGCTTCCCACCAAGGCTAGTATAATCCTCATTCAGCTTGGCGAAGTCGACTCTTGGCGCCTGCACTATTGGACCACCACCATTTCCACCATTGGGAGCTGCCCTCTGCACATCTCTAAGCATCTCTCTCATGAGGTCAGTAAACATCGTCCTCATGTCAGCAGCATTCCCATTATTGGCTCCCCTACCAGCACCTCTAGTATATCGGCTCATCGTCAATCTGAAAAAGGAAATGATTAACGACTCCATAGTGGTGCTAGTGCAGTACGACTTCATCCTTATACTACTAATAGTATATATATATAGCTTTTAAAAACCAAAGTAATCACAAATACGCTCTCTCGTATACGTATATTATTTCTCCCTGATAACTTCCCTAGGTTAACTACGCAACCTAGAGCTCTGATACCAAGTGTGACGGCCCGCCTCGCACTAGCCTGCATTTCCTCCAAAAGTGCGCTGTACACATGCCCGACTAGCACAAGACGGTCGTCATAAGAAAGGAAAGAAGGGAATGAACTAATCAAGGAACCTGTAGAATGTCTCACAGCGCATGGGATAAAATATAATAATAATATACTTGACATAAAACAGGTGAGACAGTGCATAAGCTGATAACTAAAATCAACACCAATCATCAGAGCAGCGGAAATCCAAATACAGCTTATTACAATTTTCCAAATTTACTGTCTCTAAAACAAAAGAAAGCTAAAGTAGAAGATACACCACCAATGCCCAAGCAGTGATCTTCAACAACACAGGGAGAATATTATATATATATATTACGTGGAAGCCTCCTGCTCGTCTCCGGATCATCTACCCGTGCATCACCAGCTAACCTGTCTCTAGTCTGCTCGTGTGAGCACCCAGAGTAATAAGAAGAGACATAAAACTCTGGGTCAGACATAAAGCCTGGTATGAGCGATAAGCATCTAAACAGAATAATAACAGGTATACTAAACCATACCTGAACCTGGACCTGCAACCAAAGAGTTAGTACCACATACCGTACAATACTCCAAGGTGCCATAATAAATGGTGTAAGAATACGGGGGTGGGGTGTGCATGTCACAATGATAGCAAACAAATCATCCATAGCAACCATCCTCACATCTCTCACTCAGTGCCTAAAGCGTACGACATCTACCACTTTGGAACACTAGACAAATTGAGGTAACGACGAATCCCGACTTGTAGAAACCCTGCTATGACCAAGCTAAACATATGGAGTCATGACCAAACATTTCAATGACCCACTTCATTGGTTGTAGCCCTTGGTCCTACCTATGCCATAATGGCCCTGAATCCGCCTTCGTACCTCCTACCATAGTGGTCCAAAGCTATAGACATCGATAACTCCTTGGCACGCGTCCCGCAGCAAAGCCCAACTCATGAAGTGAACTCGTTGGTTCCCATCTTGATCCTGAGCTCTAACTTCCCTTTGGACTACCTTTGCATCTCGGGTTCTCAGTCATCACCCTCCGGATCGGTCTTCATTCTGTTCGTAACTTCCTGGTTCGGTTCGTAGTCACCAGCTCGTAGCCATCAACCTCGGATCGGTTCGGATCATCCTTCATGCTCTGGTCGGATCGTGGAAGCCCTCCTGGTTCGGTTTGCCAGCGTCGGATCGTGTCGCACCATATGGATCGCACCTCGTCAGCTCGTGGCGCCTTGTCGGGTCGGTTCGGGCTTATCGGTTCGTGGCAATCCACTGGTTCGGGTCGAGCTACCCATCTGGATCGTGGCGCCTCATCAGCTCGTGGTGCTTCCTCTCCAAGTTGGATCGTGGTCTTCCCTTCGTGGCTCCGAGCTCTGGCACGTGGCGCGGTTCAAGCAGGTGGGTCGGTTCGTGGGCATGGGGGCGATCCGATCCGGATAAATTCCTGCACTTCGTTCCAACAACAGTTTCTCGCCATTCGACGGCGTTTTTGACCAAACTAACACTTCTAAGCAATCACAAAACACACCATAGAGTCATAGCAACTTGTAATAGCAACCACAACAGCAAACAATCACTCAAATGAATCAAAATGGATCAAAAGTGGCCAAAGTTCCTTATTTTCCCTTAAGCATGTTTAAGTAAAACTGATCATAGGGTTAACAAAACTTAATCAAATCGAACCAAATTTCTAACAGAGGCATAAAATATTATTTTCGAATTTCTAAACATTTTTCCAGAATTTACTAGTGTATAAATTCGCTAATCTTCACTAATTACCCTTAATTACTGTAATTAGTGCAAAAACTATGCAAATCACTCACCTTTGCCACAATAAAACTTTCAGATCTGAAGTAAACCTCTGATTTGCACTAATTCCAATATGTGACAGCAACTCTACCTCGGTTCTTGTGCTAATCCTCCTTGATTTGATGCCTCTAAGCCTTAATCTTTGATTAGGAAGTGATTTTGGGTGTTTTAGAGAGATTTAGAGAGTGGAGGCCATGGCTAGGTCAAGAGAAATGAAAGTGGCGGCTGGAAAATGTCTAAAGAAATGTTTTCTAACCCTAATCAGCACCTATATACCCCTAAACCCGAAATTCCCCTTGGGCCTAGCTGCTAATCACCCGTTTAAGCCCAATTAAGCTGTTTTTCACCATCTGAAACTTGTTTCAGCCATATCTCCCAAACGGTGAGTCCGTTTGGCTAATGTGACCACTCTACGGAAAGAGAAACCATATCCGGAGCCAATGGAAGTGGTTTCAGGTCAAAATTCATTTCCAGTCAAAAGTTATGGCCAAAACAGTGCCAACTAGGGGTAAAATGATCATTTAAAAATCGGGAAAAATCATGAACATGGGAAATGACCCCAATAGTCGTCCCCCAAAGTTACATGACCATACGACTTCGTATGTGAAAGAAATAAATATTCTACGATCCTATGATGCGTAGAATGCGGGTCGTTACATGATGGATGTTAATATAAGTTGCAGATCTGAATTGTTGCGATGTTATGATATTAGATCTGAAATTTTAAGTGTTAGATGTGAAATTTCCTCATTCAAAATTAATTAATTAAATAATTACTTTGTTGTTACGCTGTAATCCCATGGTTAATCTTCAGATCTATTTTGTTTAGATATGATTGATGATATTGCTATGTTGCTATGTTAGATAATTGTAAATCTATATGTATTCATCACATGAATGTTATCACACAAAGTCGAACCTTATACTCTGTGTTATGATATGATGTTGAAATTGAACCGTAATGTTAATGCATTGAAATATGAACGTTGAAATAAAGATGACATTTTTATATATTATTTCAATGTAAATATGAACGTTGAAATAAAGATGACATTTTTATATATTATTTCAATGTAAATATGAACGTTGAAATAAAGATGACATTTTTATATTTTATTTTAATGTAAAGATGGACGATGAAATAAAGGTGACATTTTTACATGTTATTTCAATGTGAATATGAACGTTGAAATAAAGATGACATTTTTATATATTATTTTAATGTAAATATGAACGTTGAAATAAAGATGACATTTTTATATGTTATTTCAATGTAAATATGAACGTTGAAATAAAGATGACATTTTTATATATTATTTCAATGTAAAGATGAACGATGAAATAAAGGTGACATTTTTATATATTATTTCAATGTAAATATGAACGTTGAAATAAAGATGACATTTTTATATATTATTTCAATGTAAATATGAACGTTGAAATAAAGATGACATTTTTATATATTATTTTAATGTAAAGATGAACGATGAAATAAAGGTGACATTTTTACATGTTATTTCAATGTAAATATGAACGTTGAAATAAAGATGACATTTTTATATATTATTTTAATGTAAAGATGAACGATGAAATAAAGATGACATTTTTATATGTTATTTTAATGTAAAGATGAACGTTAAAATATAAATGGCATTTTTAGATGTGATTATAATAAAGAATTTCATCGTATGTCAAAATTTACATTTTTATATGTAAATTATAAAGTGAATCAACGTTGTATGTTAAAAATTACATTTTTCTTTGTAATTAAAATAGAAATTTCATCGTATGTAAAATTTACATTTTTATATGTAAATTATAAAGTGAATCAATGTTGTATGTTAAAAAATACATTTTTCTTTGTAATTAAGATGTAAATTAGATGTAGCATTTGCATTGTAATTAAAAATCATATTTTTACAATGTGAATTAGGTATAGTGTTTGCATTGTAATTAAAAATCATATTTTTACAATGTGAATTAGATGTAGTGTTTGCATTGTAATTAAAAATCTTATTTTTACAATGTGAATTAGATGTAGTGTTTGCATTGTAATTAAAAATCATATTTTTACAATGTGAATTAGGTATAGTGTTTGCATTGTAATTAAAAATCATATTTTTACATTGTGAATTAGATGTAGTGTTTGCATTGTAATTAAAAATCATATTTTTACAATGTGAATTAGATGTAGTGTTTGCGTTGTAATTAAAAATCATATTTTTACAATGTGAATTAGATGTAGCGTTTGCATTGTAATTAAAAATCATACTTTTACAATGTGAATTAGATGTAGTGTTTGCATCGTAATTAAAAATTATATTTTTATATGTAATTTAAAGATTTTGAGTGTATCAAAATTTACATTTTCAATGTAAGAAAAAGAATGAATTTAGGATGCGGTGATATTATTTTCATTTTTCAAATGAATTAAAAATGTGGTGAGTGTCGGTAGTTGTGTAGGGCGTTGTTTTAATAAAACGACGTTATTACGATCCAATGATTATATATATATATAAATATAATTAAAATTAAACGAATAGGGCGTGGTAGTTCGCGTTTTGAAATCGTACTTTTAAACGACTATACAAGAAGATCCGACCGTCGGATTTTCTTGAAACTGAAACCGTTAGGACCGTCTTGGAAAAATCTTTCCAACGATATATATTACGTTAAGATCCAATGGTTAGATTCTGAGAAATGTGAAAATCAAAATTGTTTGAATGCAGCGCCATAGTCGCTCATGGACTTAAGGCGTCGTTATATTATAATTTAGTTATTTTAAATAAGGAATATAGGAATGAATCGTTAATAAAATTAATTATTAATGTATAGGAAGGATTTTAAATATATATATATATATATATATATATACGAGAATTATTTGGAAAGTCCGAGTTCTCTCATTCTAAATAATCAAACGACGAAATTGAAGTATAAAGATAGTGAATGAAGACCGTAAATCTTCCCTCGGGTGGACAACGATCGAGGCCTTGATTTGACTTGCTCCCAATTCAAAGGTCATGGTCATTGCCCAAACGTACGTGTTGATTTCACGGGTTTGGCTTTCGCTCAGACCCAGAGCATAAGCTACTAAGTGGATTGTGTGTCTGACGTCATACTCTATCAAATATCACGTTATTGATCTTTTGTCGAAGGTATGGATGTTTGGTGGCGGGGAATTTATTCTCTTGCTTAACACCCGTTCATATATTTCGGCAAAGGGTTGGTAGTATGGTATGGAGTGATAATGTGGCATGCTAAGATGCATATGATCAAGGTTTTGTTGAAAAGCAGGCCTTGTGGGACGATCGAAGCATAGCCTGTTTAGGCATAGCTTTGTGTACAACGTGACTTCGCGAACCTCACACACCGGTGGAGTCTAAAACGGGAGAAGGGAACGCAGGGAGAGCAGCACGTTTCTTTCTAGCTAGAAGTGGTGTTTGGGTTTTAACACGGCCAAACATTTTACTTATGTGGATGATGGAATGAGGCGCCTCGGATGATAGGACCTATAGGACTGGGAAACGTGTGTTCAGGAATAACTAATCCGCAACTCGTATGGCGGACCGGCCCTGCAGCTTTCCAAGGGTTCACTGCGGGGGATCCTGAGACATTAGCTAGAGTGTCTCGAATCGGTAGGAGCTCCTCCCTAGCCTTGACTCATGATGGAAACCAAAATCCAAATACGACCCTATGAATTTGATTGTATTACTAGTATGGAGGCATAGTAGTATGGGATACTATTCTTCCTAGGATTTCTACATTTACTTTGAAATGTTTTAATATATACTAATAGTAATATTACACTCGTATTTGCCGTATTTAGCATGCTTAATCACTATAAGGTAAAACCCTATCCTCTGGTTTGTGTTGCATTGTGTGATGGGACCTGGGTCTTATGGTGATTCCATTTTTCTAAAAAGCATAACGTTGTTGTACGATTTACTTATCATTTATTCTGACACTTTTATGCACGGCAATCCATTAGAGTAAACCCGTTCCGCATTAGCGGCGTGGTCTTTGGATTTGCCCTATTAATAGTGATTAATTAGGTAAGAATTCTCACACCAGTCCCACGACTGACCCGTTGTTTGTTTCAACCTTTTTGCAAACTCGGGTGCCCTCCTTTCTACACGGGCAGCCAAGTAAACAGGTTATTTTTCGCTTGGAGCCTTTCCTTTGGAGCTGCTTATTATTTCTCTGGGATTTGCTTGTGGAGAGGTGATGACTAGGAGTTGGAAGACATTTACCATTCGCTACTTTTGCATTTTTCTCTTTCTTTTTATTTCAGATATTAAACTTGGTTTTTCCCACGTTGTTTAAGTTGGAGTTGGAACTTATTTCCTTTCTGCAAACTTGATGTAATAATGTAGATTCTGTGACTGTGGATTTCCTGTGGATTGATGACATTTTATTTCCGCTGCTATGATGTTGTTACTCTATGAATTTCCTATGCTATTTTGTATCTGTGATATATATTATTGTATTTATGTTGTATCCCAAATGATTGTTCCTTACTTTCATTCCGTGGAAGTTTGGGGTTATCAGAGTTGGTATCAGAGCTTTGGTTAAACTTAGCTTTGGGATATAGCATATTTATGATAATTCGTTTACATAGAATCACAATATTCTGTGGCGAACATTTCATGTGAATACATAATAGTCAGTCATTCTATCATTATCTTTTATCCGTCCTTTTATCTTGATCAACTCTTCAAATCACCATTATAGTTGTTCTGACTCTTTCCTTGATCGTACAGAACTAACTAAAAATGAGTAGTGCTGCCGCTAGAGCCGCTAGAGCTAGACCAAGGAGGCATAATGTTGCTGGAACTGAGGAGGCTACTGTTCAGCAACCACCACCACCGCAGCCCTTTGATTTAGATAAGATGGCAAAGAAGTACAAAAACTTGGGAGGGGTGCCATTCAAGGGTACTGAGACTATGACACAAGCTCAAGCTTGACTGAGGAACTGTGAAAAGATTTTTGGAGGATTGGAGCTGGAGGATCATAGGAAAAGACTAGTGGCTTCATGGCTGTTACAGGAGGAAGTTCAAAACTAGTGGGACACTATCACGGTTGGATGGATTGCAGACAATATGACTTGGACGAGGTTTAAGGAGCTTTTCAATGACAAATATATTCCAAGGCAGGAGGTAGAGAAACTACATGATGAGTTCGCCAATCTGAAGCAAGGCGACAAGACCATTTCAGAATATGTACGAAGATTTGAAGACCTTTCCCGCTATGCCCCTGAATTGGTCCAAGATGACTTTCATAAGAACAAGAGATTCATAAATGGGCTTGCGAGGAAGTATATTGATAGAGCCACTGCCCACGTCGACCTCTCTTTCAATAGGCTGGTGGAGTTCGCTTGTCGTTATGAGGAAAATGATAGGAAGAATTCTCAACAAGACAGGGAAAGGAGCTTGGCCAACAACAAGAGGAAGCAAACAGAGAAGAAGACTGAGGGAAACAATTCTGGAGCTGCTAAGGGGCGCGATAAGTCAAAGGTGCAATGCTACAACTGCCAAAAGTTTGGGCACTACAGCAAGGACTGCCGGAATCCTAAGAAGGCCCGAAGCGACGACACCAAGGAATGTTACAATTGCCACAAGAAGGGTCACATCAAGCCAAACTGTCCGATGTTGAAAGGAGCGCAGGTAGCACATGTGTATGAAGGGGCAAGTGCACCATCTTCTTCCGCTCCTACTTCTTCCGAAGGAGCAGGTGAGCCTGATGTTTTAGATGGTACCATTTCTGTTAAAAATATCCCTGTTACTGCCTTATTTGATACGGGTGCATCGAGAAGCTTTTTTTCTAGCAATGCGGTCCAGAAATTGAAACTAAAGCAAAGAAGTCTTAAAGAACCACTAAATGTTCACAACCCTGTAGGAGGTTCTACCACTCTAGATTTATTTTGTAAAGTGCTAGTATCTTACTCCTATTTCAAATTTCCATTTAACTTGATCATTATGAATTTCTCCGAGTTTGATATCATCCTCGGTCTTGATTGGCTAACCAAATATGACGCTGAGGTGCTATGTTCAGAAAGAATGGTTAAGGTGAACACAGGTTTCGGAAACACTGTTGCTATACCTTGCCATGGGTCAAAATCTGACAGAAAGGCATTCTGGTCTTCCCTAGAGATCACTCCCATTTCCTTAGAAAATATTCCCATGGTCAAAGACTACGCGGATGTATTTGAAGAAGTGGACAGCCTACCCCCGCGAAGGGAAATCGATTTCAGGATTGATTTTGTTCCTAATGCAAGACCTGTAGTTCATGCTATCAGAAGGATGACTCCTAAAGAAAAGGAAGAATTGCAAACCCAAACCAAGCAGCTTCTGTGGAAGGGACTCATCCGACCTAGCTTTTCAAATTGAGGTGCAGCTGTGGTGTTTGTCCCCAAATCGGACGGTACTCTAAGACTTTGTGTCGACTACCGCGATCTTAACAAACAAACAATGAAGAACAAATACCCCTTGCCCCGCATAGATGATTTGATGGACCAATTGAATGGAGCCAAGGTGTTTTCGAAGATGGACCTAACCACAGGTTTCCACCAACTCCGCATAGCTGAAGAATGCATACCTTTGACCGCCTTCAGAGGTCCCGATATATTCTACGAATGGTTAGTGATGTCGTTCGGTTTATGCAATGCTCCAGCCTACTTTGTTGACTTGATGAATAGGGTCTTCAGGGAGGTCCTAAATAAATTCGTCCTAGTCTTCATTGATGATATTCTATTCTATTCTAAAACTAAGGAGGAGCATGAAGGGCATTTAAGGGAAGTGTTGGAAATTCTGTGACGAAATGTTCTAAAAGCAAAGTTTTCTAAATGCACATTTTGGCAAGAGGAAGTAAAATTCTTGGGCCATGTTGTGTCAAAAGAAGAAATCGCAGTTGACCCAAGTAAAATTGCCGCCATTCGAGATTGGAAGCAGCCCAGTATACCTACTGAAGTAAGAAGCTTCCTAGGTTTGGCCGGATATTATAGGAAATTTGTCGAAGGTTTCGCCAAGCTATCTAGCCCATTAACAAAGCTTACCAAGAAGCATGCCAAGTTCAATTGGACATCGGATTGTGAGGAGGCATTCCAAAAGCTAAAGGTGAGTTTGACTACTGCTCCCGTACTCACCATCATCGATGGCAACCAAGATTTAAAGGTCTACACAGATGCTTCTCAAAGTGGTGGTCTTGGTGCGATACTGATGCAAAGGGGTAGAGTTGTTGCATATGCAAGCCGTCAATTAAAGCCACATGAGAAAAATTATCGTGTCCATGACTTAGAGTTGTTGGCCGTAGTCTTTGCTTTAAAAATTTGGAGACATTATCTTTTAGGCGAAAAAATTGAATTATACACAGACCATCAATCTTTGAAATATCTCTTCAATCAAAAGGATCTGAATTTAAGGCAGCAACGATGGCTAGAATTTCTGGCGGCCTACGATCTTGACATCTTATATATGCCAGGGAAAGCCAATGTTGTGGCAGACGCACTTAGTAGAAAGGGAGTCATTGTCGCAAGCCTCATCATCACCCCTTCTTTGATTGATAAGATCGCCTCTCTTCAGAAAAGTGATGCTTTTATTCGGAAAATGATTGAAAGAATTCAAGGAGGTGAAAACACGGACTTCCAAATAGATGGCAAGGGAGTTCTTAGATTGCACGGGCGGATTTTTGTTCCAAGTATCCCCGAACTCATAAGAGAAGTTTTAGATGAGGGTCACAAATCAAAGCTTTGCATCCACCCCGGTGTGAGCAAAATGTATCAAGACCTAAAACGCACATTTTGGTGGAGGTCTATGAAGAGGGATATATCCATTTATGTGAGTAGATGCCCCACATGCCAACAAGTAAAAAGTGATCAACAAAAGCTGGCAGGGTTGTTGCAGCCATTAGAAGTACCAGAATGGAAGTGGGACCAAGTCTCCATGGATTTCATAGATGGTCTGCCTCGTACTAGGAAAGGAAATGACAGCATATGGGTGATCGTGGATCGCTTCACAAAGTCCGCTCATTTCATACTTGTCAAATCCACTAGAACTGCTCAAAGTCTGGCGCAAATCTATTTCAAAGAAATCGTCAGGCTACATGGGTAATAAAACTAAATCTTTCCTTCTCTTCATAATCTGAATGGAAATTTTCTTTTGCAAAATAAATATTAATCTTTTCTTTTTCACAGAGTTCCTAGTAGCATCGTTAGCGACCGTGATCCTATCTTTGCTAGTAAATTTTGGGAAGCATTCCAAAATGAGTTGGGAACAAAGTTGAATCTCAGTACCGCGTATCACCCTCAGACTGACGGCCAGACTGAGCGAGTGAATCGCATTCTTGAAGATCTATTACGAGCTTGCATACTCGATTTTGGAGGCTCTTGGGAGGATCACTTGCATTTAGTTGAATTCTCGTACAACAATAGCTATCAAGCAAGTTTGAAAATGTCTCCATTTGAAGTCGTATATGGTAGGCCGTGTAGATCGCCAGCATGTTGGGTTGAAAAAGGAAATCGGCTTGTGTTGGGTCCAGACATGATCCGAGAAGCTTCGGACAAAGTTGACTTTATTAAGAAGCGACTATTGGCTGCCCAAAGTAGACAGAAAAGCTATGCAGATGTAAGAAGGCGAGAGCTAGCTTTTGAAGTGGGTGACTATGTCTATCTGAAAGTCGCTCCAATGCGAGGTGTTTTCCGTTTTGGAAAGACAGGAAAATTAGCATTTAGATTCATCGGCCCTTTCCCTATTCTTGAAAAGCTTAGCACCCTAGCTTATAGAATTCAGATGCCAGACTGGTTGCCTGGAGTGCACGATGTATTCCATGTATCTCAACTTCGAAGGCATGTATATGATCCAGATCTGATTGTGGAAGAAGCAGCACAACAAGATTTGGAGATTACCCCAAGCCTTGCAGTGAGGAGAGAAACACTGAAAATTATTGGCAAGGAGACTTGGAAGCTGAGAAATAAAAGTATCAACCTAGTCAAGGTGCAATGGAGCGGTGATCCTAGAGACTGCACTTGGGAAACCGAGGAGAGTATCAAACAAGCCTATCCCAAATGCAGAGTGGACATTCCCGATTAGTTTTATTTTGAGGTACGCTTAAAATGTTTTCTATTCTTTATGTTGGTTCCTACCCTTCTACTCTTCTCTTTTCCTTTTCGAGGACGAAAAGTTCTTAAGCGGGGGAGACTGTAACAACCCGGAATTTGGGGCCAATTTAAAATTTTCATTTTAGAGATTTTAGGGGTGTTTAAATATTTAAAATAAATTATTTCAAATAAAAAAATGAATGGAAATTTATTTTGAGCAAAGTTAATGCAAATATATTCAAATAAATTGCATAGAGAATTAGAAATAGGAAGGTAGTTTGAAAAGTCAAACTTGAACTTTGACTAACTACACAGGATTCAGAATAAACCGGATTTTGATGAAACGAAAAATATTTAAATCTGTTAATGAATATCTTTCTAACGAATCTGAAAAATCGAAGTTTCATAGCGGGAATCAAAAGTTATGGCCAAATGAATTTTCACAAAGGTCGTTATAGAAAATATATCGCCTTGAAAATTGACATTTTGCATACGACCTCGGAATTCGACGAAACCACTTTTGTTGGATACGGAATGTAAAATTATTGCAAGGTTTCAAATTTCATGATTTTTGAAGCTAGTATGTGAGCGTGGCAAAAGAAACTGTGTTTTGTCAATTTCGGTCAAAATTAATTGACTGAAAAATAGTCATTTTTCAAGCAGTCTCAGAATTCGACGAAATAAATTTTGTTAGGACCGTATCGTCATAAGAAAGCCAAAATTGATTTTTCTGGATTTTTCTGACTTCGTATGTGACCCCGGTAAAATTAAAAAGTACGTTCGAATTTAAAATAAAAGAATTAATTTGAAAATAATAGAAACATGTTTTTAACTTTAGAATTGGACTTCGGCAATAGCGCCATTGCGTTCAGAAGACGTCAAAACCTATTGGTCGACAGTCGTTGAGCGCGAATCGGAGTTCGAACGAGGAAACCCTATTTTACGGAATTAAATAAATAAATAAATAAATTAAAAATACATGGCAATACGCGTATAAATACGGTTCCATACCTCATCTTCTTCCCCGTTTATTTCACAGCCGCCGAAACCCATTACCTTTCAATTCTTTAAACTCTGATTTCTTCCTCGATTCTCCACGAAACCCTTCGCCGTAAATCACGTTTTGAAGAGATTTCTGCACTCTTCGAATACATACCGAACACAACCCTCCTCGTCGCCCAGAATCACCGCCCCGACGCCCCAAACCCCGCCGCCGCCGAGCTCAACCGCCGCCACCAGGTGCAGCCGCACCCCCCAGACGCCAGGCGCACGTGCGTCTCTCGTAGCCGCTCCACCTCCCGCAAACCGCTCCTCAAACCATCAACTACAGCTTCCGATTTTCTGAATTGAAGTTTTGAACAAAAAGGTATGAAATTTATTTCAGAATTTTCCACGCTTCTGGCTGTGGCAACTGCAGTTGTTAAAAGTTAATTTTGTTCAAATTTTGGTGATTAACACATGCGAAACCCAAACTGAAAAATTTCAGATTGTGCGAGACTGTGACGGCAAATAGAGGTTGTTGAAATCAAGTGCGACCATTTTCTGAATTTTTGGATTTTTCTACTCGCTTTAATCAAGGTGAGAATTTATTTTTAAATAAATTTAATTAATTTGAATGTTGTTCTTGCATATGAGAAGTTGAAAATCAAAAATAAATGGATCGATGATGGATGTTAATATAAGTTGCAGATCTGAATTATTGCGATGTTATGATATTAGATCTGAAATTTTAAGTGTTAGATGTGAAATTTCCTCATTCAAAATTAATTAATTAAATAATTACTTTGTTGTTACGCTGTAATCCCATGGTTAATCTTCAAATCTATTTTGTTTAGATACGATTGATGATATTGCTATGTTGCTATGTTAGATAATTGTAAATCTATATGTATTCATCACATGAATGTTAACACACAAAGTCGAACCTTATACTTGGTGTTATGATATGATGTTGAAATTGAACCGTTATGTTAATGCATTGAAATATGAACGTTGAAATAAAGATGACATTTTTATATATTATTTCAATGTAAATATGAACGTTGAAATAAAGATGACATTTTTATATATTATTTTAATGTAAAGATGAACGATGAAATAAAGGTGACATTTTTACATGTTATTTCAATGTAAATATGAACGTTGAAATAAAGATGACATTTTTATATATTATTTTAATGTAAATATGAATGTTGAAATAAAGATGACATTTTTATATATTATTTCAATGTAAATATGAACGTT
This sequence comes from Allium sativum, assembly GCA_030737875.1. Taxonomy (NCBI): domain Eukaryota; kingdom Viridiplantae; phylum Streptophyta; class Magnoliopsida; order Asparagales; family Amaryllidaceae; genus Allium; species Allium sativum. The sequence continues at coordinate 282,659,075 of CM060919.1, read as the reverse complement.
GAAATAAAGATGATATTTTTATGTATTATTTCAATGTAAAGATGAACGATGAAATAAAGGTGACATTTTTATATATTATTTCAATGTAAATATGAACGTTGAAATAAAGATGACATTTTTATATATTATTTCAATGTAAATATGAACGTTGAAATAAAGATGACATTTTTATATATTATTTTAATGTAAAGATGAACGATGAAATAAAGGTGACATTTTTACATGTTATTTCAATGTAAATATGAACGTTGAAATAAAGATGACATTTTTATATATTATTTTAATGTAAAGATGAACGATGAAATAAAGATGACATTTTTATATGTTATTTTAATGTAAAGATGAACGTTAAAATATAAATGGCATTTTTAGATGTGATTATAATAAAGAATTTCATCGTATGTCAAAATTTACATTTTTATATGTAAACTATAAAGTGAATCAATGTTGTATGTTAAAAATTACATTTTTCTTTGTAATTAAAATGGAAATTTCATTGTATGTCAAAATTTACATTTTTATATGTAAATTATAAAGTGAATCAATGTTGTATGTTAAAAATTACATTTTTCTTTGTAATTAATATGTAAATTAGATGTAGCGTTTGCATTGTAATTAAAAATCATATTTTTACAATGTGAATTAGGTATAGTGTTTGCATTGTAATTAAAAATCATATTTTTACAATGTGAATTAGATGTAGTGTTTGCATTGTAATTAAAAATCATATTTTTACAATGTGAATTAGATGTAGTGTTTGCATTGTAATTAAGAATCATATTTTTACAATATGAATTAGATGTAGTCTTTGCATTGTAATTAAAAATCATATTTTTACAATGTGAATTAGATGTAGTGTTTGCATTGTAATTAAAAATCATATTTTTACAATGTGAATTAGATGTAGTGTTTGCGTTGTAATTATAAATCATATTTTTACAATGTGAATTAAATGTAGTGTTTGCATTGTAATTAAAAATCATATTTTTACAATGTGAATTAAATGTAGTGTTTGCATCATAATTAAAAATTATATTTTTATATGTAATTTAAAGATTTTGAGTGTATCAAAATTTACATTTTCAATGTAAGAAAAAGAAATTTAGGATGCGGTGATATTATTTTCATTTTTCAAATGAATTAAAAATGTGGTGAATGTTGGTAGTTGTGTAGGGCGTTGTTTTAATAAAACGACGTTATTATGATCCAATGATTATATATATATATATATAATTAAAATTAAACGAATAGGGCGTGGTAGTTCGCGTTTTGAAATCGTACTTTTAAACGACTATACAAGAAGATCCGACCGTCGGATTTTCTTGAAACTGAAACCGTTAGGACCGTCTTGGAAAAATCTTTCCAATGTTATATATTACGTTAAGATCCAACGGTTAGATTCCGAGAAATGTGAAAATCAAAATTGTTTGAATGCAGCGCCATAGTCGCTCATAGACTTAAGGCGTCGTTATATTATAATTTAGTTATTTTAAATAAGGAATATAGGAATGAATCGTTAATAAAATTAATTATTAATGTATAGGAAGGATTTTAAATATATATATATATACGAGAATTATTTGGAAAGTCCGAGTTCTCTCATTCTAGATAATCAAACGACGTAAATTGAAGTATAAAGATAGTGAATGAAGACCGTAAATCTTCCCTCGGGTGGACAACGATCGAGGCCTTGATTTGACTTGCTCCCAATTCAAAGGTCATGGTCATTGCCCAAACGTACGTGTTGATTTCACGGGTTTGGCTTTCGCTCAGATCCAGAGCATAAGCTACTAGATGGATTGTGTGTCTGACGTCATACTCTATCAAATATCACGTTATTGATCTTTTGTCGAAGGTATGGATGTTTGGTGGCGGGGAATTTATTCTCTTGCTTAACACCCGTTCATATATTTCGGCAAAGGGTTGGTAGTACGGTATGGAGTGATGGTGTGGCATGCTAAGATGCATATGATCAAGGTTTTGTTGAAAAGCAGGCCTTGTGGGACGATCGAAGCATAGCCTGTTTAGGCATAGCTTTGTGTACAACGTGACTTCGCGAACCTCACACACCGGCGGAGTCTAAAACGGGAGAAGGGAACGCAGGGAGAGCAGCACGTTTCTTTCTATCTAGAAGTGCTGATTGGGTTTTAACACGGCCAAACATTTTACTTATGTGGATGATGGAATGAGGCGCCTTGGATGATAGGTCCTATAGGACTGGGAAACGTGTGTTCAGGAATAACTAATCCGCAACTCGTATGGCGGACCGGCCCTGCAGCTTTCCAAGGGTTCACTGCGGGGGATCCTGAGACATTAGCTAGAGTGTCTCGAATCGGTAGGAGCTCCTCCCTAGCCTTGAATCATGATGGAAACCAAAATCCAAATATGACCCTACGAATTTGATTGTATTACTAGTATGGAGGCATAGTAGTATGGGATACTATTCTTCCTAGGATTTCTACATTTACTTTGAAATGTTTTAATATATACTAATAGTAATATTACACTCGTATTTGCCGTATTTAGCATGTTTAATCCCTATATGGTAAAACCTTATCCTCTGGTTTGTGTTGCATTGTGTGATGGGACCTGGGTCTTATGGTGATTCCATTTTTCTAAAAAGCATAACGTTGTTGTACGATTTACTTATCATTTATTCTGACACTTTTATGCACGGCAATCCATTAGAGTAAACCCGTTCCGCATTAGCGGCGTGGTCTTTGGATTTGCCCTATTAATAGTGATTAATTAGGTAAGAATTCTCACACCAGTCCCACGACTGACCCGTTGTTTGTTTCCACCTTTTTGCAAACTCGGGTGCCCTCCTTTCTACACGGGCAGCCAAGTAAACAGGTTATTTTTCACTTGGAGTCTTTCCTTTGGAGCTGCTTATTATTTCTCTGGGATTTGCTTGTGGAGAGGTGATGACTAGGAGTTGGAAGACATTTACCATTCGCTACTTTTGCATTTTTCTCTTTCTTTTTATTTCAGATATTAAACTTGGTTTTTCCCACGTTGTTTAAGTCTGAGTTGGAACTTATTTCCTTTCTGCAAACTTGATGTAATAATGTAGAATTCTGTGACTGTGGGTTTTCTGTGGATTGATGACATTATATTTCCGCTGCTATGATGTTGTTACTCTATGAATTTCCTATGCTCTTTTGTATCTGTGATATGTATTACTGTATTTATGTTGTATCCCAAATGATTATTCCTTACTTTCATTCCGTGGAAGTTTGGGGTTATCACAGGGTTCATCCAACAAGGTCTACCAGCAGGGAGTTCTATAGCGAAAGGTCACCTAAGTCAGAAATTAAGAAAGAGGAGACAAGAGCTTATCTTATTGAAACCCGGAAGGGCTATCGGTATTAATCTACTTAATACCGATATATCATAAGGTGAAGGTATCAATGTTATTAAGCCAAAAGTACATAGAGATTCTCCGGAACCAGCTTCTGAAACATCCGCTGCATAAATGCCAAAAAGTTACATTGATAGACAACAGACACATCACCAGTAGCTACCCTCCAGAAGACCAGACTACCCCAAAAGCTTCATTGGAAGGCCAATCGGAACCCTAGCGGAGATACAGGCTATCCATACTAATCTACTTAGTACAGACACCGACAGTAGTTTCGAACCGACAACTATTTTTATACATCATGAGGGCAAGCTCCTATAAGTATTCATGAGAAAGCCAGAAGCCTACATCAGAAAGCTTACGACCGAAAGCCTATACCCAGGAGCTACAATCGGGAGTTCAAATGCCTTCCGAAAGATATTGCATCCACAAGCTCATCACAAAGAAACCCCAATTGACTGGGATCCTCAATCCGGAGGCTATAATCAACACCACAAAAGCGGCCAGAAGACAAGCATCCAAGACCAAAGAGAAAAGCGACCGACAGAGACTCTTGCAGGCCCAATAGCCCAACAGCAGAAGGGGCCCTGAATCCTCTATAAATAAGACCCCAAGGTCTCATTTGGGGGACGGGATTCCTCATTCTTATTCTTGTACTCTGTCTCTCTAGAGTAACCCCTAATTCTTAGATCGAAATAGGGGTTTCTTCCATTATGTTCATGTATTCTAAATCAAAGATCAATAAAGAGTGAATCAATACTTGTGATATTTTATTATGAGTTTGGCATACTATTTCTTAGTCATCATTGCTACAGCTTACTGTTTGTTTCTTACATGGGCATGTACACTTACCCAAACCTTTCCGCGAATCGGGTGAAACACCCCCTCCTATAAGCTTAGACCCTTCCTATAGGCTTAGACCCTTCCAACGGGCTTAATCTCTTCCTATAAGCTTAAACCCTTCAGCGAGCAGGGTGCATAACGCCTTTCCTACCATCTTTTAAGTCCTTTATCAAAGGTTGTATTTAAGGGTCCATCTCCCAATGGTAACTGTTGGTTCTGGAATTGCTTAAGCGTGATACTTACCTCATTGAGGGAAGAGTAACTATTCTTTCGGATTCTAGACCTTGATACCTAGGAAACGGTGAACTAACTCAAACCTGCGAAGGCCAAACAACATATTTTTCCTTAGGTCCACTTCCATAGACCTATCTACGGTATTGATGAAAAATATCGTTAACACCTATCTTGTTTCCTCTATGATTTAGCTTTATTGTACTCTGACTATGCTCATGTGCATTGTTTGTAGATACCAGATTTATACTCTCTGTGCTTGGATGGACATGAGTTTCAATTTTGGCCGAAATTTAGGCTCAAACAAGTATCGGGTGTTACATTTGGTATCAGATCCTAAGTTTAGACATTTGAGGTATTAATCAATTGAATTAGTGAAAGAATGTATTCAAATTTATTTTCTATTTTCTCTAGTCTTTAGCACTTGAGACTAAATAATTTTGACGATGAGATAGTCGTGAACCAATTTATTAAAGATGTGTTTAGAATGATTAGGACTTAAAAGTATTTTAAGCTCGAGTTTCTAGCCAACCCTAGCTTACCCAAGGTGCATTTGGCTATTTATCTTGAAGTGCATGAGAACAACTATGGTGAATCCCATTGATTGAGCTTTATGACTGGACGAAAAGCTAGCTATAACTGAGATAGTCGTTATTTCTGGTTTCGTTTGGAAGTTCCAATCAATGGCCTTTTCAGAATAAATGAGATATTCGTGTTAATATAATGTATTAATCTAGTAAAAAAATTATGAAGTATATCCATTCGATACTTCGTTTTGAAAATCCAAATATTCTTTTGTTAGAACTATTCCTTTGAGTTCTTGTTCTTATATTCGGGAACTTTTTTGTTTTTAAAACTGTTTTGGAAAAGAATAGGTTTTCGAAAGTTTTAAACTATTTTTCAAGAAAATTATGAAAATTAAGATTTGTGTAAGTCGATGAATTTTAAATTATAAATTTATCCATTTTTCGAATTGTTTTGGCTTTGTGTAATTTGTAGTAAATGACCCTTTTTCGTAAAAATAAGGAATTTGAAAATTTTAAGAAATATGCCTAAATTCAAAATCATTACCCATTCCTTATGATTTTAAATATTACTCTTTTTGGATGATTTGGATAATTTATGAAAATTGTCACAAAAAACCTTGATGAGATTTGAAATCTTGGCAATTCAGAACATGGAAGGATTATTCCAGTCAGTATCATGGGTTGGAATGTAAGTTAACTAAAATAATAAAATAGACTTATAGTATGAGACCCTCAATTTACAAAAAAAATTGAAGTTCGAAATATTTTCAAAACCTTTATCTCGATTTGACTAAGGAAAATCTCTGTTCAGATTCGGGTATTTTATTTCTTAAAATCGCTGGATTTGTTTGTCATCTAGAATGGGAATGGATCCATTTTAATTTTTATTATAGATTTCTAGCTAAAGTATCTTGGGTATTCTTAAGATGTTATGTGGCTGCAGCCATTTGTTGTGACTACTTTGAATCTTTGAAGACGGTTCGGAGTTTGGCCGCGGCAAAGGATACCGGTTAGACGATGACAAATATTTTTTGGATCGTGCTAAACCTTAAGGGATGACACGAGATGAATAATATTTTAATCTGACTTTAATAGGGCCAAGGTTCAACCTTTGTTCGAAGCTCGTTCAGTAGTTAACTGTCCAGTGTTATACTTAGAATAATCAATTGGTTGATGAGTTTTGGTACGACTTGAACCTGGGACTCAACCGTGAAAGTTGCATCCAAATTCCCCTCCATAAACTTCTTTCTTCTAATCCTTCCGCATCTAGCCGAACCATACCTTTATTCTTCTTTTTCTCTTTGTAGTTTCCTTGTCTCATCTTTTTTCGTGCTAATTTGCAAATCAGTTCTTCTTGCACATCAGTTCTTGCCCCTCTATTGCTCCAAGATCTCAACCCAATTTCTTCCTTATGATCATTTGTTTGCCTGTAACACCTATTTGTGCTATCTGATCTTCCTCATGTCATTTAGATCTCATCACTAGAGAGACAATTTGGTTGGGTCAAAACGAGCATATGTTTCCACCGCTTTAGGGCTAAAAGAATTAATTGTAACGTAGGATTTTCACTTATCCTTTGCTTCGAGATTTTTGATTGGGATTACTACACATGTAGCATCCACCTTTTCCATGTCTTATTGGAATAGATTTAGTTAAAGGAAATTGTTACATCAGAGGTGAAGATATATTTATCCTTGGATGGCCTATCTGAGTCTCGATGAGATTCAAGAGGCATCCGTGTTGTACGCAGACTTGAATGATCTTTGATTTGACCAGCTTCGAAGATTTTGCGGCATATCTCTTTTCCATAAATGTCATTTTTGAATTGGGTAATCTATGTCCAAACTGCCTATGCAGGTTTGTAACTTATTTAACACATTCAATGGGGAGTTATGACTAGATTTGTCTTATGATGTGGAAATTAGTCTATGCTTCAATCGATGGCTTGACCATTATTTAGTACTACATCACCTTTGATTCATCTTTTTGTTCTTATGTGCTATTTTGCAGTGTTAATTTCTGTATTTTCCCCTGTCTACTTTTCTACTTTGGCGAGTTAGGTCATTCTTAATAAAAAGCAATTTTTTGGTAGGTTTCTTTTATCATTGCTAATTCTCTCTTAGAAGAGATGGTGAAATGGAAACCTCCGATAACACTAGCAATGTCTGCAACATGGGATCGAGCATTTTTCTACCATGACTTGACCAGTCAAAGGTCATTGAAATGGTTCAAGCTCCAATGGGGCAAGATGTCTTGTCATTTGTAGACAATGTTTCAGAGTTTCGGTGTTGTTGTCTTTGTTCTTTTCTCGTTTCAAAATTTGTTTCTTGGCTTTGTGGTGGTTCACGTTTGTAACATTTAGTGTCTATTGTCTTTGAAAATCACATGATGATGTTATGAGATTCCTATCTTTTGGAAAGATTGTGGTGTTGTCTTTGTCATTTTTCTATCTAATTAACACTTAGTTTAGAGTTGGAAAGAATAGAGTTTTGTGGTAGATAAATTTTAGTGGAGGACAAGTTTTACATTATTTCATCATGGGTATTACAATTGTTTGTCGCCTGTTCCTTTTTAACAAAAAATTATTTTCAGTTTTTTTGTAGTTTTAGTTTTCACATTTTCTGTGTCACTAACTTCCTTCTATGCTGAAATGTGATCTGAGTTGTTTAAGTTCCGCAAAATAATTTTTGAAAGTTTTTGTAAATGTTATATGAAAAGAAAATCCTATGTTTGGTTTTTTGTCTGATTTACTTTCTTTCCACATTATTATAAATCTGATTTATACAAAAATGTAGATTCGGGTTTTATAGTCACACGTTACCAAATCTTAGTTTTTGTACGAATCTTACATGAAAAGTAAAGTAGTACCAAAAAAACAAAAGATACCAAAATTTACATGAATTTCAAGAAATAAAAATTTATTTTTGTGGAAAATATGATTTTATTTTTACATGGAAAGCGTATGGATGATTTTGTTTGTTGGTTTTGCGGTTTTAATGGAGTATTAGGGATGACAATGCGTTAAAAGCATTAACGGTAACAAGGGAAAAGTTTTTTTAGCTTCGAAAGTGTTATTCCCGTACCTTGTTGACAGCACGCATGAGTTATTATTTAACTCATTTTACGTTTTAGACCTTGTCTTAAGCCTCCATCGCAGTCTATAGGTTGAAATTTCAGGGTTTTTTGGGATAAAAATTCCATCGAAGGTTTATAAGTGGTAAAAATGTTAAATTCTTTGTTTTGACTTCCTTTTTTGGGCATAAGAGAAATTAATAGAAAGCGATTTGAGATGCGTTGACGCATTGGATGTTAGGATTTGGATGTAAAATTGGTTGCTTCACACTTCTATTTGTGGCCATGTAAGGGTATTGGATAAAAAATGTTTTCAGAAAGCTGAATTCATGTAGAACTGCTAGTATATTTTAGGATGTTTGCATCATGTTTTCAAAAATATTTTCCAACTGAAATACATGCATATAGAAGGATCCGATTTAGAGTCATTATGCATGCATATTTTATGGTTGCGACTAGTTATGTACACTATGCACATGCACACATTTGGTTGAAAAATCAGACGTACACAAATTTGTTATGTAGTACAAGATAAATAGGTGCCAGCATTGTGACATGTCATTGATAAAATTTTGATCCGAAATTTCTTTTAAGTGTGGAGGAATGTAACACCTTGGAGTTCGACGATAGTTATGTTATTTATTTATTTATATTCCCATAATGAAACTGGAGTAAATAGTAGAATTTGACATTGAAACTTGAATCTGACGGAATTCTGGGTCAACTTTAATGTTTAGAACTTCGCGAACAGAGTCCGCATGAAATAGCTACGGACGAAAAATGAAAACAAAATAATAATAATTAAATATAATATATTTAATTAGGCAACTAATGTTGCCATTTTTTATCCCGCCTCAAATAGGAGGTACGTCGACCTTGGGGTCGACTGGGCCATCGACTGCCCTGGCGACGTGCAGGTCGTTACTTCTATGGCAATTAGGTTATATTTATTATAGTTTATACATGAAGGGACAAACGTATTTTTATAAAAATAAATGTAATGGTTCAGGGTCGTTTTTATGCCATTAAATAAAAGTCTAAACCTCAAATCTTTTGCTCACATTTTTTGGATGCAGTAGCGAAGCTCTGCCTTTTCAAATTGTCCAATCTCTTCTAATATTATAAAATATAAACATAAACAAATCAGATTGACAAGTATTGTAGATATTGAATCTAGTTTTGTGTAAAAAGGTTAAATCTGTGAATCAGTCATATTTATTATTAGTTTTCCTTTTCTTTCTCCAATTCTTCTTTTAGATCTACAACTTTTTATGTGTATTTATGTATCCCCTTTTTATACACATACTAGATCTGTAAGATTTGAAATTATGGGCCTAAAAACTGTGTTTAGATTTGGATTTGGAATAATTTTTAGGTGAGTGGGAAATATAGCCATTGTTAAGAATATCATATATATTTTGTTTGTGTCAAATCTGAATTTGTATGTCTAAAATATCATATTTATCTTGTTTGTGTCAAATTTAAAATTGTATATGTAAAAATCAAATGTAGATTTGTTAGCCTTTTAATTCTACTGTTCTTACTTTGCCTACAATTCTTTTGGATAGTTTTCTGTTACTGTAAACACTCTAAATATGGAATTTGGTCCCTAAATATTGTTAGATTTGTGATGTTATTATTCCAGATTTATAGGATTTGGGTGTCAATATCTTTGTTGCTATAGAATTATAAACCTTTTTGTGTTTGGTATTGTTTGTGGTTTTTATTTGATTATTTTAAATTATCCATTTTTCTCTTTTTAATAAAATGACATTAATTTAAATCTATAAGAAACATAAATAAAACAGATAGGAAGAGATGTATAAGTTCACATATTTGTATGTAATTTGCAACATTTATTTCAAATAAAATATTACCTATTTCTTGTGATTTGGAATATGCCAATATTCCCACTTTTGAATAATTTGGGCAAATTTTAAAATAATTACAGTAAATTACTTTCTATGGGATTTTGAATATCAACAAGATTAAACATAAAAAAGGGTTTTTCTAGTTGTTAGTTTGGGCTAGACTATGGATAATAATAATAATAAACATAATTAGTAACCATGTAAATATCGTGCTAAAACATTATATATATATATATGTTATAACCTTATCTGCCTGAAAACTACGTAAACAACGCCATTATTAAATAAATTATGTTATATGTTTGAATTTGAATGGTTTCCATTTTTGATGGGAATATAAATGGTAAGATTTCACATACTAAATGCAAATGAGTATTTATAACCATTATGTTGATAACAATAAATACGGAGTTGATTGCTATAACTAAATGGTTATAAATAAGGGAATAAATATAGTAACCATGAATGTTGTGGGGGAAAGGAATGAATAGGTAATAAATGTCAAATGGTTACAATTTAAAATTAACAGGAATAGATATTGTACTCCAATTCGGGAAATCATTATAATAAACTTACATATACATACTTACATAAGAACTAGTATAAATTTAATAACCATAGGACACTGTGATGATAAATTATTGTGTATCCCTAAAGGTTTACTTCACATGTGAAGTATTAAGTGAGCTCACCCCTTCCTAAAAGAAGAAGCCAGAAAGGAAATAATTCTTAGTGTACCCTACTTCGTGATTAGAGGTATTAATTAGTAGGATCCACCCATTAGGTATTAAGTGATCGAACTCCCCTTTCCCTTAAGGGTAGAATCATAGGGCCCAACCTTAAAAGGTATTAAGTGATCGAATAGCCCACCTCCCCATAAATAAGAAGTATTAAATGGCTAATTGGGTACGAGATCGGTAATTCCCACGATAGTCTGTTTCCTCTAGGTAGTAAATGACCGGGTTAAAGTCTGTCTTGGGATAAGGTATTAAATGTCCATTGGACTACATATTTTGCAGGAAGTACTAAGTGACCTGGGGATTAGCCAATAAGATTAACTATATAGTAAAAAAGGCATTCGCCAGAGGAAAAGTCATAAATGATGATTAATCGTCTACCTAGCCCAAAGGTAATAAGTGACTGTTTAATATCTTTGGCCTTATGCGAGGTTTGCAAATATGCATGAATGACAGAAGCTTTAAATTAGTAGAACTTGGTAGCTGGTGTCCCCTAATTTAAATTAGAGGGTAGCAAACTACTAGTAAGGTATTAAGTGATCAACGGATCTGCCTTTATGGTATATTATTAGTGAGGCCATAAGTGGCTATATAGATATGGACCATTTCCTTTATTATTAAGGTATTGGGTAGTTAGAAATCCCATCTCTTAGTTCTAGTGTTTGTTCGAAGAGCAGTTTAAAGGCTTCATTCTTATGCATAAAAGTTCTATCACAAAATTGCGATAATGTTTTCTTTAGGAAGTCTACCTTGGGTATGGTAGCTAATTGTCATGCGTAATCTTTACAAGGTTAGGTTAGAAGTACTTGCCTTGTTAGAAATATATTTTGGATAAAACCAAATAGGTTGCATTTGTGTATTGTAGACAGTGTTATACATTTTATATGCACCATGACTTATTATTATGACCCCCTCCTTATAAAAACTCTTTAGTTTATCTTGGGAAAGATGGGTCATTGTAAGTATTCAGTTTGGATTTCTATTATTGTTCTATCATGCTCGTTATTGATGTGGCGATTTGCTTTTAAGGTAGTTTCCTTAGTCGATACTTGTTATCCTATCTTATTTCTGTTGTGAGTAGTTTTACTGTACTTTGATTATGCTCATGCTCATTATTTATAGGTACCATATTTATACTCTCCGTGCTTGGATGAGTTTCATTTTTGTCGAAATTTGGTTTCGGAAAAGTATAGGGTGTTACATTGGGAGCAACGCTACTACAACGAATGGTATTTCTGTTGTAGAAAAGATAACGTTAAGTCATATTGAGGTGACTGTCAGAGAGAGAGAGAGAGACATAAAGATGGGAGATACAGGATGATTTCCTATGACATATGATGACCATGGGGGATAGTTTCCATATTGTGATGACTTCGGATGGGAGTCTTATGGACAGTCTAGTGATAAATTTTATTGTGGAGAACATGTGCAATGGGATTATCGATGCACAGTTTTTACGATTACTCGTGAAGAGGAGGTAGTGGGTTTGATGTCCATTTGGACCAGTTCGTTCCTCCTAGTTTCAGACAATGGGAGAATTACGGCATTCACCTAGACCAAAGGGATGTCCTTACCTTGGGGTGTACATATCGGTACAACCTAGGTCCTAATCGACTGAGTGGCATGGATTCGAGTGTCATGGAAACTGAGCATTATCCTATATCCAATGCAACGAGTGAGTGAATATGAGGATGGTTGATGGATATTATGGTTGTTTACTTATTTACCACCATTTGGTGCCTAGACATCTATCACAACATCTCTAATTTAGGTTAATCATTGTGTAGCATATATCGACTGTTAAGTGCTTACTTTGTGGATGTAGGAGCAGGACAGGTATGATTCTTCAAACCATCTGTGTCATATATACTACTATAATTTTTATAGTACTTTGAGATTTGTTTATCGCTCACACCAGACTATTGATTGACCCAAAGTTTTATTTCCCTCTTATTACCTTGGGTGCTCATCGAAGATGCTCATGACCACGCTAGGTGACATGCACAGGTATTATTTGGAGTTGCATAGGTGGATTCACAAAAGGCGACGTTTTACATATTTATACTTGTCCTTATTGTTTTTTCCATTGTGTGACACTATGCAACATTGACAGTGTTATGTATCTTTATGAGAGAGTGTGTATTAGTTAGGTTTATTTATATCATGTATAAACTCTACTGTTGGTTTGTATAAATATATCTGTGTGTATACTCTAATTATATGGTATGTATAGTTATTACTGCCTCTCCTGTTGTATATCTGCGATCGTTACTATTATATGTTATCAGATGTGCTGTGAGTTGTATGACGGATTTTGTTGTTGTGTTTATGTTTTGTTTCTTCCTTTCTCTTCTCTTCTATTTCCTTTCTCCTTCCTCTTCTTTTTGCTAGTTATTTCTCCTAATGGTCACTTTACATCGAACGAGTGTTTGTACAAGACAAAATTTTGATTATGAGCACTGGTGTTGTATAGCGAGTCATCACATTATACCTATTACCTAAACGACTCATCATCATCCTCGATGAGTACCCGAGGCAACAAGAGAAAATATAAAACCTTGCGTCAGACAACAGTCTAGTGTGAGCGATAAATAAGTATCAAAATACTGTAAAATTCATGATAGTATACGACATAGCGGGTATGAAGAATTATACTTGACCTATCCCTACATCCACAAATTCAGCACATATAAAGTATATATTTCTCTATGATAATCATCATGGGGTATTCTACATTAGATTATTAGGGGCTCCTAGATATTCGAGTCCATGATATCCACATCGTGTGAGGCCTCTAAGGTGATAAATGATTAAGCAAACCCAGCATTCATCATCCATCCTTACATTCACTTATTAAGTGCATAGATAAACATAATATTCGTATGATCCTATTGTCAAACCTTGGATGGCTATAGTACCGGCTCCTCGTACTCAACTCCAAGTAACTCAGACGGCCAGAAATAAATCATCCATAATAGTCCAGATCTAAGAGTCGTCGTCGCTCCAAGGGTCATTGTCACCCATGTGAATATTTAGGGCCATTGTCACCCATGTGAATATATAGGGCATCATGATCTAGTAGACATCACAAAAGGACTCCCCGCTCTACCAGTACATATTGGAACCTACAAAAATTATGAATCTCATAGCACATGTTTCCCCATAACAAAGTCCAACTTGGATTACCAATCCAGCCTTCCCTCGAAGCAACTATAGTCCTATGTTCTTTGGCATATCGTCAGTTACAGAATGTTACCAACCCCAGTACATTCCTTTCACGATCCCAACATCTTAACTCAAAGTCCCTCACTCTGCATCTTGGGAAAAACCAATCCATCGTATAAGAATCCGCTTTCCATCATGGAATGACCGGTGAACCGCTACATCTAAGCACCACTTCTTTTCCCCATGCCAAATCCAATGGTTGAAAATTCATTACTTCAAAATCAATGTCTAATGATTCATCACATCTTGCTCCTCGAAATCATACCATCATAAATGTCAAATTGGCTTAAATGACTAACATCAATAGTATTCGATATCGACCACTTCATAGAAATCAATAACGACTAGTATGATCATGTCATTAACCTAAAGTGGTTAAATACACATCAAATGAAAACATCCAACATTCATCTGAAATCCAAGCTCGTTACCTAGTCAATCCTCCATCTTTAGATCCATTTCCAAGCTTCATTGTTGCTCCGTTTTCTAGTCAATCTCAACGCTATAGTGCTCGTCCATCTTCAAATCAACATATATGCTCTGATGTTCCTTCGTGAATCTATCTCCTCCATTCAAGTAGGTTATCCTAGTGTGTTCCTCACTCTTATGCGTTTGATCAATAAACATCAAATTTTGGAGAATTATTTTTTTTAAATAATAGATCTCAAGCAAATGACCTTTTTAACAAAACTAAACAAACAATCACCCATGCATCCAATAATCATACAAATACCTAAACAACACCCACAATAGAATTCATAAAATAAATGGAACCTGTCTAAAATGATTGGCGTGAGTTTGGTGTCATAATAATCCAAATCTAGTGATATTGTCAAAAATAGCATGCAATAGCATAAATGGATAAAATGCGGTGTTTCAAGTTAAAACTAATTAAATTACTTTCGAATTCTTTTATTTATTAATAAATAGTTCAACTATCCTAGAAATCGTATAATAAGATAAGAAATAAGTTAAAAACATCGATTTTAAATAATACAAGCAATTTTAATTTAAGGGGAGACAATACGACTCACTTTGGTCAAACTAGTTCAAACCAACATCAAAGTGTAGATATATCCACTGCCAGGCACACAAAAGAAATCATGTCCAAAATGGACCTAGCTACTAAAATTATTCCATGTTACCTCCTAATGTCACACGCATGCATCCTCCCTTATGCACGTTCATTTTCACATGTTTCTTCCTCGTCCAGATCAAATCCGGACTCACCACTTTCAACATCGCTTATAACCCGCCATTGCTCTAAACCAGGACACCGCACTACCTCTGCCTCGACTGCCTTCCTTCCACACCTCCATGCCCTGAAGGTTGACTTCCACCCATCGCCTCTAGTTACTACGAAACGGGAAAAATTACAAGTTTTAAACCTCAGTTTCTCTCTTCCCCAACTCTCGGTCGACATCACACCTTCGTCATTCTCTTTATCTCCCTGTTCTCCACAATTTTCCATTAGGTGGACGATGGAGAGTGTGTAATCCAAAATAAAAACAACTATCTATGATATTCCTCCATTTCTAGCCACGTCAATGATCCGACAAATGAATATCACGAATGAGCTCATATTGATGAACAACTTTCATATTGAAAATTTTGGTTAAAAGTGTATGAATTGAGAGAAGAAAAGTGGACCATTAAATGGAAATTCCCAATGATACTTAAGATTAGGTTTTAAGAGTGAAATAATATTGTTCTCAAAATATGTGTCCATATTGATAGTGCAGAACCCAAAATGATCTAAATTAACACGAACTCCTATTCACACATGTCGATTGACGATTTGAATGTATTATGGCCTTCTGAATGCAACAGAATATATCTAGAGGCCAAAGTCGATTACCTATGGGACCTAATATTTTTTATCATATTTAGTTTTCCCAATTGAAATAAACACGCATTTTAGAATTCATACGATCAAATAATGCATCAGATCGCTAAGAAACTTGCTTGCGTGCATCATCCCACTATAATAGTTCCAAAAACATAGATTTTATCATTATTCGGTACTACAACTCAAAACTATATTTTTTGCATTTATCGAGATCTTTTTTCCTTAAAACGTCTGATCTCGAAGTAATACTTTTTATTTGCATAACGAACCATTCATACTCAACAGAAGTGGTTTCAAGTCCTGGTTCAATCTTGTATGAATGATCATTTTTTTGGAACCATCAATATATTAACACTAATATTTAAATATCTAATTGTAAAAATATGGGTTGTTACAAAAGAGTTAAAAATCTTATCTTACAAACCACTATAATTGGGGTGGTTTTGAAAAATTATTGGGGCATATCTTAATACTTACTAAACGGAATGTCAATCTTCCACATTCATAAGAAATCTATAATTATAAATATATGAAAAATTCTTGTTTTAAAGGACTCCGATGTGTATTTATTCTATACATGCGTTTAATTTTTAGAGTTTTGAGATCATGAACTATTGAAATGAAATGCACTCTTTTAGACTGAATACTTCTTAATACTTTGTCAAGATAAGTTTTAATGTTAAAAATATAGTTATAAACCAACTTCAAATCATTTTGGATAATATTACTTATGTTTTCCAAGAGGATAACAATGGTATATACATCTTTACCATTCATAAAAGAAATGACTCATTTGTGTAAGTATAGTTACCGTAAATCATTTCACATCGAATAAGTATATTATCAAACATCCAAAACATGATGATCTAACCATATAAAAGCACAAAAATCATATCTTATCATCATAGAAATCATTATTTAAAAGTAAAGAGTTATTCCAAAATAATAGCTTTCTGATCCTAACTTTTTAGCACTTTTTTCAAATAAAACAGGCATAATGCTTGGCCTTGAACGTGATACACACATTCTAGAAGAGAGGAGGTAGGAGTGCTCAACATGATGGTGATAAGCCTTGTTGGGCTTGCCAACACAAGAAAGGAGAGGAGTTCTATGTGTTTCAATCTCGTTTAAGTATGTGTATGTGTGTATATATATATATGTGTGTGTGTGTGTGTGCATGCACTTGTGTGTATGCATGTTTTGCTTTCTACAGAACTTCGTTATGATGGAGAAATATTTTGAAAAGGAGAAGAATGTCACTGATATAATAAATCTAGAGAAAAAGGAAGTTTAGGAAAATGAATAGAAATAATGAGAGGAGAGTCCTTGTATGTACAGGCAGAAACTTAAGTAAAAATATCCTAAAACATTTTTTTAACAATTAAAGGAAACTATATATCAAAAGGGAGAAAAATAGCCTTTCTCCATTGGTGTACAAAAACGGATTTGTAGTTAATAGATGACTACAAGATCTATAATACCAAAACAAATAAACAGTAAATTAAAATACATGAACAGGGAAAATAAGCAAAAGCCCTACACAAAAACCTCCGGAAGGAGCATCGAGGTAAGCAATGCCTAAGATTCGAAAAGAAGCCATAGAAGAGCCAAAGGCCACCTAGCACTGCTAGGTACGATCGATCAATGATGACAAAAGCGCCCTACAGCTGGATCCCAGAACGTACACGTCATATGCCAAGCCTGAATAGATATCAGCAAAGCATGCCTTCACCAAGCTAAAGCTCCAGCTCCGTCTGCCAAGCCAACCACAAAAAAACCTGTAAGTCTAGGACCTACACGACCAGAAAACAACATAAGATGAAAAAATGGGGAGGGGAGGTGAATGATGGGAGATCCAACAAACAAAAAGTAAACCAATCCCCGCATGCGGAGACGACAGAATAGAAGTAATATCAAAAGTACGAGCCAAACGCCTCGAACGAGGGCCAAATGTTCCCTTAAAAGGCCTACCACGAAAAGCAAGAAATATGTCATTCCTTACCCTCTTAATAATAGAGTGAGGGTCCATAGGGGACTCGTCAAAAATAGCCTTATTCTGTGAGTACCAAATATGCCAGCAGATAAAACACAGAATTAGACGGAAAAGAATGGAATAGATAGATTTTCCTGAGATGCCTTGCCCACAAGTTTCTTTGTAAATCTGCGAGGGAAGTCGCATTACCGTGGAGACTAACCAAGTTCTCGAAGTAGTTCCATATGGCTCTGGCACAAGAACCAAAGAAAAACGAATGAGAACTAGACTCTAAGTCACCGGCTTGACAGCATTTGCCATAGGACATGAGCGGGATACCAATCCTCTGAAGATTCTCGTCTACCGGTAACCCTTCATGAAGAGTTCTCCACATAAACACAAAAACTTTTGGAGGAAGTCGGAAATCCCAAATGAAAGAGAAAATAAGGAGCCTTGGAGATGGGCTCCTCGTCGCACTCCGTGCCGCCCTGATTGAGAAAGGGATGCCAACCCATCTAAACTCACCACCATGTGAGTCAAAAAAGTGCTTCATGGATTGCATCTGTTTCCATGTCTCACTAGTGTAGTACGGGACACCGTTGAAATTCGTGCCCATAAGTCTTCGGTACTTGGCATGGGAAACTTCGCCCAAAGGGAATCGTTTGCTCCAAACCTTACCCACAACTTGAAAGCAAAGGCAGTACAAATATCCTTAGGATTTCGAAGACGTAGACCTCCTTCACTTTTGGGACAACAAATGATGTCCCAAGAAATGCAATGGTAATGAATAGTGTTGTCCCTTTTACCCCAGAAAAAGGACGATGCCAAAGACCAATAAGAACGGAAGAAGGATGAAGTGGAGCCATAGCAGTAAAGACATGCGGTCCGATAGAGTCAAGAAAGGATTTTATAAGAGTCAGCCTCCCTTCTTGATAGATGAGAATCAAATTATACCTAATAATTTTATCTCGGCCTTTGTCAGTCAGAGGATCAAATAAAGCGTTAAGCTTCGTTCCTCGATACAGGACTATACCGGGGTAAGGCAAGGGGAGAGAGCCAGCCTTGAACCCGGTGAAGCTTTATATCCAAGGATACCTAACTGGAGACAAGTTTTTCGTAGGGACGAAGCAACTTTTAGTAGAGTTAATGAGTTGGCCCGAGCATCTCTCTTACTGCTGAATGAAGCTAAGAAGACGACGGACGGAGCGACAGTTACAGTTAGTAAAAAATGATAATGTCATCCGTGAAAGATAAGGAAGAAATGATAGGACAACCATAGGGAATGCCAAACCTCTGAATCTACCTCGCTATTGTAAGAGAATGTAACCCTCACATCACAGCCTCGGCCCCAGTGACCAATAAAGTTGGACAAAGGGCGTCTCCCTGTCGTTGACCCACTCCCTGACTTCAAAAACCCAAAGACCGATCTATTAATGGGAACGGAAAACCAACAGTTGGAAATGAGCCCCCAAATAAGATCGATAAGGGGTTCCAGGAAACTGAAAGCCCTAAATACCTTAACGACGAAAAACCAAGATATATGGTCGTAAGCTTTAGCCATGTCCAGCTTGACGACCATATTCGAACTCCTAACCTTGCGATCAATCTGGAAAACCAGCTCCTGGGCTAAAAGGACGTTATCCGTGATCAAACGTCCTTTAACGAACCCGGCCTGAAAGGAAGAGATAATATGATCCAGAAAAGGTGCTAGACGAGAGGTTTGCAGCATGGAGATGACCTTTTTGAAGAAGTTACACAAGCTGATCAGGAGAAAATCCGCACATGAGCGAGGATTTTCGCACTTGGGGATAAGGATCAAATTGGTGGAAGTCAGGAAGAGCTCCACCAGAGAAGAAAAATTGGATGGCTAGACCAAAATCCGCCCGAATAATTGGCCAGACACTCCTGAAAAACACTCTGTTGAAACCATCAGACCCACATGCGTTGTCCTTGTTGAGTGCGGATATACAAGCTCGAATTTCATCGGAGGAAGAAGAAGCGGCAAGGTCGACGTTATCAGACGGTAAGACCAACCTAAGGATTAAAGCTAATATGGACGAATAAGAGACGGACACCGATGGAGCACCCAGAAAAGACTAGAAATGAAACAAAATCATCTCTTTAACCTCCTCTGGAGTTGAAGCCAAAGAGAGATCAGGGCATTGAATCGAAAGGACGTTATTTTTGTTACAAATTGAAGAATTGAAGAAGTTGGAGTTCATATCTCCTTCGACGACCCACTTGATCCTTGCCTTCTGGCAAAGGAAGTCGTTTTCAATGCGGAGCTCCAAGGAGAAGGCTAGTTAGGCTAGCGCCCACGCCTCCTTATTAGCAGAAGAGGGATCCCCATCAAAAGAGGCTTCTGCTAAAATAAGAATCACTTCGACCACCCTAACATGGTCGAAAATATTATTGGAAACCTGCACGATACAAGCCTTAAGGCAAGCATCGAGATGCTTCAACTTAAGAGAAAATAAAGGAGAGCCCAGGACAGGAGAGTTCCAAGAATCTTCTATAACCCGATGAAAGGTGTGGTGAGTTCTCATATACTCTAGAACCGAAAGAAGAAGGACCAGACTAAGAAAAGGGAGAGCAACGTAGAATCATCGGAACATGATCCAAGAAAGTACGGTGCATATAGGAAATAGAGAAAGAGAACGGAAAGTTGAACCAACCTTCCGATCTGAATAATCTATCAAGTCTAGAGAGAATATGGTTTGTGACAACCCATGTCTGTTAATGTCACTCTTTATTAGAATGCATTAAGTTCTATGAAGCATAATAGGTAAACAAAAAAAGAATCTCACAAGACAGATATAAAAATAGCAATGGAAATTTAAAACTTCATTATTCAGCAGAAAACATCGTAGTCTCAAAACCAGTTACAACATCAGGCTAAAATACTAAAACCAAATACATAAAGCCAAAACATCTGTCTTGCGCTAAAAACCATTAGAGTACAAAAATGTAAAATCATAATCCCCAATAATAGCCATAATAAAGTAGACAAGTAGTCGAAGTGATACATCAAGATCCACATATAAGCAGAAACACAGAGATAAAGAGAATCCTAATCATGACGGAGCTTTCCTAACCTGAGAAACTGGGGGAGAAGGAAAGAGAGAAAAGGGAAACAAAAAGGGTCAAACATAAAGTCTGGCGAGTCCAATGACTTTTACCATATAAAGAAGTAAAAGTATCAAGACATGCAAATAAACTGGATGAGAGTTAACAGTAATATACAACAAATATAAACAGGATAGACAGGATAAGTAGAATAAACAGAGTAATATGGACCAAGTTATGCTTCTCACTTACTTTTCCCTACAACAATACTAGTATACAAGATTTATGACAGGATTAGGAGTTTCCTAATTACATAACAGAAATAGAATGATCCCAATAGAAACATAATGGTAGCTTTAGGTGTACTCTAGTTGCATAACGGGTTTACCCCCAAACAGAAATAACAGGTACCTCAACAGAACATAACGGGTGTTACCCCAAACAGAAAAAATAGTATCCTAACAGAAACAGACAGGATTAGATGTACCCTAATTACTACCCCAAGAAATCGGCTCCCTATCATGTAAATATCATGTGTCGGCCCCATAGTATGGTGTATTAATTCCTAAAGTGGCAACCTACATAAGAACACAGACCTATTTATTGGCTCTACAATGGCTTATTTTGCCCTACGGATCAGACCCACGCATGCTCATGACTCCGCTGGAATGCACCCATACCCCCTTTCAAACGAACCTCTTACTATCAGTTCAGTATGCGTGCCCTAACACCTACCTAGTGTGGGGTTCCCGTTTAATACCAGAATGGGTTACTGACTGATATGGGCCCCACACAGTAGATGACAAAATTCAAATCCCTAAACTTGTATCCTCAATTAACTAGGATTTTAACAGGTTAAGTCTTATAGCATAACCCCCCACAGATTTAACAGGTTACAGATTAACAGGTTCGTATAATCCTCACTAATTTAACAGGTTCATATAACCTGAATAGATGTAACAGGTTAAGTTTTCAGATTAACAGGTTCATTTAACCCTAATAGAGTAAACAGGTTTATTTAACCCTATAGTTTTAACAGATATACTTAACCCCTACAGATTTAACAGATTTCACAAATTACATGTAGTTTCATTAACATGTTCCACTTAATCTTTGAATTAAGCCTATAGATTTACATGTTCATACACACTAAAATTTTAGTCATATTCCACAGTACAAGATATTCCCCAAATTTCCCTCTTTTATTTTCATTCCCAAATATTCCCCAATTTCATTCATATGTATGTCTCTTACGAGATTGGCCTAGGCTCGAAGGTGGCCTAGACTTATAAAATAAAAAGGGGAAAAGAGAGGGAGAAGAACAGGAATAAGAATATAATAATAACTGAACAATAGAATAGGGGTACAGAAAAATACATGTAATTACAGAAAAACTGTTTAGATACGAATCAGATTATTAACAAGCATATGCTTAGATCCAGGTTTGTTAACAGGTTAGGATTGCTGTTAAAATTTATATCTAAAAGTAACGTAAGCTCATAGAGATTGGATTTAAAAAACAGAGGATAATATACTGATGTTGCAGAAGGGATTCTTGTATAAGTCAGATAAGAATTGTCTTGATTCAATCCATGTTTCGGCAGCATCTCCTTATCTTCACCTTAAATTTTTAGAACAGAGGTTTGGAGAAGAAGTATGAAGAAGTGTAATTGATTTAATAGGAGTGCATGCCTTTATATAGAGTTTACAAGACAATCCTTAACCATCAGATCCCTATTTTTAAATCCAACCCGTTCAGAAAAAGAATGAACTGGGTTAACAAAATAGTCCAGAAATAGGAGAATGAATTTCGCCAGATCGCATGGGGCTCGACCCACCCCTATCTGGGTCGACCCACCTAACCTCAGGTCGATCCATACGTCAGCCCAAGCAAGGCGTGGATTGGCCCACAATGGGTCTGTTTCCCATCCCTTGCCGCCTTCATCTGCCGCTTCTTATATTTAATTTATTTTGAACTAGTTTTATTTTTATTTACATATATCCTACTTATATGTATACAAACTTCCAACCTTTATATCTTCCTCATACGATGTCTGTTTTACGCAAACTCGGAGTCTATCTGAACTAGAATTCCGACACGAACGCAATGGTACAGTCTATTTTACTTAATTCCTACAATTTAATTAAGTATTATTTAGTTTATTTTCATTAATGTTCTTCAAAATTACAGGGTGTTACATTCTTACCTACTTAAAGGATTTCTCCCCCGAAATCTCCAAGGCAAGAAGAATGTTTATTACATCCACCTACACTCATCTACTCATCCATTATCCAGAGGCATCCATTGTCCTTAGGGATTCCTAATTCTTGTATAAACATATGCAAAGATGTGTGTATATGTCCTTACTCTAATCAAGATGTCTACTGATTTTATCGACCTCCTTAATGTAATATATGTTGGTGCCATGAATCCAAAAATGCATGCAATTAGTCCTAGTATATCATGTAAACTCTATATGTATGCACAATCATCTCTCCAAACGCAACATCCATATGATGATACATTCATTTTTCATCCATTAAAGTAAAATGCACACACATTCATATGCAATATGAGAGTGTTTGAGCCGATTTAGTGCCTAGTGTGTGTATATGCATCCATGAGAAACCACTAGCAAGCACTTACATCCATCAAACATAACATGTCTCAAATACATGTTTACATCCATTGGTTTCTACCTAAAGGTCGAAGATTTGATCGATAGGATACACAAGAATGATAAAAGCAAGTACGAATAAAATCTTGGAAAAAGAAGTTAAGAACCTACTCCTGAAAAGAAAAGGGTACGAAGCGCGAATCTTGTCTTCAGTCTCCAAGTTACATCTTCACTGTCTTCTACCCATTGCACTTTTATTAACTTAACTTCTCGATTGTGCAGTTACTTAACCTCTGATCCAAGTATACGAGTAGGAACTCGTTTAACTGTTTCCTCCTTTTCTATCTCTACTTCCTCAAGCATGCTCGGCTCAACCACCTCTGCTGTATTGTGGAGGCATTTCCCCAAATGGGAAATGTGGAAAACATCAAGAACACCTGTCAATCTCTCCGGTAACTTCACCCTATAGGCCATCTGACCTATCCTCTCTACTATGGGAAATGTACCTACGAACCTTGGTGCCAATTTACCTACAGATCCAAAGCAAACCACATTCCTCAGAGGTGATACTTCGATGAAAACCATGTCTCCTACCTCAAATTCAATGCTAGTCCTTCTCTTATCTGCGTAGGATTTCTGCCTGTGTTGAGCTATCTTCATTCGTCTACAGATAAGATCAATCTTTTCTGAAATCTCTCTAACCAGCTCAAGTCCAAGTAGAAGCCTATCCGTAGATTCCCACCAACAACTCGTTGATCTACAAGGTCGTCCATATAGTGCCTCGAAGGGTGTCATGCCTATACTAGTCTGATAGCTGTTGTTGTAGGCGAACTCCACCAATGGAAGATGCTCCTCCCAAGTCCCTCCGAAGTATAGGAAACATAGTCTCAAAAGATCCTCCAGAATCCTCGGGAGTGAGTGCCTATTCTTCTTGGTGAGCTTATTCAACTCCTTGTAATCTGCACATAGACGAAGTGAGCCATCCGCCTTGGTTGCGAAGATGAATGGAGCACCCCATTCTGATATGCGTCGCCTAATAAACCCCTTCTCAAGTAGCTCCCCTATGACACCCCACGTCTGTTAATGTCACTCACTAAGGAAATGCTTTAAGTTTCGTGAAGCATTATAGGTAAACAGACATAGAATAATTACAAAACGGATATAAATAAGATAGCAGCGGAAATTTAAATATTTATTTCAACATAAGTCATAATACCGTAGTCCACAATACCATAAGTCACAAAAACCATTACAATAAAATAACTTCTGTCTTGCATCATCAGAGTACATAAGAATATAAAAACATGATTCCCCAATTGAAAGAGTTAAGCCACAGTAGAGACAATAACTTGAGCCATACTTCAGAAGTAGCTCCTAGCAAGATGATATCTGAGTCCTGACTAAACCTGAGTGTTTCCTCCCTGAGAACTTAGGTGGAAACGAAAGAAAGAAGGAGAAACAAAAAGGGTCAGACGTAAAGTATGGCGAGTCTAGTTACTTTTAGCCAGAAATAAATAAAAGTAACATGATAGGCATATAAAGTGGATACGAGAGATCACTACATAAATGGCGGGTGTGACAAAGTAGATAGGGTAAGGTGTATATACTTCTCTAATGATTACTCAACACTATTACTAGTATAACCAGAATGAGATGATCCCTTCCAGTATAAGGTGGTAGATTTGTGGCATATGTCCAAAATATACCCTAAGCACTACCCTAATAGATCGGCTCCCTACTCCGTAGATACTCTGTGTCGGCCCCACGGTAGGATGTATCACGTCCTACAGTGGCAACCCTTTACTGTTATGCACAGCCCCATATCTACTGTGTCACGGTTGTCTTATCCCCTTCTGCCCGGCTCACGCACGCACATTGCCCGGTCAGTTTGCGCCGCCCACATCGTCCTCCACATTTGTATCTCTTACAATCAGTCAGTAAGCGTGTCCCCTCTCCGCCTAGTACGAAGTACTTTATTTGATACTAACTCCGGGTTACTGACTGAAATGGGTTCTACACAATATGATACAATATCTCCCCTTTGTCATATATCCTCCACTAGGTTTTTCACTGACTATGTATACCACTAGGTGTCTTTAATTACATAGCACTATATCAGTTATGCTTACCCTAAAAGGTGTCTTTAATTACATAAATTTATTATTTTCTCCGGTTATGTATACCACTAGGTGTCTTTAATTACATAACCTTATCGGGTTAAGTTGTGGGCCTATATGTAAATATTACCCACCCCTTCCAGCTTTTCTTAACCCATCCACTATCCAATCAATTTACTTAACCCTAACCTTAGTTCACATTCATACAATCCCTATGGATTTGATTTGATTAAGTAGTCCAATTCATTTCCATGTCCATTTATGGTATATAATGGGCTAGACCTCCCACATTAGGCCTGCAATGTGTGGTTGTTGGATATGTCGGTCGGGTCCGGGCAGTCTTATTCCCAAGTTGGGCCTAACCTCGTGTCTTAGCCCGGTTCGTATTTGCGTACATAGACCTCCCACATTAGGTTCGACATTAGTGGCTGCTGGATATGCCGGTCGGGTCCGGGCAGACTTCCACCACTAATGCAACCTAACCTCGTGTCGTAAGTACAATTACAATTCCTAATTGTAATTACTAGACATTCCATTTTTAATTAATTTACCAGTTACTTAATCCTTTCCTTTTATAGGTGTCAATACCTATTTTATCCAATAATTTGAATTACATGTCCAAAAAATTTCATATTCAAATTATGCCATTTTTAACCCTTTTTCCCTCGTTCCTTAAAAGCGCCCTCACAAAATTGGCAACATGCCTAGGATAGACAATAGCCTAGTCATAAACGATAGTAGGGAAAATAATGGGAATATAACTAAAATGATCATCTTGGCATAAACATAAACTAGCATGATAATAAGTGAACATACATACTGGCATAGACATGAAATTGTCATCATAACAAGGTGGACATAAAACTGATGAACGGTTGGTAAACAATTGATTCTAACATAATTATGATGTCACAATAAGCATAGTACGATCTAAATTAGCAATTTAGATGTCCAATCGGTTTAGATCGAACATGATAACACAAGGTGATAAATTAGATCACATAATTCAGATCTAGAGGTTAAAATAGATCTAACATGATAACACAAGGTGATAAATTAGATCACTTAAAATAGATCTAACAGGATAACACAAGGTGATAAATTAGATCACATAAAATAGATCTAACATGATAACACAAGGTGATAATCTAGATCTGACTAATAGTTTCAATGTCCACATAAATTAGATCTACTAGTTTAGAAATAGACCTACATAAATCCACATTATAGCATGTCATAGAAGTTACAATTAAGACAAAGATTTAGATCCAATCCTAACTAATTCAAGGTGACATATGTTCATAATTTACATAAATGATTAGATCTATCCAATGATACAACTGTCCAAATTAACAGATTTATATTTACCACAATATAGTTACTAACAAGATCCACAATAATAACATAGTAGAATAATCACAATTGAATTGGATCTAGAGAAATACATCTATCATGATAATAGCATAAGATCTAACAATAGCATAGATTCAAGGTTTACAATGTATCCAAATCACAGTCTTTCATAATTCACTTTTATTTATCTAAACCTAAAAGCAACTAGAAACTCACTGCGATTGGATTGCTAAGATGATAGAAAAGAAGTTGGTGCTGAATCTATGCTTGAATCTCAGAATTTGGTTTGCTTTAGTTGATAGAAGAAGATGAGAGACCCTTTTTCAGTTCAGACTCCGACAAAGTTTGGCTGCCATGATTTCTAATGAAGAAATATGTGAAATAGCCATGTATTTATAGCTGTAGAACCCTCTGGAACCGCTGCCACACAAGCCCTATGGTAAATCAGGTCGCAGGTCACCTCCCTCTTGGAAAAGACCCGAACACCCAAAAACTATTCTGGGCGCACTTTACAGGTGGGCCAGTGTAAATTTGCCTTGGCGCCCTTGTCAAGTGTGCCAGTTATACCAGTTTTGATTTTCAAACTTTTATCGTCCGTAACTTCTTCATATGTTATCCATTTTACGCAAACTAGTTGTCTATCCTAACCAAAATTTTGAGACGGACGTAATGACATAGTCAGCTTCCCTTAATTCGTAATATTAAATTATTTATTCTTTAATTTATCCTCTTTAATGTTAACAAAAATTCGGGGTGTTACATCCCCTACTTGCTTGCTAAGCTCCCTTCTTTCCCTAGGAGCCATGTGGCACACAGGCAATGCGACTGGCTTCACATTATCCACCAAATATATTCAGAAATCAATCTCATGCCTCGAAGGTAATCCCCTAGCCTCATCAAAAACATCTGGATACTCATAGACAATGGGTACATATCGCAAAGCATCAACAGAAGCATTAATTGATTCTAGGAAACTAAGCATGACATACCCCTTTGGGTCATAGGAAATCTCGAGAGTCCTCCCATGGCAAGTCAAAGGTCTAACGTAATATCCCGCGTTTTTGGCCGTCAAATATTTAATTTAATTTATTTATTCTAAATATTTTATTTAGAAAATAAATGGATTTTAATATATATTTCATTATTTAAATGGAGTTTGAACGTTAATTTATTTATATATTTATAAACGAGCTCGAAATGGCGCTGCAGTTCGCTATTTGGCGATTTGAACTTCAACTGAATGTACAGAGTTCGTTTTAAATTGGATTTCTGTGAAACAAGAAACGGGTGGAGCTGGTGAAGTATATCTTTTTAGTGGAAGAGAAAAATCAGGATTTCGTCATGTAGATTTTGAGATATGTCCAAATCAAATTTTTGAATAGTCGCTATAGAATCGTTTATCGACCGTATCGTTTTATTCGATATAACTAGAGATCGGGTTTGAATTTAGACAAGGTCCTTTTGGGAAGTAGCGATAAATTAATTTTTAGAATTTTACTGTAATTTTTAATTAATTTAATAAGCAACTTTTTATTTGGAGTATGTGGCACCCTGTATCGACATTTCGGGATTTCACAATATGAGTCCATCTACGGGTATTATTACATTTTTGGGACCAGAGCACATCACTCATTTAAATGGTATTTTTGTTTCTGTCCATAACAGTCCCTACGTGAACATAATATTTCATAGTAGGGTACGCTATGTTTTTAACTTAAAACAAACTAAACTGAATGGTTAACTGGTCAAACGGACTCAGAATTCAACGAAACAAGTTTCATACGAAACCTTAGGAAGAGGTCTAGTGAAACGTCAAGGCCTCATATTTTTAGGATTTTTTCCGGAATTGTTAGGAATTATTGCTCGGTGTTTTTCATCGATATTTTCTAAGGGATTTTCGCAAACGGTGTCGGAATTCGACGAAACCTGTCCCATTGGGTCCGGAATATTTTTTTATGCTAGGATTACCTATTTGTTTGTGAAAAACGGAGGATTTATGTTGGAAATTTAACATATTTCGCATTGCAAAGTTTGGAATAATAAAATATTATTAAAAACATGAACACCTCTTTATGTAAGGCACCAACGCATTGTATTTGTGGCGTAGGATAATCCTTGCACGCCAAGCCTATCCCCTTGCTTTTCTTTTCAGTACCATATGTAATTTTATTTTATTTTCTTGTCTGCTAATTTTTCACCCGTGCCGACCAAGTCTGTTGAAATCCCAACCCGCACACATGCTAGCATATACGGTTGTACATCCCAATTAATATATATAAATATACATGGTAACGTGATGGCCAATCCATTTGGCTTGGTGACCAAACCATTTATCCGTGCTCCCCAAGGTTCCTGACATTATAAATAGTAGGAGCCCTTTAGTTTTCTCCAGCAACAAACAGTAGAGAAAGGGAGATCGGCTTCTAGAAAAAAAAATGCGAAAGGGGAAACAAACGAGGAGATGGGTTCAAGTAGCAGTAGTTGAAAAGGGAGCGGGCGCTGTGTATTTTTGTTGATACGTGAGGAAGCAAAGTAGTAGAAGGTATATGGGGAGGGATGGTTACAGCTACATGCGAAGGTAGCTGGGAAGGGTTGGAGGAGGTTACGTGAGTAGTGGGATGGGAATCAAGGGAGGGACGTGCGGTTATAGGGGGTTCAAGCCAAGAAGCCTGGTACCGAAAAAAAAAAAAAAGAGGGGACTGGGGCGGTTCTGATGAGGTTCAGGCGGACGGTCTTGGGTTGGTAATGGAGCAAAGTGAATAATAGTGTAAAGGTGGAGGCGTGCATACTGGGATAGTTGAAAATGGAGTACTGGATCTGTTAATGCGAAGGGTCATGGGGTAATGTGAAGCCTGGTATCATGCGTACTGAGTACGTATTGAGGATGGAGATGGAAAGAACTTAAAATTACCACGACCTCAAATACTGGAGCTTTCGAAGAGGGTTAAGAATGGACTCAAACAGACGACGTTGGACTGAGTCGACAAACATCTCTTTCTAGAGCTGGAATGGATGATGGGAAGGTCTACTGGAATTTTTGATTTAATTAAACACTAGTTTAATTTAATCAAAACAAATCGTTTCAACGACCAATGGAATTCAAGGTGAGTTAAACTCACTCAGTTACCCTTTTTATATTTTATATAAATTGGGTATTTTTATTTTGTGTGCTCTGCTTGCCAATGATTGACTGTTTGCTAGTCATACATTTATTTGTTGATTTAACTGATGAAATTAAACCGTGTTTAATTTCAGTGAAATTCCAAATCGTTATTTTTAACGATTGGTTCCAATAAAGGTAACTCACCTTGGTTGGTCACGTTTATTTATAAACGTGTTTAATTGTTTGAATTGTTCTGTTATTTCGTTGATGTTAAATGGTTGTTATTTATCATCAGTTAACTGTGATTGATTTAGTTGTTGTTTATTGACGGGATATTCAACATTTGTTTGGTTTAAACCAATGGGCGATATTGGTTAAGTGTTTGGCAGAGTATGGCCTTTAAAAAAATCAAATCGGGTTACAGATATTGATTCACCGTCAGGTGAATCGATAGAGATGCAGTTATAAAATTTATTTTATAACTAGAAATAGAATTTTGGAATATACTATTTTGAATAAAAGTTATATAAAGAGAAATAAATGAATAGTTTACTTGTTTAAGACTTTGATTTATTATTAAGTGATTTTAGAAAGTTAATCAGATTGATAAGTACGGAAATAAGAAATAAGCCGAATGGTTTAGCTTGGGTAATTATTTGATCAAGCGAAACGAGGAGTTCATGAATAGGTTTTTATTTTAAACCTAAGTTTTTAACGAAGTTATAAAAGGAATTTTAAGCGAGAATGAGAGCTTGAATTAAATATTGCTTAATCATTTGAATTAAGTCGAAGGAGATTTCGATAAAAGGGTTTAAGATAAACCAAAACATATAAATGAGTTTCAAAGTGTTAAGATGTTAATTTTACATTAACGTTATTTGAAAACGAGGTCAAGTAAAAAGGAGAATTTTAAATGAGATTTCAAAGTGGGAAATTGAATATAGCTATTCGAGATAGAATTAGCCAAATATAATTATTCGGCTAAGTTGCCATTTCGTACGACTGCTAGCGTAATTCGCAGGGCTGCAGATAGCCTACGGCGGTCGGATGTTTCCCGAGGGAATCAGGCGTAACCATTGTGATCGCTGCGACCTAGGGTCAAGCGAATGGAGTTAAGTCAAATATTAGTTAATCGATTAGAGTTAAATCGGATTAGAGTTATTCAAATATCGTATTTTTGAATATTAAAAGGGTTAGAAGTTTTAATTTAACAAAATGGAAATTAGATTGTCAAAGGCCAATTGATGCTAAATACTGAACCAGTGAACTCATTGGAGTGTCATGTTTGAAACACTGTATATATTTTTGATAGTTAAAACACCGACTATCAAATCTGACCAATACGATTGTTGGTATGGAAAGACCGGGATCGAATTTATATTCGAAAACCATTCCGACCAACAAATACGTGAAGATATCAGAAGATGATCGAGATGGTGCTGTGAAGACCGTTGATTTTCTTAAACGGAAGAACCACTAATATTCTCTGCCTGACAAGCAGAGATAAACTGTGATTCTGTCGTAGTTGGAATCTACGGGTTGCAAGGACTTCTCGCTATTGATCCATGGGGTGATTCCTATATGGATGCGGTAGGAGAGTGCCTTCGGTTCATCCTGTTCCTGGATGACGTATATGGACGGATGTCTGACAGAGTATTTCCAAAAGGATCACGTACGTTGATTTCTTCAAACGTACGATAGTTGTTGGCAGGGAATTGCCATTCTCTAGCTTTCAGCTAGAGTATTTTTGTGGACGTCAATTAGTGATATCTGACGGATTTGACGATGTGGCATTCAAAGTGAGTGATGACCAGATATTCAGAAGTATTCTGACCTCAAGCCTCATCAACCGGGAAATGACAAAAATCGGGCAGGCAGCATGGCTATGTGGGTCGCTCCCATTAGGGTGTATGATCACCTATCTAGAGGAAATCCTATTTGCTTCTTAAATCTATGTTTCGATGCTGTCCCTTTTCGGGAGACGGTTGCTGATCCCAACCGTCGGTGATATACATTCGATACTCTCAAGCGAAATGAGGGGTCGGTCATGTGAGGGCCGGGTTGCAAGAAGTTCTTGTTGAACCCAGTGTATTCGTCTCTAGAGATACATTATCGGAAGGTGGACCCATACCTTGTCAAGTTGGAATCCAATCTCCAATAAGCGCCCGCGGTTTTGATTGTATACTATATATGTGGAGCGTGAGATGCAAGCGTTCTACTAGATTTCTATTTACTTGTATTTAGACATTATTATAATATCAGACAAGATATTGGTTTCAAACTGTTTTGGGTTATCGTAAGGTAAAAACCGTCCGTATTTATGTGTGGATTTGGTCTTACGATTATCCTTTTCTTTTGAAAAGATTTTGAACTTTAAAATCATGATTGGATGGTTCACCCTTATTACTATGCGAGTTTATCTCACTCTGGTTCACCAGACTGACCCGGTGTTTTGTAAATGCTCGGGTTAGGCCGGGTTGTACAGGTTCAGGTTATCGACTACTGTGAAGAGACGAGCTGGAAGAGTCCAGACGTATGATATTACTAGTATTCCGCTGTGTGTTGTATGAGGACAGATTTTCACTGTCCAGATGTTGATGTACTCTGATATTGTAAGTATTTTCAAAGTTCTCAATAAAGATTTACTTCGGTATTATATTTTGTTCCGCTGCGATGTGAGACTCTGTGTGGTGTTTCTTCTTCTTCTTCTATTCTAATATTTCTATCTTATCTATTCTCACCCTCTAACTTCTTTCTATTAATGATCTGGAATGTTCGATGTCTGAATGGTCAACATGGTAGTTAAATGTTGATTTTCAGAGTCGAAAATCCCGGTTCGTTACAGTGGTATCAGAGCTGAAGGTTAAGTAATTACCTTGGCTCTGTGGCGTGACTCAGTAGAGATGGGGTTAGCAATACCCTAGATTGAGTTGAGTGTATATATATGAGTAGACGTATTTGTAGATTTTGTAAAAATTGTTTTATATTGAGGAGATTTATTTGGTTGAGTTATTTATGAGTTCTGGTCGATCAGTTTGATCCACTGTATCGATAGGAGTTTCTAAACACTCAAGTACGATAAACCGACACAATATGTTTTGAAAGAGGGTAAATGAAATAATTTTACCCAAATGGTATTTTAATATAAAGAAATGATTAACATTTGAAATATTATAGTATATTGGATGTGTTAGTTGATTATAATTGAAATGGTTATATAAATAGCCAATTAGAATTCGTATAATATGAAAGCAGATTTATTAAATCTGAAATCTACATCGGAAATTGGAATTAAAAACCCCAAAAGTGGGAAAGGTCTGTAAATGAACTCTAATTGAATATACGAGAATTTTAAAATCCTGGGAGATTTTAAATTGTCTACAAGCATCATGAATAGTATTTTGAAATAGATTTCCAATTGAAAGTGTTTAAAATTGGAATTTTGAAATGATATAGTATTGAACTCACTTCGATAGCTGGAAAATAGATTCCGATGATGATCCGGACATCATCGGTGTTCATTTTCGAGTGGTAAGTGACGAATTACTACCAAAGATTTTGTTTTGAATTGCTTGGAGAAAAACAAGTTGTTTTGAATCCTGAAAAGGGATATTTGATTTTTGAAAGGTTTGAACTATTTAAAAACTCCCAGGGAAATTGTTGAACAAAGACAAAATTAGATAGAAATTTGTGAAAGCAAATATGAATTGAATTGAAACCAGCTCAGTGGAAATTGAATTGAATTGAAAAAGAATGGTATCAAGTAGAATTGGACTGGATAAGAGATAATCTGGGATGTAAATGAATTGTTGAGCAAGAAATTGGAATTAAGATTGGAATTGCAGTTTGATTGGGATTTGGCTTGGATAAGCGAATGAGTGTGTTGAAGATAAAAGTGATTCGAGTTTGACTGGGATGACAGTTGTATATGTTGGATTAGCAGCAGATGGAAAGGATATAATGCTGTGCCCGACAAAAAAGTACACGTTTATTTTTATGGATTTGGAGGTTTATGAGCCTATTTGGCAAGCCGCTTGGCTGTTTTATTTTCTTTTGGATTGGAGAAGGCCTAGAAAGGCAAGTTGGAGTTGTACCGATTGAGCCGTACAGAGGAGGTGTTGGCGAAATTTTTCGGAAATTTAAGGTGTTAGAAAATTTTCAATATTTTTGAAAATATTTATTTACAGTATTGAATAAATTTTTAATTTAAACTAAATCGGATTTGGAAATTAACGGGTTTGTAGCGTTCTTTCTAACCTTAGCAATTTCGAGGACGAAATTATTTTAAGGGGGGAAGAATGTAATATCCCGCGTTTTTTGCCGTCAAATATTTAATTTAATTTATTTATTCTAAATATTTTATTTAGAAAATAAATGGATTTTAATATATATTTCATTATTTAAACGGAGTTTGAACGTTAATTTATTTATATATTTATAAACGAGCTCGAAATGGCGCTGCAGTTCGCTATTTGGCGATTTGAACTTCAACTGAATGTACAGAGTTCGTTTTAAATTGGATTTCTGTGAAACAAGAAACGGGTGGAGCTGGTGAAGTATATCTTTTTAGTGGAAGAGAAAAATCAGGATTTCGTCATGTAGATTTTGAGATATGTCCAAATCAAATTTTTGAATAGTCGCTATAGAATCGTTTATCGACCGTATCGTTTTATTCGATATAACTAGAGATCGGGTTTGAATTTAGACAAGGTCCTTTTGGGAAGTAGCGATAAATTAATTTTTAGAATTTTACTGTAATTTTTAATTAATTTAATAAGCAACTTTTTATTTGGAGTATGTGGCACCCTGTATCGACATTTCGGGATTTCACAATATGAGTCCATCTACCGGTATTATTACATTTTTGGGACCAGAGCACATCACTCATTTAAATGGTATTTTTGTTTCTGTCCATAACAGTCCCTACGTGAACATAATATTTCATAGTAGGGTACGCTATGTTTTTAACTTAAAACAAACTAAACTGAATGGTTAACTGGTCAAACGGACTCAGAATTCAACGAAACAAGTTTCATACGAAACCTTAGGAAGAGGTCTAGTGAAACGTCAAGGCCTCATATTTTTAGGATTTTTTCTGGAATTGTTAGGAATTATTGCTCGGTGTTTTTCATCGATATTTTCTAAGGGATTTTCGCAAACGGTGTCGGAATTCGACGAAACCTGTCCCATTGGGTCCGGAATATTTTTTTATGCTAGGATTACCTATTTGTTTGTGAAAAACGGAGGATTTATGTTGGAAATTTAACATATTTCGCATTGCAAAGTTTGGAATAATAAAATATTATTAAAAACATGAACACCTCTTTATGTAAGGCACCAACGCATTGTATTTGTGGCGTAGGATAATCCTTGCACGCCAAGCCTATCCCCTTGCTTTTCTTTTCAGTACCATATGTAATTTTATTTTATTTTCTTGTCTGCTAATTTTTCACCCGTGCCGACCAAGTCTGTTGAAATCCCAACCCGCACACATGCTAGCATATACGGTTGTACATCCCAATTAATATATATAAATATACATGGTAACGTGATGGCCAATCCATTTGGCTTGGTGACCAAACCATTTATCCGTGCTCCCCAAGGTTCCTGACATTATAAATAGTAGGAGCCCTTTAGTTTTCTCCAGCAACAAACAGTAGAGAAAGGGAGATCGGCTTCTAGAAAAAAAAAATGCGAAAGGGGAAACAAACGAGGAGATGGGTTCAAGTAGCAGTAGTTGAAAAGGGAGCGGGCGCTGTGTATTTTTGTTGATACGTGAGGAAGCAAAGTAGTAGAAGGTATATGGGGAGGGATGGTTACAGCTACATGCGAAGGTAGCTGGGAAGGGTTGGAGGAGGTTACGTGAGTAGTGGGATGGGAATCAAGGGAGGGACGTGCGGTTATAGAGGGTTCAAGCCAAGAAGCCTGGTACCGAAAAAAAAAAAAAAAGAGGGGACTGGGGCGGTTCTGATGAGGTTCAGGCGGACGGTCTTGGGTTGGTAATGGAGCAAAGTGAATAATAGTGTAAAGGTGGAGGCGTGCATACTGGGATAGTTGAAAATGGAGTACTGGATCTGTTAATGCGAAGGGTCATGGGGTAATGTGAAGCCTGGTATCATGCGTACTGAGTACGTATTGAGGATGGAGATGGAAAGAACTTAAAATTACCACGACCTCAAATACTGGAGCTTTCGAAGAGGGTTAAGAATGGACTCAAACAGACGACGTTGGACTGAGTCGACAAACATCTCTTTCTAGAGCTGGAATGGATGATGGGAAGGTCTACTGGAATTTTTGATTTAATTAAACACTGGTTTAATTTAATCAAAACAAATCGTTTCAACGACCAATGGAATTCAAGGTGAGTTAAACTCACTCAGTTACCCTTTTTATATTTTATATAAATTGGGTATTTTTATTTTGTGTGCTCTGCTTGCCAATGATTGACTGTTTGCTAGTCATACATTTATTTGTTGATTTAACTGATGAAATTAAACCGTGTTTAATTTCAGTGAAATTCCAAATCGTTATTTTTAACGATTGGTTCCAATAAAGGTAACTCACCTTGGTTGGTCACGTTTATTTATAAACGTGTTTAATTGTTTGAATTGTTCTGTTATTTCGTTGATGTTAAATGGTTGTTATTTATCATCAGTTAACTGTGATTGATTTAGTTGTTGTTTATTGACTGGATATCCAACATTTGTTTGGTTTAAACCAATGGGCGATATTGGTTAAGTGTTTGGCAGAGTATGGCCTTTAAAAAAATCAAATCGGGTTACAGATATTGATTCACCGTCAGGTGAATCGATAGAGATGCAGTTATAAAATTTATTTTATAACTAGAAATAGAATTTTGGAATATACTATTTTGAATAAAAGTTATATAAAGAGAAATAAATGAATAGTTTACTTGTTTAAGACTTTGATTTATTATTAAGTGATTTTAGAAAGTTAATCAGATTGATAAGTACGGAAATAAGAAATAAGCCGAATGGTTTAGCTTGGGTAATTATTTGATCAAGCGAAACGAGGAGTTCATGAATAGGTTTTTATTTTAAACCTAAGTTTTTAACGAAGTTATAAAAGGAATTTTAAGCGAGAATGAGAGCTTGAATTAAATATTGCTTAATCATTTGAATTAAGTCGAAGGAGATTTCGATAAAAGGGTTTAAGATAAACCAAAACATATAAATGAGTTTCAAAGTGTTAAGATGTTAATTTTACATTAACGTTATTTGAAAACGAGGTCAAGTAAAAAGGAGAATTTTAAATGAGATTTCAAAGTGGGAAATTGAATATAGCTATTCGAGATAGAATTAGCCAAATATAATTATTCGGCTAAGTTGCCATTTCGTACGACTGCTAGCGTAATTCGCAGGGCTGCAGATAGCCTACGGCGGTCGGATGTTTCCCGAGGGAATCAGGCGTAACCATTGTGATCGCTGCGACCTAGGGTCAAGCGAATGGAGTTAAGTCAAATATTAGTTAATCGATTAGAGTTAAATCGGATTAGAGTTATTCAAATATCGTATTTTTGAATATTAAAAGGGTTAGAAGTTTTAATTTAACAAAATGGAAATTAGATTGTCAAAGGCCAATTGATGCTAAATACTGAACCAGTGAACTCATTGGAGTGTCATGTTTGAAACACTGTATATATTTTTGATAGTTAAAACACCGACTATCAAATCTGACCAATACGATTGTTGGTATGGAAAGACCGGGATCGAATTTATATTCGAAAACCATTCCGACCAACAAATACGTGAAGATATCAGAAGATGATCGAGATGGTGCTGTGAAGACCGTTGATTTTCTTAAACGGAAGAACCACTAATATTCTCTGCCTGACAAGCAGAGATAAACTGTGATTCTGTCGTAGTTGGAATCTACGGGTTGCAAGGACTTCTCGCTATTGATCCATGGGGTGATTCCTATATGGATGCGGTAGGAGAGTGCCTTCGGTTCATCCTGTTCCTGGATGACGTATATGGACGGATGTCTGACAGAGTATTTCCAAAAGGATCACGTACGTTGATTTCTTCAAACGTACGATAGTTGTTGGCAGGGAATTGCCATTCTCTAGCTTTCAGCTAGAGTATTTTTGTGGACGTCAATTAGTGATATCTGACGGATTTGACGATGTGGCATTCAAAGTGAGTGATGACCAGATATTCAGAAGTATTCTGACCTCAAGCCTCATCAACCGGGAAATGACAAAAATCGGGCAGGCAGCATGGCTATGTGGGTCGCTCCCATTAGGGTGTATGATCACCTATCTAGAGGAAATCCTATTTGCTTCTTAAATCTATGTTTCGATGCTGTCCCTTTTCGGGAGACGGTTGCTGATCCCAACCGTCGGTGATATACATTCGATACTCTCAAGCGAAATGAGGGGTCGGTCATGTGAGGGCCGGGTTGCAAGAAGTTCTTGTTGAACCCAGTGTATTCGTCTCTAGAGATACATTATCGGAAGGTGGACCCATACCTTGTCAAGTTGGAATCCAATCTCCAATAAGCGCCCGCGGTTTTGATTGTATACTATATATGTGGAGCGTGAGATGCAAGCGTTCTACTAGATTTCTATTTACTTGTATTTAGACATTATTATAATATCAGACAAGATATTGGTTTCAAACTGTTTTGGGTTATCGTAAGGTAAAAACCGTCCGTATTTATGTGTGGATTTGGTCTTACGATTATCCTTTTCTTTTGAAAAGATTTTGAACTTTAAAATCATGATTGGATGGTTCACCCTTATTACTATGCGAGTTTATCTCACTCTGGTTCACCAGACTGACCCGGTGTTTTGTAAATGCTCGGGTTAGGCCGGGTTGTACAGGTTCAGGTTATCGACTACTGTGAAGAGACGAGCTGGAAGAGTCCAGACGTATGATATTACTAGTATTCCGCTGTGTGTTGTATGAGGACAGATTTTCACTGTCCAGATGTTGATGTACTCTGATATTGTAAGTATTTTCAAAGTTCTCAATAAAGATTTACTTCGGTATTATATTTTGTTCCGCTGCGATGTGAGACTCTGTGTGGTGTTTCTTCTTCTTCTTCTATTCTAATATTTCTATCTTATCTATTCTCACCCTCTAACTTCTTTCTATTAATGATCTGGAATGTTCGATGTCTGAATGGTCAACATGGTAGTTAAATGTTGATTTTCAGAGTCGAAAATCCCGGTTCGTTACGTCTAACGACCCTCCGCTCATAGTCTAAGATGACACCATACATGGATAGCCAATCCATACCTAAAATCAGACCATAGCCCATAAAACGAAGCATATACGCGTCGCACTCGAACTCGGCGCTTAACACAGATATCCTCAATCTCCGACATAACACAGACAGATGAGCCGTGCCCCCAATGGGGTTTCAGATGATAACGGGATCAAAAACAATACAAGTGCTAAGGTGTAGAGACCCAACCACAGAATCAAATATAAAAGAACGAGAAGCGCCAGAATAAAAAAGAGTCCTAACTGGATGATCGGAAAGGTAAATCAAAACTTCAACAGAAACTTTCCTACCTCTTTCCAGTCCACTAGCCTCGAGAGCATGCACCTTCCCTCCAGAAGGTCCTGCCTTTTTCCCTTGTCCTTGCTTCTTCGGGAATTCCCTAGTACAGTGTCCAACTTCACCACTGTTGAAACAAGCATTCTTCCTTTTTTTGCAATCCTTGACCAGATGGCCCAAGCTCCCACAACCATAACATTTCTTCTTATTCTGAGCTTTGTCATTCTTTCCACCATAATTTTTCATTTCTTTCTTAGGCCAAAATTTCTTGTTTTGTGTCTCATCGTTCTTAAACTCTTTCTTCTCATCCTTACCCTCTTCGTGCATCAATGCCATGTCAACAATTCTTTCAAAAGTTGCCTCCATCAGTATATGAGATAATTCCAATGCTTGGAGAGATTGATTCAATCCTCTCGCAAACCTTAAAGCTTTCTTGTGTGGGGTATTCACCAATTCCAGACCAAACCTTGCCAGCTTATTGACATACTCTTTAACAGACATATTTTCTTGTTTAAGTGCCAAGAATCTCTCCATCTGCATACTCTCTTCTGCCTGATAAAGAAACTTCATCTCGAATCTCTATCGGAAATCAGCCCAAGTATATACTGGATGCCTTGCTTGTGCCACTTCCCACCAAAATGAAGCCTCATTCTTAAACTGCCATGTGGCCAACTGTATCTTTCTACGGTCATCGACCTCAAAAGGTCCAAACAAGTTCTCTGTCTCTCGCAGCCAATTCCATGCTTCCACAGAGCTTTCAGCTCCACGGAATGGTTTTCCTCCCATAGCACAAAAGTCTTTGCATATCTAAGAGAAGTTATCTACTTGCGGAGGTGGAGGAACAACGGCTGTTGCTGGGAGAGGGGCATCTCCTTGACCTCCGGCAGGTGTCGTAGCCTCAAGATATCTGCAGAACCAAGCCAGTATCTGAACGTCCTTGGGAAGATTCAGTTCCCTAGACATGCTGAAAAGAAAAGGAAAAAGGATTCAAATAGTGAATCACAAAGATATTTTATATGGCTTTAGGGAATATGTTTTTCAAAATTAGGCTTTTCTTTGAAAATACTTTATTTTTGAAAATAATTTTCAAAACTTTTATCCGATCTTGCAACCTTCTGCTCTGATACCAAATGTGATACCCTACGTCCGTTAATGTCACTCTTTATCAGAATGCATTATGTTCCATGAAACGTTATAGGTAAACAAAAACAGAATCTTACAAGACCGATATAAAAATAGCAGCAAAAATTTAAATCTTCATTATTCAGTAGTAAACATCATAGTCTCAAAACACTTACAATATCAAGCTAAAATACTGAAACCAAAACATCTGTCTTGCGCTAAAAACCATCAGGGTATAGAAATGTAAAATCATAATAGCCATAATGAAGTAGACAAGTAGTTGAAGCGGTACATCAAAGCAGATCCAGATACAAACAGAAACAGAGAGAGAGTCCTAATCATGACTGAGCGTTCCTACTCTGAGAACCTAGGGGGAGAAGGAAAGAGAGAAAAGGGAAACAAAAAGGGTCAGACATAAAGTCTGGTGAGTCAAGTGACTTTTTGTATATAAAGAAGTAGAAGTATCAAGATAGGCAAATAAACTGGATGAGAGATAATAGTAACATACAACAAATATAAACAGGTTAGACAGAATAAGCAGAGTAATATGGACCTAGCTATGCTT
Organism: Allium sativum; assembly: GCA_030737875.1. Classification (NCBI taxonomy): domain Eukaryota; kingdom Viridiplantae; phylum Streptophyta; class Magnoliopsida; order Asparagales; family Amaryllidaceae; genus Allium; species Allium sativum. Next base: position 282,617,915 of record CM060919.1, on the reverse strand, counting down.
CTCACTTACTTTTCTTTGCACTAATACTAGTGTACAAGATTTACAACATGATTAACTGTTTCCTAATTACATAACAGAAATAGAATGATCCCAACAGAAACATAATGGTAGGTTTATGTGTACTCTAGTTACATAACGGGTTTTTACCCCTAAACAGAAATAACAGGTACCTCAACAGAATATAACGGGTGTTACCCCAAATAGAAATAACAGGTACCCTAACAGAAAAAGGCAGGACTAAATGTACCATAATTACTACCCCAAGCGGTCGGCTCCCTATCATGTAAATATCCTGTGTCGAACCCACATTAGGGTGTATTACTTTCTAAAGTGGTAACCTACAGAAGGACACAGACCTATTTACTGGTGCTACAAAGGCTTATTTTCCCGTACAGATTGCACTCATGCACGCCCAAGACTCTGTTGTAACGCGCCCATATACACCCCCTTTCAGATGAACCTCTTACTATAAATTCAGTATGCATGCCCTAACCCCTACATAGTGCGGCGTTCCCGTTTAATACCAGAATAGGTTACTGACTGATATGGCCCCGCACAACAGATGACACAAGTAAAACCCCTAAACTTGTGTACCCAATTAACTAGGATTTCAATAGGTTAAGTCTTACAGCATAACCCCAGCAGATTTAACAGGTTACATATTAGCAGGTTCGTATAACCCCCACAGATTCAACAGGTTAAGTTTTACAGGTTCACGGGTTCATATAACCCCAACAGATGTAACAGGTTAAGTTTTCAGATTAACAGGTTCATATAACCCTAACAGAGTAAACAGGTTTATTTAACCCCCATAATTTTAACAGATTTACTTAACCCCCACAGATTTAACAGATTCGATAGTTACATGTAGTTTCATTAACATGTTCCACTCAATCTTTGAATTAGGCCTACAGATTTACATGTTCATACACCCCAACATTTTAGTCATATTGCACAGTACAAGATATTCCCCAAATTTTCCTCTTTTATTTTCATTTCCAAACATTCCCCAATTGTCCTAATTTTGTTCATACGTATGTCTCTTACGAGATTGACCTAGGCTCAAAGGTAGCCTAGACTTATAAAATAAAAAGGGGTAAAGAGAGGGAGAAGAACATGAATAAGAATATAATAATAACTGAACAATAGAACATGGGTACAAAAAAATACATGTAATTACAGAAAAACTATTTAGATATGAATCAGTTTATTAACAGGCATATGCTCAGATCCTGGTTTATTAAGGGATCCAAATTACTGTTAAATTTTATATCTAAAATTGATACGAACTCACAGAGATTGGATTTAAAGAACAGTGGATTATATGTTGATGTTGAAAAAGGGATTCTTGTATAAGTCCGATAAGAATTGTCTTGATTCAATCCAAGTTTTAGCAGCATCTCCATATCTTCATCTTAATATTTTAGAACAGAGGTTTGAAGAATAAGTATGAAGAAGTGTAGTTGATTTGATAGGAGTGCATGCCTTTATATAGAGTTTACAAGTGAAACTTTAACCGTTAGTTCCCTATTTTTAAATCCAACCCGTTCAGAAAAATAATGAACCTGGTTAACAAAACAGTCCAGAAACAGGATAATGAATTTCGCTAGATCACGTGTGGGTCGACCCACCCCCACCTGGGTCGACCCATGAGTCGACCCACCTAACCTTGGGTCGACCCATAGGTCGACCCAGACTAGGTGTGGGTCGGCCTACAACGGGTCTGGTTCCTGCCCCCTGCCTCCTTCGTATGCCGCTTCTTTCATATGATTTATTTTGAATTGGTTTGATATTTATTTACATATATCCTACTTATATGTAAACAAACTTCCTACCTTTATATCTTCCTCATACAATGTCCGTTTTACGCAAACTCAGAGTCTATCTGAACCAGAATTCCAAGACGAACTCAATGGTATGTTCTGTTATACTTAATTCCCACCATTTAGTTAAGTATTCTTTAGTTTATTGTCATTAATGTTCTTTAAAATTATGGGGTATTACACGGTTAGGCCCTTTCTGGTTATTACACCAAGTAAAAGCCAAGTTGAGTCGACAAAGGAAGCCTTGGGGAGACCGAAGCTGACAAAGAAGAAATTGTAATCCACAACCGCCGCCCGGTTAATAGAGGAGCCACCTTGTTTCTCGGCCTGAATGGCGACAACATCAAAGTTGCCGCCTAAGACTGAGACACCAAAACTCAAATCAGAAAGCGAGAGGGTGTCAGAACACAGGTCCAATCGCTCAATTCGATCACATCTAGCATAAACCACCGAAAAAAGAAAGGGAAAAGGAAAAGAAGAAGAAGTACAAACCACGGGGAGTAGCTGTATAGAATCGAAAATAGGACGGACGTCTTTGGACCAAAGGATCCAAATCTTGTCAGAGACATTGGTTAAGGCACAATCGAAGCTAATGAAGAGAACAGACTTGGTGACCTCGTCCTTGACCCATAAGTGGCTCCAGAAGTCCACTAGACAAATCGAGTGCTTCTTAACGACGCACTTGGGCCTAGCCAAAGACACATCGTTCCATATACCCCGACCATTCCAGAAAAGGAAATTCGCCATCTAAAAGAGAACATAAAACGACGAAAAGAAACAAAGAATGGAACACCCCCGAAGAAGGAGAGAACACCAGAGTAGATCAGATAAGGTAAAGCGTATGTCAAGTAGATCGAACAATCTGCTCGGACGTCGCTATAGAGCGTGTGCGAATGGTGCAAGGAGTGCGAGGAACCTATCGTGGTCCACGATGCACAGAGATGATAGCAAGAGAAGAGGATCAAACAATCGCCTCTCCAATTTCGGAGGATCCTAAAGACTCCCCGTAAATATGGCTAGGCGATGGAGGAGAAGACAAAACACACTGAGGCAGTCTAGAGTTCTTAGCAAGTTGAGCTAAGCAATAATTGATGATCGCAATCTCTCCCTTTGAGCGAGAAGATATAGACGGGGGAGACACTAAAGGAAAGGGAGGATAGGGGCAATGATGTGGTGTTGCAACAGAAGTGTGACACACTATAATATAAGGTACCTCTCAACATCGAATTGTCATTAGATTGACAACACGACAAGGAAGAGAGGAACCTGAAATGGGAGGGATGCACAGACCGATAGCTAACCAGCCAAAAAAATAGAGACCAAACCAAAAGCGCTTGAAAATGGTCGGGGGTACATGTAAACCCCATATAACTATCAACAACAGTGATAGCTATATGTGGAATACACACACCAAACTGTAGTCGATGCATGAAGCAATATCGAACCTCCAACCCGAGCGACTAGAAATAGATAAATCCTCAAAACACACGAACAAATTACAATGAAATTTGTCGTGTTCCCATGAATCCTGATAGCTAAGGGAGAAAATCAACGAAGCCAACAACATCGCAAACCCAAGCCGATGGCCAATGAAAAATGCACCGAACAACCAACACGCCAGAGCATATAGGCTCGAAATCATCCCAACCAAAAATAATAAGAGAAAGGCAGAAACAGAGGCCAACAATAAAACCAAGGCAAACGAAGCCAAATAAACCCAAGTACCCAGCCTTAAACACACCAGCAAACCGATCAGAAAAGCACAACAACCCCAAATTATCAACACACACATGACCCACCACTAGTTGCTCCGAAGAGGCAACCATTATGGCAGGGAGAAGATGCAAGAGCATGTCAAAGCTCATGTCTCAATAAAATCAACCAACCAACCCAAAATGAAGCAGTCCCAAGATATAAAAATAAAACAAGAAAAAAAGGATGAAGGTCGAACCTGAACCTACAACCCCATAGCCAGATAAGACTCTGGATCCATGCAAGACAAAGGCAAACGATTTGCCAAAGCATCAACAGTTAAAACCAAACACAGTGGCCAAGAGTCGCAATATTTCAACATCCAAGAAGACGACGTTCTTGATGTGTTAAAAGGGGGAGATACCTTATCCACACCGAGAAAAGTACAGTCTTCTAGCATGTCAAAATAGTTGGAAATCACCAAACCTGCAGGAGCAAGGGCTTCAGAAAGTGAAGCAGAGTCACCTGCCAAAGCAGCACACGACGAAGGGAGGGTGAAATCGGTAGCCTTTTTTGCTCTCTTATGTCGTCGAGAATTATGAAGACGTCGAGATCCAGTAGGCTTCCCATTTATCCCATTCTTCGGCATCGTGTTGCTATCGATTACAAAAACTTGACAAGGGACAACAATGGATTGGAGTGGTCAAATCCCCATCTACTAAATGTACAACAGGAAAAACTTCGGACAAATCATGACCAAACAAGCCACCACAAAGAGCCAACCATAAAGCCTGGAACAAAGGTGGAAGGACGATCCCTCGAGCCTTTGAAATGGAAACGAGGAACAAAAAAGGTGGTGAACTCCCGTTTACCTCATTCGAGAGGGAGGGCTAAGGAGTAAGCCCTTAACTGCCGATAACTCTGAATTGGAAAAATGCCTCGAGTTGAAGGGTTCTGATTGCAGCTCTCTCAAATACAAAGGGAATAGTTCTAAAAAAACCATTAACAAACAGAAACTTGAACCACGAGAGGTCCACAATAGTGCTCAAATCCGCCATACGAATCACCACAGATGAAACTTAGTGATTTCAACGCGGATCAAACTAGCACCACTGCCACAATCGATGCATAAATAGCCTCTAACGGTGGATAGGGTTTGGTGAAGGTTCCAATAAACTCGAAAACATCATCGATAGTTGATGGAGACATAACCCTAGAATTTGGGGCAACCACAAAAAAGACTGGAAGAGTACAAAAAAGGCTAGCAGGGTTCGACAGTCCTAATACATAACATATCCATTACACCACCATACCTCCCATATGCCACATGCGTCTCCAACATCTCTTTTCTATGTACTCCTTGACTTCTCATGTTCACATGACTCGGCTTCTTGTCTTCTTATAATGATTTAGTTTTAAATATCTTATATTTTTAATATAATTTACCGTACATATGTTAATTTCTCTAATATACGCATGATATGTATTTTCATGTGCATGCATATATGTACATTTATTTATTAAACCAAATGATAACTATTCGTCAAATTGTTGCGAATTAGAAACCAGATTCTCAGTTACATTCTTACTTCTCGATTAATATAAATATACTTAAAATCAAATTTTGGAACTATTCCGATCATTATTTTGTAATAAAACTGTCTTATTTATCAGTAGGATTTGTTGTGGTCTCATGTGGTATCGACTTGAATGGTTTTGGGAAGAATGGTTCCAACATAGAGGATCTCCGATGCAACAACTTCTCAATCTTTGTTTTCTGTTTACACGACTCACTTTCCTTATGCATGGTACGTTATGCTAATCTTGTAACCAACTTTTTGTGCTACTTCTCTGATTGTGGGCTGATGTCAGTTATCATGGTTGTTTTATTATTTTGGGAGGTTGTGTTGGGACTAATCGAAGGTCTTGATATTTAGTGTGTTTGGGGTTGCATCTTGTTGGTTTCATTTGAAGTCAGTTTGTGTTATTTTGGGAAGTGAGTTTGGATTGAATATTTCGGCAGTCAGAAAACCCAGGGCATTTGTATATTGGGAAATATGCTATGTAATTTGTTGGGTTGTGTTTGAACAAGTTTGTAATGGTGTTCTGGTTATTCTATTGCCTTTTCGATCCCAACATTTGGCAATACATGTGAAGTTGATGCTCGAATCATTGCTGAATTGGGTTGCGAAATTTATCTCCTTCCGTAGTTTTCTTGTCTGGGAAGTGTAACGACCCACGTTCTACGCATCGAAGGATCGTAGAATATTTATTTCTTTCTCATACGAAGTCGTATGGTTGTGTAACTTTGGGAGACGACTATTGGGGTCATTTTCCATGTTCATGATTTTTGTCGATTTTTAAATGACCGCTTTGCCCCTAACTGGTCTTGTTTCGGCCATAACTTTTGACTACTAAGGATTTTTGACCTGAAACCATGTCCATTGGGTTCAGATGATGGTTTACATTTCCGCAGAGTGGTCACATTAGCCAAACGGACTCATCGTTTGGGAGATATGGCTGAAACAAGGTTAGGAAGGTGAAAAACTGCTTAAGTGGGCTGATTAGGGTAATTCGCAAATGGGCCCATAACCCATTTTGGGATTAGGGTTATGGGGAGTCTGAAATGAGTTAGGTTTTCATTCTATTTCAGTTTTCTAGCCGCCATTTACACTCTAGAAACCCTAACAATGGCCTCCACCTTCTAATTTCATCCCAAATCGCTCTCTAATCAAGGATTAAGCTAATATACGTCAAATCAAGGAGAAATAGCACCAAATCAGAGTTGGAGCTGCTGCTAGGCATTAGAATTCGACCCAAACAGTGGAGTTTTCAGATTTGATATTTTATTTGTGGCTAAGGTGAGTGATTTCATTGTTTTTCACTAATTACGACTAATTAGGGGCGATTAGTGATAATTAGCGAAATTATGGCTTAGAAAAATATGGAAAAATTTGTAAAATTGTGAAATTTTATTTTAGGGCCCTGATAAAAATTTGGTTTAATTTGGACATGTTTTGCTAATCGTATGGTTATATTATGATTAAAGAGATTAAGGGAAAAGTCATAGTTTTGTTTATGTTTGATCCATTTTGACATGTTAAGATTGTTGTTTTGCTGTTTATGGATGATTATACAAGTTGTTATTACTGTTTGGAATGATTTTCGATTGCATAGAAAAGTTAGATTGATTGAAAACGCCGTCGTATGGCGTAAAACAGTCGCTGGAAAAGTTATAGGAAATGGTGTAGGAATCGGAACGGAAGGAGGAATCATGACCCGACCCGCTCGTGCCTTATGTATTACGAATCGCTCGCACCAGAATTCCCCAACCCGACCGCTTGCATCTGGAGTTCTCCGAACCGACCCGCTCGTGAATGGTGAACCCGAACCGAACCGACCTTGGTATGATGGCACAACCCGACCCAGTGAAAGGAGCACGAACCGATCTGAACCACTCTGGGGGGCACGAACCAAACTGCTGGGTGGACCACGAATCATGCTTGCACCACCGAACCGGTCCGATGATCTGGAGAAGGAATCACGAACCGATCCGAATGAGGTTGATAACCATGGACCGAACGAGGAGAAGAGGACTGATCCGAATGGAAGCTTGGTTCCAAACTGATCCGGAAGAGACCAAAACCCGAGATGCAAAGGTAGTCCAAATGAGAAGTTAGCACTCATGATCCATTTGGGAACCGACGAGTTAACTTCACGATTGTACTTTGTTGCGGGATGTGTGCAAAGGGGTTATCGATATTCATAACTTTATTTCTCCACTGAGAGACGGATTAGTGGCTATGGATCAGTGCAATGGGGTCATTGTGACTCCATGGAGCAAAGTGATCGTAGCAAAGGATTGGGTGATCGAGTGGTGGATATCGTATGCTTTACGCACTGAGTGAGAGAAGTGAGGATAATTGCTATGTTTGATGTTTGCTATCACCATGACCCCCACCCTATCTACACTTTATGTTAGTGTTACCTTAGAATACTGTACATCTTGTTGTGCTAACTCTTTTGTTATAGGTCCAGGTTCAGGTATGATTGGATTATACCTGTTATTGTTCTGTTTTGTTGCTTACCGCTCATACCAGACTTTTGTCTGACCCAGAGTTTTATGCCTCTTCTTATTACTTTGGGTGCTCCTAAACGAGCAGACTAGAGACAAGTTAGGTGGTAATGCACAAGTAGCTGTCTGGAGACGAGCTGGAGGCTTCCACCTATGATGTAATTATATACTCCCTGTGTTGTAGCTGGTCACTGCTTGGGGATTAGTAGTGTACCTTTTCTTTCTTTTGCTTTAGAGACAGAAATTTGAAGTTGTAGTAATGATGTTGGATCATAAGCTGTGTTATGGATTCCGCTGCTATGATGATTTAGTCCGCTGCTATGATGATTTAGTTTTCAGCTTATGCACTATCTCGCCTGTTTTATGTCGAAGTTATGTTGTTATTATATTTTATTACATGCACTGTGAGAAACACTATAGGTTCCGTGTTAGTTCATAGTTTCAAATTCCCTTCTTCTCTTCTCTTTTCTTTTCTTTCGACGACCGTCCCATGCTAGTTGGACATCGGTACAGCGCATTTCGAAGGAAATGTTGGCTGGTTTGGGGCAGGCCATCACACTTGGTATCAGAGCTCTAGGTTGCATAGTTAACCTAGGGGAACAAATCAGGGAGAGATAGTATACGTATATGAGAGCGTGTATTTGTGATATTTTGGTTTCAAAAGCTATATATATACTATTAGTGTATGTAAGGATGAAGTCGCACTACACTGGCACCACTATGGAGATGGTTAATCGTTTTCTCTTTACAGATTTGACGATGAGACAATATACGAGGAGTACGGGTTCACGAGCTAATAATAGGAATGTCCTTGATATGAGGACAATGTTCACTACTTTCATGCGAGAGATGCTTAGGGATGCTCGGGGAGCAGTTCCTAATGCTGCTAACGGTGGTGCAGTAGTGCAGGCACCTAGGGCTGATTTCACTAAGCTTAACAAGGATTATACTAGTCTTGGCGGGAAGCCGTTCCACGGAACGGAGTCGGGTACGGATGTTCAAAATTGGTTGGATAGTTGTGAGCGCATCTTTGAGGACTTGGGAATCGATGATGCCATAAAGAGAAAGTGAGCATCGCGTCAGCTACAAGGACGAGCTATGAATTGGTGGAATGCTATTAAGGCAACTACTCCTGAAGATCAAGTTACTTGGAATAAGTTTATGACTTGTTTCAGCGAAAAGTTCATTCCAGCAGCTCACAGATCTGAATTGTTTAGGAAATTTTTGGAGCTTAAGCAGAATGGTAGGGCAGTCTCGGAATAAATTGCTGAGTTTGATACTTTATCGAAGTATGGATTATCTCTTATCGACACTGCCGAGAAGAAGAACGAGAAGTTCATAACCGGCTTAGATTAGTACTTAGGAGAAAGGCTGATAAACCACATCAACGAGACGTTCGAGTCTATAGTGGGGAAAACATTGAGATCGGAGAGTCTTTACCCTAAGTCAAAGTCCGATGTTGCTATTGCATCTGTAGAGGAACCAAAGCCGTAAGCAAGCGGTGGAGGTAAGAAGGAGTCTCAAAATAAGAGAAAACAGGATCAGACCAAGGGTGGTCAGAAAAAGAAGGACAAGAAAGATAAAGAGTGATTTAGTTGTGGCAAGAAGGGCCACTATGCTAGAGATTATCAGGAAAAGCCTAGGGAAAGGAAGTGCTTCAATTGTGGCCAAGTGGGACATCACAAGGATAATTGCCCACAACCCCCTACAGAGAAGCAGATTGTGAAAGCATATGCTATCAACGTTGTTCCTTCTTCGTTGAATTCCCCAACTGCGGTGGAGAAGGGAAAAGGCGTCATTATTCGAGGTATGCTTTCTATTTATGTTGTTTCTATTCTAGTTTTGTTGATAGCGAGGCATCCCATTCCTTCATATCTAGTGACCTGGTAGATAAGTTGGGATTGGAACTTGAGATAGTCGATAGACCTTTAGTTGTGACTAACCCGATAGGTGGTTCGACTAGTCTTTGCATAATTTGTTGTAATGTGGTCTTAACGAGTTATGGATGTATGTTTGCTTGCGATTGCTTAGTTGTTTTGCTAGTATCATCTCACGTAGATTGTCTGAATTCAGATGAGATGTTCCTTGAGTGCTTGTCTGATATTGGTTTAGGCCTTTGGAGATTGTGCTTAGGGAACGTCAAGTTCGATTAGGATGGTTTGCGTGAGATATAAGTAGTAGTTGTGATTTCCATTGAATGATATCTCTGCTTACTCGAGGAGTGATGTGCAGCCGTGGCATGATAAGACTGTTCAATGGTATGGACTGCCCCGATTTGGATTCGATAGGGCAAGGAGATGACTCGAGTGGGACTTGAGGAAGCTGCAAGGTAATGGATTATTTAGGACCCTATGCTGATGTTCTCTTTGGTTCAAGAATGGTAGAACTTCGAAGGGATAAGATGTGCTCGTTGATCGGGGAGATGCAACGAGGGCTAGGACGATTCAAGTTGGACTTGAACTCGTAAAAGAAAAATGGTTGTTCGTTGATCTTGGACGTGCAACAAATAGAGAAATGGCTCATGTTGGACTTGAGATTTGTCGGTAATGGATACTCGAGACTGGATCTGAGTATGTGGGTAGCTCTTCTGATGAGAGTACCAAGAAATCATTGATACTTAGAGTGTTCTAGGCGGACTCGAAGCAGGGGTACTTGGGGATGCCCGTTACCTTGGATCCGTTGGACGTGATCTAGTTATCCTTAGAGGATAAACGTACGTTAGACGTACGATAGTCCGTATGAAGGCGGGGCTTCCATTAGCCTTGGGATTGGTTGGATCAGTCAAGTAGGCATCGACGTATGTATGGAGGCGGGGCTTCCATTAGCCTTGGGATTGGTTGGACCGGTCAAGTAAGCATCGACATATGTATGAAGGCGGGGCTTCCATTAGCCTTGGGATTGGTTGGACCAGTCAGGTATGTATCGACGTATTTATGGCTTTAGCAGTTGATAGATAGGACATGTTTGGTGGATGCTATGGTTGCTATGTTTGTTCCTATTTTTGTTCCGTTGAGTAGACCATCACCTGTAGGATTCTGGTAATAGAGAATGAAGAGATGACGACATACACGGATGTCTGTGCTACCGGACTTGGTGCGATAGCTGATGCATTGAATAGGAGACATTACAGTTTAGATGCTATGTTTCTTGAATGGAAGCAACTGGAGTATATATGTGATATTATCTCAGACGTAAGTATGGATTGGATCTAGAAATGTTAGCAAGTTAGACGATCAAACCGACTTTGATTGAGCGGAATGGTTCCAGTCAGAGGAACGATCCTAATCTATTGGAAATCATTTCCAAGGTAGTGATAGGCATCGACAGTGAGAAGATGAACAAGTATGGACTTGATCGAGGAAGATGGCTTCAAAAGAATGGGAGACTAGTTGTACCCAACGTTAATGGATTGGTAGATGAAGTTCTTAGAGAACGTCATCACTCAAAACTGACTATGCACCCCGGTGGGAACAAAATGTATCGAGACATGAAGCATACCTACTACTGGGAAGGGATGAAGAGAGACATTGGGAAGTTTATATCCAAGTGCATGAATTGCCAACTAGTTAAAGCTAAGCAAAAGGAGCCTAGTGGTTTGTTACAATCGTTGGGAATTCTCGAATGGAAATGGGAACAAGTCTCAATGGATTTCATTGACGGTTTACCAAGGACTAGATTGGATCATGATAGTATTTGGGTGAATCGTGTATTAGAGGATCTCTTGAGGGCTTCTATATTAGATTTTGGTGGGTCATGGGATGACCATTTGCATCTAGTTTAGCTTGCATATGATAATAGTTATCAATCCAGTATTGGTATGGCTCCATATGAAGCTTTGTATGGAAGACCATGCAACTCACCATCATGTTGGTTAGAAACCGATGAGAAATTGTGCTTGGACCGGATGTGGTAAGAGAAACCTCAGATAAGATCAAGGTTATCCAACGTCAAATAAAAGCTGTCCAAAATAGGCAGAAGAGTTATGCTGATAAGAGGCGAAGAGATTCAAAATTCTCCATTAGCGATTTAGTGTTTGTCAAGATTTCTCCGTTAAAGAGCGTGATTCGATTTGGTAGGAGAGGCAAGTTAGCACCAAGATTTGTTGGTCCATTCCCAATTCTCGAACAAGTTGGGAATTTAGCATATAAAGTTGAATTACCTAGCAAGATGGTGGGAGCTCATAACGTATTTCATGTTTCCCAGTTAAGGAAATTCGTGCACGACCCCGATTTGGTTATTTCACCTGATCAGTTGGATGATATCGAAGTAGAACCCGAGGCGGTTGGGAACCGCAAGCCGATTCATATTGTCAAGCACGAGACGAAAAACTTTGAAGGAAAGCGGTGAATCTAGTCAAGGTTCAGTGGGCCGAGGATGAGAATGACTGTACTTAGGAGACAAAGGAGAGCATTAAGGAGACGTATCCAGAACTCTTTTCCTGGTAAGGTTTTCATTTTGATTTAGTCTTTCCGCATGCTAGGATAGATTTGTTTTGTTTTTTTGTATCTTTGATTGTGAGATATGGCTGGTAGGCATGCGGGACCCATCGGTTGTTTCTTAGTTGAGGAATTTCGGGGGCGAAATTTCTTAAGGGGGGAGAATGTAACGACCCGCATTCTACGCATCGAAGGATCGTAAAATATTTATTTCTTTCTCATACGAAGTCGTATGGTCGTGTAACTTTGGGAGATGACTATTAGAGTCATTTTCCATGTTCATGATTTTAGCCGATTTTTAAATGACCGCTTTGCCCCTAACTGGTCTTGTTTCGGCCATAACTTTTGACTACTAAGGATTTTTGACCTGAAACCACGTCCATTGGATTCAGATGATGGTTTACATTTCCGCAGAGTGGTCACATTAGCCAAACGGACTCACTGTTTGGGAGATATGGCTGAAACAAGGTTTGGAAGGTGAAAAACTGCTTAAGTGGGCTGATTAGGGTAATTAGCAAATGGGCCCATAACCCATTTTGGGATTAGGGTTATGGGGAGGCTGAAATCAGTTAGGTTTTCATTCTATTTTAGTTTTCTAGCCACCATTTACACTCTTGAAACCCTAACAATGGTCTCCACCTTCTAATTTCATCCCAAATCGCTATCTAATCAAGGATTAAGCTAATCTACGTCAAACCAAGGAGAAATAGCACAAAATAAGAGTTGGAGCTACTGCTAGGTATTAGAATTCGACCCATACAGTGGAGTTTTCAGATTTGATATTTTATTTGTGGCCAAGGTGAGTGATTTGCATTGTTTTTCACTAATTACGGCTAATTAGGGGTGATTAGTGATAATTAGCGAAATTATGGCTCAGAAAAATCTGGGAAAAATTGTAAAATTCTGATATATTATTTTAGGACTCTGATAAAAATTTGGGTTAATTTGGACATGTTTTGCTAATCGTATGGGTAAATCATGATTAAGGAGATTATGGGAAAAGTCATAGTTTTGGGTATGTTCGATCCATTTTAACAAGTTAAGTGTAACACCCCACATCCTTTAGTGTCACTCACAAAGGGAATGCACTAAGTTCTGTGGAGCATTTAGGGTAAAAGATGCAGATAAATTACAAGACAGACAGAAATTAAACAGCGGAAAATAAAACTTTGCTTTATTGATAAAATAATTTGTACAATGATTTCTTTACAATATCAGAGTATCATCTGTCTTACAAAATAAAGAAGCTAAAAACAACATTTATATTCCCCAATTTTAGCAAGAGCCAGCCATAGCATCTGAAAAGAGAATCCGAGCAAAACTTCGACAAATCTTCAAGCTGGGAAAGAGTGACAGTCCAACTTAACCTGAGCTATACTATTCCCTCCTTTATTACCTGGGGGGGGGCGGGGGAAACGGAAGAAAAGAAGACGAAAGAAAAACAGAGTCAAACATAAAGCCTGAGTAAGTTCAGTAACTTCTAGCATGTGAACATGGGAAACAAAACGACATGAATTAACTGAATACAAGATTACACCATGGCGATAGGGTCAGCAAGATTAGACAAGATAATCACAAGATATGCTAAGCTAAGACAAACTGGATATGCTCTAATACTTTCGCCGCTTCGCTATGTCCTTTATATTGGTTTCTATATCTCTGCACCACCTAACTAGTGTCCCAACTAGTAACGATAACGTGATCCCAATCCCTGTATTTTCCATTGCTATCGGGCATCCATTTATTTATTTACCTAGATCAAATCTAGGGTTTTCTATCAAGTGCTTTCTAGATTCAACTAGAGTTTACGCTGTCTGCTGAACGCTTCTCGGATCCAGGATTTATGCCACCTAGTTCAACTAGGGATTATGCTACCTGTCGAACGATGCCCCCAAGTCTAGGACACACTAACTAGAGTGGTATATGTTCCTATACTTCCCCACGCATGTACCGCAAATCATTATCGCTTGTCTAGATGCACATGTCCTGTAATGTGCGACCCGAGTCCTGTGGCAGGGCAAATCAAGAAACACAGAACTCGGTCGGGAGCTTTCCGATATCTGCCGATGCAGATGCTAAGGTCTGTTTTTATTCCAGTGGCTATGGTCCCACTTGACCCCTCCCTCAACTAATGAAAGGCACACCTTGAAAAATGAGAATTATACGCAGGCCCCCGGTGCCCCCACTAACCTATGGCCATCCTCACCCATAACTAGATAGCAAGTATATGGTCTTTTGGAGTTCTCCGCCTTTCCGCTTCACGTATCTCGATTGACTGAAGATGGATAGTAGACGACGAGTTGCTATCACAGGGCTACCGTTTTCCCGTCGAATCACGCCGGTCCATCCTAGTCTTTAGGTTGCCATATATTGCAACCAAGGCATAACCCTGGTTCTTCTACGCAGACCTTAACCTCTGTGAGCCCAGAAGTATCATCAGCAGCCTCACAGAGGGATACCAATAGTACCCTCACGTCCCCTCGAAGCCTCGGGCTTCGTAACCCAATTCGTTGGAGCCTTCTTTTTACTCAGACGGACATTCGCTCCTTCCCGTGTTATACTAAGAATTACTACTTTGTTTTGTTAACTAAGGTTTACCACTTAGTTTTCAGAATCGTTGTTTTCTTAGCTAAGGTTTTCTACTTAGCTCCTTTTAACTAAGGTTTACTACTTAGTTCTCTTTCCCGTCAATTTAGATTGGTTAAGTGTCATTAGTCAATTCAAGCTAACTTAACCCTCTCCATTTATCCTGTTAAACTGGTTAAGTGTTATCAGTAATCCATGTTGACTTAACCCCATCACAAACCAAGTTATATTGGTTAAGTATTTCTTATTACTTAACCCTACCCGTTCATCCTGTATTGGTTAAGTGTTCCTTTTTTAACTTAACCTTGCCCGTCTGTTTTAACTACCATGTTATTAATGGTTAAGTATTATCCCTTCATGTTTTAGACTTAGCCCTATTCCTTTATCACAATCTGATGGTTAAGTGCTCAAGTTTACTTAACCCTACGGTCTAGTCCAGCTAACATATCAAATTGGCTAAGTGTATTTACTTAACCCCAACCTCTAGTCTAGTTAACATGTTAATTTGGCTAAGTGTATTAACTTTACTTAACCCCACCTTCTAGTCTAGTTAACATGTTAATTTGGCTAAGTGTATTCTTAGTTACTTAACCCCTACGAATCTTGTCTTGTTACCATGTTAAGTTGGTTAAGTGTCCCTATGGACTTAGCCCTCCCATTCTAGCTTAACTGTGTTAAGTATCTATATGAACCTAACCCCACCCATCGGTTTGGTTATCTTGTTGAATTGGTTAAGTGTCTTAGTTAACTTAACCCTACCATTCTTGTTCTAGCTTTAATTAAATAGATTAAAGCCGCGACCACTCACATTAGACAGATATTGTTGCGAATACTGGATGTGCCGGTTGGTTCCGGGCAGGTTTACATCGCAACTCAGTCTAACCTCGGGTTAGGCCTATTCGTGTTTTCTAAGTTCAAAGGGTTTCAATTAATTTTTCAAATCAGGTTTTGAAAGTAACCGTCCCGTCCGTCGGATCAGATAGGGATAGCCAGGGAGAGCAGGAAACTTGTATTTTCCAAACCCAAGCCTAGACACTATCCTCTCTGTCACCCTAGAACTTTCTGGTGTGTTATTAAAAGAGATGTCGTTAATAAACCTTTAATTTGTCTAAATTTACATTTCCTCATTTATGACAAATTCTATAAGTAAATCATCCCTAATTTACTTATTTCCTAGTTACTCTTTTAATGTAAATTGTCAACATTTATTCTTATGGCCCATTTTCCCCTCTATATCATATTTATGCTTTTTGGTATGTAAACTATACCAAATCAAGTGTCACTATGATTTTGCTAAACCTGACAATTACTCCCAATTATGGCCAATTTCAAAATTTATACCAATATACTTATTATGACAAATTAGCTAATCCAATCCTGATTTAACATTCTAATTACAGTTCATGTCAAACTAGACTTACTATTCTAGTTCACAGTCCATGTAAATGCTAGATTTACAAGTCAATACTAGATTCAAATTACACATCCTATAATTCATGTCAAATTTATCCAATTTGCATTTATATGAACATGCCATAATACATGTTCCCAATTTATGCCAATTTCCAAGTTAAAAACTACGTTTTTAGTGAATTTCATATTTTGCCCAAATCGTATTCCCACCGTTCGTATAATCGTGATTCAATCTAGACTATGGATAAATCTAGATTCGTAGAAAATAGGGAATGAACCAAATATTGCTATGAAAAAGATAGACGTAACAACTGGCATAAAAAGGGTTGAATAATGACGTAGGTTCAAGAACATGGGTAGACCTAACTTAATAGGTAAATTCCCAAGGTCTAAAACAAAAGAAAACCAAGAATAGACAGAATAGAGACGTAGGTTCAAGAACATGGGTAGACCTAACTTAATAGGTAAATTCCCAAGGTCTAAAACCAAAGAAAACCAAGAATAGACAGAATAGAAAATCATGTTTAGACCCAATTTCACAGTCAAAAACTTAAGCAACACTTTCCTAGTCATGAATCATAGGTGTTTTGTCACAGTTGTCATTGTTATGTCATAGGCAATAGTTTATGTTTCCTAATCAAAGGCATAGGCTTAGTTAAGGAAATAATTCTCATAGTCACAGTCACAGTCATAGGCAATGTCCATAGTCATAGGAAATGTTCAAAGTCATAGGCAATGTTCATAGTCATAGGCAATGTTCATAGTCAAAGAGGCATATGGTTCTAAGGTCCATAGTTTCATAGTCACAGTATTATTTGTCCTCGAATCATAACAGTTCTTAATTTGGTCCAAAGAAATAGGCACTGATTCAAATAGAAAGAATTGGCATACTCTTTTATTCCTTTAATTTCATGTCACGAAAAGAGAAACGTTCAAATCTAAGAAGTAACTGACTTACAGAGATTAGATTAGATTCATAGAAAAACAGTCGTTGAAGTCGTTTGAATCTTCCCTTGAATCCTAGCTTGACTTGAATCTTTTCATGAAAGTCTTTAGCAGCATTTCCTCGTCTTGATTTATTATATATATATTATTTATTTATATATTTTTCTCAGAGGCAGCATAAGGATAGAAAAGAATTGTGAATAGAGAAGGAGACCAGGGCTGTTTATATAGTGTAGGAGTCAACGAATCTGGTCAGAATGGCGTCCGGATACAGAGGAACGGACCAGGTTCAGAAAGCTGTAAAAAACGGGGGGGGGGGGGGGGGGGGGTCGACCCCCAGGTCGACTACCCAGTCGACCTGACCCAGGTCGACCTGGGTGCCTTGGGCGGGAAAATTCCCGCCCAGCCCAATCTGGGTCAGTTTTTGAATTTCGAACTCATTTCTGATCTGTTTTGAAATTTGAACTTCGCTGAATCTTCCGGAGGCCGTATCTTCCTCATACGGACTCCGATTTACGCAAACTCGAACTCGTTTTCATGCAGAATTCCGAGACGAATGCAATGGCGCAGCCCGTTTCCTTTGATTTTGATTTTAACTTTTAATTCTGCCTTGATTTGTGAATCTTACTGTTACAGAACTACGGGGTGTTACATTCTCCCCCACTTAAAAGGATTTCGTCCCCGAAATCTTCAAGTTAGGAAGAATGTGTCCTACCATCCAATCACCCATCTACTCAACCATTCAATCACAGGCATTCATTGTCCTTAAAAGATTTCTAATGCTTTCATGTTCATATGCATAGTGTGTGTATATGTCTTTATCTAAAGCAAAATCAGGCGGTCTACTGATTCTGTTAACCTCCTTAATGCAAATCATGTCAGTGCCATGCATCCAATCATGTATGCAAGCATCCCTAGTTATGTAAATACTACATGTGTGCATAGCCATTCATCCATATGCAACATCCATATGATAACATAACAGTTTCAACTTACAAACAAATACATGTCTGTAAATGCAATATGAAAGCGTCTGAACTGATCTGGTGCCTAATACGTATGCATATGCATCCACAAGCAACCATTAGCAACCACTTGCAACCACCAATCATAACATGTTTCAAACACATGTTTACATCCATTGGCTTATACCTAAGGATCGAAGATACGACCTAGAGGATATACTTTGGAAAGAGAGAAGCAATTATGCGTAAAGCTCCTACAAAAGAAATCAAGGATGCACCCTTAAGGAAAAAGGGTATGATGCTAGTATCTAGCCTTCTTGAGCTTTACTCCATTATATCTTAACTAATTTAACTTCACAATTGTGAAGTTTCTGACCTCCCTTTCCAGATGTTAACTATGATACCAAGTGTACATACCAAGATGGTTTGAGGTCTCTCCTCTTAGCTTTTCCATCATGCCATAACTATAAGGGTCGAAAGTTCACTACGTGCTTTTTAGAGTACCTGCCACAACTATTCATCTCTCACGCAAACCATCCTAGTCGAACTCGACATTCCTCAAGAACAAGCCCAAAGGCCTAGACCAATATCAGACAAACACCCAAGGAATATCTCCTCCGAATTTAGACGATCTACGTGGGATGATATAAGCAAACTCGATAGCTATTCTCAAATCCCTACTAACCAAAAATAAACTGGTCGGACCACCAATTGGATTTGAGACTCTAGTGGGATCTTTCTACTATACTAGTACTATGGTGCAGAGACTCAACTATGGAAGTGGATATGAACAAATGCAAAGAGCTAAAACCAAAGGAAAGAGTACGAACAGCAAAACTAGACTCTTCCAACGGAACTTTACTACCTTTCTCCTAGGTAAGCTTGGTGGTGAAAGTGTGTACTCGCCCTTCTGAAAATCTTGTTCCTCGTTCTTGCCCTTGTCCTTAATTATATGCCCTATCATACCCTAGCAAAGATACTTCCTCTTGTCTTAGGTTTTATAATTTCTTCCTCCTTTGTGAGCTAAATCTTTATCTAAGAATTCCTCATCCTAGGGTTGTGCTCCCTAGCCAAACTCCTCATCTCCTTCCGTGTGTAACCATGTTGACAAATCTCTCGAAAGCAGCCTCCATCGTACGGAAAACCCTATAAGCTTGAAAGAAAACTGGCCGTAGGTGAAACAACTACGGCTATGGATGGAAGCCGGGCACTACTTCGCCCATCGATGAGGTTACCTCCCAGAAAGCTAGGAGCTCCAGAGACTCAAGAAAGAAGGAGACAAGAATTCAAATAGAGGAAGAGAAGATAGTGCGTATGGCTTTTTGAGGAATATGCCTTTAAAACAAATCTTTTCTTTTGAAAATGCTTCTTTTAAAACCTTTTTGAAAATAATTTTTCAAATCCTTTATCTGATCTGGTAACCTTCAGCTTTGATACCATGTGTAACACCCCACATCCGTTAGTGTCACTCACAAAGGGAATGCACTAAGTTCTGTGGAGCATTTAGGGTAAAAGATGCAGATAAATTACAAGATAGACAGAAATTAAACAGCGGAAAATAAAACTTTGCTTTATTGATAAAATAATTTGTACAATGATTTCTTTACAATATCAGAGTATCATCTATCTTACAAAATAAAGAAGCATAAAAACAACATTTGTATTCCCTAATTTTAGCAAGAGCCAGCCATAGCATCTGAAAAGAGAATCCGAGCAAAACTTCGACAAATCTTCAAGTTGGGAAAGAGTGACAGTCCAACTTAACCCGAGCTATACTATTCCCTCCTTTATTACCTGGGGGGGGAACGGAAGAAAAGAAGACGAAAGAAAAACAAAGTCAGACATAAAGCCTGAGTAAGTTCAGTAACTTCTAGCATGTGAACATGGGAAACAAAACGACATGAATTAACTGAATACAAGATTACACCATGGCGATAGGGTCAGCAAGATTAGACAAGATAATAACAAGTATGCTAAGCTAAGACAAACTGGATATGCTCTAATACTTTCGCCGCTTCGCTATTTCCTTTATACTGGTTTCTATATCTCTGCACCACCTAACTAGCGTCCCAACTAGTAACGATAACGTGATCCAATCCCTGTATTTTCCATTGCCATCGGGCATCCATTTATTTATTTACCTAGATCAAATCTAGGGTTTTCTATCAAGTGCTTTCTAGATTCAACTAGAGTTTACGCTGTCTGCTGACCGCTTCTCGGATTCAGGATTTATGCCACCTAGTTCAACTAGGGATTACGCTACCTGTCGAACGATGCCCCCAAGTCTAGGACACACTAACTAGAGTGGTATATGTTCCTATACTTCCCCTTGCATGTACCGCGAATCGTTATCGCTTGTCTAGATGCACATGTCCTGTAATGTGCGACCCGAGTCCTGTGGCAGGGCAAATCAAGAAACACAGAACTCGGTCGGGAGCTTTCAGATATCTGCCGATGCAGATGCTAAGGTCTGCTTTTATTCCAGTGGCTATGGTCCCACTTGACCCCTCCCTCAACTAATGAAAGGCACACCTTGAAAAATGAGAACTATACGCAGGCCCCTGGTGCCCCACTAACCTATAGCCGTCCTCACCCATAACTAGACAGCAAGTATATGGTCTTTTGGAGTTCTCCGCCTTTCCGCTTCACGTATCTCGATTGACTGAAGATGGATGGTAGACGACGAGTTGCTATCACAGGGCTACCGTTTTCTCGCCGAATCACGCCGGTCCATCCTAGTCTTTAGGTTGACATATATTGCAACCAAGGCATACCCCTGGTTCTTCTACGCAGACCTTAACCTCTGTGAGCCCAGGAGGATCATCAGCAGCCTCACAGAGGGATACCAAGAGTACCCTCACGTCCCCTCGAAGCCTCGGGCTTCGTAACCCAATTCGTTGGAGCCTTCTTTTTTCTCAGACGGACATTCGCTCCTTCCCGTGTTATACTAAGAATTACTACTTTGTTTTGTTAACTAAGGTTTACCACTTAGTTTTCAGAATCGTTGTTTTCTTAGCTAAGGTTTTCTACTTAGCTCCTTTTAACTAAGGTTTACTACTTAGTTCTCTTTCCCGTTAGTTTAGATTGGTTAAGTGTCATTAGTCAATTCAAGCTAACTTAACCCTCTCCATTTATCCTGTTAAACTGGTTAAATGTTATCAGTAATCCATGTTGACTTAACCCCATCACAAACCAAGTTATATTGGTTAAGTATTTCTTATTACTTAACCCTACCCGTTAATCCTGTATTGGTTAAGTGTTCCTTTTTTAACTTAATCTTGCCCGTCTGTTTTAACTACCGTGTTATTAATGGTTAAGTATTATCCCTTCACGTTTTAGACTTAGCCCTATTCCTTTATCACAATCTGATGGTTAAGTGCTCAAGTTTACTTAACCCTACGGTCTAGTCCAGCTAACATATCAAATTGGCTAAGTGTATTTACTTAACCCCAACCTCTAGTCTAGTTAACATGTTAATTTGGCTAAGTGTATTAACTTTACTTAACCCCACCTTCTAGTCTAGTTAACATGTTAATTTGGCTAAGTGTATTCTTAGTTACTTAACCCCTACGAATCTTGTCTTGTTACCGTGTTAAGTTGGTTAAGTGTCCCTATGGACTTAGCCCTCCCATTCTAGCTTAACTGTGTTAAGTATCTGTATGAACCTAATCCCACCCATCGGTTTGGTTATCTTGTTGAATTGGTTAAGTGTCTTAGTTAACTTAACCCTACCATTCTTGTTCTAGCTTTAATTAAATAGATTAAAGCGGCGACCACTCACATTAGACAAATATTGTTGCAAATACTGGATGTGCCGGTTGGTTCCGGGCAGGTTTACATCGCAACTCAGTCTAACCTCGGGTTAGGCCTATTCGTGTTTTCTAAGTTCAAAGGGTTTCAATTAATTTTTCAAATCAGGTTTTGAAAGTAACCATCCCGTCCGTCGGATCAGTTAGGGATAGCCAGGGAGAGCAGGAAACTTGTATTTTCCAAACCCAAGCCTAGACACTATCCTCTCTGTCACCCTAGAACTTTCTGGTGTGTTATTAAAGGAGATGTCGTTAATAAACCTTTAATTTGTCTAAATTTACATTTCCTCATTTATGACAAATTCTATAAGTAAATCATCCCTAATTTACTTATTTCCTAGTTACTCTTTTAATGTAAATTGTCAACATTTATTCTTATGGCCCATTTTCCCCTCTATATCATATTTATGCTTTTTGGTATGTAAACTATACCAAATCAAGTGTCACTATGATTTCGCTAGACCTGACAATTACTCCCAATTATGGCCAATTTCAAAATTTATACCAATACACTTATTATGCCAAATTAGCTAATCCAATCTTGATTTAACATTCTAATTACAGTTCATGTCAAACTAGACTTACTATTCTAGTTCACAGTCCATGTAAATGCTAGATTTACAAGTCAATACTAGATTCAAATTACACATCCTATAATTCATGTCAAATTTATCCAATTTGCATTTATATGAACATGCCATAATACATGTTCCCAATTTATGCCAATTTCCAAGTTAAAAACTACGTTTTTAGTGAATTTCATATTTTGCCCAAATCGTATTCCCACCGTTCGTATAATCGTGATTCAATCTAGACTATGGATAAATCTAGATTCGTAGAAAATAGGGAATGAACCAAAGATTGCTATGAAAAAGATAGACGTAACAACTGGCATAAAAAGGGTTGAATAACGACGTAGGTTCAAGAACATGGGTAGACCTAACTTAATAGGTAAATTCCCAAGGTCTAAAACCAAAGAAAACCAAGAATAGACAGAATAGAGACGTAGGTTCAAGAACATGGGTAGACCTAACTTAATAGGTAAATTCCCAAGGTCTAAAACCAAAGAAAACCAAGAATAGACAAAGTAGAAAATCAGGTTTAGACCCAATTTCACAGTCAAAAACTTAAGCAACACTTTCCTAGTCATGAATCATAGGTGTTTAGTCATAGTTGTCCTTGTTATGTCATAGGCAATAGTATATGTTTCCTAATCAAAGGCATAGGCTTAGTTAAGGAAATAATTCTCATAGTCATAGTCACAGTCATGGGCATTGTCCATAGTCATAGGCAATGTTCATAGTCATAGGCAATGTTCATAGTCATAGGCAATGTTCATAGTCATAGGCAATGTTCATAGTCAAAGAGGCATATGGTTCTAAGGTCCATAGTTTCATAGTCACAGTATTATTTGTCCTTGAATCATAACAGTTCTTAATTTGGTCCAAAGAAATAGGCACTGATTCAAATAGAAAGAATTGGCATACTCTTTTATTCCTTTAATTTCATGTCACGAAAAGAGAAACGTTCAAATCTAAGAAGTAACTGACTTACAGAGACTAGATTAGATTCGTAGAAAAACAGTCGTTGAAGTCGTTTGAATCTTCCCTTGAATCCTAGCTTGACTTGAATCTTTTCTTGAAAGTCTTTAGCAGCATTTCCTCGTCTTGATTTATTATATATATATATATTATTTATTTATATATTTTTCTCAGAGGCAGCATAAGGATAGAAAAGAATTGTGAATAGAGAAGGAGACCAGGGCTGTTTATATAGTGTAGGAGTCAACGAATCTGGTCAGAATGGCGTCCGGATACAGAGGAACGAACCAGGTTCAGAAAGCTGGAAAAAGCGGGGGGGGGGGTCGACCCCCAAGTCGACTACCCAGTCGACCTGGGTGACCCAGGTCGACTACCCAGTCGACCTGGGTGCCCCATGTCGACTACCCAGTCGACCTGGGTGCCTTGGGCGGGAAAATTCCCGCCCAGCCCAATCTGGGTCTGTTTTTGAATTTCGAACTCATTTCTGATCTGTTTTGAAATTTAAACTTCGCTGAATCTTCCGGAGGCCATATCTTCCTCATACGGACTCCGATTTACGCAAACTCAGACTCGTTTTCATGCAGAATTCCGAGACGAACGCAATGGCGTAGCCCGTTTCCCTTGATTTTGATTTTAACTTTTAATTCTGCCTTGATTTGTGAATCTCAGTGTTACAGAACTACGGGGTGTTACATTCTCCCCCACTTAAAAGGATTTCGTCCCCGAAATCTTCAAGTTAGGAAGAATGTGTCCTACCATCCAATCACCTATCTACTCAACCATTCAATCACAGTCATTCATTGTCCTAAAAAGATTTCTAATGCTTTCATTTTCATATTCATAGTGTGTGTATACGTCTTTATCTAATGCAAAATCAGGCGGTCTACTGATTCAGTTGACCTCCTTTATGCAAATCATGTCAGTGCCATGCGTCCAATCATGTATGCAAGCATCCCTAGTTATGTAAATACTACATGTGTGCATAGCCATTCATCCATATGCAACATCCATATGATAACATATCAGTTTCAACTTACAAACAAATACATGTCTGTAAATGCAATATGAAAGCGTCCGAACTAATCTGGTGCCTAATACGTATGCATATGCATCCACGAGTAACCATTAGCAACCACTTGCAACCACCAATCATAACATGTTTCAAACACATGTTTACATCCATTGGCTTATACCTAAGGATCGAAGATACGACCTAGAGGATATACTTTGGAAAGAGAGAAGCAATTATGTGTAAAGCTCCTACAAAAGAAATCAAGGATGCACCCTTAAGGAAAAAGGGTATGATGCTAGTATCTAGCCTTCTTGAGCTTTACTCCATTATATCTTAACTAATTTAACTTCACGATTGTGAAGTTTCTGACCTCCCTTTCCAGATGTTAACTATGATACCAAGTGTACATACCAAGATGGTTTGAGGTCTCTCCTCTTAGCTTATCCATCATGCCATAACTATAAGGGTCGAAAGGTCACTACGTGCTTTTTAGAGTACCTGCCACAACTATTCATCTCTCACGCAAACCATCCTAGTCGAACTCGACATTCCTCAAGTACAAGCCCCAAAGGCCTAAACCAATATTAGACAAACACCCAAGGAATATCTCCTCCGAATTTAGACGATCTACGTGGGATGATATAAGCAAACTCGATAGCTATTCTCAAATCCCTACTAACCAAAAATAAACCGGTCGGACCACCAATTGGATTTGAGACTCTAGTGGGATCTTTCTACTATACAAGTACTATGGTGCAGAGACTCAACTATGGAAGTGGATATGAACAAATGCGAAGCGCTAAAACCAAAGGAAAGAGTACGAACAGCAAAACTAGACTCTTCCAACGGAACTTTACTACCTTTCTCCTAGGTACGCTTGGTGGTGAAAGTGTGTACTCGCCCTTCTGAAAATCTTGTTCCTCGTTCTTGCCCTTGTCCTTAATTATATGCCCTATCATACCCTAGAAAAGATACTTCCTCTTGTCTTAGGTTTTATAATTTCTTCCTCCTTTGTGAGATAAATCTAAATCTAAGAATTCCTCATCCTAGGGTTGTGCTCCCTAGCCAAACTCCACATCTCCTTCCATGTGTAACCATGTTGACAAATCTCTCGAAAGCTGCCTCCATCGTACGGAAAACCCTATAAGCTTGAAAGAAAACTGGCCGTAGGTGAAACAACTACGGCTATGGATGGATGAAAACCCTATAAGCCGATTTTTAAATGACCGCTTTGCCCCTAACTGGTCTTGTTTCGGCCATAACTTTTGACTACTAAGGATTTTTGACTTGAAACCACGTCCATTGGATTCAGATGATGGTTTACATTTCCGCAGAGTGGTCACATTAGCCAAACGGACTCACTGTTTGGGAGATATGGCTGAAACAAGGTTTGGAAGGTGAAAAACTGCTTAAGTGGGCTGATTAGGGTAATTAGCAAATGGGCCCATAACCCATTTTGGGATTAGGGTTATGGGGAGGCTGAAATGAGTTAGGTTTTCATTCTATTTCAGTTTTCTAGCCGCCATTTACATTCTTGAAACCCTAACAATGGTCTCCACCTTCTAATTTCATCCCAAATCGCTCTCTAATCAAGGATTAAGCTAATCTACGTCAAACCAAGGAGAAATAGCACAAAATCAAAGTTGGAGTTGCTGCTAGGTATTAGAATTCGACCCAAATAGTGGAGTTTTCAGATTTGATATTTTATTTGTGGCTAAGGTGAGTGATTTGCATTGTTTTTCACTAATTATGGCTAATTAGGGGTGATTAGTGATAATTAGCGAAATTATGGCTCAGAAAAATCTGGGAAAATTTGTAAAATTCTGATATATTATTTCAGGGCTCTGATAAAAATTTGGGTTAGTTTGGACATGTTTTGCTAATCGTATGGGTAAATCATGATTAAGGAGATTAAGGGAAAAGTCATAGTTTTGGGTATGTCTGATCCATTTTAACAAGTTAAGATTATTGTTTTGCTGTTTGTGGATGATTATACATGTTGTTATTACTGTTTGGAATGATTTGCGATAGCATAGAAAAGTTAGATTGATTGAAAATGCCGTCGTATGGCGTAAAACAGTCGTTGGAAAAGTTACAGGAAATAGTGCAGGAACCGGATCGGATCGGAGGGAGGAAGCACAACCCGACCCGCTCGTGCCTTATTGTAATGACCTGCATTTTCAGCGATATAATAATTAATTTATTTAATTATTTAAATAGTGGTTTAGAGAATATAAGGTTGTATAATTAAATTATAAGGTATATTTAATTAATATAATAATATAATAATATATTTAATTATGAAATAATCAGAATTGGCTGAAACAGCGATATTGTGTAAACTGGACAATTCAAAATATATATAATTCAGTTCAGAGTTGAATTAGAATAACGTATATATTTAAATAACATCAGTTTGAACATATAATTATATTATAATTAAAATCGAGCACGAAATGGCACGGTAGTTCGCTATTTGGCGGTTCGAACTTCAACTGAATTTACAAGATTCGTTTTAAATTGGATTTCCCTAAAACAAGAAATCTACGGAGCTGGTGGAGTATATTTTTCTGATGGAAGAGAAAATCGGGATTTTGTCGTGTAGATTTTGGTTTGTGTCCAAATCAAATTTTAAAAATAGTCGTTATAGAATCGTTTATCGACCGTAACGGGTTATTCGATATAACTAGATATCGGTTTCAAATTTAGACAAGGTTCTTTTGAGACGTAGTGATAATTTAATTTTTAGAATTTTATGGTAATTTTTAGTTAATTAAATAAGCAACTTTTTATTTGGAGTATTGTGCACCCTATATCAGTGTTTTGGGATTTCAAAATATGAGTAAATCTACCGACATTATTATATTTTTTGGATCCCGGCACATTGGTCGTCACACCGATATAGCTAATTCTGTCTATAGCAGTTTGTATATGAATGGAATTTACGAAATGATTTTTAATGATGAAATAAAACTACACCATTCTTTACAATAACAATACTATGCTAGACAAGCCAACAAGGGAAACCAAACTGTAAGGGAATTGGATGAGAACATACAAAATTTAGTATAAACAACATTGTCACTACAACCTTATATTCCATCACACTTTCACTTTGTTTTTACCACAATAAAGGAGAACGGCAGCGAAGACTTTAATTAACAATAAAATACATGGGTTCCTTAGCAACAAGAAATGTCACAGGAACCACCATGTTGAGGCATGGGTTATCGCATGACATTATTAAGCCTACATCACAAAAATTTCCATCCTATAAATACCCTCTAAATGTGCTAAACCCTCAGACTTCCATTTCAATAGAATCAACTGACCAGTCTCTACTTTTCTATCCTCTTTTAGCAAAAAGTAAGGTTTAGTTTTGAACTTGATTTTGGCGACCATGTGTGGGTTTGTTATAGATTCGAACTCGAGGTTGGATTTTGCACCTTGCGTGAGATTTCTAGGGTTTCTGAAGGCGGGTTTGGGAAGTTGCGAGGGTTTTAGAAGGATTTTTAAGGATGTTCGAACCCATAAATTTCGATGTTGTGCTCTGTTTCACATCTGAGATGACACAGTGAGCTCGACGTTCATGAAATGGGGATAGTAATGAGATGCGGTAGGGGATAGGAGATTCAGTGATGGCCGTTGAAGCCATTGGAGTTCGAACTGTAAAATGAAGAAGGAGGTAGAACGATGCTGAGGGTTTTGTGAAGAGCCGTTGCGGGGGGTATACGGTGAAGCCACAACGGGTATCTCAGGAAAAAGGGAGCAGTGGGAGTTCAAAGAAGTTGGTGATGATTTAAGGTGAGAAACGGTTCGCTGCAATCCAGTCTTGAATTCATAAAGTATGGTATGATTAGTTCAAAGTATTTTATAGTTAATAAATCCCATTTGTCAGGATAAAGGAGAACTTGCGGTTTAAGTTGGTCATGTTTTAATGTTTGGGATAGGTAAGAAGAAATCTGAAATTGGTGAAAGTTTGTACAGGGAATCATGGTTTAGACAGCTTTTGAGGATGAGCTGCTGACTGTTGCTGTTGGGGGTGGAGAGGTTGTTAGAGTGATGATTCCATCTGTTGACATAGCTGTTTTCAGTGGTTGTAGAAGGAAAAGGGGTTATTCTTGGAGGAAGGAACGGATGTAATGTGGAAGAAGGAGGAATATAAAGGGGCGGGTCGGATTTTCCTTAATGGACTGAAGAGAGAAGTTAAGGCCCTTAGATTTATAAATAAGTTTAATTAATTTAAATTATATTGTATAAATTTGTTAATATCATAACATATGTATACAATGTCATAATCACGAAAAATCAGATCCGACAGGATCGTGTGGACGGACACTACACGACAGAACTGACTGGGAGTGGATTGGGGCTAGTTACAATTTATAGCGAAATAAATTGTCCGTCTGAATCAAGCGATGGTTATCGTTATTAACGATGATCGTCCAAGGTGAGTAAAACTCACCAACTCTGAACAGTTCTATTTTTATAACGTATATTTAGAACTGATAAATGATGACTGATTGCTGTGTGTTAACTGTTTGGTCGAATTGCTAAATGTTTGGTTGAAATTATAGATAATGATATAGATATAAATAGGTTGGAGGGATCCGACTGGTTTCCTCAACATTTATTTTACTGTTTTTCATATATTGTGATATATGATGTGTTATATAATCTGTTATGGATTATGTGTGTTAGAATGATATTGATCCTTGTTATTCGATATTTTTAAATATCATAAAAAGACCATGGGATGTAAAAAGAATTATTTCAATGTATATTGAAATAAAGGGATTTTATAAAATCAACAGATATAAAAGGAAATATTTCGAAAGTAAATAAAAATAAAATGTTTATAAAACGAATAGAGTTTTAATAAAAGGGAAAATGTTGATAAAACAAATAAATAGAATAAAGGAATAATTATTTAGTAAATAAATAGAATTATAAAAGGAATATTTAGTTGGAAATTAAATAGGATTATAAAAGGAAATTGACGAGATAAAAAGGAGTTAATCAAACGTAGTTTATCAAAAGGAGTTAATCAAACGTAGTTTATCAAAAGGAGTTAATCAGACATAGTTATTTAGGATAATTTACCATTTAGCACGACTGCTAGCGTAATTCGCAGGGCTGCAGATAGCATACGTCGGTCGGATGTTTCCTGAGGGAATCAGGCGTAACCATTGTGATCGCTGCGATCTAGAGTTAAACGAATGGAGTTAAATCGAATATTAGTTATTCAAATAAGAGTTAAACAAGTAGAGTTATTCAATTAGAGTTAATCGAAATAGAGTTAAACAAGATTAGAAACTGATTAGAGATTAGTTAAGTTGAATAGTTTTCTGAGTATCGATCTGATGTTGGTTTCGGCCTTCGGGGTTTATACTTAGAGAATTGTTCTCATACTAGTTTACAGTCAGGGACTGATAGTTGTGGAAGAATAGTGATACGTAATTAAGCCATGGAAATGTTTTCCAGTGTTAATAATGTATATTTTCTAAACATAGAAAATAAGGAAATGTGAATATATATATACATATGTTAAATGATGATTGATCGATAAAATTTCCATCTGGAAATAATATCGTTGTTTGCACACGTGTTTTTCTTTGATAGTTAAATCACAGACTATCAAAGTTTTGACCATTTTAACGTTGTTAATATGGAGAGACCGGTTGGATTATTATCCGAAGAACCACTCCGTATTGGCATAAGCGTTGCGAATCAAGTACGGTGAATATATTGAAGACGGTGTAAAGTGCAAGGGCTGTTGTATAAATCTTAGACAACAATTGCCTAAGATGCATGTACTGAATAGTGCCTTCGATTTGTCTAGTCCTAGGACGACCTGTATGGAAGAATGTCTGACAGAGTATATCTAATAGAACGCAAAAGTTGATCTCTTCAAACGTATTCACGTTTGGTGGCGGAGGAATTCGTTTCTCTTAGCTGTATATCCGTGGTATTTTTGGGGAAATTAATTTGTGATTTGGCGGGTATGACGATGTGACATTCAAAGTGAATGAAGATGTGGCATGTAAAAGATAAGCGTAACTTCTAGCCTCACATCCGGTAAATGACAGAAATCGGGCAGGCAACATGGCTAAGTCGGTCGCTCTGAAGTAGGGTGTATATCACCTATCTAGAGAATATCCATTTGATTCTTTAATCTATCAATGTTGTCCCATATATATACGGGAAACAGTTGCTGATCCCAACCGTTGGTGAAATACATTCGATACACTCAAGCGAAATGAGTGGTCCGTCATGTGTGGCTGAGTTGCAAGATATTCTTGTTGAACTCCAGTGTATCGTTCCTAGAGTACACTAATCGGAAGGTGGTTCCATATCTTGTCATAGTTGGAAATCCATTATCCAATAAGCACCTGCGCGGTTATGATTTTATATTATATATATGGAACGCGAGATGCAAGCGTTCCGCTAGATTGTTATTTACTTGATCTAGACATTAGTATAATATCAAACAAGTATTGATTTTAAAGTTTTTTGGATTCTCATAAGGGAAAAACCTGTTCCGTTTTCACGGCGTGGTCTTATGAGATATCCTTTATTTAACCAAGTGTTTGGAGTTTTATTCACACCAGTCCTATGACTGACCCGGAGTTTATTTGTTTGTTTTTCCCTAAACTCTTGGGTGCATTAATTTGTACGGGTAGTCAAGTAGTCGGGATTTTACAGATACACTTGGAGAGCTTGGAGAAGGAGGCTTCAGGATTATATAGCTATTGTTTATTTCCGTTGTGTTGTAAGTGTTGTACTCTGCAATGTTATTATATACATACACTGTTTGTATTTCAAAAGTTATGTTATATTTTATTCGTTTCGCTGTGAGATTCATGTTAACTTTGATGATGATGTTCTTCTTCTTCTATTCTAAGTTTCTATCTTATCTATTCTCACTCTCTAATTTCTTTCATTAACCATTTGGTTATTTTTGATCCTTGGATGTTCGATCTGTGTTGTATATCGGATAACCAAGATCGTCAAAATCCGGGTCGTAATAGTTGGTATCAGAGCGAGGTTAAGTGAATTACCTTGGCTCTGTGGCGTGATTCAGTAGAGATAGCGTTAGTAATACCCTAGATTGAGTTGAGTGTATATATATGAGTGAACGTATTTATTATTCGATATAAAATAATTTTATATTGTGGAGATTTATTGGTTGAGTTGTTTATGTGTTCTGCTCGATCAGTTTGATCCACTGTATCGGTAGAGTTTCTACACACTCGAATACGATGGGTCGGCACGATATGTTTTGAAAAGAGGGTAAATGAAAATAATTTTACCCAAAGTATATTTTGATATGTATTGGATATATTGGTTGTTATTATAATCGAGTAAGATTATAAAAAGTGAAATGGTTATGTAAATAACCAATCAGAATTCATATAAGTGAAATGTATGAAATCGAATTGAATTAGATCTGAAATTTAAATCAGAATTGAAATTAAGAATCTGGAAATTTGAATAAGTGTTTATAAATGGATTTGGATTAAAAATAAGGAAAATTTAAGATCCTGGGAGATTTTAAATTGTTTTACAAGCAGTGTGAATTATATTTTGAAATGAATTTCAAAGTGGAAATGTTAGAAATGGTTTTGAAAAGCGATATAGCATTGAACTCACTTCGAAAGCTGGAAATCGATTCCGATGATGATCATGACATCATCGGTGTTCAATTTCGAGTTGTAAGTGACGGATTACTACCGAAAAGATTTTGTTTTTGAATTGTTTTGAGAGAAACAAGTTGTTTGAAATCCAAAAAGGAACATTTGGTTTTAGAAAAGCAAAGCTGTTTTAAAATTCCCAGGAAGCGATTGCTTGAATTAAAAACAAATTTAAATAGAAATTTGTGAAACCAAGCTGGAACTGAATTGAAACCAATTAACTGGAAATTGAATTGGATACGATATATCAAGTAGAATCAGATTTTGAATTGTGAGATAGAATCCGAAATGGTATTGGATTGATGAGTTAAGAATTTAAAATTCGAAAGTGGAACTTTGACTTGAAACTGAATTCGACTTAGGTATAAGCGAATGGTTGGATTAGTGGATAAAAACAGATTGGAGTTGTTTGGGATGACCCTTGTAAATGCTAAATTGGTAGCAGATGTAAAGGATATAATGATATGCCCGATAAAAGGTACCAGTTTATATTATATATGAGTTTGGTAATTTTGATGAGCCGAATTGGCAAGCCGCTTGGCTGTTTGATTTTCTTTTGGATTGGAGATAGCCCAGAGAGGCCAGTTGGAGTTTGACCTATTGACCAGTACAAAGGAGGTGCTGGCGAAATTTTTCGAAAAGTCAAGGCATTAGAAAATTTTCAGGATTTTTGAAAAATTTCGTTGACAAGAATTAATTAATAATTTAATTGAAACTAAATTGGTTCAGTTGAAACTGAATTTAAGAAGTGAACAAATAAGTTCTAACCAGTCAATGGGGTTTGTTTTCTACCTTAGCAATTTTGAGGACGAAATTAAGCAGGGAAGAATGTAATGACCCGCATTTGCAGCGATATAATAATTAATTTATTTAATTATTTAAATAGTGGTTTAGAGAATATAAGGTTGTTTAATTAAATTATAAGGAATATTTAATTAATATAATAACAAAATAATATATTTAATTCTGAAATAATCATAATTGGCTGAAATGGAAATATTGTGTGAACTGGACAATTCAAAATATATATAATTCAGTTCAGAGTTGAGTTAGAATAACGTATATATTTAAATAACATCAGTTTGAACGTATAATTATATTATAATTAAATCGAGCTCGAAATGGCACGGCAGTTCGCTATTTGGCGATTCGAACTTCAACTGAATGTACAGGATTCATTTTAAATTGGATTTCCCTAAAACAAGAAATGTACGGAGCTGGTGAAGTATATTTTTCTGATGGAAGAGAAAAATGGGATTTTGTCGTGTAGATTTTGATTTGTGTCCAAATCAAATTTTAAAAATAGTCGTTATAGAATCGTTTATCGACCGTAACGGGTTATTCGACATAACTAGATATCGGTTTCGAATTTAGACAAGGTTCTTTTGAGACGTAGTGATAATTTAATTTTTAGAATTTTATGGTAATTTTTAGTTAATTAAATAAGCAACTTTTTATTTGGAGTATTGTGCACCCTATATCAGTGTTTTGGGATTTCAAAATATGAGTAAATCTACCGACATTATTATATTTTTTGGATCCCGGCACATTGGTCGTCACAACGATATAGCTAATTCTGTTTATAGCAGTTTGTATATGAATGGAATTTATGAAATGAATTTTAATGATGAAATAAAACTACACCATTCTTTACAATAACAATACTATGCTAGACAAGCCAACAAGGGAAACCAAACTGTAAGGGAATTGGATGAGAACATACAAAATTTAGTATAAACAACATTGTCACTACAACCTTATATTCCATCATACTTTCACTTTATTTTTACCACAATAAAGGAGAACGGCGGCGAAGACTTTAATTAATAATAAAATACATAGGTTCCTTAGCAACAAGAAATGGCACAGGAACCACCACGTTGAGGCATGGGTTATCGCATAACATTATTAAGCCTACATCACAAAATTTCCATCCTATAAACACCCTCTAAATGTGCTAAACCCTCGGACTTCCATTTCAATAGAATCAAAAGACCAGTCGCCACTTTTCTATCCTCTTTCTGCAAAAACTAGGGTTTAGTTTTGAACTTGATTTTGGCGACGATGTGTGGGTTTGTTATAGATTCGAACTCGACGTTGGATT
This sequence comes from Allium sativum, assembly GCA_030737875.1. Taxonomy (NCBI): domain Eukaryota; kingdom Viridiplantae; phylum Streptophyta; class Magnoliopsida; order Asparagales; family Amaryllidaceae; genus Allium; species Allium sativum. Next base: position 282,583,820 of record CM060919.1, on the reverse strand, counting down.
CTGCACCTTGCGTGAGATTTCTGGGGTTTCTAAAGGCGGGTTTGGGAAGTTGCGAGGGTTTTAGAAGGATTTTTAAGGATGTTCGAACCCATAAATTTCGATGTTGTGCTCTATTTCACATTTGAGATGACCCAGTGAGCTTGACGTTCATGAAATGGGGATAATAATGAGATGCGATAGGGGATAGAAGATTCAGTGATGGCCGTTGAAGCCACTGGAGTTCGAACTGTAAAGTTAAGAAGGAGGTAGAATGATGCTGAGGGTTTTGTGAAGAGCTATTGTGAGGGGTATACGGTGAAGCCACAACGGGTATCTCAGGAAAAGGGGAGTAGTGGGAGTTCAAAGTAGTTGGTGATGATTTAAGGTGAGAAACGGTTCGCTGCAATCCAGTCTTGAATTCATAAAGTATGGTATGATTAGTTCAAAATATTTTATTGTTAATAATCCCATTTGTCAGGATAAAGGAGAACTTGTGGTTTAAGTTGGTCATGTTTTAATGTTTGGGATGGGTTAGAAGAAGACTGAAATTGGTGAAAGTTTGTACAGGGAATCATGGTTTGGACAGCTTTTGAAGATGAGCTGCTAACTGTTGCTGTTGGGGGTGGAGAGGTTGTTGGAGTGATGATTCCGTCTGATGACATGGCTGTTTTCGGTGGTTGTAGAAGGAAAAGGGGTTATTCTTGGAGGAAGGAACAGATGTAATGTGGAAGAAGGAGGAATATAAAGGGGCGGGTCAGATTTTCCTTAATGGAATGAAGAGAGAAGTTAAGGCCCTTAGATTTATAAATTAGTTTAATTAATTTAAATTATATTGTATAAATTTGTTAATATCATAACATATGTATACAATGTCAGAATCACAAAAAATCAGATCCGACAGGATCGTATGGACGGACACTACACGACAGAACTGACTGGGAGTGGATTGGGGCTAGTTACAATTTATAGCGAAATAAATTATCCGTCTGAATCAAGCGATGGTTATCGTTATTAACGATGATCGTCCAATGTGAGTAAAACTCACCAACTCTGAACAGTTCTATTTTTATAACGTATATTTAGAACTGATAAATGATGAATGATTGCTGTGTGTTAACTGTTTAGTTGAATTGCTAAATGTTTGGTTGAAATTATAGATAACGATATAGATATAAATCGTTAATCAAATATTGATTCTGTTTAACATAATATTTCATATTGAAATGAAATCGATGTTAATTATGTTGTTTAACATCAGTGATGTAGGGAAACAGGTTGGAGGATTCCGACTGGATTCCTCAACATTTATTTTACTGTTTTTCATATATTGGGATATATGATGTGTTATATAATCTGTTACGGATTATGTATGTTAGAATGATATTGATCCTTGTTATTCGATATTTTTAAATATCATAAAAAGACTCTGGGATGTAAAAAGAATTATTTCAATGTATATTGAAATAAAGGGATTTTATAAAATCAATTGATTTTATAAAAGGAAATATTTCGAAAGTAAATAAAAGGAAAATGTTTATAAAACGAATAGAGTTTTAATAAAAGGGAAAATGTTAATAAAAAAATAAATAGAATAAAGGAATAATTATTTAGTAAATAAATAGAATTATAAAAGGAATATTTAGTTGGAAACTAAATAGGATTATAAAAGGAAATTGACGAGATAAAAAGGAGTTAATCAAACGTAGTTTATCAAAAGGAGTTAATCAAACGTAGTTTATCAAAAGGAGTTAATCAGACATAGTTATTTAGGATAAGTTACCATTTAGCACGACTGCTAGCGTAATTCACAGGGCTGCAGATAGCCTACGGCGGCGGTCGGATGTTTCCTGAGGGAATCAAGCGTAACCATTGTGATCGCTGCGATCTAGAGTTGAGCGAATGGAGTTAAATATAATATTAGTTATTCGAATAAGAGTTAAACAAATAGAGTTATTCAATTAGATTTAATCGAAATAGAGTTAAACAAGATTAGAAACTGACTAGAGATTAGTTAAGTTGAATAGTTTTCTGAGTATCAATCTGATGTTGGTTTCGGCCTTCGGGGTTTATACTTAGAGAATTGTTCTCATACTAGTTTACAGTCAAGGACTAATAGTTTTGGAAGAATAGTGATACATAATTAAGTCATGGAAATGTTTTCCAGTGTTAATAACGTATATTTTCTAAACATAGAAAATAAGGAAATGTGAATATATATATATATGTATATTTTAAATGATGATTGATCGATAAAATTTCCATCTGGAAATAATATCGTTGTTTGCACACGTGTTTTTCTTTGATAGTTAAATCACAGACTATCAAAGTTTTGACCATTTTAACGTTGTTAATATGGAGAGACCGGTTGGATTATTATCCGAAGAACAACTCTGTATTGGCATAAGCGTTGCGAATCAAGTACGGTGAATACATTGAAGACGGAATAAAGTGCAAGGGCTGTTGTATAAATCTTAGATAACAATTGCCTAAGACGGATGTACTGAATAGTGCCTTCGGTTTGTCCAGTCCCAGGATGACCTGTATGGAAGAATGTCTGACAGAGTATATCTAATAGATCGCGTAAGTTGATCTCTTCAAACATATTCATGTTTGGTGGCAGAGGAATTCGTTTCTCTTAGCCGTATACCCGTGGTATTTTTGGGGAAATCAATTTGTGATTTGGCGGGTATGACGATGTGACATTCAAAGTGAATGAAGATGTGGCATGTAAAAGATAAGCGTAGCTTCTAGCCTCACATCTGGTAAATGACAGAAATCGGGCAGGCAGCATGGCTAAGTCGGTCGCTCCGAAGTAGGGTGTATAATAACCTATCTAGAGAATATCCATTTGCTTCTTTAATCTATCAATGTTGTCCCATATATACACGGGAAACGGTTGCTGATCCCAACCGTTGGTGATATACATTCGATACACTCAAGCGAAATGAGTGGTCGGTCATGTGTGGCTGAGTTGCAAGATGTTCTTGTTGAACCCCAGTGTATCGTTCCTAGAGTACACTGATCGGAAGGTGGTTCCATACCTTGTCATAATTGGAAATCCGTTATCTAATAAGCACCTGCGGGTTATGATTTTGTATTATATATGTGGAACGTGAGATGCAAGCGTTCCGCTAGATTGTTATTTACTTGATCTAGACATTAGTATAATATCAGACAATAAAGTTGTTTGGATTCTCATAAAGGAAAAACCCATTCCGTTTTCACGGCGTGGTCTTATGAGATATCCTTTATTTAACCAAGTGTTTGGAGTTTATTCACACTAGTCCCTTGACTGACCCGAAGTTTATTTGTTTGTTTTTCCCTAAACTCTTGGGTGCCTAAATTTGTATGGGCAGTCAAGTAGTCAGGATTTTACAGATACACTTGGAGAGCTTAGAGCAGGAGGCTTCAGGATTATAGCTATCGTTTATTTCCGCTGTTTTGTAAGTGTTGTACTCTGCAATGTTATTGTATACATATACAGTTTGTATTTCAAAAGTTATGTAATATTTTATTCGTTCCGCTGTGAGATTCGTGTTTACTCTGTATGTTCTTCTTCTTCTATTCGAAGTTTCTATCTTATCTATTCTCACCCTCTAATTTCTTTCATTGACCATTCGGTTATTTTCGATCCTTGGATGTTCGATCTGTGTTGTATATCGGATAAAAAAGTTCGTCAAAATCTGGGTTGTTACACTTATGTATTACGAATCGCTCGCACCAGAAGTCCCCGACCCGACCGCTTGCATCTAGAGTTCTCCGAACCGACCCACCCGTGAATGGTGAACCCAAACCGAACCGACCTTGGTATGATGGCACGACCCGACTCGGTGAAAGTAGCACAAACCGATCTGAACCACTCTTGGGAGCACAACCTGAACCGCTGGGTGGACCACGAACCATGCTTGCACCACTGAATCGGTCCGATGATCTGGAGCAGGAATCACGAACCGACCCGAAGGAGGTTGATGACCATGAACCGAACGAGGAGAAGAGGACTGGTCCGAATGGAAGCTTGGTTCCGAATCGATCCGGAAGTGACCAAAACCCGAGATGCAAAGCTATTCCAAATGAGAAGTTAGCACTCAGGATCCATTTGGGAACCGACGAGTTAACTTCATGATTGGACTTTGCTGCGGGACATGTGCAAAGGGGTTATCGATATTCATAACTTTAGTTCACCACTGAGAGACAGATTAGTGGCTATGGATCAGTGCAATGGGGTCATTGTGACTCCATGGAGCAAAGTGATCATAGCAAAGGATTGGGCGATCGAGTGGTGGATATCGTATGCTTTACGCACTGAGTGAGAGAGATGGGGATGATTGCTATGTTTGATGTTTGCTACCACCATGACCCCCAACCCGTTTACACTTTATGTTAGTGTTACCTTAGAGTACTATACATCTTATTGTGCTAACTTTTTTGTTACAGGTCCAAGTTCAGGTATGATTGGATTATACCTGTTTTTGTTCTGTTTTGTTGCTTACCGCTCATACCAGACTTTTGTCTGACCCAGAGTTTTATGTCTCTTCTTATTACTCTCGGTGCTCCTAAACGAGCAGACTAGAGACAGGTTAGGTGGAAATGCGTGAGTAGCTGTCTGGAGATGAGCAGGAGGCTTCCACGTATGATATACGTATACACTCCCTGTGTTGTAGTTGGTCACTGCTTGGGCATTAATAGTGTACCTTTTCTTTCTTTTGCTTTAGAGATAGAAATTTGAAGTTGTAGTAATGATGTTGGATCATAAGCTGGTGTTATGGATTCTGCTGCTATGATGATTTAGTTTTCATCTTATGCACTGTCTCGCCTGTTTTATGTCGAAGTTATGTTGTTATTATATTTTATTCCATACGCCGTGAGAGATACTACAATAACCTTGTTAGTTCATAGTTTCAAATTCCCTTCTCTTTTCTTTTGACCACCATCCCGTGCTAGTTGGACATCGGAACAGTACATTTCGAAGGAAATGTCGGCTGGTTTGGGGTGGGCCGTCACAGAACGCCTAGCTTGTGATAGCCTTTAGGCTATGTAGCTTGGATGTGAATGGTTTGGATATCTTTGTCCTTGCCTACGCTGATAGTAATTGTCTTTCTGTTGCTACTCCTACCTGCACTTGCTGAGGTTGGTATGGGATAGGTGCGGTGCACATGATTGGCTCAACTGTGTAGTCATTTCATTGTAGCTATCTTTTGCAGCATATCCTTGTCACTTTATTGAAATCTTTGTGCCTTGTAGATACACTTTCGATTGTACCTGCTTGTGATATATATACTGTAAGGACGATGTATGTATTAAAGTGAATAGTATGTTTTTCAGTTTTCATAGTGTCTGTTAAGTGTGGTTTGATTTCGATATGTTATTGCACTTCTTTTTGAAGTATGCCTTGCAGTATATCATTTTCTCCTTGCATGGAGACTTAAGTCATTTAGTAGTCAAGATTTAATGTCTAGCTGCAGTGCTGTAACTTTGATGGGATTGTGGTGGACGGTCTACCTTAAAAACCATAGGATGGATAATCCACCTTAAAAGATGAATATAGTAGATTGGTAATTGACCAATCACCTAAAACTATTGCAATTATTATTTGTTATAATAATAAGTGTTTTTGGTCACTTTAAAAGCGTGTCGTCTCTGCCAAAAAATGATCTTATTTAGTATTTAATATAAATCATTTAAATTTAAAAATCAAATATTCAAAAATGATGATACCATTGACGATGTTAGAAATATTTTTCATTTTCAACAATGAAATAAATAATTTTATTTCGTATTTTGCTTAGATGGAGAAATAAGTTGTAACAACCTGAATTCCGACAGACCGAATTATTTTCAAAATTCTAATCTATCGAAACTCATGTTAGTTAGTTTGGTATCCTGTAGGAAAGACAGAGATATAAAATATATCAGAGCTCATAAAACATCTCACAGCGGAATGGATAAAATATAATATAATCAAAATATAGTCTTACCCCGATAGTAATATTGCCTAACCAGTATACAAAGCTGTCATATCTCTGCCACAAATCTAACCTGCGAGTATGTTATAAGGAGGGGATCAGAACACAAGTTTTGGTGACTGGATTTAAACTACACATTTTGGATAACTCTACATATATCATTCAGTTACGTTTTTCTTACTTATTAGGTTACTTGGGCTAACAACACTTAAGGCTTATACACACATCTTACCCGTCTCCTTCCCTATGGATTAACCTAATACAATATATTTGTAGCTATCCCCATATTAAAGTACACCCCATGGTACCCCACTCGCATGGTCTCCGCCATAACGTCAATAGAAATATACGCAGTCCCTCATCCTATGTCGGGGCGATGTACGAATCAACATCACAACGCTACTTTTCGCATAGTCCCACCATCGCCATGCAATGTAAGCATACAGACTGCCACCTTCAAATCATTTGATCGAATCTGATTCCATCCAGAGAAATGCCCTAGAGTCTACAAAACACCACCCGGAGCAGACATGCATGTACCTAGACCTTCTCACGTAGATATCGTTAATCGTACTCGATGCCTTAACTGCACATATTATCTACTGTGCACTGAGTTCCGTACAAAAGACACGAAACTCGGTTGGGAGCTTTTCGGATGTCTATATACACAGATGTTATGGTCTGCATTTTCAGTGGCTATGGTCCCACCCGACCCCTCCCTCAACTAGTAAAAGACCGACAGAATTGAGAGCTAGTGACCTGGCCCCAGAGACAACAAACAACAGTTCCTAATTGTCATGTCCCTCACCCATAGACTTGATAGTAAAAGGTCTATGGTCTTTTGGTTTAGATCTCCATCTTTCAGTATCACGCATCACGTATCACGCCGACTGTCGTTTGTTGGTACCCAACAACTACTATCAAACAAATGGTTAGACCCGCCAAAGGTAGACAAAAGTGGCCGAAACCCGCCAAGTCACAAGGCAACAGGATCGTCGAATCACCTAAGCCAGCCTACACAGCCTTCTGATTGCCAACTATCATGGCAGTCAAGGTATAATCACCGGGTAGTAACGCGTATACCCAACCTCTGTGAGCATAGCCTAAGCGTTGTCTCCGCGCTGAGGACTACCAGGAGTACCCTCCACGTCCCAAAAAGTCGTGTGCTTCCCCTTCCAGTCCTTCGAAGCCAGCAGAATATCAGCAAAGCAGGCAGAATAATCAGATGGACATGTGCTCCCCTCGTGCCTCATGACACCACGATGATCTACCCCGTTGGGTTATTCACCTTCAAATGTACGGACTGGTCCAAGCGCCTCGGGTTAATGTGTTATTAGAACATATGTCTAATAATTTAATTATGCTTTTGCTCTTCTTTTTTCAAATTTCCTTTCAACATGGTTATTCCTAGTCAAATTGACTTCTTAGTCAAGTTACCAAGTTCCCCTTGCTTATTAACTTCGGTTATATAACTTAACCCATTTAAGTTCATTAATGAGCCTTTAACATGTTATTTTCTAGATTGTAATCCAAGGTCTACAATCTCTTTATATTATTCATTGTCCGATTCCATACTTACAATAACATGTTCCGCTAATATATAATTAAGTATATTTTATCTCAAGTCACATGTTTTCTGTTTAACCTGTCATTTATTATTTATGATTAAAATAACTTATTTCGTCCCATATATTCACCTTGTTCTCTCTTATTTATTCATAATTCCATCTTACACTGTCATTACAACTTGTCGTTGTTTACTTATTAACTTAGTTCTCTTACGAAGGTTTACTAATAAGTTTCCTTTCCATTTATTATAACTTATGTTATAATTTCCACTTGCCCCTAGGACAAGCCTACCTATTATATAGAATTCTCATTGATGTAATTAATTATAATAGGTTATTATCATTCCCCATCCATTTCACTTCTTTTACTGTTGTAAATTTCATTCATTTCCATTTATCACAATTGTGCCTTTTATTTCTATCTTTTTATTTACATATATTTATATATATGTTTATGCACTAGACCTCTCATATTAACCTGGCTGCTTGTGGATGTTGGATTTGTCAGACGGTTCTGGGCAGACTTCTATCACAAGTTGGACTTAACCTCATGTCTTAGAATCATTATATGTATATTTATGCACAAGACCCCTCACATTAAATTAAAAACTTGTGGATGCTGGATTTACCGGGCGGTTCCGAGTAGACTTCTACCACAAGTTGAATTTAACCTCGTGTCTAAGTGCGGTTACCCTTTCTTAATTACCGTAAATTTTTCATATAATTTAGGCGTATCCATTCTTTCAAATTTCTACTGTAATTCTATTTTTACATGTCATACTTAATATCATATTATGTATATTTTAACTGATTATCATGTCGCATGCTCTTCCTCACATGTAATTAACTCCACTTTAAAAGAATAACATGTAATCATCAATCATGTAATTATTCCAATCAAATTAACATGTAATTATCCCAATTCTTACAATTAAGGGCTCAAGTACATAATATGCCACTGATTAACATGTATTTATCCCAATTTCACTGTAACTTAACTTATAGTACCCAATTAATAAGTTATTCAAACGTGTATGTATACATTCAATAGGTTTGCATTTCAACAGATTAATCATTCTAGCAGAATTACATTTCAACAGAGTAATCATTCTAGCAGATTTACATTGCATATTAACGAAGATGTCAAACGATAAATATACCATTATCAAAAAGGTATAACTTAAATCCACTCACCTAATTGCTTTCCAATTAATGAATCTGGTCCAGATCTAGCCTTTCATGGTTCCCCTAACCAAATCTAGAACCTAAGTAACCATGGATCCCAATTCTCAACTAAAAGAAAAAGGGAAGAAAGATGAGAAATTTAAATAGATCAGATCCACGAATTTACCTTACTTTGATTTGAATTCTGAAAGCCCATTTGTAGATCTACATTCTTTTCCTCTAAATATTGAATCAGAATTTCCTAAGACTTGTTATTCTATTTTCTAAAGAGATTTGAGGAGGAAGAAAAATGGCAGAGTCTAGACAGCCTCTCTGAAAATATGAGCTTTAGGCTAGGCTCTACAAGTTCATTTATAGGTGCTCAACAATGAATTTGGTCCAGAGAGCGGTCCACATTCGCACAAGTGAATCTGCCCCAGATCAGGGGGGTCGACACACCCTTGATGATGTCGACCCTAGGGTAGACAACCAAGGGCGTGGGTCGACCCCTAACGAGTCTCTTTCCCGTCGCGTTGAACGATTTGATTTTATGAATATATTAATTTATATATGAGCTTGTTATATGTATACAAACTTCTAACGCCCATAACTCCTTCATACGTTATCCGTTTTATGCAAACTTCGGGTCTATCTCAACCAAAATTCCGAGACGAATGCAAAGATGATGTCGGTTTCACTTAATTTTGAATATTTAATTAAGTATCCTTTAGTTTTTTGTATTTAATGTTCTTCAAAATTACGGGGTGTTACATTCTCCCACCCTTAGGAAATTTCATCCTCAAAATTTGATAAGTGTGACAACCCGAATTCTGACAGACCAATTTTTTTTTTCAAAATTAAAATCTATCGAAACTCCTATTGGTTGCTCTGGTATCCTGTAGAAAAGACAGAGATATAAAATATATCAGAGCTCAGAAAACATCTCACAATGGAATGGATAAAATATAATTTAATCAAAATATAGTCTTACCCAAATTATAATACTGCCCAACCAGTATCCAAAGCTATCATATCTCTGCCATAAGTCTAACCTACAAGTATGTGATGAGGAGAGGGTCAGAACACAAGTTTTGGTGACTGAATTTAAACTACACATTTTGGATAACTGTACATATACTGCTCAATTACGTTTTCATATTTATTAGGTTATTTGGGTTAACAACGCTCAAGGCTTACACACATGTCGTACCCATTTACTCCCCAGTGGATTAACCTAATACATTATATATGTAGCTACCCCCAATATTAAGACATACCCCATGGTACCCCACTCGCACGGTCTTCGCCGTAACGCCACAGAAATATACACAGTCCCTCGCCCTACGCCGGAGTGATGTACGAACCTCAATATAACAAAGCTACGTTCCACATAGAACCGCCATTGCTATGCTAGGTAAGCGTACGGACTGCCACCTTTGATCAAGTCAGATCACAGAGTGATGCCCTAGAATCTACGATACACCACCTAGAGAAGAAATGCATGTATCTAGACTTTCCCACGTACGTATCGTCAATCGTACTCGACGCCTTAACCGCACATATCCTCTATTGTGTACCAAGTCCCATGGCAGGGCTGTACAAGAAACACGAAATTCAGTCGGGAGATTTTCAAATATCTGTTTTCATAGATGCTAAGGTCTGCATTTTCAGTGGTTATGGTCCCATCTGACATATGCTTCAACTAATGAAAGACGAACAAGTTTGAGAACTAATGACCTGGTCCAAGAGAAAACAACAAACAACAAATCCTAATTGGCATGTCCTTCACCCATAGCCTAGATAGTTAAAGGTCTATGGTCTCTTGGTTTAGCTCTCCGCCTTTCCGCATTGCGCATCACGTATCAAGCTGGCTGTCGATGGTAGGTACCCGACGACTTTGCTATCCAATGGTTAGACCTGTCAGTACTAAAGAGTGGTCGTAACCTAGCCAAGTCAGGCAACGGGATTGTCGAATCACCTATGCCACCCAATATTCTTTTGATTGCCCACTATCATGGCAATCAAGGCATACTCACCGAGCAGAAATGCGCAGACCTAACCTCTATGAGCACAAAAGAATGTTGTCACAACGCAGAGGACTACCAGGAGTACCCTCCACGTCCTAAGAAGCCGTGTGCTTCCCCTTCCTGTTCTTCGGAGCTACCAGAATATCTGTAGAATAACAGATTGATCAGATGGGCGTGCGCTCCCCTCGTGCCTCACGACACCACGATGTTCCACCCCATTGGGTTACTCACCCTCAAATGTATGGACTGGTCCAAGCGCCTCATTTTTATGTGTTCTTAGACTTATGTCTAAACATTCAATTATGCGCTTGCCCTACATCATATGGTTTCCAGTTAACTCAGTTATTTCCAAATATGTTAACTTATTATTCAAGTTACCAAGTTCTTTCTGAACCCCTTATATCTCTAAGGAATGAGCCCCTCTTGCTTATTAATTTTGGTTACAAAGCTTTACCCTTTTACATTCATTAATAAGCCCATAACATGTTATTCTCTAGATTGTAATTCAAGGTTTGTAATCTACAATCTTTTTATATTATTTATTGTCCAATTTCATAGTAACAAAAACATATTCTACTTAATATGTAATTAAGTATATCTCAGTTTACATGTTTTCTATTTAACATGTCACTTATAATTTAAGATTAAATATAATTTATTTCATTTCACAAGTTTGCCTCATTCTTTCTTATTTAATCGTAATTTCATCTTACACTATCACTACAACTTATCGTTGTTTTCTTATTAACTTAGTTCTCTTAACTAAGGTTTACTAATAAGTTTCCTTTCCATTAATATAACTTATGTTGTCATTATCAGTAGATTTCAGATTCTCGTTCTTACAGATAAATTAATTTACAATTAATTACAACTTATCTCATTACATAAGTTATTCCATTTTCTTTATCTTTTATTACAACCTAAGTTATAATTTCCACTTATCCCTAGGACAAGCCTACCTATTATATAACATTCTCATTAATGTAATTAATTATAATAGGTTATTATCATTCCCTGGTCATTCCACTTATTTTACTGTTGTAACTTTCATTCATTTCCTTATTCATTTCCATTCATTTCCATTAATCACAATTAGTGCCATTTATTTCTATCCTTTTATGTACATATATTCATATATATGTTTATGCATTAGACCTATCACATTAAATTAACAACTTGTGGATGCTGAATTTGTCGGGCAGTTCTAGGCAGACTTCTACCACAAGTTGCATTTAACCTCGTGTCTTAGCACCGTTACATGTATATTTATGAACTAGACCCCTCACATTAAATTAACAACTTGCGGATGCTGGATTTGCAGGGCGTTTCCGGGTAGACTTTTACCACAAGTTGAATATAACCTCGCGTCTAAGTGCGTTACGGTTTTCTAATTTGTGTAAATTTTCCATATAATTTAGGCATGTCCATTCTTCTAAATTTTTACTGTAATTCTATTTTTACATGTCACACCTAATATCATGTTAATTCCATTTTTACTTATAATCATGTCGCATGTTCTTCCTAACATGTATTTAACTCCATTCTAAAATAATAACATATAACTATTAACATGTAATTATTCTAATCTAACAATTTAACATGTAATTATCCCAATTTCTACAGTTAAGGGTTCAAGTACATAATATATCATATGTTAACATGTAATTAAAACATGTTTGCGTACAAAAGTAATCGTCCCCACATATTTTAACAGTTTTATACATTTCAACATATTAACATTTCAACCTATAAATATTTCAATATATTAACTTTTCAATATATTAGCATTTCAACATATTAACATTAAACATGTTAAATTAACATTTCAACCTATTCATCATTCTAACAGATTTACATTGCATATTAACGTGAATGTCAAACGATAAATATACCATTATCAAAAAGGTATATATTAAATCCTCTCACCTAATTGCTTTCCAAATCCTGAATCTAGTCCAAATCTAGCATTCCATGGTTCCCCTAACTGAATTTTGAACCTAAACAACTATCGATCCACAATTCTTAACAAAAAGAAGAAGGGAAGAAAGAGGGTAAATTCAAATAGACCAGATCCAAGAAATTACCTTACTTTGAAAAGAATTCTGAACACCTTCTTTAATATTCATTCTTTTCCTCCAGGTCTTTAATCAGAATTTTCCTAAACTAATTATTCTATTTCTCAAAAGAGATTTGAGGAGGAAGAAGAATTGAAGAGCTTAGGTAGCCTCTCAGAGATTGTGAGATTTAGGTTAGGCTCTACTAGCCTATTTATAGGTGTTCAGGATCTTATGTACACACAGCGCTGATTCAACAACGAACTTAGTTTAGAAAATAGTCCAGATTCATTAACGAATTTGGCCAGATCTGTAGTGGGTCGACCCCCTTATAGGTGTGTCGACCCTGGGTCGAACCCCGTATGGGTCCCGCGAGCTATTTTGGCGCAGAAGTTTTATTTTTAAATGTTTGAATTTCTGGAATTTATTTAAATATCATATTTATACGTAATCTCCTTATATGTATACAAAAATTCTAATGCCTATTTTATGCGTATATATATATACACAACTTTTATTTTGATTTCAAAATTCAAACGGTGTTATGCCGTTATTTAATTCTTACCATATTTCTTTTGATGGCAACCTTTTTTGAACTTTTCTCTTGTATATATATATATATATGTGTGTGTGTGTTTTTGCACATATATACATATATATTCTCATATACATACATATACATATATTTTTCTACACTTCCTTACATGTATACTTTTCCTTATATGTGCGTTTATACATATTTTCTCTTTAGAACAAGTGTTATTTTAGTCATTCCATTAAAATAAAAATATGGTGCCGATGGGGATCAAACCTTGCACCTCTCACTTGAAAGCCACATGTTTTAACCAACTGGGCTGCTTAGGCTTTTGTTAACAAGGCTTAGAACAATGATGGTCATTGTTCTCTTCTTATTCCTCTTTTTTATTTAAACTATTGCATGAAATCTTATCACTTTGCATGCATCTTTTTCATTGATTTTTCTTTTATTATTAATGCATAATATTTGTAAATCCTTGCATGCAACATATTTACACTACATGCAACAAATTTCTTCTTTCTTTTAACATATGCGTTGCATTTTTATTTGCATTAATCTTTTCTTCTTTTTCAATGCATGCATTTATTACATGCAATCATATATTATCATTATTTTATTCTTCTTTTAGATATTTATGTCTATGTGTGTGTGTGTGTATATATATATACACACACACACACACACATATATATATGCACTATTAAATATTTTAATTTTCATAAAATGTGGGGTGTTATATTCTTCCATCCTTAGGAAATTTCGTCCTCGAAATTTGATAAGGGTAAAATAGATAATCCCTCGCATAATATCCATCCATCATGTGTGCATCCAATTTTTGCGAACATTGTGTACTTGTGCAGAGTGTAATACAACATAGTAATACATGTATGCCTAAGCAGTACCTTTTATGTATATGCAAATTTTTCAAAAATTCTTTTTAAACATGATGCTTGCATCCTATATATACTGGTAGTTCTACATGAATGTAATATTTTGAAGATCAAAATACATTTTCATCCAAACTTTCCCACACTCTTACTGAGAAAGAGCGTAGTTCATCCAATTTTTGCATCCAAAAACCTTACAACCAACTTTATTTTTTGAATTTCTGATAAATCTAATTTTCTAAATTCGATTTCTTATGTTACAAAAGGTGAAAAATGGAAAATTTCACATCTTTCGGTTTTGTTTTTCAACCTTTTTCCAACTGTACTTGGATTTTATGAAATTACTTTTAAAGATTCCCAATTTTCCTATCCAAGCACAACCCACTTAAGAAAATTTTCTTTGTTATAAATTTTCTTTTTCAACTTATCTTGGAAAAATTTATTCTTATTCGCCTTTTTCTCAGAATTTTTCCATCTTTCTTTAACTATTGTGTTTGTTGCTTTACTGGATTTATTGTTTCCTTTTTAGTTATGCCATTACTATTTTCTTATCTTATTTAACTTAATCATCTGATCTAAGTTTAATTTCAAATAAGCCTTCTTGTTCTTCAACTAAAACAGGAAAACAGACGCTATACACAGCTACTACTAAGAGACAAGAATCTCAGGACTATGTCCTCACTCTGACAGAAAAATTCAAACCATAGGATGCAAACACTTATTTACCCTCTACTGTCTAGTAGTCACCACTAATCCTCATTATGTACTAACATAATTTTTAAGCAACACCCTAGGCTTTTTTTAATACTTACGCATTCTATGGGAACTTACCCTTATTCCAAGATAATTCTCGCTATCTACTTCCTAGCCTCAAAACATTTCCGGTCTACCCTAGGCACTAATCCTTATCTACTCCATACTTTTTAAAACACGGTTTAGCCTTTTCATTTCATTTTTCTTCCAAAAGCTAAAAATATCAAAATTTTATTTTCCTCACAAAACTTACTTTTGCCAAACCATAAAATATGTCATATTTGAAAAAAATGTAAATTAATTTTTTTTCAAATCACAAAAACTGGAGTAGATAAGGACAACTATTTTTCAATCAGGTTTACCACTTGTTCTTGCCTATAAGGTCAGTTTAGTTACAAGGAGAAAACATCTACTCTATTCTTAGTTTCTATAACTTATTTTGTCTGCCCAACAAAATTTTCTCTTTTTAAATAATTTATCAGAAATGATTATCAAAAGAATAGAGATTTCAAAACTTTCTTTACTGAAAATTCTAGTTTTAACAAAATGCCACATCAAAATGCAACGTTTTCTATGTTTTGCTTATTAATCCTTTCATGCAATATAACAAGAAAACTAGCGAGCTATACATACTCTATAATATGCAGTTTTTGCTGAGAGAATTTTATTTTAGACAAAATTTTCACAAGAAATCACTATTTCCAACCCATTTTACTTCAAAACCCAATATATACTTCTTTACTATAACTTTTAAGATCAAGACTTGAAAACACCATAAACCATTTTCCCAAAACTTTTACATTTTCATGTTCTTAAAAGTAAAAATGGTGTGACTCAAAGTGGGTTTCCAATCTTAACTAGGCTTTCCTAGATACTCCCACAAGGTCAATTCTCTCAACTATATATATTCCTAATCCATTTTTCTCTTTTTAACCTTTTCCAATTTATAAGGTTTTACTGCTAAACCCACTAACCTGAAATACTAACACATGGGATGCACCTTTCTTCCATACAAATTATATTGTACACTTCCCACCCAAATTACCTAAGGGTCTCATATTTCCATATTCATTCTTTTAGTGCACAAAATAGACATCCTAATTCTTACCATATTATACTCTTTCTATTTAGTGGGTTCGTCTATGGATCTAGGTATATATATAATATATATATTTTTAAAATACAAATATGTTCACTCACTATCTATATAGGAATCCTAAACCTAGGCTCTGATACCAGATGTGACAACCCGAATTTCAACAGACCAACCTTTTTTCAAAATTCTAATCTATTGAAACTCGTGTTGGTTGCTCTTGTATCCTGTAGAAAAGACAGAGATATAAAATATATCAGAGCACAGAAAACATCTCACAACGAAATGGATAAAATATAATTTAATCAAAAAATAGCCTTACCCAAATTATAATACTTCCCAACTAGTATCCAAAGCTATCATATCTTTGCCACAAGTCTAACCTGCGAGTATGTGATGAGGAGGGGGCCAAAAAAACAAGTTCTGGTGACTTGATTTAAACTACACATTTTGGATAACCCTACATATACTGTTCAATTACATTTTCTTATTTATTAACAACACTCAAGGCTTACACACACGTCATACCCATTTACTCCCTAGTGGATTAACCTAATACAGTATATATGTAGCTACCCCCAATATTAAGGTATACCCTGCGGTGCCCCATTCGCATAGTCTTCGCCGTAACGCCATAGAATTATACGCAGTCCCTCATCCTATGCCGGAGTGACGTACAGACCTCTGTATAATAACTCTACGTTCCGCATAGAACCGCCATCGCTGTAATAACCCGGAAAATCTGAACCAATTTAAATTTTTTATTTTGGCAATTTTGATGAATTTTGAATATTTAAAATGAATTATTTTAAATAATAACGACAAGAAATTTATTTTGAATAGAATTAGAACATATATATTTATTTGAATCGACGTTAGAATACAAATATTTATTTTTAAATATAAAAGGAATAGAAAATGGCGCGGTATTTTGAAAATTCGATTTCAAATTTCAAATGAATGTGCAGGATTCAAAATAAACCGGATTTTAGCGAAACCAAAAATATTAGAATCTATTTGAAAATATCTTTCCAATGAATCCGAAAAATTGAAATTTCATAGCGGGAATAAAAAGTTTTACCCAGTTGAAATTTTAGAATAGTCGCTATGGAAAATATAGCCCTTTAAAATGGAAATTTTGCGAACGACCACTGTTTTCGACGAAACCACTTTTGTTGGATCTGGAATGTCAAGTTATTGCTAGATTCCAAAATTCATAATTTTTGGGATTAATATGTGAGCGTGGCGCAGGAAACGTGTTTTGACAGTTTTAGTCAATTTGGATCGACCAGAAAATGGCCATTTTTCAAACGGTCTCCAAATTTGATGAAGTTAGACTTGTTAGAACCGTATCGTCAATACGAAGCTAGAAAATATTTTTTTGGGAATTTTTAGAGTCTGTATGTGGCCCCGGTAAATTGAAATGTGCGTTCAAATTCAATATATAGATTTATATTTTGATTTTGTTGGCAACTGATCGAAATGATCGAATCAGCCTACGATACATAACCCATTATGTCCGTAATAAGGGTAATTAGCTATGGACAATAGTCGGTGGGTTCGATTTGGAGTTCGAATTTAAGAGTTACTTTTTTTTGGAAACTAAAATAATTAAAATAATATATTTATTTAAACGCCCCTCTTTTCTCTTTTACCAAGTCAACCCCCTTTCACTTCTCCCATACACGATCTATTTTAAATGAAATAAAAAAATGGGGAAAACATCGATCTCATTTCCATCGCCGCCCAGGAACCCATCACCGTCGCGAGCCCCTCCCATCGCCGGAGCGCCGCACCCCTCAGCCACCGCCCTCTCTCTCCCCCCCCAACCGCCTCTCTCTCCCCTTCTTCGATGCAAAGTCCCGACGCCAACGCCCAAACTCGTGGCCGCACTGCGCTGCGCCTTCGCCAGGCCCCCACCGCCGCATCGACGACCCCCTCCAACCGTGAGGCGCCATCAACTCCCTCCCCTTCAACAGCGAACCCTATCCCCCCTCCTTCAATTAAAGGTAAATCTTTATATTCCTTATTTCATTTATTTCTTCAACTGGGTTCATGAGGTTTTCAATGATAGAAAGGTTTGATTTTTAATATATGAAAGGTTTGATTTTTAATATATAAAAGTTTTGATTTTTAATATATAAAAGGTTTGATTTTTAATATGTAAAAGGTTTGATATTTTATATATGAAAGGTTGGATTTTTAATATACGTTTTCATTGTTAAAGAATATATGGTTTTCATTGTTAAAGATTATAGTTTTCATTGTTTAAGAATAAGATTTTGCTTGGAATCAAAATAAGACTTTTATTATTTAGAAAATATGATTTTCATTGTTTAAGAAGTATGATTCCTTTGTTAATGATATAAAAAAATATAGTCTTTATAATGAAGTAGTGATAAAAACTTGTTTTTTATATATATGAAGTAGAGATAAAAATTCGATCTTTATATAAGAAGTAAAGATATAAAAATATAATTTTTATATAGAAAGAAGTGTTGTAAAAATATACGGAGTAGAATTAAAAATATGATTTTTATTTATCGGAATGAAGCGATAAAAATATGGTTTTTATATATGAACAGCGTGAAAAGGATGCATTGGAAGTTCGAACAAATCCAAACAGTTCAGAAAGAAAGACCGGAGGAGTGGATCCCAAAGGTGAGAACTCCTCACTATAATTTTCTTGTACAGTTATTTATTTTATAACTGCATATATGAACTGTTCCCCGTCGTCCACAGACCATGGACGACTTGTTTGATTGATTGGTTTGGTTGATTAGATTATTTGGTTGAATTTGGTTGTTTGGGTGAAATGAATTGATTAGAATTGTTATGTGTGTATGGCGCGAGCCAATATCAGGAGAGGGGTAATGCTAGACATTACCCGATTTTGATATCGCGCCGTTATGCCACCAAAATTTTCTAAAATATGTTAGAACAATAAAAATACCATTTTTATTATATGAATGAACTGAAGAGAATATTCATATGTTGAATAAAATATTTTATCATTAGAAATATAATCTTTAACATTGATGTGAATAAAATAAATATTCATTTACAAATCAGACGATTTGTTTATGTACACACATTTGACTGATATTGATTGGGACGATAAATTTTACACATCGCCCAACTGCACAAATAAAATTCATTATTTGTTGATTGAAACCCCACACGGGTATTGGGATGATATTGGACATACACTAATCCCAATAGTTAGTTGTATGTCAATCGATTGGTTGACAGACTGTTATAAGCACTAAATATTTATATTTAATGCTTATACAGTGTAGAATGCACTCTGGATGATGGATGATTATTTAACACTGTTGTTGTATACATGTGTTGTATGAAATCCATATAAATCAAATTGTATGGTAAATAACTGTGTCTGATTCCAGTTCAGAAAGAATGAATACTTTAAAATAACGAATATTTTAAAGTAATATTAAGTAAAAGATCAAAATTTGATTTTGATGTCCGATTTGGGATGGACACGAATATATTTAAATATATAAAGTCGTGTTGATTAGATTGACGCCATTTTGACGTGAACGATATTTATATCAATTTTATTCATTTTTATAATGAATATCGAAAAGGAAATGATTCCAAAATCTAATGTTTTGAAATATTATCATTTATATATCGATGATATGGAATATTCAATTTTGATTAGAAATTGAATATGAAGTTGAAATCGTTTTGAAAACGAATTTAAAACGATTTATAAAATACGTTTTAAATGGAATTCGATGAAATATATATTATATATATAATATAATGGCCTGAATAGAACGCGCCGCGCTGCGGTAGTTCATGAATTTCGACCATTGACTTCGAATGGATATAACGGGAGATCTGATCGTCGGATTCTCCTAAAACCGGAACCGTTGGGTTTGTATCGAAAAGAGCTTTCTAATGAATATTAGAGATTTGAAATCTAACTGTCGGATTTGGAATTATGTCCAAATCAAATTTGGAAAAGATCGCTGTAAGTGCAGTTCGATGGCCGTTTATGGAAATCGACTGTACGGGCCTTGGTAAAATTATTAAAAATATCAATAATTAGTGTAAAATCATAAGAAATGATTTGAAAAGAATTGGGATGAAAACTTTCATATTTGAAAAGATAAAAATAGATTTTTATCGAAATGAACTAGTTTTGAACTAGAATTATAATCCATTTATTTTTGAAATAAATAAATTGGATCTGAAATGGTTTTAAAAATAACCAGAATTTCCAATATACAAATTGGATTGGATTTGAATCGAAATTGTCTTCGGAATATTTTGATGTTGGATTTCGTGATTATACAGATATTGTTATGGAAATTTGAAAGATATATTTATACCGTTATTTCCAATACAATATTTATTGGTGGTAGAATTTGATATTGAATATAAGCCGATATATTTTCTATTTAGAGCCTTGTATTTAATATCAAATGGGATTTGGGTTTGTCGTGAATGGTGTCTTCATTAACACTGTTCTTAAACCCAGTTGAGAAAAAGATTAAATCTTTTTATTTAGATTTAATGAAGTGTACCAATTAAATAATATTTAATCGGAATTGAATTGGAATTGATTTTTGGGTTTATCGTGAGCGGTATTTTAAATAACACTTGTTCTTTAACCCGATAATTAATGGAATGTGAACTGGGTTTGTTGTGAACTGTGTTTTAACGACATTCGTTCTTTAACCCGATTTATAGTGAAATGTGATTTGGAATTTATAAATCTTTTGTTAAGATTTAAAGGATATTTTCCAAAGTAAAGTTTTCCAAATTAATAAAATAAATTGGAATTGAATGGAATTCGATTTGGTAATAATCGAGGTGAGCTTATGTAGAGGAAGACAGTTAATATATATGGAATTTAAAAGGCCTTGCCGTTATTTCATTTATATTATCGGTTGGATACGGAAGTTCATATCGATTATATATATTGATCTTTTTTTTCCGTGAAGATTCCATTGTTAATGGAATGAGATTTTAGGTTTATCGTGAACTGTGTTTTAAATGACATTAGTTCTTTAACCCTGTTAAATATAAGATTTGTTTCTTAACTTTGAATAATCATTAAGTAATGATTTTTGGAAATTAAAACTGAATTAGAGTTTTATTGAATCTTTAAATAGATTGAAAGGTGAAATTGATAACTAAAATTATCAAATTCAAGAAATGATCGAGGATGGAGTATCACCAGTTTTGCTCCAAGCGATAGTTAAATCTTTAATTAGATTTGAACGTGAAATGGTAATTGAATTTACCGATAACACCGTGGTGTTAGATATGAAGTATTACCGGTTTTACTTCATGGGATGAATAGGTTGGGGTTGGGAAATTTAACAAATGATTACTTCGGTAAGGTTCGCTAATCCCGACTAGTTTGGATAAACCATAATTTGGTTTAAAATGATATTCAAAAGGAGATTAAAGAATAAATTTAAAGAATTTATCTTTCATAAAATTAATGGGAACCTTTCCCAAAATATAAGAATATTTGAATAAAAGAATATTCTGGATTGGAATGAGGCATATGTTGTGTTTTATAACACTTGTTTATTATATACGCGAGTTATTCGGAAAGGCCGGGTTTATACCCATTCTAAATAACTGAATCGACGAAAAGTCGACGATGAAGACGGTGGTTGAAGACCGGAGGTCTTCACATCGTTTGGATAATTACTGATGATCTTGATTGGGCTGTACACCCAAGAGGAGGGAATCAGTTGGTGATCGTCCAGACGTGCTTGGAGATCGATGGATATGCGAGGAATAAGGCTCCTCCGGTTTCGTTATGACCCAGAACGGACTTGTAAATGGATGTGTATCTGACATCGGATTTCATTCTGTGTGATTGATATACATTGGTTGCATAGCGTGAATTGCCTATGTGGCATGCTGAGATGCAAATGATCAAGGCTTCTGTTGAAAAGCAAAGTCTTGTGGTTGATGATCAAAGCACGGCCTTTGTGGCACAGCTTTGTGTAGCGTTAATCCGCGATCCTCACACCCCGGTGTGAACCAGAAACGGGAGAGGACATCAGGGGAGGGCATGCGTTTCCTTCTAGCTAGGAGTGGTGTCAGCGTTTTACTAGCCCTGACATTTTACTTATGTGGATGATGGATTGCAAGGCGCCTCGGTTATATCGGTCGATCCGGGACCGACAGAGTCATTTGGCTCATTGACGCCCCATAGGGCGGCGAAACGCAGTGTTCAGGCATTTTAATCCACATCGACTGGACCGGCCCTGACGATCCAAGGGTCAATGCGTTCTGATCCTAAGACACAGGCTAGAGCGTCTCGAAGCAGTAAGGACGATCCCTTTCCTTGGTTCACAGATGGAAATCCAACTTCCAATACGACCTTTTGCGGTTTTGATTGTAGAGCCTAGTATGGCAACATAGTGGGATGGGGCACTCATGCCGTCTATGATTGATACTTGTGATTGAAATTGTTTTTGACACTATACACTTATAGTAATAATAAAAGATGAAATTTCACGTACCAAGCATTTTTGGCTATTATAAGGTAAAAACTCTATCCTCCGACTTGCATTGCATTGTGTGATGGGACCTGAGTCTTATAATAGATTCATTGTTCTTTATTTAGCATTGCGTTGTTGTTTTATGCACTGGTATTCTTGGGAGGAAACCCGTTCCGTGTTATACGGCGTGGTCCCCTTATTTACCAAACTTTAAAAATCAGATTAATAACTGTTTTAGTTCTCACACCAGTCACATCACTGATCTGGAGTTTATTGTTTTAACATAAACTCTGGGTGCCACTATTTCCACACGGGCAACTCGTAGTTTTGGGTTTTGCAGATTTGTATTCACAGGATCCTGCTTTACAGCTGGAATGATATTCGGAAAGCTCTGTATCCATATATTCTTTTCTGTTGTGTTTTGTATTATTTTCCGCTGCATTGTAATTTGTAAATCTCTGATATTTTTCTGATGTATAATATTTATTCATACTTTGTATATTCTTGTATTCTTATGAAATTGTTGTAATAAGCAATGAAATGTTCTTCTGTTTGTGTTCTGATTCGTCTTCTCCTCAATTCAATCCGGGCTTTCCTTTATGGGGAGGTTTGGGTCGCTTCAATCGCCATGCTACATAAGCGTACGGACTGCCACCTTTGATCGAGTAAGATCACAGAGTAATGCCCTAGAGTCTAGGAAACACCACCAAGAGCATACATGCATGTATCTGGATTGTCTAACGTATGTATCGTCAATCGTACGAGATGCCTTAACCGCACATATCCTCTATTATGCACCGAATCCCGGTGCAGGGCTGTACAAGAAACACCGAACTTGGTCGGGAGATTTTCAGATATCTGTTTTCATATATGCTAAGGTCTGCATTTTCAGTGGCTATAGTCCTACCTGACCCCTCTCACAGCTAATGAAAGACGAACAAGATTGAGAACTAATGACCTGGCCCAAGAGCAAACAACAAACAACAAATCCTAATTGGCATGACCCTCACCCATAGCCTAGATAGCTCAAGGTCTATGGTCTCTTGGTTTAGCTATCCGCCTTTCCGCATTGCGCATCACGTATCAAGCTGACTGTCGATGGTAGGTACCCGACAAATTTGCTATCTAATGGTTAGACCTGTCAGTACTCAAGAGTGGTCGTAACCTAGCCAAGTCAGGCAACGAGATCGTAGAATCGCCTATGACACCCTACAGTCTTTTGATTGCCCACTATCGTGGCAATCAAGGCATACTCGCTGAAAGGAAACGCGCATACCTAACCTCTGTGAGCACAGTATAACGCTTTCATAGCAGAGAGGACTACCATGAGTGCCCTCTACGTCCCAAGAAGCCATGTGCTTCCCCTTTCAGTCGTTCGGAGCCAGCAGAATGACAAAATAATCAGACGAACGTGCGCTCCCTAGTGCCTCATGACACCACGACCCCATTGGGTTATTCACCCTCAAACGTATGGACAGGTCCAAACACCTCATTTTAATATGTTCTTAGACCCTATGTCTAAACATTCAGTTATGCGCTTGCTCTACCTCATCAGGTTTCCAGTTAACTTGGTTATTTCCAACTATATTAACTTATTATTAAAGTTACCAAGTTCTTTCCGATCCCTTATATCTCTAACGAATGGGCCCCTCTTGCTTATTAATTTTGATTATAAAACTTAACCCTTTTATATTCATTAAACCCACAACATGTTATTATCTAGATTGTAATTCAAAGTCTGTAACCTACGTTCTCTTTATATTATTCATTATCCAGTTTCATAGTTACAATAACTTGTTCTACTTAATATGTAATTAACTATATCTCAATTTACATGTTTTCTGTTTAACATGTCACTTATTATTTCTGATTAAATATAACTTATTTCATTTCACAAGTTGCCTGATCATTATTTCTTATTTAATCATAATTTCATCTTACACTGTCACTACAACTTGTCGTTGTTTACTTATTAATTTAGTTCTTTTAACTAAGATTTACTAATAAGTTTCCTTTCCATTAATATAACTTATGTTGTCCTTATCAGTAATTACAGATAAATTAGTTTACAATTAAGTATAACTTATCTCATTACATAAGTTATTCCATTTTCCTTATCATTTATTATAACCTAGTTTATAATTTCCATTTATCCCTAGGACAAGCCTGCCTATTATATAACATTCTCATTGATATAATTAATTACAATAGGTTATTATCATTCCCCGTTCATTCCACTTCTTTTACCGTTGTAACTTTCATTCATTTCCTTATTCATTCCCATTTATCACAATTAGTGTCATTTATTTCTATCATTTCATGTACATATATTCATACATATGTTTATGCACTAGACCTCTCACATTAGATTAACAACTTGTGGATGCTGGATTTACCGGGTGGTTCTGGGAAGACTTCTACCACAAGTAACATTTAAACTCGTGTCTTAGCATTGTTACATGTATATTTATGCACTAGACCCCTCACATTAAATTAACAACTTGTGGATGTTGGATTTGCCGGGCGGTTTCGGGCAGACCTCTACCACAAGTTGAATTTAACCTCCTGTCTAAGTGCGTTACAGTTTTCTAATTTGTGTAAATTTTCCATATAATTTAGGCGTGTCCATTTTTTCAAATTTTTACTGTAATTCTATTTTTACATGTCACACCTAATATCATGTTAATTCCATTTTTACTTATAATCATGTGGCATGTTCTTCCTAACATGTAACTAACTCCATTCTAAAATAATAACATGTAACTATCAACGTGTAATTATTCTAATCTAGCAATTTAACATGTAGTTATCCCAATTTCTACAGCTAAGGGTTCAAGTACATAATATGTCACAAGTTATCATGTAATTAGAACATGTATGTATACAACAATAATCATCCCCACATATTTTAACAGGTTTATACATTTCAACATATTAATATTTCAACCTACTAATATTTCAATATATTAGCATTTCAATATATTAGCATTTCAACATATTAACGTTTAAACATGTCAAATTAACATTTCAACATATTCATCATTCTAAAAGATTTACATTGCATATTAATGGGGAATGTCAAACGATAAATATACCATTATCAAGAAGGTATAATTTTAAATCCACTCACCTAATTGCTTTGTAAATCCAGATCTAGTCCAGATCTATCATTCCATGGTTCCCCTAACTAGATTTAGAACCTAAACAACCATGGGTCCACAATTCTTAACAAAAAGAAGAAGGGAAGAAAGAGGAGAAATTCAAATAGACCAGATCCAAGAAATTACCTTACTTCGAATAAAATTCTGAACACCTTCTTTAATATTCATTCTTTTCCTTCAGATATTGAATTAGAATTTTTCTAAACTAATTATTCTATTTTCCTGAAGAGATTTGAGGAGGAAGAAGAATGGCAGAGCTTAGGCAACCTCTCAGAAAATGTGAGATTTAAGCTAGGCTCTGCTATCCTATTTATAGGTGTTCAGGATCTTATCGTACACGCAGCGCTGAGTCAACAACGAATGTAGTTAAGAAATTAGTCCAGATTCATTAATGAATCTGGCTAGATCTGAGGTGGTTCGACTCCTAGGTCGACCCCCCTATAGTGTGTCAACTAGGGCTGCCAATTTCCTACACGACCCGTGACCCGACCCGAAACCCGCACGGAAATTAGCAGGTTAACCCGACCCGTTTAGTTAGCGGGTCATTTTCAGGTCAACTCGAATTTGACCCGTTTATAAACGGGTGGGTTTAGGGTTGACTCGCTAACCCGATTTTGACCCGCCAAACCCGATTATATGTTGTATCTTTTCCATACTATTAGTCTTTTATGCATACTGTTAGTGTCAATCTTTAATGTATGCAGTAATTAGTATGCTCGTGTATATAAGCTGTTATATTTTACTAATTTATTCTTGTATGTTATTAGTTATATTTTACTTATAACAACTGTATCTCTTCCATATTGCTAGTCTTTAATTTAGGCAGCATGGGAATATTTACTTATGTATAGAAAATGATTGTTAGATATGGTGATTTCAGGCTTTGTATATGTGTTGTCTGTTGGTGACTTTGCAACTTGTTGCATATTGGTGATTATATAACAGTGTGCATATTGGTGATTTGGCTCTTTTGTTGCTTATATTAGTATTGGTGATTTGGCTCTTTTGTTGCTTATATTAGTAGGCAATATCTATTAATGGGCCAAACATGTAAACTCGACCCAACACGACCCGTGGGTTACGCAGGTCGGGTCGGGTCAACCCGTTTATAAACGGGTCGGGTTAGGGTTAGGAAAATACGACCCGTTTAATAAACGGGTTGACCTGACCCGTTTATAAATCAACCCGAACCCGACTTGACCCGACCCAAACCCGACCCGACACGACCCATTGATAGCCCTAGTGTTGACCCCCTTTTGGGTTCCGCGAGCTGTTTTGGCGCAAAAGTTTTATTTTTAAATGTTTGAATTTATGGAATTTATTTAAATATTATATTTACATATAATCTCCTTATATGTATACAAAACTTCCAATGCATATTTTACGCATATATATATATATACGCACAACTTTTATTTTGATTTCAAAATTCAAACGGTGTTTTGCCGTTATTTAATTCTTACCATATTTCTTTGATGGCAACCTTATTTTGAACTTTTCTCTTGTATATATATATATATATATATATATGCACATATATACATATATATTCTCATATACATACATATACATATATTTTTCTACACTTCCTTATATGTATGCTTTTTCTTATATGTGCATTTATACATATTTTCTCTTTAGAACATGTGTTATTTTAGCTGTTCCCTTAAAATAAAAATATGGCGTCGATGGGGATCAAACCTTACACCTCTCACTTGAAAGCCACATGTTCTAACCAACTGGGCTACTTAAGCTTTTGTTAACAAGACTTAGAACAATGGTGGTCATTGTTCTCTTCTTATTCCTCTTTTTTATTTAAACTATTGCATGAAATCTTTTCACTTTGCATGCATCTTTTTCTTTGATTTTTCTTTTATTATTAATGCATAATATTTGTAAATCCTTGCATGCAACATATTTACAATGCATGAAACTAATTTCTTCTTTCTTTTAACATATGCTTTTCATTTTTATTTGCATTATTCTTTTCTTCTTTTTAATGCATGTATTTATTACATGCAATCATATATTATCATTATTTTATTCTTCTTTTAGATATTTATGTCTATGCATATATATACATATATGCACTATTAAATATTTTAATTGTCATAAAATGTGGGGTGTTACAATAAGGGTAAAATTAAATAATCCCTCACATAATATACATCCATCATGTGTGCATCCAATTTTTGCAAACATCTGTGCACCCATGCAAAGTGTAATACAATATAGTAATACATGTATGCCTAAGCGGTACCTCCTATATGTATGCAAATTTTTCAAAAATCCTCTAAAAACATGATGCACACAGCCTAAATATATTGGCAATTCTACATGAATGCAATATTTCGAAAATCAAAATATATCTTCATCCAAATTTTCCCCCACTCTTGCGGAGCAAGGGAGTTGTTCATCCAATTGTTGCATTCAAAATCCTACCAACCAATTTTATTTTTCGAATTTCAGAAAAATCTAATTTTCTAAATTTGATTTCTTATGTTATAAAACAGTAGAAAATGGAAAGCTTCACCTCCTCCGTTTTTCTTTTAGTTGCCTTTTTTTGTCCGTACTTGGATTTTATGAAACTATTTTATAAAGATTCCCTATTTCCTATCCAAGCACAGCCTACAAAAGGAAACTTTCTTTATTACAGATTTTTTTTTCCAACTTATCTTGGAAAAATTTACTCTTATTCACCTTTTTTTTTAGAATTTTCCATTTTTCTTTAACTGTCATGTTTGTTGCTTTACTGAATTTGTTGATTCCTTTAGTTGTACCAGTACTCTTTTCTTAGCTTATTTAACTTAATCCTCTGATCTAAGTTTAGTTTCAAATAAGCCTTCTAGTTCTTCAACTAAAACAGGAAAACAGACGCTCTACACAGCTACTACCAGGACCAAGAATCTCAGGACTATGTCCTCCTTAGATAGAAAGGTTCAAACCACGGGATCAATGACAGGTTTAGGTGTTACCCTAACTACCCAACAGGAACAACATAACAGAACGATCCCAGCAGAAATGTAATAATGGGTTTTACCCCTAACAGAAAAATTAGCAACATGATCTAAACACTTACTTGCCCTTCACTATCTAGTAGACACTACTAGTCCTAGCTGTGTACCAATAGTCGTTTTCAAGAAACACTCTAGGCTTCTCAATGCTTACGCATTCTGCGGGAGCTTACCATTATTCCAAGATAATTCTCGCTATCTACTTCATAGCCTCAAAACTTTTCCGTCTTCCCTAGGCATTAATCCTTGCCTACTCCATTTTTTTTAAAACACGGTTTGGCCCTTTCATTTAATTTTTCTTCCAAAAATCAAAAGTGTCAAAACTTCATTTTCCTCACGAAAACTTACTTTTGCCAAATCATAAAAACACGTCATCTCATAAAAATGTAAAAAAAATAAAAATTAAATCACATAAACTGGAGTAAACCAGGACAACTATTACTCAATCAGGTTTACAACTTGTTCTTGCCTATAAGGTCAGTTCAGTTACAAGGTGCAAACATCTACTCTATTTTTATTTCTACAACTTATTTTGTCCACGCAACAAAATTTTATGTCAAAAAAATTATCAAAAATGGTTGTTAAAAGAATAGAGATTTCAGAACTTTCTTTACTTAAAATTTCAATTTTTAACAGAACGCAACAATTTACTTAGAGAATTTATTTTAGACAAAAATTTCACAAGAAATCACTGTTACCAAAATATACCCCATTTTACATCAGAACTCTTTATGTACTTTTTACATTTTTTTTCAAACACCAAAAACACTTTTAAGATCAAAACTTGAAAACATCATAAACCATCTTCCAAAAGCTTTTACAATTTCAAGTTCTTAAAAGTTAACAATGGGGTTGGACTCAAAATGGGTTTTAAACTTAACTAGGCTTTCCTAGACACTCCCACAAAGTCAGTTCTCTCAACTATATATATTCCTAATCCATTTTCTCTTTTTAACCTTTTTCCAATTTATAAGGTTTTACTGCCAAACCCACTAACCTGAAATACTATCACATGAGATTCACCTTTCTTCCATATAAAGTATATTGTACACTTCCCACCCAAATTACCTAAGGGCCTCAGGTTTCCATATTCACTCATTTAGTGTACAAAACAGATATCCTCACTTTTACCATATTTTACTTTCTCTGTATAGTGGGTTCTTTTATGGATCTAGGTATATATATATAATATTTATATTTTTAAAATACAAATACGTTCTTTCACTATCTATACAGGAATCCTAAACCTAGGCTCTGATACCGAATGTAACAAGCCGAATTCCGACAGACCGATTTTTTTTAAAATTCTAATTTATCAAAACTCGTGTTAGTTTGTTTGGTATCTTGTAGGAAAGACAGAGATATAAAATATATTAGAGCTCAGAAAACATCTCACACCGGAATGGATAAAATATAATATAATCAAAATATACTCTTACCCTGATAGTAATACTGCCTAATCAGTATCCAAAGCTACCACATCTCTGTCACAAATCTAACCTGCGAGTATGTTATGAGGAGAGGGTCAGAACACAAGTTCTGATGATTGAATTTAAACTACACATTTTGGATAACCCTACATATACCGTTCAGTTACGTTTTTCTTATTAGGTTACTTGGGTTAACAACACTAAAGGCTTATACACACATCTTACCTGTCTCCTTCCCGGTGGATTAACCTGATACAGTATATATGTAGTTATCCCCATATTAAGATACACCCAATGGTACTCCACTCGCACGGTTTCCGCCATAACGTCAACAGAAATATACGTAGTCCCTCATCCTACGTCGGGGCGACGTATGAATCAGCATCACAATGCTACTTTCTTCATAGTCCCACCATCGCTATGCTATGTAAGCGTACGAATTGCCACCTTCGAATCATTTGATCGAATCAGATTCCATCCAGAGAAATGCCCTAGAGTCTACGATACACCACCCGAAGCAGACATGTTTGTATCTAGACCTTCTCACGTACGTATCGTCAATCGTACTCGATGCCTTAACCGCACATATTCTCTTCTGTGCACCGCGTTCCGTAACAAGGCTGTACAAAAGACACGGAACTCGGTCTTGAGCTTTTTAGATATTTGTATACAAAGATGCTATAGTCTGCGTTTTCAGTGGCTATGGTCTCACTCGACCCCTCCCTCAACTATCCCCTTCCAGTCCTTCGGAGCCAGCAGAGTATTAGCAAAGTAGATAGAATAATCGGATGGACGTGCGCTCCCCTCGCGCCTCATGACACCACGATGATCTAACCTGTTGGGTTATTCACATTCAAACGTACAGACAGGTCCTAGCGCCTTGGGTTAATGTGTTATTAGACCCTATGTCCAATCATTTAATTACACGCTTACTCTTCCTTTTTCAAATTTTCATTCGACTTGGTTATTCCTAGTCATATTGACTTCTTATTCAAGTTACCAAGTTCCCCTTGCTTATTAATTTCGGTTATATAACTTAACCTATTTAAGTTAATTAATAAGCCTTTAACATGTTAATTTCTAGACTGTAATCCAAGGTCTACAACCTCTTTATATTATTCATTGTTTGATTCCATAGTTACAATAACATGTTCCACTTTATATATAATTAAGTATATTTTATCTCTAGTCACATGTTTTCTGTTTAACCTGTCACTTATTATTTATGATTAAATATAACTTATTTCATCCCATATATTGACCTTATTCTTTCTTATTTAATCATAATTCCATCTTACATTGTCACTACAACTTGTTGTTGTTTACTTATTAACTTAGTTCTCTTAACTAAGGTTTACTAATAAGTTTCCTTTCCATTTATTATAACTTATGTTATAATTTCCACTTGTCCCTAGGAAAAGCCTAACTATTAGATAAAATTCTCATTAATGGAATTAACTATAATAGATTATTATCATTCCCCGTTCATTCCACTTCTTTTACTGTTGTAAATCTCATTCATTTCCATTTATCACAACTTGAGCCTTTTATTTCTATCTTTTTATTTACATATATATATATATATATATATTTATGCACCAGACCTCTCACATTAAGCCGACCGCTTGTGGATACTGGATTTGTCGGGCGGTTCCGGGCAGACTTCTACCACAAGTTGGATTTAACCTCGTGTCTTAGCACCGTTACATGTATATTTACGCACTACACCCCTCACATTAAATTAACAACTTGTGGATGCTGGATTTGCCAAGCGATTCGGGCAGACTTCTACCATAAGTTGAATTTAACCTTGTGTCTAAGTGCGGTTACCATTTCTTAATTACTGTAAATTTTCCATATAATTTAGACGTATCCATTCTTCCAAATTTCTACTGTAATTCTATTTTTACATTTCATACTTAATATCATATTAAGTCTATTTTAACTGACTATCATGTCGCATGTTCTTCCGAACATGTAATTAACTCCACTTTAAAAGAATAACATATAATCATCAATCATGTAATTATTCCAATCAATTTAACATGTAATTATCCCAATTCCTACAATTAAGGGCTCAAGTACATAACATGCCACTGATTAACGTGTATTTATCCCAATTTCACTTTAACTTAACTTACAGTACCCAATTAACAAGTTATTATAACGTGTATGTATACAATAGTAATTGTTTCCACATATTTTAATAGGTTTACATTTCAACAGATTAATCATTCTAGTAGAATTACATTTCAATAAATTAATCATTCTAGTAGATTTACATTGCATATTAACGGGGAATGTCAAACGATAAATATACCATTATAAAAAAGGTATAACTTAAATCCACTCACCTAGTAGCTTTCCAATTCATATATCTAGTCCAAATCTCGCCTTCCATGGTTTTCCTAACTGAATATAGAACCTAAGTAACCATGGATCCACAATTCTCAACTAAAAGAAAAAGAGACGAAAGAGGAGAAATTTAAATAGACCAGATCCATGAATTTACCTTACTTCGATTTACTCTGAACACCCATCTGCAGATCTACATTCTTTTCCTTCAGATCTTGAATCAGAATTTCCTAAGACTAATTATTCTATTTTCTGAAGAGATTTGAGGTGGAAGAAAAATGGCAGAGTCTAGACAATCTCTCTAAAAATATGAGATTTAGGCTAGGCTCTACAAGTTTATTTATAGGTGCTCAACAACGAATTTGGTCCGGAAAGCAGTCCACATCGCACAAGTAAATCTAGCCCAAAACAGGGGGGTCAACCCCGGGGTCGACCCTAGGGTCGACATACCCTTGATGGGGTTGAACCTAGGGTCGACACCCAAGTGTGTGGGTCGACCCCTAACGGATCTTTTCCCGCCGTGTTAAACGATTTGATTTTCTGAATATATTTATTTATGTATAAGCTTGTTATATGTGTACAAACTTCTAACGCCCATAACTCCTTCATACATTATCCATTTTACGCAAACTTTGGGTCTATCTTAACCAGAATTCCGAGACGAACGCAAGGTGATGCCAGTTTCACTTAGTTCTGAATCTTTAATTAAGTATCCTTTAGTTTACTGTCTTTAATGTTCTTTAAAATTACGGGGTGTTTTATAGTTGTTGTTTTCAGTCATTACGCTAAGCGTAATGATAGTAATGATAATAAAATAATATGCATTTTGTACATGCTTTTCATGTCAAACTTGCAATTCTTGATTAGTGGGGAATGACAAATTATCTTGTGATATTTATGGCATCATTATCGTTTATCATGAAACTGTGAAATATATGTATTTGATAGTTTTTTCACAAAATTTTCATGAAATGATCACCTTTAGGAAGATGAACTAGGAAGGCGGCAACATTCTAGATTGACTGTCTAGGCAACGTCCAATCATTAGAAAAAAATTGAATACTATCTTCTATGTTTTTATAGGATGAGTGAATGCTCTCTGGAGTCTGGACAATGCGTACTACTCACCTTTGTATTAGAAAGAAATAAGATATTATTTATTCAAATTTCTTGTATTTTTTATTTATGCTAGTAAACACAAATTGCATAGATATACTTCATTTGACTTTTTTTGCTTATCTCCTTATGAAGTGAAATAGAAGGAAACAAAAAATACATATACATTTATAGACATGCACAAATTTTCACTTATATAGCATCTTTAACATGCTTTGGGTTACAAAATCTTAAATGTTCTGACATTTTGTAGAGATTATGTGTGTATTATATCAACACATCTACAAAATTTAGCCATTCTTTAAAGTATTAACAATATTGTCGAAGTTTACTCGTTGGTAGATCATGCTACAGTTTTTGCATGCACATGACTTAGATTGCACGAAAGAAATAAAATAACCACCATATGCACATGACTTAGATGCCCTTTATCAGTGTGTATTGAATTCTCGATCCATGTCAGTCAGCCAAGAACACAGTTGAGATAATAAAAGTGGAATTAATCATCTGTTAGATACCCTTTGTCTATGCGCATTGAACTGAGAGCCATAATTTTAGCAAGCAAGCAAATATTATATTTGAACCCTTATATTTCAATCACTCAGTACTTAGTCTCTAGATGTGTTTGGAGCTGTGTCATCGCCATTAATTATTCCTTCAATTCAAACGTGGAGACTAATTAATTTTAGAACAATTTACAAAAGAATATCAAATGAAGTTATCCTTTTCAGTTATACGAGAATGATAATGATAGATGAATTAATCCTTCTTTCCATATAACTTGAAATTGTTACAATAAGACTGCTCAAATCTATCAGTAGTCACAAGCACAAATCAGATCATTCTCACCCTTACACTATCAATCTCCGGTACATAACACAAAAACATGGACAACTAAAGATGTAAATGCTCAGCCTCCAAACCCTCAGACATGATCGGATTCCTGGAACAGACCAAGTAAACTTTGATATCCGGGGTTGAAAACCCGTTAAACAAGGAGCCCATGGCCTTGGCATAAGCCCCCATATTAGCCGACACCATCCACTCTCCTACCTCCATATCCGGCAACCGCAGCTCGCTCCCAACGATATCAAGTGAATCACACGTCGGTCCAAACACAGTCGACTTGTACACCTTCCCATCCTCTTCTCTCTCATCCAAGGGTACCACTTCCACATTCACGACGTCCATTTTGATGCAGCTCATGGACCCATATATACCATCATTTATCCAGTACTCCCTCTTCTTTTCCCTTATTCTTTTGCCTATTATGCATGTCGCCAGCGTTGCTGCGGTCTCTGCAAAGTACCTGCCTGGTTCCGCCATCACTCTCAAACCTTTCCAGTCTCCAAAACGGTATTTTATTGAAGAATCGATTGCTTTTCCTGCCTTTTCAAAAAGACGGCCTGCGGTGAAACCTCCACCTATGTTTAGGACGGTCATTCTGGATCCACCGACCTTTTCTGCAGTGTCGAACACTGCTCTTGCTGACTCGATCGCTGCGTCAAACGTTTCGAATATTGTTGCTGAAGTACCTGAAACTAATCGGTCTAAATGAGATAAGGTGATAATATATATGATGCTGACATAATTTTATTTTACCAATATGAAAGGAGACGCCGACCACAGAAAGCTCCATCTCTCTGGCGGAGTCCAGCAAGCCTTCAATCTCTTCGGGATAGGCCCCATACTTGCTCTCTAAAGATCGTCTCACGCCTGCATTAACTGGAGGTTTAATACGAATCAAAAGCTGACATCCTGGATGACACCTCCTCATCTTCTCCAGCTCGTAGATCGAGTCAAATGTTGTAAGCCCGATACCGGCCTTTTTGGCATACCGGATGTGGGACTCGCCCTTGCAAGCGTTGGCATACACGATACGATCTGGACTGACTCCGTGGCACAGTACGGAGTCCATCTCCGTAGGGCTTGCGCAATCGAAGTTAACGCCTAAGGAAGCGAGCGTGGATATGAGAGCGGGTTCCGGGTTGCATTTGACGGCGTAAAATGGCTGCACGAAAGGTAGGTGTTTGACCCATTTGTAGTGGAGGTCGACTATGGTTCCTAGGTCGAGCACGTAGAATGGGTCTTGGATGGTGGGATCGGAGCTGATGATGGATTTGATTATAGAGTTGATGGTCTGTTGTGAGTTGTCTTCTATTGTGATTGCTTTTTGGTGTTCCTTGTAGACGTTTGGGGTCGGCATTGGTGTCGAAGGAGAGATGGAAACAATTTGAAGAGTGTGTTTCCATTTATACTGCTCTCCGGTGGTTTAAATTATTGATATATTATTTCAAATTTATGTAGTACTGTTTACCAGTTAGATTTGTTTTTCTCTAACCTTCGTTTTGGACTGAAGTCCAGGCCTTTTTTTTCTGGAATTTATATTATGAGTTGCATGGAACAGACTCGGTATGTCAGAAACATTTCTCATACTAGTGTTTTTTTTTTTTTTTTTTATACTTGGCTATGAAATTTGAATTTTAGCGATTTGAATACGGGGTTGATACCTGGTTGAATGACACAAAAGAGCATATAGATTCTGATTCTGTATATTCTATAATGAAAGTGAATGTACTGTTGTGTTTATCTGTGTGGAAGGTGCATTGGTATCTCAGTACTTTAATTTCCTAGCTTAACTCTTGCTGCCATATTCTTTCTGCGTCGATGGCGACTATTTCTTCAACATTAGCTCCTACTCGTTAATGTCATTATAACAGATAACAACACGAGGTTCAAGGTTAAATCTGTCGGACAATCCCAATTGTTCTTGTTTCTTTTCTTAAAAATTTGTACATTGTCATCTGCTGAAGGTATAATGAAAATGAGAAATAAAATGTAACAGTTTGTATTGTATTTGTACATGTAACATTCATTTTGATCATTCAATAAAATACAAAAGCATTTCCGTTCACTTTCTTATACGGTATCGGAGCAAGAAGAGTGCTAACTGCATCAAAATCCGATGCAACTATTTGTCTCTACAAATCTATCAAAAGATAGATCATCCATCAGAAAATTCTCATCACTTGGATGCCTCTCATCCAAGATTTTCATCTCATGATCTGAGAGTTGAGGCTATGATCCTAAAAACTGTGTCTCGCCTACATTCAGTGGCTGCATCAGTTTTCAACATCACAGCTTGGTGGTAAATTGTCTCAAGAACTCATTTTCGATCAAAAAATTCCGCAGAAATCTATCACTTGAAGTTAAAAGCTGCCCTAGGCTGTTTTTAAATTCAATTCAAGAAATCTTGCAGAATTTTCAATTCAAGAAAAGAAGTTCAAGAGAAACTTACCTGGTATTTTGCGGTCTCTCGAGCAAATGCAACCTTAATCTATTTTTTCGAGCAGTCTTTCCAGCAAATGCTTCTCTATATCGCTTCAGAGAATCATGGTCGAAACGAATCCACCACCAAATTCTCCAAGATCATCAGCAAGATCTAATCAAACCAGTGCAGAAAGCACTGAAGATCTTATTAAATCCATCATCAAGCCGCAAAGCAATATCATCTCAATCCAACTGGATGAATCAAGTTATCTAGTGTGGAAACTGCAAGTGGAAACAATGGCAAAAGGTTATGGATTTGAAGATTGCCTATATGGATCACAAACGGTTCCAGCAAAATACATCAGAGGTGCTGATAACAGTTTAATTCCTAATCAAGAACATGCATCATATCAAAGACAAGACAATCTTGTTAGTGCATGGCTAATGTCAACTGTAAGTTCATCTATTATGCCACAATTAATTGGCACTAAGACATCTCATGATGTATGGACAGCCTTAGAAAGATCATTCACAAGTCAATCATCAGCAAGAGTATTACATTACAAGAAGCAATTGCAGTCAATAAAGAAGGAAAATTCCAGTATGAATGAATATCTTATGAAAGTGAAAAACTTATGCGATCAACTTGCATATACTGGAAACAGAATAGAAGAAAAGGAGCAAGTTTTGTATATTGTTGGAGGATTAGAAGAAGAGTATGAAGCTGTTGTTGCATTCATAACATCTGTTGAACCCACTCCCTCTCTACAAAGTGTCTACTCTATGCTACTTGCACATGAAGGAAGGTTAATGCAAAAGAAAGATCAAGTTATCGATGCTTCTGTCAATTACACTACTACTGGAAAAAACAAGAACCGGAAGAGGAAGAACTGGGAGATGGAATCCCGATAACAGACCAAAATGCCAGATTTGTGAAAGGATTGGACATACAACCAACAAATGTTATTTCAGATTTGACAACAGTTTCAATGTGAACCAACAAGGGAATAACAGCAATAAAAACAACAATCCTAATGCTAATATGGGCAACAGTCAAGCAGATGTTAAAAACAATCAAAAATCTACTTCAAACTCTGTCGCTGCAGATGACATTCAAGATGAATCATGGTATCCAGATTCAGGGGCTACACATCATGTGACAAACAATCTTAACAATCTGAATCTTGGTAACCGTGAATACAAAGGTAAGCAATCACTGATTATGGGTAATGGTAACTCTATAGTTATTTCTCACACTGGATATATTAGAATTAAGGGTGCTAAACAAATTTATCTAAACAACTTGTTATGTGCACCACACATAAGAAAGAACTTAATCAGTGTGTCACAGTGTGCCAAAGATAATAAAGTATTATTTGAATTTTACCCAAATCACTATGTAGTTAGGGACATACTGACTAGGAATATTTTATTGTAGGGTAGAGAACAAAATGAACTTTACAAGTTTGACTCTGGAAACCTCAGAAATACTGAGTTTAAAAGCAATTGTTGTAATGTGACTGAATTAGGTAGTAGCAGTGAATGCACGATGTTTGACTTATGGCACTATAAACTTGGTCATCCAAATTCAAAAATTATGAAGGAAATTTTTCATAACAATGATATCTTTGTTAATATGCCAAATGATTATGTGTGTGCTTATTGTCAAATGGGAAAGAGCCATAAATTACCATTCCCAAATTCTAAAACTAAATACATAAACCCATTAGAACTAATTGCTGTTGATCTTTGGGGTCTAGCACCTATTAATGTTGACTACGGGTACAACTACTATATTTCATTTATTGATGTTCATTCAAGATATGTTTGGATTTATTTCATGAAATCAAAATCTGAAACTTGTAATGTAGCAATGCAGTTCATATCTAGTGTTAAAAATCAATTAAGTCACAAGGTCAAGACTGTGCGAAGTGATGGTGGTAAGGAATTTTTACCATTGAAAAATTACTTTTGCAAAAAAGGTATCACACATATACTAACATGCCCTCATACCTCTGAACAAAATGGTTTAATCGAGAGAAAACACAGACATATTGTTGAAACTGGACTTACACTGTTAGCACATGCATCAATGCCATTAAAATTCTGGCCTGATGCATTTGCAACAGCTGTACATCTTATTAATAGATTGCCTACAAAAGTGATTGATTTAAAATGCCCCATTGAGGTTTTGAATCAAATCAAGCCCAATTATGCTGATCTAAAGGTGTTTGGATGTTTGTGTTTTCCTCATATCAGACCATTTAATAAGCATAAACTTGACTATAGATCAATTCCATGTACTTTTCTTGGTTATACTACAAATCAAAAAGGTTACAAGTGCCTGAGTAACAATGGAAAAATTTATATATCCAGACATGTCATCTTTAATGAGAAAGTATTTCCTTTTAAAAGTGACACATGCAAAACTACAAGTAAAATTTATAATCCTAAAGTTTATGCTCCGGAATTTCCTGAACAAATTAGTGATATTGTGCATGTGCAACACTTTAACAATGATATAACACACACACAAAGTACACACACTACTAGCACACCACAACATTCAGACTCTAAAACAGGGACAATGAATGAAGATGAAGGCAGTGCCAATAACAATAGTGATGATTCTTCACACAACAGTGTGTTACAAGACAACAACAAAGACCATGGAAGCGTACAGTCATAAGAAAATAGGGAAGAAATTCAAACTCAGAATAGACATCACATGATGACAAGAGCAAAAAGTGGTATATTCAAACCAAAATTTTTTTGTACTGAATATGATGATACTGAACAATCCACTAATCAACAAGCCAAGTTGAATGATAAGTGGATATCAGCCATGAATGAAGATTTAGATGCTCTAAATAAAAAACAAACTTGGTGTCTTGTCCAACCACCGAAAAACAAAAATATTATTGGGTGTAGATGGACATATAGAATCAAACGACATGTTGATGGTACAATTTCTAAATACAAGGCTAGGTTGGTAGCAAAAGGATATTCACTACAGTGGAGAACTGATTTCAGTGAAACATTCTCACCAGTTGTGAAACCTACCACAATCAGAATTATATTAACAATAGCCTTGCACAGAAATTGGACTATCAAGCAACTTGATGTTAACAATGCTTTTTTAAATGGTGAATTATAGGAGGAAGTTTATATGGAACTACTACCAGGGCTCAAAGAGAAAACTAATGAAAAAGTGGTATGCAAACTAAACAAGGCCATTTATAGGCTGAAACAAGCACCACGTGTCTGGTTTAATAAGCTAAAGGCAACACTGTCAAAGTTTGGATACAATCCTTCAAAATCAGACAATTCCCTATTTACAAAGTTCACTAATGATACTGTGACCTATGTGTTGATTTATGTGGATGATTTCATAATTACAGGCAACTGTGAATCTGAGATCAAAGCTATTACCAATCAATTAAACAATGAATTTTCAGTCAAGAACCTGGGTGAACTATCCTATTTTCTAGGAATAGAAGTCAGCAGAAACCACAATGTGCTTCAGTTGAGTCAAAAAAAAATACATTGCATAAATTCTAGCAAAGTCAAATATGGACAAGGCTAACCCTTTACCTACACCTACGATAACTAATGCTCACTTAAGTAAGGAAAAAGGTGAACCAACATGCAATGAAAAGCTGTACAGAAGTAACATTGGAGCTCTACAATATGTAACAATAACTAGGCCAGATATATCATACAGTGTCAACAAGGCAAGTCAATTCATCCAAAGACCTCTTAGTAACCATTGGAAGGCAGTAAAAAGGATTTTAAGGTACTTAAGAGGCACAATCAATCAGGATTAATTCTGAAAACATGCAACAATTTAAATATTAATGCTTATGCAGACGCTGACTGGGCAAATGACTATGATGATAGAAAATCCACAAGTGGATAATGTATATTCTTAGGCAAGAACCCTATATCATGGCGTGCAAAGAAATAAAACACTGTTTCAAGGTCAAGTACAGAAGCAGAGTATCGTAGTATTGCAAGTGCTACAGTAGAAATCATGTGGATTCAATCACTCTTAAGTGAACTAAAAATTAACTCAAGTGCAAGGGCAACTGTATGGTGTGATAACATGAGTGTTATAACATTAACAGCTAATCCTGTTCTACACTCAAGAATCAAGCATCTAAAACTAGATATTTACTTCGTAAGAGAACTAGTTCAAAAGGAAAAACTTCAAGTTAGTCACGTACCTTCCACTTACCAAACAGCAGACATTTTGACTAAACCATTGTCTAGACCTCGATTTGAGATGCTGAGAGACAAGCTATGCATAGCAGAAATCGCAAACCTCAAATCACAAAGCAGCGGACATTTTTACCTAACTGGCAAATCTGTCGGATCTACAAGTATTAACCTTGATTTAGTCACAAAGCCTCAAGCTTCAATCAAATCTCAGAGAAACGTCGATTAATTCATCAATGAAGTTAAATCTGAAGCCAAGGAGGATAAATCAGCTACAAGCAACAATGTAGAGAAAGCCCAAGCTCAAATCAAAGTCAAAAATTGGAAGAGAATATATAAAGAGGGAGAGAACGATGCTAGAGTTGAAGAAAATCACTGAGGAAATTGATTTGGGGATTTCTATCGTGGCAGACATTTTCGTAACAAACCCTAGATCGTATGGTAGGGTTTGTCGGGGGAGGGGGGGGGTATGAAGAGCAATACACAAATACTATTCTTTATATCTCGTTCACATCTTAATACAAATAAGTGGGCTGAGCCCATTTGTTCAGTTTTCTATTTTACTTCAGTCAGCCCAATCGTCAGTTATATTTGTACAGCTATATATATTTGTACATGTAACATTCATTTTGATCATTCAATAAAATACAAAAGCATTTCCGTTCACTTTCTTATAAGCACGAAGCAGTTCGATCAAAGATGGATGGCTTCCATGAAGACCAACCAAGTCCCCGAAGTAAGACCAAACAGAACGAGCACACTCACCATCAAAAAATAAACGTGTAAGGGTTTCCACAGTGCTAGTCCTACAACACCGACAACTAAACACAAAAGGGATGCTAATCTTCGTCGGGTTAGCTTCCAATGGTAGTCCTCCATGAAGAATTTTCCACATAAGAATGAAGACAGTAAGAGGAATGTCACCGTCCCACATGAAAGAAAAAATTGAGATTATGAGGATTGGAATTCTAGCCAAATTCCAAACCGCCCTCAGGGTAAAAGGACCCTTATTAACCCCCTCCCCCCCCCCCCCCCGAAATCTAGAAAATGCCTTGATCGACTACATCAGCTTTTACATCTCACTAGCATAAGAATAGAACCTTGAAAAGTCAATAGGCAAAAGCCGCTGGTACTTTGCATGAAAAAACACCTCCAACGGGAGACATTCGATCAAAACCTAACCCAAAACTTAAAGGCATACGCCTTGTAGACATCCTTAGGATTTCGCAGACCTAGTGTAACACCATGTAATTCTAAAAGACACTGTTGATAATAAACTAAAGAATAATTAATTAGATATTGAAAATTAAGTAAAACGGGCTGTATCATTGTGTTCGTCTTGGAATTCTGCTTAAGATAGACTCCTAGTTTGTGTAAAAACGGACATCGTATGAGAAAGATATAGAGGTTATAAGTTTGTATACATATATGAGTCTTATGTATAAATAAATTCAAACTAGAATTCAAAATAATTCGAAAATTAGTAAGCGAGAAAAGTTGGTGAGATCTGGACCGGCATGGGACGAGCCACGCCTGGGTTGGGTCAACCCACTCATGGTCTTGCGTGGTTCATTCTTCTGTACCTAATCTGGTTTCAATGCTAGGTTCGTTAGGGATAGACGATATATAGGACAACATTTCTATTGATTTTCTACACCTAAAACAATGGAGACAATGAAGTTCTTCCTCTACTCGGACTAAATCAGACTATCTCCTTCAACACCAGCCTATATTCATACAAGAATTTTTTCTGCAACATTAGCATATTAGTCTCTATTCTTTAGATCCAATCTCTGTGAGGCCATGTTAATTTTAGGTATAAAAATTTAACAGTAACCCTGATATGTTTATAAATTTGGATCTGAACCTATGCCTGTTAAGAATCTGATTCATACCTAAACAATTCTACTATTACATGTATTCTTTTGTACACCTGATCTGCTGTTCAGTTATGATATGTCTATTTCTAATATGCCTATTTCTGCTATCATATGTCCATCCCTGTTATTATATGTTTATTTTTGTTTGTATATGTCTATTATGTTACTCATTCCCTTTTTATTTTTATAGCCCAGGCTGCCTTCGAGCCTAGTCCAATATCGTTGAAATATGCATATGAACAAAATTGGGATAAATTGGGGGAAATGATTGGGAATGATAATTTGTGGGCATAACCTATACTGTGGAATATGACTAAAATTTTGGGGGCATATGTTTTACTGTGAATTATGACTGAAATTTGGGGTATATGAATCTGTAGGCATAATTTAAGATTAAGCAAAACATGTTAATGAAACTGTAAAGAACCTGTGAAACCTGTTTAAATCAGTTGGGGTTAAGTAAATCTGTTTATCTGTTGGGGTTAAGTAAATTTGTTTAGTATGTTGGGGTTAAGTAAATCTGTTTAATATGTTAGGGTTACATAAACCTATTTAATCTGTTGGGGTTAAATAAACCTGTGAAACTTAACCTATTAATTTGTGGGGGTTAGGTGAAAATGTTAATTTGTAGGCTTAACCTGCTAAAAATCCTAGTTAATTGGGGGACACAAGTTTAGGGGTTAACTTGTGTCATCTGTTGTGTGGGACCCATATCAGTCAGTAACCCATTCTAATATTAAACGGGGACCCCGCACTAGGTA
Organism: Allium sativum; assembly: GCA_030737875.1. Classification (NCBI taxonomy): domain Eukaryota; kingdom Viridiplantae; phylum Streptophyta; class Magnoliopsida; order Asparagales; family Amaryllidaceae; genus Allium; species Allium sativum. The sequence continues at coordinate 282,540,089 of CM060919.1, read as the reverse complement.
GGGGTCAGGGCACGCATATTAAACTGATTGTAAGAGGTTCATCTGAATTAGGGTGTATACGGGCGCATTCCAACAGACTCATGTGCGTGCATGAGTTTGGTCTGTAGGGGAAAATAAGCCGCTGTAGCACTAATAAATAGGTTTGTGTCCTTCTGTAGGTTGCCATTTTAGGAAGTAATACACCCTAATGTGGGGTCGACACAGGGTATTTACAAGTTAGGTAGCTGATCGCTTGAGGATAGTAATTAGGGTACGTCGACTCCTGTCTGTTTCTGTTGGGGTGCCAGTTATTTCTATTTGGGGTAACACCCATTATATTCTGTTAAGGTACCCATTATTTCCATTTAGAGTAAAACCGTTATGAAACTAGAGTACACCTAAAACTATCAATGTGTTTCTGTTGGGATCATTCTGTTTCTGTTAAGTAGTTAGGGGACACCTAATCCTTTCATAATCCGATATACTAGTATTGGTACAGAGAAAAGTATTTGAGAAGCAAAACCTACTCTGCTTATTCTACTTATCCTGTTCAGTCTGTTTACACCTGTTAAATGATACTGTTATCTCTCATCCAGTTTATATGCATGTCATGGTACTTTTACTTCTTTATATGCTAAAAGTCACTGGACTCGCCCCGACTTTATGTCTAACCCATTTTGTTTCCTTTTCTCTCTCTTCCTTCCCTCCTCAGGTTTTCACGGTGGGAACGCTCGGGCTTGATTAGGACTCGCTCTTCTATTTCAGCTTGGATATGGATCTGCTTCGATGTATTGCTTTGACTACTTATATACTTTATTATGGCTCTTATCGGGGATTATGATTTTATATTTTTGTACTCTGATGGTTTTTAGCGTAAGAAATATGTTTTGTTTTGATGTACTCAGTTTCTATATTCTATGCCTGATGTTGTAACTGGTTCTGAGACTATGATGTTTTCTACAAAATAATGAAGTTTTTAATTTTTGATGTTATTTTATTTTTTTCTTGTGATTTTCCGTTTTTATTTACCTATAACGCTTCACGGAACTTAATGCATTTTGATAAAGAGTGACATTAACGGACGTGGGGTGTCACATTTGGTACCAGAGCCGAAGGTTACAGGATCAGATAAAAGGTTTTAAAAATTGTTTTGAAAAAGGTTTCAAAAAGAAAGTATTTTCAAAGAAAAGTTTATTTTTGAAAGATATATTCCCCAAAGCCATATAAAATATTTTTTGATTCTGTGTTTGGATCCCTTTTCCTTTCCTTTTCAGCATGTCTTGGGAACCAAATCTTCCCGAGGGCGTTCAGCTGGCTTGGTTCTGTAGATATCTTGCGGCTACGACACTTGCCGAAGGCCAAGGAGACGCCCCTCCCTTAGCTGAAGCCGTTATTCCTCCTCCTCTGTGAGCAGATAATTTCTCTAAGATATGCAAGGACTTCTGTGCTACGGGAGGAAATCCGTTCTGGGGAACTGAGAATTTTGTGGAAGCACAGAATAGGCTAAAAGAGACAGAGAAATTATTTGGGGTTTTCCAGGTTGATGACCGTAGAAAGATATAGTTGGCTGCGTGGCAGCTTTAGGACAAGGCTTCGTTCTGGTGGGAAGTGATGCAAGTAGGGCGTCTAGTTGATACTTGGGATGATTTCCGACAGAGATTTGAGACGAAGTTTCTTTCTCAGACAGAAGGGAGTATGCAAATGGAGAGATTTCTGGCACTTAAGCAAGGAAGCATGTATGTTAAAGAGTATGTCAATAAGTTCAATCAGTTGGAAAGGTTTGGTCTGGAGCTGGTGAATACCCCGCACAAGAAAGCTTTAAGTTTTGCAAGAGGATAGAATCAACCTCTTCAAGAATTGGCATTATCTCACATTCCGATGGGGGCTACTTTAGAGACTGGTTGAAACGGCATTGATGCACGAAGATGGTAAGGATGAGAAAAAGGAGGGTAAGACTGACGAGACATAAAACAAGAAAGTGTGGCCCAAGAAAGAACCGTAAAAGAACGGTGGAAAGAACGACAAGGATAAAGGTAAGAAGCAATGTCATGGTTGTGGGAGCATGGGTCATTTGGTCAAAGATTGCAGAAAAAGGAAGAATGCTTGCTTCAACTGTGGTAAAGTCGGACACTATATTAGGGAGTGACCGAAGAGGTAAGGACAGGGCCAAAGGGAAGGATCTTATGGAGGGCTGGTGCATGTTCTCGAGGCCAGTGTACCGGACAGAGGTAGCAAAGTTTCTGTTGAAGGTTTGATTTCTCTTTCCGATCATCCTGTTAAGAATCTTTTTGATTCTGGCGCTTCTCACTCTTTTATATCTGGTTCTATGGTTGAGTCTCTACACCTTAGTACTAGTATTGTTTCTGATCCCGTTATTGTGTCAAACCCCATTGGGAGGCACGCTCATCTGTTTATGATATGTTGGGGTTTAAGGATATCTGTGTTGGGCGCCGAGTTTGCATGCAATGCATATGTGCTTGGTTTTATGGGTTATGGCCTGATTCTAGGGATGGATTGGCTAGCCATGTATGGTTCCATTCTAGACTGTGAGAGGAGGGTCGTTAGACTTTTGACTTGCCAAGGAAGGACTCTTGAGATTTCCTGTGACCCAAAAGGGTCCATCATGCTTAGTTTCCTTCAATCACTTGATGCTTTTGTTGATGATTTGCGATCTGTACCTGTAGTTTATGAGTATCCAGATGTTTTTGATGAGGATACGGGCATACCTCCGAGGCGCGAGATTGATTTCTAGATATACTTGGTGGATAATGTGAAACCAGTCGCATTGTCTGTGCGCCACATGGCTCCTAGGGAAAGGAGGGAGCTTAGCAAGCAAGTAAGGGAGCTACTTGAGAAGGGGTTTATTAGGCGAAGCATATCAGAATGGGGTGCTCCAATCGTCTTTGCAACTAAGGCGTATGGCTCTTTTTGCTTATGTGTGGATTACAGGGAGTTGAATAAGCTCACTAAGAAGAATAGACACCCACTTCCGAGGATTGATGATCTGTTTGACCAGCTTGTTGGCGCTTCTGTTTTCTCTCAGTTAGACTTGGCCATGGGGTTTCATCAGTTGAGGGTGGCCGAGGAAAGTATAGACAAGACCGCTTTCAGAATTCCACATGATTTCTTTGAGTGGCTAGTCATGCCTTTTGGGTTGATGAATGCACCCACGTATTTTGTGGATTTGATGAGTAGGGTGTTCTGGGAGTTTCTGAATAAGTTCGTTATGGTCTTCGTGGATGACATTTTGATCTTCTCGAAGAGCGAGGAAGAGCATACCTTTAGGTGAGGTTTTGAGGACTATCCAAGTGCACCAGCTTAAGGCGAAATTCTCCAAATGTCACTTTTGGAGAGAGGAAGCAAGATTTCTAGGGCATGTGGTCTCTAAGAAAGGGATAGCGGTGGATCCCGTGAAATTAATTACAGTTCAAGATTGGAAGGTTCCAAAGAATACAATGGAGGTGAGGAATTTTCTTAGGTTGGCGGGCTATTATAGGAAGTTTATCAAGGACTTTGCAAAGATATCGGCCCCACTCACCAGCCTGACAAAGAAAAATCTAACCTTTTCTTGGAGCATTGACTATGAGGTTTCTTTTTAGCGAATGAAGAGGGCTCTGACAACATCCCCACTTTTGACTTTGCCTGATGAGAACAAAGTGTTCACAGTGTAGACTGATGCATGTGTTACAGGGCTTGCTGTCGTCTTGATGCAAGAGGAAAGGGTAGTGTCCTATAGTGGTAGACAGTTGAGAGTTCATGAGAAGAAATACCTTACCCAAGATTTGGAATTGGCTGCTATAGTGTTCACACTAAAGACTTGGCGGCATTATTAGCTTGGAGAGAGGTTAGAGTTATACACGGTCCATAAGTCGCTCTAATATCTGTTCTCATAGAGGGATCTAAACTTGAGACAACAAAGACGGATGGAGTTCCTAGCGTCCTATGATTTTGAGATTGCTTATACCCGTGGCAAAGGTAATGTGATGGTGGACGCGTTGAGAAGGCAGATGATGACTTTGAGTCCTCTATTCATAGAGAGGTGGAGCTTGGAGTGTATTCAACATTCGATTTTAGGCCTTCTACGGATCTTACACCTGGTTTGTTGGCATCCTTAAAGGTGCGACCTACTCTTATGGATAAGATAGGATTTTCACAAAAAGGGGACCCACAGATAGCAGACATCTTGGATAAGCTCAGTAGAAGGGAGACTTCTAGTCACCTTAGTAGATATTCCACAGATGGTAGAGGGTGTTTGCGACAGGATGTTGTGTTCCCCGAGTTGGAAGTCTGTTGAAGAGAGTCCTTGAGGAAGCCCATCATTTTAGGATGACTACCAATACAGGTGGTGATAAGATATATAGAGATATGAAGAGGGTTTTCTTTTGGGCTGGGATGAAGTAGGATGTAATGGAGTTTATCTCTCTATGCTTAGTTTGCCAGCAAGTTAAAGTAGAATAGAAAAAGCATGGAGGTTTGCTTCATCGTTTAGAGGTCCCACAAAGGAAGTGGGAGAGCGTATCTATGGATTTCATCGATGGTTTGCCTAGATCAAGGAAGGGAAACACCAGTATTTGGGTTATAGTAGACATGCTTACTAAGAGCACTCATATCATTCCTGTTAAGAGTAAGAGAATGGCAGCATGGTTGGCATTAGTTTATCTTCGTGAGATAGTCCGTCTACATGGAGTGCCTTCTAGCATAGTGAGTGATCGTGACCCCATCTTAACTAATGGGTTCTGGAAGTGCCTGCAAGAGGCATTTCGTACACAATTATGATTGAGCACTCCATACCCTCAAACCGATGGGAAGATGGAGAGGGTGAATTCTAACACCCCGAAATTTTAATGACACTAAAAGAGGATAAATTAAATAATAATTAATTTAATTTTCATAATTAAGGAAAACGAACTGCGCCATTGCGTCCGTCTCGAAATTCTGGTCAACATAGACATTTGGTTTGCATAAAACGGACAACGAATGAAGAAGTTATGAGGTTTTTAAGTTTGTATGCGCGTAGAAGAATTATATATATACACATGAGTCAGGGATGAGTCAGAATTTCATCCAAAACCGTTTGAATTTGAAAAAAAGAAAAAGTGGCGGCACTTTTCTTACTCTAGGGGGTCGACCCCCTAGAGGGGTGTCGACACTGGGGTCGACCCCCCTTAAGGGGTGTCGACACCAGGATCGACGCACCCACAAGGGTGTCGACACCGCTAGGGCTGACGTGACATTCGGTTTCAGAGGGTCTGGCAGCTATATATACGTCGTCATTTCTCTTGTTTTCTTCATTGAGAATTCATGGTGGCCAAACTCTGCCAGTATCTGAACTGATCTGAATCTGTTATCTTCTTCAACTAAAGCAAATCAATTGGAGATTCAAGATCCAATCTTTTCTGGTTCTATCTTCTTATCCAAACTCTGTGAGTCCCTAGTTGCTTTTAGATTTGAATATTTAAAAGTATATATGACATGACTATGACTTGGATTTGTTCAAATGCCTAGATAATATCAGATCCATTGTAAACTGTAATTATATGACATTCTGAATTGGTAAGGATTTGGATCTAAACCTCTATCTTGACGGATCTATTGTAACTTCTATGACATGAAATGATGTGAATCTTAAACCTTAATTGCGTAGATCTACTTTTAAACTATTGGATCTAAATTGTGTGGACATTTAATTTGTTAATCAGATCTAAATTATCATCTTGTGCCTAATATGTTAGATCTAAATAGTTGGACATCTAAATGGTTAATTTATATCTTATTATGCTGACTATGACATCATAGTTATGTTGGAACCAGTAATTGCTACAAGTTCATCAGATTTATGCTCATATGTCCACCTTATCACCATGCTAGTTTATGTTTGTGCCAGGTTATGTTAAAACAATCACTTTGGTTATATTCCTATCATTTTTCCCTTTTATCGTTTATGACTAGGTTATTATCTAGCCTAGGCATGCCGCCAATTTTGCGAGTGTGCTGGTTAAGGAACGGGGGAAAAAGGTTAATATTGGCATAATTTGAATATAAGCATCATTGGACATATGATTCAAATTATTGGGTAAAATGGGCATTAACACCTATAAAGGCATAGGTTTAATTAATTGATTAATTAATAATGAATGCCTAGGGTTACAATTAGAAATTGTAATAGCGCTTATGACATGAGGTTAGGTTGCATTAGTGGTGGAAGTCTGCCCGGACCCGACCGGCATATCTAGCAGCCACTAATGTTTAACCTAATGTGAGAGGTCTAAGTGCGCAAATACGAATCAGGCTAAGACACCAGGGTAGGCCCAACTATGGAATAAGATTGCCTAGACCCGACCGGCATATCCAACATCCACAAGTTTTAGGTCTAATGTGGGAGGTCTAGCCCATTATAAACCATAAATGGACATGGTAATAAATTGGACTACTTAACCAAATCTAATCCATAGGGATTGTATGATTATGAACTAAAGTTAGGGTTAAGTAAAATTGGTTGGATAGTGGATGGGTTAAGCAAATCTAGAGGGGGTGGTTAATATTTACATATAGGCCTATAAACCTAACCCGATAAAGTTATGTAATTAAAGACACCTAGTGTTAAACATGACCGGTTGGAATAATAAAGTTATGTAATTAAAGACACCTTTTAGGGTAAACATAACCTGTAGAAATGATAGGGTTATGTAATTAAAGACACCTAGTGGTATACATAGCCAAAGAAAACCTAGTGGGGGATACAAGACAAAGGGAAGAGCTTGTATCGTATTGTGTGGGATCTATTTCATCCAGTAACCCAGAGTAGGTATCAAATCATGTACCTCGTACTAGGTCGGAGAAGGGGCACGCTTACTGGACTGATTGTAAGAGATCCAAACGTGGAGGACGGTGTGGGCGGCGCGAACCGACCGAGCCATGTGCGTGCATGAGCCGGGCAGAAGGGGATAAGACGACCGTGACACCTGTAGATATTGGGTTGTGCATATCAACGAGGGGTTGCCACTTTAGGACGTGATACATCCTAGTGTGGGGCCGACACAGAGTATCTACGGAGTAGGGAGCCGATCGATTAGGGTAGTAGTTAGGGTACATTTGGACGTATGCCTAAGTATACCACCTTATAGTGGAAGAGATCATCTCATTCTGGTTATACTAGTAATAGTGCAGAGTAATCATTAGAGAAGCATATACACCTTATCCTGTCTAACTTGTCACAACTTCAATTTATGTAGCGATCTCTCTTATCCACTTTATATGCTTGTCATGCTACTTTTATTTATTTACTTGCTAAAAGTAACTAGACTCGCCAGACTTTATGTCTGACCCTTTTTTTGCTTCTTTCTTCCGTTCCCCCCCAAGGTTCTCAGGGAGGAAACACTCATGCTTAGTCAAGACTCATATATCATCTTGCTAGAGCTACTTTCAAAGTATGGCTCAAGTTCTTATCTCTACTATGGCTTTGTCTCTTTTATTTGGGGAATTACGTTTTCTTTTAAGTATTTATGTACTCTGATGGAAAAAGACAGAAGTTATATTGTTGTAATGGTTTTTGTGACTTATGGTATTTTGGACCACGGTGTATGATTTGTGTTTGAAATAAAAATTTGAATTTCCGCTACTATCTTAATTCTTAATTATATCTGTCTTGTAATATTCTATGTCTGTTTACCTATAACGCTTCATGAAACTTAATGCATTCCCTTTGTGAGTGACATTAATGGACGTGGGGTGTCACACTTGGTATCAGAGCTGAAGGTTACCAGATTGGATAAAGTTTTTGAAAACTATTTTCAAAAAGGTTTTAAAAGAAAACATTTTCAAAAAGAAAAGTCTGTTTTGAAAGACATTCCCCCAAAAAGCCATATGTAATATCCTTTGGCCCTTTGTCTAAATCTCTTCCTTTTTCTTTTCAACATGTCTAGGGAATAAAACATTCCTAATATTCCGGAGGGTGTTACAATACCCGGATGGTCCGTAGGTATCTTCAGGCCATGGCACCTGCCGCAGGCCTAGAAAACGTTCCTCCCCCAGCTGCACCAGTCATTCCTCCTCCTCCCCCTCCAAGGGCAGATAATTTCGCTAAGATCTGCAAGGACTTTCGTGCTATGGGAGGAAAGCCGTTCCATGGGAATGAGACATTCGTAGAAGCGTGTAATTGGCTCAAGGAGACTTAGGACTTGTTCGTAATCTTTGAAGTAGAGGATAGAAGGAAGATTCAGCTAGCTGCTTGGCTACTGAAAGGCGAAGCCTTATTTTGGTGGGAAGTCACCCAAGCTGGACATCCGGTGGAAACTTGGAAAGATTTTAGACAAAGATTTGAAATAAAGTTTCTTTCCCAAGCTGAGAAAAGCATGCAGATGGAGAGGTTGTTGGCACTCAGGCAAAGGAACTTGACGGTGAAAGAGTATGTGAACAAATTCAACTAGCTAGCAAGGTTCGGGTTAGAGCTGGTGGATACGCCGCACAAAAAGGCTTTGCGATTTGCTAAAGGGCTGAATGAACCCCTTCATGGGTTAGCCATGTCCCATATTCCTATGGGGCCACTTTTGAAAAGCTTGTCGATATGTCCTTAATGCATGAGGAAGACAAGGGAGAAAAGAAGGAAGTAAAAGCTAAGGAAACAATGCAAAATAAAAAGGTGTGGCCCAAGAAGGGACAACAACAACAAAAACAGCAGAAGAAAGGTAGAAAGAATGACAAAGGCAAGGATAAGAGAAAATGTCACAATTGTGGGAAATAGGGTCACTTGGTCAAAGATTGTAAGCGAAGGAAGAACTCTTGCTACCATTGTGGAGAGGTCGGACACTTTGCTAGGGAGTGCCTGAAGAATCAGGGATCGCAGGGACAAGGTCAACGCGCATGAACTTCGGTAGGGCAGGTGCATGCTCTTGCGATCAATGCTCCTGATAGAGGTAGAAAATTTTTTGTGGAAGGTTTAATTTCTCTTTCAAACCATCCTATTAGAACACTTTTTGATTCTGGCGCTTCACATTCATTTATATCTAGTTCTGTGGCTGAAGCTCTGCACTTAATTACTAGTATGCTAGTGGATCTCGTAGTTGTTTCAAACCCCATTGGTGGTTGAGCTCATTTTTTTATGATCTGCCGGGGTTTGGAAATATTTGTGTTAGGCGTTGAGTTTGAATGCGACACGTATGTGCTCGGTTTTATGGGCTATGGGTTGATTCTAGGAATGGATTGGCTTACCACGTTTGGTGCCATTCTGGATTGCGCGAGGAGGGTCGTTAGGCTTCTAACTTGTCATGGGAGGACCCTCGAGACTTCTTGTGACCCGCAAGGGTCTATTATGCTTAGTTTCCTAGAGTCTCTTAATGCATCTATCGATGATCTACAATCTGTTCCAGTAGTCCGGGATTATTCTGATGTTTTTGATGAGGTACGGGACTTACCTCCAAGGCGCGAGATCGATTTTCGTATATATCTGGTGGACAATGCAAAGCCAGTTGCACTACCAGTGCGCCATATGGCACCAAGGGAAAGGAGGGAGCTGAATAAGCAAGTAGGGAAGCTACTTGACAAGGGGTTTATCAGACGAAGCATATCTGAATGGGGTGCTCCAGTTGTATTCGCAACTAAGGCGGATGGTTCGCTTCGTTTGTGTGTTGACTATAGAGAGTTGAATAAACTCACTAAAAAGAATAGGCACCCGCTCCCGAGGATTGATGATTTATTTGATCATCTTGTTGGTGCCTCAGTATTTTCTCAGTTGTGGCCACCGGGTTTCATCAGTTGAGGGTGGCTGAGGACAACATAGATAAGACTGCTTTTAGGACTCCGGATGGTTTCTTTGAATGGGTAGTTATGCCTTTTAGGTTGACGAATGGACCCGCCTATTTTGTTGATTTGATGAGTAGGGTGTTTCAGGAGTTTCTAAAAAAATTTGTCATGTTCTTTGTCGATGATATCTTGATCTTCTCCAAAAGCGAAGAATAGCATGCCCAACATTTGAGAGAAGTCTTGAAGACTCTGTGCGCATCAGCTTAAGGCGGAGTTCTCCAAATGCCATTTTCGGAGAAAAGAGGTGAGATTCTTAGGGCATGTAGTCTCCAAAGAAGGGATAGCTGTAGATCCTGCAAAGGTGGTTGTAGTGCAATATTGGAAGATTCCTAAAAATGCAATCAAGGTAAGAAGCTTTTTTGGGTTGGTAGGTTATTATAGGAAGTTCATTAAGGACTTCACAAAGATATTAGCCCCACTTACCAGGCTGACGAAGAAGAACTTGGCATTTTCATGGGATATAGACTGTGATGTTGCTTTCCAACGTTTAAAGAGGGCTCTAACAACAGCCCCAGTCTTGACTTTTCCCGATGGGAACAAAGTGTTTACGGTTTACACTGGTGCGTGTGGTACAAGGCTTGGTGCAGTTTTGATGCAAGAAAGGAAAGTAGTGTGTTATGGGGGTAGGCAGTTAAGAGTTCATGAGAAGAACTACCCCACCCATGATCTAGAGCTAGCTGCCATAGTTTTCACGCTTAAGACATGGCGCTATTTACTTGGAGAGAAGTTCGAGTTATACACCGATCATAAATCTCTCAAGCATTTGTTCTCACAGAAGGATCTTAATTTAAGGCAACAACGGTGGATGGAGTTCCTAGCTTCTTATGATATTAGATTACTTATACCTCTGTCAAGGGTAATGTGGTGGAAGACGCACTAAGTAGGCAGAGGATGGCCTTGAGTCCTCTGTTTGTGGAGAGGAAGAGCTTGGAGTTCATATTAGCTTTTGATTTTAGACCCTCCATCGAGATTTTTCCTAATTTGTTTGCATCCTTGGAGATATGACCAACTTTATGGATCAGATAGAAGCTTCGCAACAAGGTGACACACAGATTTTAGACATCATGGAAAGGCTCAGAAAAGGGGAGACTTCTAGTCACCTCAATAGACATGCCATAGATGAAAAGGGGTGTTTGTGACGAGATGGAAGGCTCTGCATTCCTCAAACCGGAAGCTTGATAAAGGAAGTCCTAGAAGAAGCCCACCATTCTAAGATAACTATTCATCAAGGCTATGATCAGATGTACAGAGACATTGAAAGGGGTTTTTGGGCTGGGATGAAGAAAGATGTGACCGAATTTGTTTCCCAATGTCTAGTTTGCCAGCAAGTTAAAGCTGAGCAAAAGAAGCCTGGTGGTTTACTTCATCCTTTGGAGGTTCCTCAGTGGAAATGGAAGAGCGTCTCTATGGATTTCGTAGATGGTTTTCCTAGATCGAAGAAAGGAAACACCAGTATTTGGCTTGTGATAGATAGACTCACTAAGAGCGCTCACTTTATTCCAGTTAAGAGCAAGAGGACGGCATCATGGTTGGCAGCAATTTATGTTTGCGAGATAGTTTGTCTTCATGGAGTACCTTCCAACATCGTAAGCGATCGCGACCCCAACTTTACCAGTGAATTTTAGAGGAGCTTGCAAGAAGCATTAGGTACATAGTTGTATTTGAGCACCGCTTGTCATCCTCAGACCGATGGGCAGACGGAGAAAGTAAACAGAATTCTAGAGGATCTTTTGAGGTTGTGTATCCTAGGCTTCGGAGGGACTTGGGAAGCACCTTCCTTTAGTAGAGTTTGCCTATAACAATAGTTATCAATCCAACATCGGCATGGTACCCTTCGAAGTATTATACGGACGACCCTGTAGGTCACCAACTTGTTGGTGGGAATCTACAGAAAGATTATTACTTGGACTAGATATGGTTAGGGGAAACGTCCAAAAAGATTGACCTCATTCGACGGCGGATGAAGACAGCTCAAGATAGGCAGAAGTCCTATGCAGACAAGAGAAGGACTAACATCGAATTTGAAGTGGGAGACTTAGTTTTTATCAAAGTATCACCTTTGAGGAATGTGGTTCTCTTCGGGTCAGTAGGGAAGTTGGCACCTAGGTTTGTGGGACCATTTCCCATAACTGAGAGGATTATCCAAATGGCCTATAGAGTAAAGCTCCCAGAAAATCTATTCGGTGTTCATGATGATTTCCACGTTTCCCATCTGCGGAAGTGCTTGCATGACATCGTGAAAGTTGTTGAGCCAAGTATATTAGAGGAAATGGAAGTGGAACGGGAGGCGACAATCAGGCGGGTTCCTTCCTGTATCCTTGGATCAGAAGTTAAGAAGCTACGCAATAAAGAGATCAAGTTGCTAAAGGTTCAATGGGGAGATAACCCAGAGGATGCGACTTGGGAGACTGAAGCCAAGATTCGTGCTTCATACCCATTTCTTTTCGAGGGTATGTTCTTAACTCCTTTTTCCAAAGTTTTATCTGTGCTTGTTTCTATCATTTGCATACATCTTATCCATAGAATTCTCGACCTTTAGATAGGAGTCCTATGGATGTAAACATGTGTTTGAGACATGTTATGTTTGATGGATGCAAGTGCATACAAGTGTTTGCAAGTGGCTGCCTATGGACGCATATACATAAACAGTAGGCACTAGATCGGCTCAATCACTCACATACTGCATACGGATGTGTGTGCATTTTCTTTTCTTTTATGGATGGAAATGGATGTATTACCATATGGATGTTGCTTTTGGACGAATGAGTGTGCACACATATGAACTTACATGTTATAATAGGATTATTTGCGTACACATTGGATTCATGACACTAACATATATTGCATTAAGAAGGTCAACTAAATCAGTAGACCGCCTGATCTTTCGCATTAGTGTTGGGACATATAAACACACCTTTGCATATGTTCATATAAGCATTAGATAGTTTTAAGGACAATAGATGCCTGTGATTAGTGGATGAGTAGATGGATGATGGATGGTAGGATGCATTCTTCTCAACTTAGATATTTCGGGGACGAAATCCTTTGAGTAGGGGAGAAAGTAACACCCCGAAATTTTAACGAGACTAAAAGAGGACAAATTAAATAATAATTAATTTAATATTCAGAATTAAGGAAAACGGACTGCTCCACTGCGTCCGTCTCAAAATACTGGTCAAGATAGACATTTGGTTTGCGTAAAACGGACAGCGTATGAAGAAGTTATGAGGGTTTTAAGTTTATATATGGGAAGAATAATTATATATATACACATGAGTCAGGGATGAGTCAGAATTTTATCCAAAACCGTTCGAATTTGAAAAAAAGAAAATGTGGCGGTAGTTTTCCCGCTCTAGGGGGTCGACCCCCATAGAGGGGTGTCGATACCGAGGTCGACCCCCCTTAAGGGGTGTCGATACCAGGGTTGACCCACCCACAGGGGTGTCGACACCCTTAGGGCTGATGTGGCAGTCAGTTTCAGAGGGTCTGGCAGCTATATATACATGGTCATTTTTCTTGTTTTCTTCATTGAGAATTCATGGTAGCCAAACTCTAGCGGTATCTGAACTGATCTGGATCCGTTATCTTCTTCAACTAAAGCAAATCAATTGTAGATTCAAGATCCAATCTTTCCTAGTTCTATCTTCTTATCCAAACTGTGTGAGTCCCTAGTTTCTTTTATATTTGAATATTTAAAAGTAAATATGACATGACTATGACTTGGATTTGTTCATATGCCTAGATTATATTAGATCCATTTTAAACTGTGATTAACCTCTATCTAGACGGATCAATTGTAACTTCTATGACATGACATGATGCGAGTCTTAAACCTTAATTGTGTAGATCTACTTTTAAAATATTGGATCTAAATTGTGTGAACATTTAATTTGTTAATCAGATATAGATTATCATCTTATGCCTGTTATGTTAGATCTGAATAGTTGGACATCTAAATGGTTAATTTAGATCTTATTATGCTCAGTGTGACATCATAGTTATGTTGGAACTAGTAACTGCTACAAGTTCATCAGATTTATGCTCATATGTCCACCTTATCACCACACTAGTTTATGTTTATGCCAAGTTATGTTAAAAAAATCACTTTGGTTATATCCCTATCATTTTTCTCTTATATCATTTATGACTAGGCTATTATCTAGCCTAGGCATGCTGCCAATTTTGTGAGTGCGCTAGTTAAGGAACGGGGGAAAAAGTTTAATATTGGCATAATTCGAATGTAAGCATCATTGGACATATAATTCAAATTATTGGGTAAAATGGGCATTAATACTTATAACGGATTAGGTTTAATTAATAATGAATGCCTAGGGTTACAATTAGAAATTGTAATGGCGCTTATAACACGAGGTTAGGTTGCATTAGTGGTGGAAGTCTGCCCGGACCCGACCAGCATATTCAGCAGCCACTAATGTTGAACCTAATGTGAGAGGTCTAAGTGTGCAAATATGAATTAGGCTAAGACATGAGTTTTGGCCCAACTGTGGAATAAGACTGCCCGGACCCGACCAACATATCCAGCATCCACAAGTTGTAGGCCTAATGTGGGAGGTCTAGCACATTATAAATCATAAATGGACATGGTAATAAATTGGACTACTTAACCAAATCTAATCCATGGGGATTGTATGATTGTGAACTAAAGTTAGGGTTAAGTAAAAATTGGTTGGATAGCGGATGGGTAAAGCAAATCTAGAGGGGGTGGGTAATATTTACATATAGGCCCACAAACTTAACTCGATAAAGTTATGTAATTAAAGACACCTAGTGGTACACATGAACATGACCGGTTGGAATAATAAAGTTATGTAATTAAAGACACCTTTTAGGGTAAACATAACTTGTAGAAATGATGGGGTTATGTACTTAAAGACATCTAGTGGTATACATAGCCAAAGAAAACCTAGTGGATGATACAAGACAAAGGGGAGAGCTTTTATCATATTGTGTGGGATCCATTTCATCTAGTAACCTGAAGTAGGTATCAAAACATGTACTCCGTACTAGGTCGGAGAAGGGGCACACTTACGGGACAGATTGTAAGAGATCCAAACGTGGAGGACGGTGTGGGCGGCGCAAACCGACCGAGCCATGTGCGTGCATGAGCCGGGCAGAAGGGGATAAGACGACCGTGACACCTGTAGATATGGGGATGTGCATATCAAGGAGGGGTTGCCACTTTAGGACGTGATACATCCTACTGTGGGGTCGGCACAGAGTATCTACGGAGTAGGGAGCCGATCGATTAGGGTCGTAGTTAGGGTACATTTGGTCGTATGCCTAAGTCTTCCACCTTATACTGGAAGGGATAATCTCATTCTGGTTATACTAGTAATAGTGCAGAGTAATCAATAGAGAAGCATATACACCTTATCATGTCTACCTTGTCACACCTGGCATTTATGTAGTGATCTCCCTTATCCACTTTATGTGCCTGTCATGCTACTTTTATTTATTTACTTGCTAAAAGTAACTGGACTCGCCAGACTTTATGTCTGACCCTTTTGTTTCCGCTACTTTCTTACGTCCACCCCCCCCCCCCAAGGTTCTCAGGGAGGAAACACTCAAGCTTAGTCAGGACTCAGATATCATCTGGCTAGAGCTGCTTTCGAAGTATGGCTCAAGTTCTTATCTCTACTATGGCTCTGTCTCTTTTATTTGGGGAATTATGTTTTCTTTTAAGTATTTATGTACTCTAATGGTAAAAGACAGAAGTTGTATTGTTGTAGTGGTTTTTGTGACTTATGGTATTTTGGACCACGATGTATGATTTGTGTTTGAAATAAAAATTTGAATTTCCGCTGCTATCTTAATTATATTTGCCTTGTAATATTCTATGTCTGTTTACCTATAACGCTTTACGAAACTTAATGCATTCTCTTTGTGAGTGACATTAACGGACGCGGGGTGTCACATAAATAGAGTTCTTGAGGATCTTTTGAGGCTTTGTATCCTAGACTTCGGAGGGACTTGGGAGGAGCATTTCTCGTTGGTTGAGTTCTCCTATAACAACAGTTATCGAGCTAGTATAGGAATGGCACCCTTCAAGGCATTGTACGGACGACCTTGTAGATCACCGACTTGTTGGTGGGAGTCTACAGATAGGCTTCTACTTGGACCTGAGATGATTAGAGAAACTTCAAAAAAGATTGATCTTATCTGCAGATGCATGAAGAAAGCTCAGGACAGGCAGAAATCCTACGTAGATAAGAGAAGGACCGATATTGAGTTTAAGGTAGGAGACATGGTTTTCATCAAAGTATCAACTTTGAGGAATGTGGTTCGCTTTGGATCTGTAGGGAAATTGGTGCCAAGGTTCGTAGGGCCACTTCCCATAGTGGAAAGGATAGGTCAAATGGCCTATAGGGTGAAGCTACCAGAGAGATTGGCGGGTGTTTATGATGTTTTCCATATTTCTCATTTGTGGAAATGTCTGCATGATACAGCAGAGATAGTTGAGCCAAGCATGCTTGAGGAGGTAGAGGTAGAAAGGGAGTCGGCGGTTAGACGAGTTCCCACCCATATACTTGGATCAGAGGTTAAGAAACTACGCAACAGAGAGGTCAAGTTGATGAAGGTGCAATGGGGCGAAGACAGCGAGGATGCAACTTGGGAGACTGAAGACAAGATTCATGCTTTGTACCCTTTTTTTCAAGGGTATGTTCTTAACTACTTTTTTCAAGGCAACATCTATATACACACACTAGGCACTAGATCGGCTCAAAGCACTCTCATACTGCTTATGGATGTGTGTGCATTTTAAATTTTTATGGATGGAAATGGATGTATCATCATATAGATGTTGCATTTAGATGGATGATTGTGCACACATATAGCGTTTACAAGATATACTAGAACTATTTGCATACATGATGGGTTCATGGCACTAACATACATCGCGTTAAGGAGGTCGACTGGATTAGTAAACTGCCTGATTTATTGCATTAGTATAGGGACATATAAACACACCTTTGCATATATTCACATAAGCATTAGAATTCTCATAAGGACAATGGATGCCTGTGATTGATGGATGAGTAGATGGTTGATGGATGTTAGGATAAACATTCTTCTTAACTTGGAGAATTCAGGGATGAAATCCTTTAAGTAGGGGATTCAAACCAGAAAAGTTGGTGAGATCTGGACCGGCATGGGACGACCCAGGCCTGGGTTGGATCGACCTACGGGTCGACCCATGGCCAGATGGGTCGACTCATGGGTCGACCTAGGTGGGGTTGGGTCGACCCACTTGTGATCAGGCGTGGTGCATTCTTCTGTACCTGGTCTGGTTTCTGTGCTAGGTTCATTGGGGATAAGCTATATATAGGACAACATTTCTATTGTTTTTCTACACCTAAAACAATGGAGATAATGAAATGCTGCCTCTGTTTGGATTGAATTAGACTATCTTCTTTAACACCAGCCTATATCCATACAAGAATTTCTTCTGCAACATCAGCATATTATTCTTTGTTCTTTAGATCCAATCTCTATGAGTTCATGTTACTTTCATATATAAAAATTTAACAGAAACCTTGACATGTTTATAAGTCTAGATCTTAACCTATGCCTGTTAAGAATCTGATTCATACATAAACAGTTCTGCTTTTACATGCATTCTTCTGTACACCTGATCTGTTGCTCAGTTCTTATATGCCTATTTTTGAAGTGCCTATTTCTGCTATCATATGCCCATCCCTTTTATTATATGTTTATTTTTGTTTTTGTACTTCTATTCTGTTCTTCTCTCTCATTCCCTTTTTATTTTTATAACCTAGGCTACCTTCGAGCCTAGGTCAATATCGCTGAAATATGCGTACAAACGGAACTGGGATAAATTGGGGAAATGATTGGGAATGATAACTTGGGGGCATAATCTATAGTGTGGAATATGACTAAAATTTTGGGGGCATATGTTATACTACAAATTATGACTGGAATTTAGGGTATATGAATCTATAGGCTTAATTTAAGATTAAGCGAAACATGTTAATGGAACTGTAAAGAACATGTGAAACCTATTTAAATATGTCAGGGTTATGTAAACCTATTTAATCCGTTGGGGTTAAGTAAATCTGTTTAATCTGTTGGGGTAATGTAAACCTGTTTAATCTGTTAGGGTTAAATAAACTTGTTAACCTGTGAAAATTAACCTTTTAATCTGTGGGGCTTATGTGAACCTTTTAATCTGTAGGCTTAACCTGTTAAAAATCCTAGTTTATTGAGGGACATAAGTTTAGGGGTTAACTTGTGTCATCTGTTGTGTGGGACTCATATCAGTCAGTAACCTATTCTGGTATTAAACGGGGACCCCGCACTAGGTAGGGGTCAAGGCACGCATACTAAACTGATTGTAAGAGGTTCATCTGAATGGGGGTGTATACTGGCGCATTCCAACGGAGTCATGTGTGTGCATGAGTCTGGTCTGTAGGGGTAAATAAATCGCTGTAGCACTAGTAAATAGGTCTATATCCTTCTGTTGGTTGCCACTTTAGAAAGTAATACACCCTACTATGGGGCCGACATAAGGTATTTATAAGTTAGGGAGCTGATCGCTTGAGGATAGTAATTAGGGTACATCTAGTACTGTCTGTTTCTGTTGGGGTGCCTGTTATTTCTATTTTGGGTAACACCCGTTATGTTCTGTTAAGGTACCCGTTATTTCTGTTAGGGGTAAAACCCGCTATGAAACTAGAGTACACCTAAAACTATCAATGTGTTTCTGTTGGGATCATTCTGTTTCTGTTAAGTAACTAGGGGACACCTAATCCTGTCATAATTTGATATACTAGTATTGGTGCAGAGAAAAGTATTTGAGAAGCAAAACCTACTCTGTTTATTCTACTTATCATGTTCAGTCTTTTTATACATATTAAATGATACTGTTATCTCTCATCTTGTTTATATGCCTGTTATGAACTTATACTTCTTTATATGCTAAAAATCACTGGAATCGCTAGACTTTATGTCTGATCCATGTTGTTACCTTTTCTCTCTCTTCCTTTCCCCCTAGGTTCTCACGGTGGGAACGCTCAGGCTTGATTAGGAATCTCTCTTCTGTTTTGGATCTGCTTCGATGTATCACTTTGACTACTTAGCTACTTTATTATGGCTCTTATCGGGGATTTTAATTTTACATTTCTGTACTCTGATGGTTTTTAGCGCAAGACATATGTTTTGTTTTGATATACTCAGCGCCAGGTGTTGTAACTGGATTTGAGACTTCGATGTTTTCAGCAAAATAATGAAGTTTTAAATTTCCGCTGTTATTTTATATTTGTCTTGTGATATTTTGTTTTGATTTACATATAAATCCTTACGGAACTTAATACATTCTGATAAAGAGTGACATTAGCAAACGTAGGGTGTCACACCTAGGCCCCCTCGCGTTTGGGACGACAGATGTTATCCTAGGAAACCTAATAATGCCTCTTTGCATCGCCTTCTGTACCCCAAAAAAAAGACGAGGCCAAAGAACGATAGAAACGAAATAAAGAAGAAGCAGACGTTATGGCTATGAAGACATGAGACCCAAGAGAATCGAGTACCGATTTATTGAGAACAAGCCGACCAGCTTGGGAGATAAGAGAAGAATTCCACCTAAATATCTTTCCCCTATCCTTTTCAGTTAGTGATCGAAAAACATGTTGAGTTTGCGGGCTCGTTATAAAATGATGCCAAAATAAGTAAGAGGAAGGAAGGATACCCTAAATCCAGAGAAAGACTCGATCCACGAGCTTCTGGCAAGGTCCATAAACTTTGTGGGAACGAAATAACTCTTTGTAGCATTGATCAATTGCCTTGAACACTGTTTGTAAAGATGAAGAAAAGAAAGAAGCCGACGAAAGGAAGCTAGTTTCCATTAGAGAAAATAATAATGTCATCAGCAAAAGACAAAGAGGAAATGATGGGGCAGCCGCTTGGGATACTAAAACGACAAATCTACCTAGCAATGGTAAGAGAGTGGACCCACGGACGAGCCCCTATGGTGATAACAAATAGCGTTGGAGAGAGGGGTTGCCTTGATGAAGACCACTTCCCAACTGAAAATAACCTTTACCGCTCTATTGATAAGCATGAGAACCAACAGTTCGATAAGAGCCTTCAGATAAAATCAATTAGAGGCTCAAGAAACTAAAAAGCTTAAGGAATCAAATGATGAAGAACCAAGACATGCGATCGTAAGCTTTATCCATGTCAAGATTAATCACAACATTAGAACTTTCGGTCGATTTGGGAGAGAAGCTCCTGGATAAGAAGGACATTGTCAGTAATCAGACAGCCTTTTACAAAGCATGTCTAAGACGAGAAAATAACACGATCAAGGATAGTAGCCAGCCGAACAGCCAAAATCTTAGAGATGACCTTATTTGAGAAGTTATAGAGACTAATCTGGCGGAGATCAGAGCAAGAACGTGGGTTCTCACATTTAAGAATGCGAACAAGATTGGTGGACCTCCAAACCTTAGGAAGTGAAGCACTAGAGAAGAAAGCCTGGACCGCTAGGGAGAAATCTCGGTGAATGATCGCCCTAGTACAAAAGTAAAATTCCCTGTTGTTATCATCGGGTTCACTCGTGCTATCTTGGCTAAGCAGTAAGACACAAGAACAAATTCCTTCCAATGCGGGAGGGCTACAAAGAGAGGGAGTCTCTGATGGAAGGACAAAGGAAGGGATAAAGGACATGAGCGCAGGAGTAGTCTGATTGATAGAAGTGCTCTACAGGTAATGCCTTCAACATTTACTTTCGAATGCGGAAAGTGCCATATCCGCATCCGCATCCGAAACCATTTTTGGATATCGGATATCCGCATCTGCGGATACGGACGGATATCAGATAATTATCCGCTCTGCCAATGATTGATAAATCAATGAACATGAATGAATTATTTAGCTTAATATTAAGCTTTTTCAACCCAGCTGATTACTAATGTGCTAAAAATATATAAGCATGATGATAATATATAATTTTGAGAATTTAGCGTGTGTTTAGTAGACTTTCAATTTTGCAAAATAATAAATTAGCATATTTAATTATGTTGAAATACATGTAATTTATGCTATAATCGTGAATAAAACCGGACGAATAATTTTTGAATGCGGATATGCCTATATCTACATCTACATCCGCTTTTTCGAATATCGTATATTTATCCGCTTTTTGAATGCGGATGCGGATGGATTTCAGATTTTCCGGATACTCATTGACAGCCCTATCTGCAGGAAGGTCTGGAAGTGGGAGAGAGTTGTTTCTTCAACCTCAAATGGGAACAAGGCCAATCAGGATGAAGAATCCGCTGAATAGAAAGGATATTCTTCTTCTTTCTAATAGTAGAATGGAAGAATTTCAAATTGAAGTCGCTATCAGTGATCCTCTTGATTCTCGCTTTCTAGCGAAGGAAAGGATTTTCAAGCTCAATTCTGAGTTGAAGGCGAGTTGGGCTTGAACTCATTCTGCCTTGTTAGGAGGTGAAAGATCTGCATCGAAAGAAGATTCAGCTAAAATGAGAACCTCTTCCATCGTCCTGACTTTGTCGAAGATATTTTTGGACAATTGAGTGTTCCGAACCTTTAGACAAGACTTGAGATGCTTGAGTTTAAGAGGGAAAATTGCTATAGGATAACCTGTAGCTGGGAGAGAGCATAATCCCTCCACCACTGGGATGAAGGAGTGATAGGACTTCTACATGGAGTGAAAATGAAGCGAATTAGGGCCAGATAGAGAAAAACGAGATCATTTCAGAATCAAAGAAGAGTAATCCGAATTTGTACAATGAAGATGTTCAATTGAGAACGAGAATGGTAGGTCAAACTAACATTCCGAATCTATAACGGCCCGGTAGAATTTCAACCTCGAAAATTGACATAAATACATTTAACATATAACATGACGACCATTCAAGCACCGAAAACAATGGAACGTTAATAGAATGAAATTAGAAGGTGAGATAAGAAAAAAAGAAATATTAAAATAGAAGATGAAGAAGAAAAAACACATAACACAGAGTCTCACATCGCAGTGGAACAAAATATAGTATGGAATTAAATCTTTACTGAGAGCTTTAAAAATACTGACAATCATCAGTGTACATCACACATCTGGACAGTTATCATAATCTGTCCTCATATATAATCACATAGCGGAATAATATCTATATCATACGTAACTCTTCCAGCTCGTCTCTTCAAAGCATTTGATAACTTGAACCTATACAGCCCGGTCTAACCCGAGAATTACAAACGTTGGATCATTCTGGTGAACCAGAGTGAAAAAAACACACCAAGTTTAAATGTATCACACAGCTTGATGTTAAAGTCAAAATCTTTTCGAAAGAAAGGATAATCTTAAGACCAAATCTACACATAAATACGGACGGTTTTTACCTTATGATAACCCAAAATATATTTGAAATCAATATCTTTTCTGATATTATAAAAATGTCTAGATACAAATAAATATCAATCTAGTAGAACGCTTGCATCTCATGCTCTACATACATAGTATACAATCAAAACCGCAGGTGCTTATTGAAGAATGGATTTCCATGGCAAGGTATGGGCAACAACCTTTCCGACAATGTACCTCTAGAGATGAATACATTGGGGTTCAACAAGAATATCTTGTAACCCAGGCTAAACATGATTGGCCCCTCACTTCGCTTGAGAGTACCGAATATATCATTACCACAGTTGGGGGCCAGCCTACCGAATCGATAACATACAAATAAAATAAAGGGACAACCGAAGGTATTTAATTTCACCAGATCATGTAATGATATACCATTTTGATGGGTTCGACCCACATAGACATGCGACCTACCCGATTTTTACCATTTCCCGGTTGATAAGGCTTGAGGTCAAAATTTATTTATTTATTTACCTTTGTTATTATTTTCAAATTATATGGCCACCATTCACTTTGAATGCTACACAATCAGATCGACCAGAAAATCACTAATTGACGTCCACAAAAATATTTAGTTGTTAAGCTAAGAGAAGTGCACGCTTCCTCGTCATCAACAAAAATACGTTTGCAGAAATCAACGTAAGTGATCCTGTCGGAAATACTTTGTCGGACACTCGTCCATACAAGTCATCCAGGAATAGGATGAACCGAAAGCACTCTCCTACCGCATCCTTGAATTAACGTTTGGACCAGTAGCGAGAAGTCCTTGTAAATCCGTAAAATCCCACTTACGATCTAATCACGTCAAAATACTTCTTACGTTGCAATACAGAGAATATTTGACGAGTAATCCATCCGCTTATGAAGATCCAAGGTCTTCAATTGCTCCATCTTGATTAGCATCTTCACATATTTGCTGGTTTGGAATGGTTTTCGAATATAAATTCGATCCTGGTCTTTCCGTACCAACAATCGCTCAGTTATTAAACTATCAATAACAATCATGAGGATAAAGTTAGCTTACTGGTTCAGTACCAACA
This sequence comes from Allium sativum, assembly GCA_030737875.1. Classification (NCBI taxonomy): domain Eukaryota; kingdom Viridiplantae; phylum Streptophyta; class Magnoliopsida; order Asparagales; family Amaryllidaceae; genus Allium; species Allium sativum. The sequence continues at coordinate 282,516,845 of CM060919.1, read as the reverse complement.
TTATATGGCCTTTTTAATTAAAACCAATTAACGAATGTTAATTTACAACTTAAAATTCTTTTCATATATCGACATGGCATTTCACTTCTAATTTAACATAAGATTATTTTCAAAACTATTTTTTTAATATCATTTCTCATTATCTATAATTGGAAAAATAAATTCATCTTATTATTCGTAAAATAATGTTACGTAATCTCTTTTGTTTTATTATTTGAGAATAATAACTAACCTTTATCTTTTCGAATAAACTCATTCCAAAAATTCAACTTCTTATTTTACTTTTACCTTTGGAAATATCAATATAAGTATTTATATATTCTCAATTCTTGCCATTTCTGTTACTTTGGAAATCTCATTTCATATTCTCGGATCTTGCAATTAACGTTGCGTTATTATTTCACATATGGAAATAATAAATTATTCTTAACCTCTTTTCCATTACCAACTAATATCATTCTCAGATAATCCTTAAGTCGTTCAATTTGGGGTATTTATTTACATCTCAGACCTTGATCAACAACGTTCTCATCTTAAGATAGATACGAGTTGTAATTCTAAAACCGATATTCATTCTAATATCCAACAAATCTCATTAAACTATTTTATTTAAAATATGGTTTATAAAACCTTCTTACTTTTGGAAATATTTCTTTCTAAATATAACTTAGTATTACTTAATATGTTGATTAAGTAATTCCTTTATAACATCACTTCATAATCTTGGCTCCTTTCCAGAATTCATTTTATACCTCGAGACATTATTACCAATCCCATTACTAAATCCTTTGTCAAATTCGATTACAAATCTCTTTTAATAATTCCTTTTCGAAAATCCCATTTCGACTCCATTCATTTCTCTCAGTTCTAGTATTTAATAATGTTAATTTCAAATTAATGCTTTCACTTCATATCTTTTTTTAAAACTTCGTTTATAACCCTCAGGTTTAATACAAAACCCCTTTTTCCTTTATTCCCTTTACTTAATTTAAATATTAAGTAAACATTTATTTAAGCTATCTTATTCGCTTAATATCACTTTTATAACTTCGTTATAAAAACCCGTGTTACAAAAAAAGTTCATTTCTCCTTTCACAATTCAATTAGTCTTCATTTCAACTTTGATCACTTTTTAAATGAATTTCAAATAAAAAGAAATCTCTTAAATTATTATTAATTAAAATAATAATTTAGTTTAACCATTAATTACTGTAGCATTAGTTAATTTCTTAGTTAACAAAAATAATTAGTAAATTCCTTTTTAAGATCTTATTCGAATTAAAACAAACGTTCAATCATTTATTAGATTAATTCAAAAACAAATTAATTAATATTCACCGTAACTTAAACGGTTGACTTAGTCAACCTAAAACACAGTAATTTCATTAACTGATTCCAATTAGTTCTCACTTTAAATTAATTAATAATATAATTAAATTAAATAATTCTAGTTAAGTATTTCTTAAAACAATTATCTAACTCTTAACCGTTAGGTTAATTTCTATTCCTTTCTTATAAATCTGATTAACATCAGAAATTTCCTTTTTCTAACCATTTAATAATTACTTAAAAGCTTAAATAATAAATATTTATTTTCTTTAATAAGCTTTTATTCAAAATAATATATTTCAAAAATTTGTCTTCAGTTATAAAATAAATTTATAACTTCAGTTCTATCGATTCACTTGAAGGTAAATCAATATTTAGAAAACAATTGATTTATAGGCCATATACTGCCTATTACTCAACCAATATTACCCATTGGTTTAAACAAAACTAGTGTTAAAATTTCAGGTCAACGGTCAATAACTAAATCAATCATCCAATCAGAACAGCTCATATGATGATAATATGAGAATAATTAACATCTAATATATTTGAGGAACCCAGTAGGATCCCTCCAACCTATTCTTCTCTACATCAAAATAGATTATCTCACATAAATTTATTCAAATCAATTTAACTGATTATTTCTATAACAGTAAATAACGACTATTCAACAATAACCAATTAACAAACAATTTAAGCAATTCATTAAAATTAAACACGTTTATAAAATAAACGTGACCAAAAAGGTAAGTTACCTTAATTTGGGACCAATCGTTAAAATAACGATTTGGTTTTTCACTGAAATTAAACAACGGTTTAATTTCATCGGTTCAATCAATATATGAGAATATATTTAACAGACAGTCAATCATTAACGACCATAGCAATCATTAGCAAACATAGCGCACAATTATAAAACCCGATTTATATAAAATATAAGTGGGGAGAACTAAGTGAGTTTTAACTCACCTTGATTTGTTTTCGGTTCGGTTACAGTTAAATTAAATGGTTATTCCATTTAACTGTAATTTCACGTCGTCTCCATTCCTATCCAGATCGGTTCCATAATGTTCTACTCTTCAATACGATTCCAATGGTATATTGTTTGTCCGATTTTGATAACATATTAATAAGTTATAACAATATAGTAAACATGATTTTTACTTGTTAATTAACTTCTTTAATTATTAAATTATTAAGTTAACTAACTACTTGTTTTGAAATGTCAACAGGCAGCCTCCTTCATTTCAGGTAGGCAAATCGCAAATTTCCAATTTCATTGGTCTATCTAGGCTTGCTTAAACAATTAAACCCTGCAACAAATTAACGGTTTAAGACTTTATAAAATTTAAATTAAACTAATTTAATTTCTAATTATTAATTTAATCAATTAATTAATGTAATTAATTATATCTGCCTTAACAAAATATGGCCGTCCCTTTTGATGAATACTGGTCTAATTTTGTCTAGTAAAACAGCTGCACTTTTTTTATTAAATTCTAACTTCACTAATCACAAATTAAATTAAGTACCTAATCAGTTATATCAAAATATTAATTACGTTTAAAATAAGCAGTCCCATTTATTTTTGTTTCCTTCCTATTTCGGTGTTTCCACATTTCTTGGATTTGAACTGTAAAACAGGCGCCACTTTTCTTGGATCTGAAAATATAAAACAGGTGGATTAACATTCCTAATTAAAAATGTTTTAACCCTAATTGTATTATTAAAAAAATACATAATCACGTTTAGGATATCAACCAAGGCCGATATTTTCTGTTTCGCTTCAGTTACGAACTCGACAACAGCTGCCCACCCCAAGTTCTGGCCGCCGTCCCCCCCCCCCCCCCACAGTGCACCGAAGCTCGATCAACTATTACCATCCCGAGCGCCTTCATGCTCGAGTTCTAACCACCACACTGCCTTAAATCTGCTCACCTCCGTCCAGAAGCCAGATCTCGTCGAGGTCGAGAAAACTGCAGTTGAGGAAATTCGAATTAAGTGAATGGATTTGAAAGAAAAATCGGTGGAAGCAAGGGAGATTTCTGGTCGTTCATATAAAGGGTAGCGGCTTCTCAGAATGTTTGACCACGGCGTAAAACAAATTAGGGTTCTCAGCGTTGATATTTATAGCGTTAGGTTAAAAGTATATATTATTTTAATATAAGGAAACTTTACGATGAAGTAACGAGTAAAACTAATCATAGCCAACTTCCGTTTTTGATAAAAATGCTAATCCTAGCATAAAAAAATATTTCGGACCCAATGGGACAGGTTTCGTCGAATTCCGAGATCGCTTGTGAAAAGTCCTTTATAATTATCGATGAAAAATCAAACGTTTAAAACTCCTATAGTTGCAAAAAAATCCAATAAATTTGAAACCTTAGCATTTTACTAGACCTCTTCCTTACGGATCCAATAAAATTTGTTTCGTTAAATTTGGAGTTTGTTTGGCTAGTCGTCTATTCCTCCAAAGTTACCCTAGTCTAAATAACATAAATAATTAAATAGAAACAAAGACGTTTTTGGCCACCGAAGTCACATACGACATCGCTTTGCCGCGAAATTTGATTTTCTTATAATAATTTAATGATACGGTTCCAATGAAACTAATTTCATTGAAAACCGAGACTGTTTGCAAAATGGCTATTTTTAACGCTTATATAATATTGAATAAAATATCATATAAATTCCGAAATAAATCAGTTAAATAATAATAAATTATTTTTTTCATATATATATATATATATATCCAAACAGAATATGTATACAGCTTCAAATATAAATTATACAACTCAATATTATCAATTTTGAGTTAAAAATGTATCGAAATTATATTAAAACCCTTTTTAAATGTTATATTTTAATAACGATTTCCATAGCGACTATTTTAAATTTTTATTGGACATAACTAAAAATCTTTAACACGAAATCTGGATTTTTATCTTTTGTATGAAAAATATCATCAACAAGATTAAAATGTTTCTTATTTCACAGAATTCCGACTTAAAACGGATTCTGTATATTCAATTAAAGTTCAAAACTCAATATTACGAACTATCGCGCTATTTCGAGCTTGTTTTAAATTAAATATAAATTTAACATTATAACTTCGTTTTAATAATGAATTCAATATTAAAATCTGTAAATATGCCAAATATAATATTTAAAATAATAAATTAAATTAAATATTTGACTACCCAAAATACGGGACATTACAATCTCCCCCCTTAAAAGAATTTCGTCCCCGAAATTACTAATGTAAGAAAAATTTCACAAACCCATAAATTTTCAAAATCCAATTTCTTTTAAATCGAAAACTAATTTATTATGTTAAAATAAAATTTTAAAAAATATCAAAAAATTTCTAACACATTAAATTCCCAGAAAAATTCGGTAGAGTCTCCCCTGTGCGGAGTGACTTCTACGACATCGCAGGAACAAATAATATATATACATCGACCTATACGGTCGGAAAAAAAAAATTCAAAACAAAAAATTATATTTTCGCCAAGGCATACCTTTTACGAGTGCTATTGAGCATACTACTCAATTTATGTGCAATCTATGCAATCAATATAATTCCTTACAGCCTTCTTGCACCTGTACTTATCTCAGTTCATCATGTATGTGTCAATAACATGAAAATTAAATGTAACAAGTATATCTTCACAAATTCCAAGAATTAAACATGAAATATCAATTCAGTTTATACAATCAAAGGTTATATTACCCAATTTTAATTCATATGCGGTTTCATTTCAATTTATAACTCTGGAATTCATTTATAATTCCTTCATCTCCATTACATTGTTGACTATTTTATTTAAAGAATCTATCATCCAATAACAATCAATTCACAGCTAACAACCAATACACAACCAAATCAACCAAATCAATTGAATTTACATTCAGTATTAATATTTATTTTGGTTTAATAGATTTGAACATCAATCGGTTACTATTCAATTGATTTCTATTTAATTAATACCCATTCAATTTCCTAATTCCCAATTTATTTAATTTAATTTAATATCATTATTAATTTAATTTCACTAAACCAAGTTAAGTTCAATTCAAATTTTGAATCCAAATTTGAATATCATTCAAATCAATCAACAAACAAACCAATATCTCCATAATTTGATAAAATTATTTCTTTTCTATATAAAAATACAATTTGGGTAAAATTATTTCATTTACCTTCTTTATATAACAATATTGTATCCATTACTAGTTCAACGCTTCTCAACACTTGAACCATCAAACAACACAATACAAAACATTTGTATATAAAATTAACAAATACACTCTCATATATATATACACACACACACACTCAAACTCGATCTAGGGTATTACTAACCCCATCTTTATCGAGTTATACCACAGAGCCAAGGTTATTACTGAACCAATAGTTCTGATACCACTGTAACGGCCCGGCAGAATTTCGACCCCGAAAATTGACATAAGTACATTTAATGTATAACATGACGACCATTCAAGCACCGAAAACACTGGAACGTTAATAGAAAGAAATTAGAGGGTGAGATAAGAAAGAAATATTAGAATAGAAGAAGAAGAAGAAGAAACACACAACATAGAGTCTCACATAGTAGCGAAACAAAATATAATAAGGAATTAATTTTTTACAGAGAGCTTTAAAACTACTTACAATCATCAGAATACATCACACATTTGGACAATTATCATAATCTGTCCTCATATACAATCACACAGTGGAATAATATCTATATCGTACGTAACTCTTCCAGCTCGTCTCTTCACAGCATTCGATAACCTGAACCTGTACAACTTGGTCTCGAGCATTGCAAACGCTGGATCAGTCTGGTGAACCGGAGTGAGAAAAACATAAAATTTTTAAATGTATCACACAACTTGATGTTAATGTCAAAATCTTTTCGAAAGAAAGGATAATCGTAAGACCAAATCTACAATAAATATGGACGTGTTTTAACCTTTAGATAACCCAAAATATTTTTGAAATCAATATCTTTTCTGATATTATAATAATGTCTAAATACAAATAAATATCAATCTAGCAGAATGCTTGCATCTCAAGCTTTACATACATATTATACAATCAAAACTGCGGGCGCTTATTGGAGAATGGATTTCCATAGCAAGGTATGGGCAACCACCTTTCCAACACTGTACCTCTAGAGATGAATACATTGGGGCTCAACAAGAAAATCTTGCAACCTAGGCTAAACATGACCGACCCCTCACTTCGCTTGAGAGTACCGAATATATCATTACCACGGTTGGGGGCCAACCGACCGAACCGATAGCATACAAATAAAATAAAGGGACAACCGAAGGCATTTAATTTCACCAGATCAGGTAATGGTATACCCTTTTGATGGGTGCGACTCGGATAGCTATGCAACCTACCCGATTTTAACCATTTCCCAGTTGATGAGGCTTGAGGTCAAAATTTATTTATTTATTTACCTTTGTTATTATTTTTAGATATCTAGCCACTATTCACTTTGAATGCCACACCGTCAAATCCACTAGAAAATCACTAATTGACGTCCACAAAAATATCTAGTTGTTAAGCTAAGAGAAGTGCGCGCTTCCTCGCCATCAACAAAAATACGTTTGCAGAAATCAACGTACGTGATCTTGTTGGAAATACTTTGTCAGACACTCATCCATATAAGTCATCCAGGAACAGGATGAACCGAAATCACTCACCTACCGCATCCACGAATTAACCTTTGGACCAACAGCGAGAAGTCTTTGTAAATCCGTAAAATCTCACTTACGACCGAATCACGTCACAATACTTCTACGTTGCAACATAGAGAATATTCAATGAGTAATCCTTCCGCTTATGAAGATCCACGGTCTTCAATTTCTCCATCTTGATCAGCATCTTCACATATTAGCTGGTTCAGAATGGTTTTCGAACATAAATTCGATCCTGGTCTTTCTGTACCAACAATCGTATGTATCAGATTTGATAGTCGGTTATTTATCTATCAATAACAATCATGAGGATAAAATAAGCTTACTGGTTCAGTACCAACATTATATGGCCTTTTTAATTAAAACCAATTAACGAATGTTAATTTACAAGTTAAAAATCTTTTCAATATATCAACATGGCATTTCACTTCTGATTTAACATAAGATTATTTTCTAAACTATTTTTTATATCATTTCTCATTATCTATAATTGGAAAAAATCAGTTCAGCTTATCATTCGTAAAATAATGTTACGACATCTCTTTTGTTTTACTATTTGAGAATAATAAATAACCTTTATCTTTTCGAATAAACTCATTCCAAAAACTCAACTTCTTATTTTCCTTTTACGTTTGGAAATATCCATATAAGTATTTATATATCCTCAAATCTTGCCATTTCCGTTAATTTGGAAATCTCATTTCATATTCTCGGATCTTGCAATTAACATTGCGTTATTATTTCACATATGGAAATAATAAATTATTCTTAATCACTTTTCCACTACCAACTAATATCATTCTCAGATAATCCTGAAGCCATTCAAGTTGGGGTAATTATTTACCTCTCAGACCTTGATCAACAACGTTCTCATCGTAAGATAGATATGAGTTGTAATTCTAAAACCGATATTCATTCTAATATCCAACAAATCTCATTAAACTATTTTATTTAAAATATGGTTTATAAAACCCTCTTACTTTTGGAAATATTTCTTTTTAAATATATCTTAGTATAACTTAATATGTTGATTAAGTAATTCCTTTATAACATCACTTCATAATCTTGACTCCTTTCAAGAATTCATTTTATACATCGAGATATTATTACCAATCCCATTACTAAACCCTTTGTCAAATTTGATTACAAATCTCTTTTAATAATTCCTTTTCGAAATCCCATTTCGACTCCATTCATTTCTCTCAATTTTGTTATTTAATAACGTTAACTTCAAAATAACGCTTTCACTTCATATCACTTCTTTTTTAAACTTCGTTTATAATTCTTAGGTTTATTACAAAACCCCTTTTCCCTTTATCCCCTTTACTTAATTTAAATATTAAGTAAACATTTATTTTATGCTATCTTATTTGCTTAAAATCCCTTTTATAACTTCGTTATAAAAACTCGGGTTACAAAAATAGTTCATTTCTCGTTTCACAATTTAATTAGTCTTCTTTTCAACTTTGATAACCTTTTAAATGTATTTCAAATAAAAAGAAATCTCTTAAATTATTATTAATTAAATAATAATTTACTTTAACCATTAATTACTGTAGCAGTAGTTAATTTCTTAATTAACAAAAATAATTAGTAAATTCCTTTTTAAGATCCTATTCAAATTAAAACAAACATTCGTTAAATCATTCATTAGATTAATTCAAAAACAAATTAATTATTTTTCACTCTAACTTAAACGGACTTAGTCAACCGAAAACACAGTTATTTCATTAACTGATTCCAATTAGTTCTCACTTTAAATTAATTAATAATATAATTAATTTAAATAATTCCAGTTAATTGTTTCTTAAAACAATTATCTAACTCTTAACCGTTAGGTTAATTTCTATTCCATTGCTTATAAATCTGATTAACACCAGAATTTCCTTTTTAAAATCATTTAGTAATTACTTAAAAGCTTGAATAATAAATAATAAATATTTATTTTCTTTAATAAACTTTTATTCAAAATAATATATTTCAAAAATCTATCTCCAGTTATAAAATAAATTTTATAACTTCAGTTCAATTGACTCACTTGATGGTAAATCAATATTTAGAAAACAATTGATTTATAGGCCATATTCTGCCAATTACTCAACCAATATTACCCATTGGTTTAAACAAAACTAGTGTTGAAATTTCAGGTCAACGGTTAATAAGTAAATCAATCGTCCAATCAGAACAGTTCATATGATGATAATATAAGAATAATTAACATCTAATATTTTTGAGGAATCCAGCTGGATCCCTCTAACCTGTTCTTCTTTGCATCAAAATGATTATCTCACATAAATTTATTCAAATCGATTTAACTGATTATTTCTGTAGTAGTAAATAATGACTATTTAACAACAACCAATTAATAAACAATTTAAGCAATTCATTAAAATTAAACACGTTTATTTTATAAACGTGACCAAAAAGGTAAGTTACCTTAATTTGGGACCAACCGTTAAAATAACGATTTGGTATTTCACTGAAATTAAACACCTGTTTAATTTCATCGGTTCAATCAATATATGAGAATATATTTAATAGACAGTCAATCATTAACGATCATAACAGCCATTAGCAAAAATAGCACACAATTATAAAACCTGACTAATGTAAAAAATAAGTGGGGAGAACTTAGTAAGTTTAACTCACCTTGATTTGTTTTCGGTTCGGTTACAGTTAAATTAAACGGTAGTTCCATTTAACTATAATTTCATGTCGTCTCCATTCCTATCCAGATCGGTTCCATAATGTTCTCCTCTTCAATACGATTCCAACGGTATATTATTTGTCTGATTTTGATCATATATTAATAAGTTATAACAATTTAAGTAAACATGATTTTTACTTGTTAATTAACTTCTTTAATTATTAAATTATTAAGTTAACTAACTACTTGTTTTGAAATGTCAACAGGCAGCCTCCTTCATTCCAGGTAGGAAAATCGCAAATTTCCAATTTCACTGGTCTATCCAGGCTTGTTTAAATAGTTAAACCCTACAACAAATTAACGGTTTAAGACTTTATAAAATTTAAACTAAACTAATTTAATTTCTAATTATTAACTTAATCAATTAATTATGTAATTAATTATATCTGCCTTAACAAAATATGGCCGACCCTTTTAATGAATACTGGTTCAATTTTGTCTAGTAAAACAGCTGCATTTTTTTATTAAATTCTAACTTCACTAATCACTAATTAAATTAAATACTTAATTAGCTATATCAAAATATTAATTACGTTTAAAATAAGCAGTCCCATTTATTTCTGTTTCCTTCTTGTTTCGGTGTTTCCACGTTTCTTGGATTTGAACTGTAAAACAGGCGCCACTTTTCTTGGATCTGAAAATATAAAACAGATGGATTAACATTCCTAATTAAAAATGTTTTAACCCTAATTGATTTTTAAAATAAACTTAATCACGTTTAGGATATTAACCAAGGCCGATATTTTCTGTTTCTCGCTTCAGTTACGAACTCGACAACAGCTGCCCACCCCAAGTTCTGGCCGTCGTTCCCCCCACAGTGCACCAGAGCTCGATCAACTATCACCATTGCGAGTGCCTTCAGCTCCTCCGTCGTCAGCATGAAACCCAGATATCCCGATCGATCCAGCACTCCAGAAACCCGAACAACCATAGTGCCTTCATGCTCGAATTCCGACCACCACACCTTAAATCCGATCGCCTCCGTCCAGAAGCCAGATCTTTTTGAGGTTGAAAAAACTACAGTTGAGGAAATTCGAATTAAGGGATGGATTTGAAAGAAAAATCTGTGGATGCATGGAGATTTCTGGTCGTTCATATCAAGGGTGGCGGCTTGTCGGAATGTTTGACCACGACGTAAAACAAATTAGGGTTCTCAGCATTGATATTTATAGCGTTAGGTTAGAAGTATGTATTATTTTAATATAAAGAAACTTTGGAATGAAGTAACGAGTAAAACTAATCATATTCAACTTCTGTTTTTTTATAAAAATGCTAATCCTAGCATAAAAATATATTCCGGACCCAATGGGACAGGTTTCGTTGAATTCCGAGATCGTTTGGGAAAAGTCCTTTATAATTATCGATGAAAAATCAAGCGTTTAAAATTTCTATAATTTCAGAAAAAATCCAATATATTTGAAACCTTGGCATTTTACTAGACCTCTTCCTTACGGATCCAATGAAATTTGTTAAGTTAAATTTGGAGTTTGTTTGGCTAGTCGTCTATTCCTCCAAAGTTACCCTAGTCTAAATAACATAAATAATTAAATAGAAACAAAGACGTTTTTGGCCACATAAGTCACATATGACATCGGTTTGCCGCGAAATTTGATTTTCTTATAATAATTTAACGATACGATTCCAATGAAACTAATTTCATTGAAAACCGAGACTGTTTGCAAAATGGCTATTTTTAACGCTTATATAATATCGAATAAAATATTATATAAATTCCCAAATAAATCTGTTAAATAATAATAAATTGTTTTTATCATATATATCCAAACAGAATATATATACAGCTTCATATATAAATTATACAACTCAATATTGTCAATTTCGTGTTAAAACTGTATTGAAATTATATTAAAACCCTTTTTAAACGTTATATTTTAATAACGTTTTCCATAGCGACTATTTTAAATTTTGATTTGGACATAACTAAAAATCTATAACAGGAAATCTGGATTTTTCTCTTCTATATGAAAAATATTATCAATAAGATTCAAACGTTTCTTGTTTCACAAATTTCCGACTTAAAACGGATTTTGTGTATTCAATTAAAGTTCAAAACTCAATATTACGAACTACAGCACTATATCGAACTCGTTTTAAATTAAATATAAATTTAATGTTATAACTTCGTTTAATAATGAATTTAACATTAAAATCTGTAAGTATTCCAAATATAATATTTAAAATAATAAATTAAATTAAATATTTGACTACCCAAAATACGAAACATTACAGAACCGAATATTTGGTCAAAACGAGAGATGATCCTACTGGAACCATCTTAGTTGTTACACCAGGTAAAGGAAGACCCAACTAAAGAAACCTCGTAAAGTCCCATTTGAATATTAAAAGAATTGAAATCCTTGACAATAGCGCGGTTGATAGAAGATCCTCCACGTTTCTTCATTTGATAGGACACAACATTGAAATCCCACCAATGATAGAAGCACCATAACCGTGCGCTGATAGGGAAAGAATATCTTGCTACAAACTAAGACACTGCACGTGATTACATCTAGCATAAACTGCGGAGAAAAGAAAAGAGGAATGGAAAATAGAAAGCAAGCACTCAACTAACAGGAGTTGAGTAGAGTCGAAAGTAAGGTGCACAGAGACGTCTTTAGCCCAAAGAATCCAATTCTTATTGGAAACATTGATCATCCTCGACATTAAGGAGGAGGACAATTTCAGTAAGCACTTTCATCCCCATGAAAGGTACTTGAAGTGTAACCAAAAAGATGGAATGTTTCTTCATGATGTGGTTGAGATGCGACAGAGAGGCTTCGTTCCCAATATCCCGAATGTTCTAAAACAAACAGTTCGACATTAAAGGTTAGGAAAAAAAAGCACACAGATTAAAAAGGGGAAAATAGCTCAGAAGACGACAAACCTAGAGAAGATAAAGAGTACGATCAGTAGACCTAACTATCTGCTCAGACGGAGCTAAAGATCAAGTGTGAATAGTACGAGGAGTATGTGGCTGAGACCGTGAACTCCTACGATAAGACCAGAAAGAAAAGAAGGAAATACGGTCGGTATCTTGCCCCGTAGCAGTAGCTGTGGAGGTCGAGCCACAATCACCAAACGATAGAGGAACTCGCCTGGTAGGACGACGAGCGGACGAAAGCCCCACAGCTCCATATGAGGAGGTTCAATGAATAGCAATAGAAGAGAAAGCATTTCAGCTAGAAGAGATGCAATGATTAACCCAACAAAAATAGGATTTCCTATCTAGGCGAGCCAAGCAGTCATTGATGACATTAATCTCTTCCGAACTAAGAAGAGGAACCAAATAAGAAAAAGGGGGAGGAGAGGGGAAGACTATTGGAGAATCGAGAATAGACATCACAAATTGCTGTTTGGGATCCACCTTTGTTGTATTGTTATTTGGTTGGCAGTCCTGCATGCTAAGAGAAAACCATAAAGAGATCGATCTAAAAGGCTGGTCAATGCGGGACCCCAATGGAAAAAAGGATAGAAAGACGGATCTCGATGAGAAACCGCTACCGTGGCTGACGTATAAACTCCATCACTGATGTAGTCTATACGCCTGTAACTGATAGTCGAAACCCACAAGAACCATCTCAAGTGACAACTAATCCAGCCAACAGCCAACAAGATTAGGCAGCATAAGGCGATCACCAACACATCGGCGATTGACATGAGGTGAGTAGCTAAGGTACCGACGAACATGGCCTCCAAACCAAAACACCCACAAAAACAAAAACCAGCTGCGACCACTCATAGAGTGGACTAAACCAGCAAAAAAATTCCAAGCATAAAATCCTCGAGCCAATAACCACCAACAAAGAAACCATAAGGGAACAAAGACGAAACATCGAGCAAAACCACCACTTGCAGGGAGGGAGACCCCTCGATAGGGAAAAAAGGGCATTGCAGGAGGTAGGGCCACTACAGCAACAGTAGTGGCACTCATCTCTGCCAAGCGAAAAGGCAACACACGATGGATCACAACAGCAATAGGTAAAAACTTGTCTATCAGCAAATCCAAACACAAAGGCAAAACACGGGGAGGCACAAAAACATTAAGTAGATGCCTGACAAGCTCAAAACAAGGAGCAAACCCAAAACAAAAATAGAAAAACACCCAAAGCCACGCAAGACAACTGATTCACACAAGGTGAATCATATAAACAATAAAAACAATAGTTCAAAAAGAAAACCTGAAGATGCATAATATACAGGCAACAATGGCAGCAACTACCGAAAAGTGGACACACACCATCTACCCCTTGATGGAACACGGTTGCCTCGCTAATTACACCAATCGTTGGCTGCAATCGAAGCTCAGGGGAAACCCACTTATTAACATAACTATATCGAGTCAATGTCGTTCACTGCCTGAAATCTTTTTCCCGAAAACCAAAAAATACCAGGACGGGGCACATGGGGCAAAACAAAGTTAAAATCGACAATAGGCTCACACACCCTATCCCAACACAACACAAGAGGAGCAAAGCTATTGAAAGTATCAACAATAGGAAGAGTATAGGCAATACCAACCTGGGACTCCAGTCTAATATCAGTTGCCGATCGAGAGTACAAATAAGATGAGGTTAGCCTAACAACACGAGAAGGACGATGTAGGCCACGTTACCTTAGAACACGCTGCTGAAAACGTGAGGGAGGAACCAGATAAAGCCAAGCAACAGGATCTGGCGAGTAACAAGAGATCGATCGAGGGAGGAACAAAATTGGAGGCACCAAAGCCTTAACAGCACTAACAACAAAACCATCACCACGAGATTGGGAAGAGCATACAACGCAACTCCTCATGCAAGATCTCACAACAACGGGCCCCACTAGAAAATACCCATTGACCACTTGCATGGCCACACTTCCATAAAAGAAAAGCCAACAACCATATATCGATGACGAACAACCACGGTATGATCTCCGAGAGACAACACATGAATCAACACTGAATTGGAATTAATAGAACAAAACGAAACAGAAACCCTAGATTCCTGGAGCAATGCTTCCAAAACCGCAGCAAGATCAGGGCACGAGAAAACGAATGACCCAATTTCCAAAAATACCTCATTGATAAGACCACAAGACATGCAAACCCTAGAATAGGGTTCTGGAGAAAAGCAACAGAACATAACAACACTCGAAGGCATAGAAACACAACGAAATAAATGGAGAAGAAAAGGGAAAGTGACAGAGGAGAAGGAGGGGGACCGCTTTAAGCAGCTAGAGAGAGACGCCTTTTTTTATTAACAAAGGGTCATTTTTTCCATACTTGTATACCTGAATGTGTGATGTAATGAAATCAATACAGTTTTCTTCATCAAATCATTGAGACTCATTTAAAATTCTCTACAATCTCCCACATTTATGACTCTTATATATATTGCTTATGCTCTCATTCTTGTAGGAATCAAATCAAGCGATCCATGTTCCGATGGACTTGATTTTTGATTTTAGTCGAAATTTGTGCCAAAGAATACAGATTGTAGTAGAGACACTCAAAATAATAAGAATGAAAGGGAACCAAGGCATCATTTAATGTAAGAAATTCAAGATGAAGAAATAACTCCATGCACTACATCAAATGAATATAGCCGACATATTTTCGTACATCACATGATGAGTAAGTGTAAATGTGGAAACTTTAAACCTGAGGCCTTTACCTTTATCAGTGAGCCATTTTCTACAAATGAAGTCCTAGCAAACAAAAATTGAAATCAATCTATGAATAAAGAAAACAATGCCCGTAAAACGAATACAACTTGAACATTGGTTTCCTTCTAAAGACAAAAATGCAACAGGTTGGAAATGGACATTAAAAATAAAAAAGAAGAAAATGGAAATATATAAAGATAAGAGGCAAGACTAGGTTTTATGCAATGTGGATTTGACATTGAAAAGTTTTTTTTCACCTATGAAAAATCCACAACCAAAAGAGTGATCTCAACCATGTCTTACATCACAACTAGGTAGTGTTGTAACTTTATGTGAAAAATGTTATTACGTGATGAACTACGCATAGAAATAATTTTGAAGCAATACCTGTAATTAAGCAGGATAAGCAAAGTGTATGCAAGCTAAATAAGTCTATATATAGACTAAAGCAAGCACCTAGAGTTTTGTTTAGAAAGGTCAGATGCACATTATCAACTCCAGGACATGTGCAAGAAAGGTTAGATAATTCATTATTTTTAAAAATTATCGATGTAGCAATCACATACATACAAATTTTTGTAGATGATATTATAGTCATTGACAACATTATTAGGGAAAAAGATAGCTTAGTCAATAATTTACATAAGAAATTTTCTTGGAAGGACCTTGGAGAACAACACCACATTACAGGATACTATACCAAAACTGATATATCCTAACGAGTACAAGTGTCAAATACAATTTCAGCAATGCTTATAAGTGTTGTTGTAAGGCCATCGACAATTATTACCAATGCTTATAAGTGTTGGAACATTTTTATATCCCAAAGTTTATAAGCACTAAAAAAGTTTCTTTCCTAACACTTGTAAGGATTGGTAGAATTTCTTTCCTAACGCTTATAAACGTTGGAACATTTTCTGTTACAATCATACCAACATATATAAGTGCTAAAAAAAATTAGTAACATAAATAAGCGTTGGTAATATACATAATAACTATTGCAACTAACATAGTATGCATGATTATAATACAAACTATATTTAATATGAACTCAAAATATATCAATTTGTAAATGTATAGCTCAATCAATATCAACAAACTACATCAATAATCATGATATCAACATAGAATATAAATTAACAAAAAACCAAGTACCATACATAATTAAGTTACTCAATTTAATATATAATTAACCAATCTCATAATCATAAAAAACTGTAATGCCAAAATACAGTATACTTTTGCAATTAGAATATTTTCAATATCTTCAACTACATCATTGCAACTAGAACTACCCATTAATCTCCTCTTTTATTCGTCATCTTCTAAAAGTGTCTACATGCGTTCAATATCACAATGAATTAAAATTATCAGTTAAAGCCAAGATATCAAGCTCAAAGAAATGATTCACAAGTTCAACATTCAATAAGTTATTATCATCATTTTACCTTCAATATAAATAAGTTTTATTTTGCTTTAATTGATAGAGGCAATTCAACATTAAATACTTTTGAAACTAAACTTTTAACAGTTTCGAAAGCCTAAGGCTTAGGTTCGATATGAAAACTGAGCCAAAAGGCTTAGTTCCGAAACTATTGCATCGAATAAGGGAAGCAACATAGCAATGAGTATGGTCAAACCTAAAAAAAAAAAGAGTACGGAGAACGAGCTTGCATAGAGTGAATTCAAATGAATGTGATTTTGAGAAAATGGGTACTTTGTAGCTTTTGTAGAAGAAGGTAGAATGTGGATATTTTTCGCATATACACTCCTCATATTTTGCAAAGATAGTTTGTGCATATTTCTGCATAGATTGTCCATATGTAACACGTATTAGTTCCCACGGTTGTGCAGCCTTTTCATTTAACCTTAAAAATCTAGTACTGGTTTTGTACCAAGGTGAACAAAAAATACCTGAAAAGCACCAATAACATTAAGAACAATGACATGAGCTATGTCAATCAACCAAAATGGTTCATAGAATGTGGTAAGAATAAGTCTTGGAGCCTCATTTCCAATAGCAGCATATCCTAAATAGCCCAACGCCACATGGAAAATACCAGTGACACCTGTACAATAAAAGCTTGCTTTTTTCCGTGTTTTTTCTCACTCGGTGGTGATTTTAGAGTGTCCTTTATTTGAAGAAAAAATGTTTATTGTGAATAAAATTGAAATATTTAAAGAATAAACCTAGAGGGATATGTATCTGTGTTTAACACACAATAGGCTATTTCAAGAGGTATGTTTTATGTTGTTACCATCTTTGAACTTTGCATCATTCTCCCTGCAATTATATGATGAACCATATGATCATTCCTTGGAGGTAAAATGATGTTAATTACCATAATTCCTAAAAAATATATAGGAAGCCATATTTAAAAATACCTGATTTTCAATGAGGAGCATACCATAAGTGTACACAAAAGCTATATTTCTAAATGCTTGGAAACATTGCAAAAATTTTATTAAATCAGAAATACTACCAACACCTCCGATTTTGATCCCTATAAGAGTTCCTTGAAGATGAGATGCAAGCTTTGCGATGCTCAAAGCTAAAGCGATCAATGGGTAAGGAAACAACATTATTACAACCATCATTGATACTATCATTACCTCTTTTAGGTTCGGTAATTAAGATAGCACAATTTCTGCTAAGCCAAATTTAATCATGTATTGGGTTCCAAACAACATTATGGAAGATCTAGCACTTTCGGTAACAATACAAATTTCCTCAAAAAGTTCAAACTAAACCGAGTCAGGCTCAGTTTCGACCTACAGTCTCAGTTTCGAGTTGATCCTTTCAGGCTCAATATCTTCGAAACTGAGCCTAAAAGGCTCAGTTTTGATTTCGATATGAAACGAAACTGAGCTTCAAGCTCGGTTTAGTAACTAAGTCGGGCTCTGGTTCGAACTGAGTTAGGATCAGTTTTGGTTTCGAACTGAGCCTTTCAAGCCCAGATTTGTTGAAACTGAGCCTTTGTCAGTTTTGATTTTAAAAAATTGTTTCCAAAATTACGAAAAATGAAACTAGATGCAAAGCATCACAATATGAAAGTTATGGTTTGTATTCAATGCATAAGATTACGAGTGAAAGGTATGTAAGACAAGCCAAGTGACGAGAGTCCTGAGAATTTAAGCAATAGAGAAAATGTTGTAGAATCGTACGCCTTACGCCAAAGAAAAATATATATGCTAGGTTTAAAATGATGAAAACAAGGGCATAGTCATGCACCGTGCAGTACAATACATCCTCCAATAAAAGAACGAAAAGAGATAATCTGATGTGGGTATGTGAAGAAAATCATCATAAAAAATTACACTATCAAAATTTCAGGCCATAGGGGCAAAAAAATTAAATGCTTATTCTCATCTACTATTTTCTATCTCCTTTGCAAATTTTGGACGTTGACGGCAAATACCTAGGTTTGTTTAATCTTTCTTGTTTTCATACTCTAATTCAAGATGAATACTAGCTTCTCTCCATAAGGTTTTCTGTACTTGTATTTAGCTGATTTTTCATTGATATTTATATTCTATTTTAGATTCCCTTTCACACTTTTACTAGAAAAAAATATTTTATTTTTGTGGTATTTCAAATTGAATATAATTTGATTTTTCTACGCTTTGATTCTTTATTGTTTACTTAGTTTATCATCCTTTTTGAATTTTCTATGTTTAACATTACATGATTTTATTGTTTGATTTTTTTTATTTTTTCATCTCAAAAACCCGGTTTTTCTCATATCTTTTAACAAAACGGATAATTATGCATAGTATATATAATAGTCCATAAAGCACACAAATTTTAAAAAAATTCATTGCTGAACTGATAACTTGTTCAAAAAAAATTATCCGCTTGAGTATATAAAAGTACAAAATTACCTTGTTTAAGTAAAAAATATATTCTTAATATTTATTTTGATCAATATACTTGTAATTCTACTTGCTTTAGCCTATCAGGTGTACTCTCACTAATATGCAACTCAAAAGTTATAATATTATTTCAATTATTGTTTATATATAGAGGTAAGCTATAACCATTTTTTTCATGTTCGAGTTTGAAATTTTAACCTTCTATTTTCCAGCTGAGCATTCATAATTGAATGATATGTTAAGTGAATGGATTATTCATGTCATATGTCTTAAGGAGATAATCCATTTGGCTTTTGGAATTTGTTTATCTAATTCCAAATTCCATGATAGTCTTTACAACATCTAATTTTGTTCAAATGAATTGGACGTTTCGACCTTCTATAATGTAAAGATGCATCACAGATATTCTTTCTTGTATGCATTAATGGAGATTACGTCTTAAAAAAATTCATTTCTATTCATTTATTCAATATATGAAGTCCCATTACCATGCTTACACTACATCATTATTACTACTCATTACTTTTGTATATCATTAAACATGGTACCCACACTTGCATTTTGTGATGTATTCATATCTAAATTGGATTTGGATAAAATGGAAGATTTGAGGGATATAACTCCAAGCTTTGTTGAACTACATAAGGTTTGCTGGTTGATTATCTTATTACTTGCAAAAATTTTGACAATTATAGTCAGTTTTCATAGTTCACTCTATTTCTTTGTAAGAAGTAAAGCAAGGATTCCGTACTTCCATGCACCTAATAAATATGGATAGATACCCTATAAGATTTTTGGAATACTCATTTCACCACCTTGAACATTTTTCCAATGATATAATATTCTTAAAAACATGGCTAAGATTCATTCATCATAGTAAGAGTGAATTGATCTTTTAGTTGGTGCAAGGACACAGATATGCAATCCAACTAAATTTATGTGAGTCTTGGTTCCATTTTAATTCCGAGAAAGACCATCCATGGAACAATATTTGTTTGATTAGAAAATTCATTTGATACAGTGCTAACTTTAGATACAAACTCATCAGTTTTGCTATAAAGTAAAAAAGGCACTTAAATAAAACAAAAATAAGTACTTTGGGAAATTGCAGGAAAAATAAATCTAAAGCAAGAAAATGTCTGTACATTAATAAGGCACTTAAATAAAACATGTGTATCAACATTTGTTGATGACCACCCTACAAATTTCATGTCTGCAAGTGAGTAAATGGATTCCCTACACTCCAAGTTTTAGATTGTAACACCCCGTAATTTTAAACGACACTAAAGATTGTAAATTAAAGAATAATTAATTTGAAATACACTATTAACAATGAATTAAGGAAAACTTAATTAAATATTCAGAATTAAGTAAAACAGATCACGCCATTGCGTCTGTCTCGGAATTCTAGTCAAGATAGACATCAAGTTTGCATAAAACGGACTTCGTATGAAGAAAATATTAAGGTTTGAAGTTTGTATGTATATAAGGAGAATATATATAAATTAAATCAGAATTAAAAAATTGAAAACCAGAAAATCCGTTGCGCAAAACAGCGAAGGGCTGACTGTTTGGGGTCGACCCAAGACCCTGTTGGGTTGACCCCTGGGTCGACCCAGGCTCTTTGGCGTCGACCCCGGGGTCGACACCATAAAGGGGAGGGTCAACACCCCTGCGCAGATCTAGGAAGATAATTGTTTCTGAACGTGGACCGATTTTTGACCTAGATTCGTGAACCCTAGGCTATATAAAGTACCCTAAACCTAGGTTTTATTCATCTAAAAAGATGGTGGCAATGGCAGAGCTCTAATCCCAAGTAAATTGAATAGCATATTCTTCTCCAAATCCAATTCAATAAACATTATACAAATTCAACGATTGCTACAACAACAAATCCAACGTGTTCTTCTTAGTTATTTGGATCCATTTCCATATATCTATTCACTGTGAGTTCATGTTATTTTTAGATCTAAATATTTAATTAGTAATCATAAAATGTATATAAAAATTGGATATTGGATCTATGCCTAAGCAAGTTCTATTATGACATAATTATCAGATCTGCCTTTATATGTTCATACCGCCACCATGTTAAATCTTTTCATAATATATCTATTCAGTTTTATTCCTATTTCTGTCAGTTTATTATTGATTCATCATTATGCCAGTTCGGATTCTCTTCTTTCCCTCTTTTCCATTTTTATTTTCATAGCCAGGCTACCTTCAAGCCTAGGCCTAACGCTGAAATATGCGAACACGCGAAATTGGGAATCGTTTGGGAAAAAATATGATTTGGGCATAAATTGGAATATATGTAAATATTGATTTAGGGCATAAATTGGAACATATGTGGGTATGAATTTGGGCATAACTTGTACTGAAATATGTGAAAATGAACTAGGGACATAAATTAGCAAATATGTGAATACGGATTTGGGCATAATATATATACCTTGATTTATGACTTGGGAAAAAGGGCATATTGTGCATAAGGAAATAAGAATTAAAAAGGGGCATAAAAATCTATATTTGGAATAAGGAAATTTATTAATATGAATATGCCTAAAATAATGGAACTGTAGTAACGCTTAGACACGAGGTTAGATTGCACTTGTGGTATAAATCTACCCAGAGCCGCCTGGCATATCCAGCTACCACAAGTGGTTAATCTAATGTGAGGGGTCTAATGCATAACAACACCTGACACGAGGTTAAGTATAAACTTGTGGTTTAAGTCTGCTCGGAGCCGCCTGGCATATCCAGCATCCACAAGTGGTTGACTTAATGTGAGAGGTCTAGGGCATTAACATGTATGAACAAAAAAGATAAGATGTTTAGGCTTGTCCTTAGGACAAGTGGAAATTATAATTTAGGTTATAATAATCGAAAAAGGGAATAGAATAACTTATGTAAGGAGATAAGCTGTACTTAATTGTAAATTAAGTTATTTACAAGAACAAGAATCTGAAATCTACGAATGAGGACAACATAAGTTATATTTATGGAAAGGAAACTTATTAGTAAACCTTAGTTAAGAAAACTAAGTTAATAAGTAAACAACGATAAGATGGAATTATGATTAAATGAGAAAGAATGAGGAAAACTTGTAAAATGAAATAAGTTATATTTAATCATAAATGGTAAGTGACATGTTAGTTAGGAAACATGTGAATTGAGATATACTTAATAACATATTAAGTAGAACATGTTATTGTAATGATGTAACCAAGCAAGAATACTAAAGAGATTGTGGATTACAAACCTTGGGCCACAATCTAGAGAATAACATGTTGTGGGCTTATTAATGAACTTAAATGGGTTAAGTTATATAACCAAAATTAATAAGCAAGAGGAACTTGGTAACTTGATTAAGAATTCAATATGAATGAGAATAACTAAGTTAAATGTAAATCTGATGAAGTATGGCAAGCACGTAAAAGAATGTTTAGACATAGGGTCTAACAACATATTAAAGTGAGGCGCTTGGACTAGTCCGCACGTTTAAGGGTGAATAACCCAATGGGGTAGATCATCGTTGTAACACCCCATGTCCATTAATGTCACCCACAAAGGGAATGCATTAACTTTCATGGAGTATTATTGGTGTATAGAACATAATATAACAAGACAAATACATATATTGGTACTTGAAATATTTAAAACAACTTTTATTGCAGTGGAGAAATAGTTTGATTACAACAACTTTATAAACCAACAGTAAAACCAAGTACACTTAATATCCATCTTGACAAATTGTTTTCTGAGTACATAAAGTAAAAAGAATAACCCCAACACAAGTAGCCATAAAAGAGATGAGCTAAACTTTACTTTCAGCAATCCAAGCACTTCCAAAAGAGAGAGAAAGAGATCCAAGATCAAGCTCCACTAGTACTAGTCCGACCCTAAGAACCTGGAAGGAGGGGGGAAAGGAAGAAAAGAGGCGAAAACAAGGGGTCAGACATAAAGTCTGGCGAGTATAATAACTTTAACAATATAATTATTAAAGTAACTAGGATAAGGCATAAACTGGTAAAACAAGATATGACTGTGAAACAAGTGGGCAAACAAACAAGAGGAATATTCTGGCGTAAATCTCGTTCCTAATCACTATAGGATAATTACTATACTGCACCACTACTAGTACCCCTAAAAGTTGATCCCGCCTACAGAATATAATAATGATAATGGTATTTTCGTGTAGCCCTAGCTGTCTTCATAGGTGCCATCTGCCCCTATCTCCACTAGTTGTACCCACTACACCCATGCGATCGACTCCCTAACACGTAGATACCTGTGCTGGTCCCATAGTGGGGTGTATCACTCCCCAAAGTGGCAACCCTATACCACTAGAGATGCACGGCTTATATCTACACGATGCAACAACGTCTTACCAACCAGCCCGGGCCCACGCACGCACATGACCCTATTGGACTTGCGTTGCCACCGTTAACCCGTTTTGACCTCTTCCAATCAAACCCAGTAAGCGTGTCCCGTCCTCGATCTAACTCGAGCTCACAAAGATACTTAATGGGTTACTGGTTTGAAAAGGGTCCCCATGTTTGACACAAGCTTTCCACCTATGCTTGGTCTCCACTAGAACTTCCCACTTAACCCCTTCGTATTCATGTCTTCTTACATGTTTTCAACTTGGTTAAGTGTTTCTAATCATATTTCACATGCCCCCCAAGGCACCCACTTAACCCCCATGTCCCTCTACATGTATATCTGGTTAAGTGTTACTTAATTCATTAGAACCGTAACCTTGTAAAGACCTCCCACATTAGACTACCGTTTGCGGTTGCTGGATTTGTCGGGCGGGTCCGGACAGTCTTATACTGCAAACGAGCCTAACCTCGTGTCTTTACAATTGTTACGCATTTAATTTGTGCCTTTGACCTCTCACATTAGACTGCCGTTTGTGGTTGCTGGATTTGCCGGGTAGGTCCGGGCACTCTTACACCACAAACGAGTCTAACCTCGTGTCTTTGGCGGTTAATTACTACACATAATTATTTAACCCCAAATTGAATTAATATCCCTATTCAAATTTGTCAATAATTTCCAAATTTATTTATGTCCATAATTGTCACGTAAATTATGTCCATAATTTCAGGTATATAATTTATACCAATTAATGTCTCAAATTAATTATATGCCTTTTAAGGCCATTTTCACAATTATGTATATTCAATATTTTCCCATTGTCCCCGTGCTATTTGTACGTTTTCATATGACATATGTTAGACTCGCAATAGTCTAACTTATAAAAAGAAAAGCAACATTACAACTTGCATAACACATAAAATAGATCTAAGAATCATGACATAAGTTTTCATAGCCAATAACTTGCATAGGCAATACACAAATTTGCATAAACTATCATGGATCTAAATATAGATCTAAACATAAAGATGTGAACTTGCATACATGGATATGGTTTTCCTATAACTTGCATATGAATTTCATTCAAACTAGCATATGATTCACATACAAAACTAGCATAGGCAATGGGCATATAGAACATTAATTTTCATAACTATGTACTGCCACGGATCTAAATATAGATCCGAACATAAAAATGTGAACTTGCATATGCATCTAAACATAAAGATGTGAACTTACATATGGATCTAAACATAAAGACGTGAACTTGCATATGGATCTAAACATGTAAATCAATGTCACATGTTTTGCATATAAACTAGCATATGTATCTACATGATTCACAAATGAACTTGTGTATAATCCACCTACAGACTTGCATAAGATTCACATATGTTTTAACATCCCAAACTTGCATAAAATTCATAAACTACCATATGATTTAACATCCCAAACTTGCATAAGATGAATCAAGTTAAACATGTACAATTGAACATATGAAATAGATCCACAACAACAAAACATCACATGATTCAAAGCCATATTCTCATAATCCCATTTATAACTTATCACAATTAAATTAACTAATTAGTTTGTGAAAGAAATTATACTCACAACAAGAGAATAGTCTTGTTTTTCTGGGATCTATATTCTAAAACTGAATTGCTCGCCTTTGATGTAGACTAGTTTTTATTCTAATTTAGATTAAATTAGATTTTGATTCTTGCTTCTATCTTGTTTTTGAGTTGAAAGAGAACGGCGACTACTCAAGGTTCCCTATTGACGGCATAGCGGCTCTTGGTATGAATTAGTGTGATTTTAGGTTGAGAGTTAGGTTGCTTATACAGAATTTTAATTAATTAAGAGCCGTTAGATTAACCTAGAAGCAATCAAGATCATCCAGTCAAGATGGAATAACACCTCAGCCCTAATGACTCAGCAGTGAGTCAAAACAGCGTCATCTTTCAGATCTGCCCGGGGGGAGGGGGTAGGTTGTAACAACCCAGATTTCGATAGATCGATTTTCTTTTCAAAAATCCAATCCACCAAAACCCGAGTTGGTTGCTCTGGTATCCTGCAGAAAAAGACAGAGAAAAGAGATATGTCAGAGTTCGGAAAACACCTCACAGCGGAAGGAGTAAAATATAATATATTTAAAAACATAGCTTTACTGTAATCAGAATACTGCTAAATCAGTATTCCCAAAGTTATAAGTCTCTGTCTAACATGCGAATGTCATGAGGAGGGGTTCAGAACATAAGTTCTGTGTGAATGAATTTAAACTACACTTCTTGAATAATCCTACATATACCGTTCAATTACACTTTCTTATTTATTAGGTTATACGTGTTATTAGCACTCAAAGCTTACACAACACGTTGCACCCATCTACCCCCTAGTAGATTAACCTAATATAGTGTATATGTAGCTACCCCCAAGCTGAGGTACACCCCGTGATACCCCACTCGCACGGTCCCCTCTGTATCGCCACTGCAATATGCGCAGTCCCTCATCCTATGCCATAGTAACGCACAACGCTAAATCCGCATAGAACCACTATCGATGTGCCACGTAAGCGTACTGACTGCTATCCTCGAATTATTCGATTGAGTCTGGTTCCATCACCGAATAATGCCCTTTAGTCTACAATACACCACCCAGAGTAGACATGGTTGTACCTAGACTTTCCCACGTACGAACCACCAATCGTATTCGATGTTTCTACTGCACATAACCTCTACTTGTGCACCCAAGTTCCGTGGCAGGGCTACCCCAGAAAACACGGAACTCGGTCGGGAGCTTTTCTATATCTATACGGCCCCGCCTCTAAGAGTGTCCAACGTACATATATCCCTCGGGTCTGGTTTTTCTATGGTGGCTATGGCACCACCTCAGCCCCTCCCTCAACTAGTAAAGACCACACGAGCTAAGCGACCACCCCTAACAAGCAAACAATCTAAACATCCATGTCCGGTCTCCCCGCACCCGTCCCTTGATAGTAAAGGTTAACGATCTCTAGGGGTTAGCTCTTGTCTTTTCACATTCCTTAGGCTGTTGGTGACAGGCGTCCGACGACCTTGCTATCGTTTGGTCTTGACCATCCACCTCCGCCTGAGGCAATCGCTGAACCACCATTAATACCACCGCGTACAGCATTCTGACTGCCCCTACTTGTGCAGTCAAGGCCCACCCACCTGGTAGTTCCTCGCAGACCCAACCCTTGTAATCCTAGCCTGAAGCTAAATCACTACATAGGACTACCAGAAGCACCTTTAACGTCTCAAGAAGCCGCGTGCTTCCCTTTCCAGTCCGTTGGAGCCACCAAAACAGTGAACGTGCGCTCTCCCCGTGCCTTATGACACCGTCATGACCAACCTCGTTGGGTTATCCATCCTACAACGTACGGATTGCTTCAAGCGCTTTAGTTTTACATGTCATTAGACCCTAAGTCTAACCATTTATTTCACGTTTGTTCCACCTCGTCAACTTTCTCATTTAACTTGGTTATTCACATTAGCTCCCTTTCGTATTCACTAAGTTACCCTTATTAATTCAATTTATACTTAACCCACTTAAGTCCATTAATAAGCCCACAACATGTTATTTGCCAATTTCATAAATTATTCCCTTTTAGGGTCACAAAAACATGTTATACTTAATCCATAGTTAAGTGTGCCTTATCCCATATATACTGATTAGGAGAATAACCCCCTAAACACTAGCCCCGAAGACCGAAATCAACATCAGACTGGCACCTAGAGAATTACTCAACCCATCCAACATATATGATTCTAATTTACTTCTTTTCCCTTCATATAACTTATATCATTTTTAATTCCACATTTCTCCTTCCCAAATCACTTAATTTAAGTCTATCTTTACATATAAGTTATCTCATCTTCCTTATTGTTTTCTATAACTTATCTTGTCCCATAAGTTATAATTTTCACCTATCATCCTTTCTTTCCTTTTTCAAGTTTATTCACAATAGGTTATTTTTCATTCCCCATTTCTTGTCATTCATTTTAGATTTAACTTAACCCTTTTTGCTTAGTTAACCCGTTACTTAAACATTACCCAATTCAATTAATTGACAATACCACTACGGGTCCCATTTGGTTAAGCATATCTAAATTGTTGTTCCACATGTCAACCGTGTCCCACTTAACCCCCTTTATTATAGTTTCCATGTCTTACACATGTCTTACTACGGTTAAGTCTACCCTAGTCATGTTTCACATGACATGCCTTACAATGGTTAAGTCCACATTAGTCATGCTTTACATGTTATTTATATCGTCCACTTAACCCCCTAACCATATTATGTCACCCACATGTCTTATTATGGTCAGTGTTTCTTAATTTATTTATTATGCCGTAACGATGTATGACCTCTCACATTAGATGTCCGCTTGTGGTTGCTGGATTGGCCGGGCGGTTCCGGGTAGTCTTACACCACAAACGCATCTAACCTCGTGTCATAAACCGTTATGCCTCTAGTTCTTGCCATTGACCTCTCACATTAGACGTCCGTTTGTGGTTGCTGGATTTGCCGGGCGGTTCCGGGCAGTCATACACCACCAACGCGCCTAACCTCGTGTCATAGGCATTCACTAAAAACCGTCTTTCACTCAAACCCAAATTTATGTCATACGGTCCAAATTCAACATATAATAGAAATTAACTTTTATGCCTATTTCAATTTGCCATTAATTACACCAATCGTACATTAATTTTCCAAATTGCATATTATCCAAACTATCCAATTACACCTAAATTTACCAATTCCAGGTTATTCATACCTAAGCATGCCAATTTCCAATATCCAATTATACCCAATTTCATATAATCAATATTTTTCCCAATATATATATATATATATATATATCCTTACATTCCCACATTCATACATATATTCTAATTCACCCTCTAGGCTTATTTTTTAAGCCACAAATAAATTTCACCAATCTAATTAATATTAAATTATACCAATTCCATACCCAATCACAGTCGTGTTAAACTTACATAAATTTAACATCATAGTACAATTATGTCCATAATGTTATACAAAACCTTCCAATCCCCATATTATGCCAAACCAACCCTTTAATTTCTTGTTCCCATTAAAACGCATAAATCCATGGTAGACGTAGGCACGAGATAGCCTAACTATAAAAATAAAAAGGGGAAAGGATAAAAAGGAGAGAACTCAAATGTAGGCATAAATAAAATAACTGATCTTATTATCGTCATATTCACTATGGAGAATGGTAAATGATAGAAGCAATATTATGTAATAAATATAGTTCAAATCCACTCATTTTGACTGGATTGGAGGAATAAACGATTTGTTGTTGATGAGGAATGCTGATTTGATCTTCCAATTTGATTATTGGTGAAGAGCTTGAATTGTTGATGAAGGATTTCTAACTTGATTCAGCTTTTAGAGGCGGCGGCTAAGAGAATTGAGAATTCAGCAGCATGGAGGCGTCTTGAGGAATTATTATGAATTAGGGTTAGGTCTTGCTATGTATTTATAGGTGTAGAGAGTGTTTTAGAGCCCTTGGATTGACCTAGAAGCCATCAGATTCGTATAGCGCAATTAAAACACGTCACAGGATCGAAACTGTTTAGATCTGTAGGGGGGTAGTTCGACCCCCAGGTCGACCTCACTAGGGGTAGGTCGACCCCCTGGTCGACCCCAACCTAGTTGATGACGGGAAATTTCCCGCCTAGCTGCCTGGGTCGAATTTCGAACTGTTTTGAATTTTAGTTGATTCTTCTAAAGGCCATAATTCATTCATTCGGAGTTCGATTTACGAAAACTTGGACTCTATTCCAAGTAGAATTCCGAGACGAACGCAATGGTGATGTCCGTGTTACTTAATTCCTGATATTTAAATTAAGTATCCTTATTTTATTATCTTTTCCGTTACACATTCTATTATTGAATTAATTTTTCCTTCTCTTCCATGTATTAATTAATTCTCGTTGTACATCACCATTATTTACCTATCTATGCATATTTACATATTTTTACATGTCAAAAAAAATGCGGGGTGTTACATTCTCCCACCCTTAAAGAATTTCGTCCCCAAAATTTGATAAGAGTTAAGTAGATAATCCCTCGCAATATTCAACCATCAAGTGTGCATTCAATTGTTGCAAACATTGTGCACATGTGCAAAGTGAAATAAATCATAGTAAAGCTTGTATGCCTAATTGGTACCACCTATATGTATGCAAACCTTTAAAATCTATTTTTTAAAACATGATGCGCACATCCTAAAGATACTTGCAGTTCTATATGAATGCTAAATTGTTATTGGAAAATTCCAAAATATTCTCATCCAAATTTTCCCACACCACTATAAAATAAGAGTGTAGTTCATCCAATTGTCATGCCCAAAAAATCCTATCAATCACATTTAAATTTCAAAATTTAGAAAAATCTAATTCTCTAAATTTTATTCCTTATGTACTTAACGGAAAAATCCATAATTTCCCGTTTTCTTCTAGTTTAGTTAATTTAAATTTCTCATTTTTTTCCTTTGCTTTATGTGTACATTTTTATTTTGCATGCCCGACAAATTATAACAGAGAATTTTCTAATTAAACAACTGGTAGATTACGCCAAAATAAGTTCTAGTACAGTAATACATCAAGATAAAAGAGAAACAGTCATACACTACATAATAAGATACTACCCTACTGATACAGTAATAGAGGTCAGGACCCTATCGGAAGAAACTACGAATGAGATCCTCTATACCACCAATCTTACTATCCAGGTGCTCTGTAAGCTGTCTAGCCCCCTCCCTGATCTCTAACTGCAAGTCGTGTAGTCCAACCCCTAACTGGTCATAGGAGGTGCCCATCTCCTGTAGCATCTATTGTTGAGTCTGTCCCAACTCAACCTGTGCCTGGAGCATCTCCTGATGTGTCCTCAGGATGTCCTGGTGATCTCAACTAACTGAGTTTGTTGCTCAGAAACTGTCCTCAATTCCACCCTCCGGTCTGACTCTCTGGAAATCCAAGGGTCCCACCCAGATGTACCGGAAGTACCCATCCTGGAGCCTGGGAAGTCCAAGCTCCTCCCCAAGCTTGCTCCGTCTGATATGGGTCTGATCCTGTCGGCGGTACATATTGGGCCTCTCCATCATGTCCGGGCTGATAGCCACCACCCTGCGGTTCCTGCACAGGATCCTCCTGTTCATGCTCCCCTTCCTCCTCCTCATCTCCTCCATCATGCTCCATGGGCTGAGGCTCTAATAAATCATGTAGTTGAATATGCATCCTCGTCAGTGCGTCCAAATCTATAATACTGGAGGGATGAGAAGTAAGTGATATATAACCTTCCTTTCGCAGAGGAACATTGCTTCGTGTAAAAACTATGGTCCATAAATTTCCAAAAGAAATGTTTGACTTCCTCGCCTCTCTAGTAGAGTCATAATACTGTAGGATAGTGTGAGCCCAATTTATCTGAATACCCCAAAAATAGCATACGTGGCTCGTTTAACGATTTATGTTATCCTATCAAACCCACCAGTCTGTCCAACAATATTATACTGTAAAATCCGAATGACAAATCTAGCTAACGGACGTAGATGGGTATAATCCCAAATCCTATCGTACTCATCGTAGAAAATCTGACAACATATAGCTAAATCAGTCATCTCAAGATCCCCTAAATCGTGGCCCGTACTACGGATATTCAACATTTACCCAAACTGTATTTCATTGAAACTAATGATGGTTCCCTTTACATCCGAATTATATGTAATTAAACCCTCATTGTCTACCCCAACTTCTAAATTAGCATCAAAAAGTCTTACTAACCTCTTGTAGCCCCTTCGCTCGACTATATTAACATCCAAAATTGCAGTTAAGTCCGCCTCCGCAAATAAGCCCTCCAAAGGTGTTCCAACAAAATCACCAAACTTAACCGGAGACCCTAACAACAACTTCAAACCTGCGGTGTTGACGTACGCCTCGACTACATCTCTCCGAGTGTTGCACCAAGCGATTTCTTGAGGCGTAAGTTAGGGAAAAGAGGCAAGAAGGGAAGGTTGGTCCTCCATGGCGATTTAAGCTTGAATCGAGAGGGGAAAGGTATAGATCTGGATAGAGGAGACTTCTAGCTTCGATTTGGGGGTAATTTTGTGCGAAATAGTGGAGATTTGAAGTGGTGGGAGGTAAAAACGTGGTGGTGGAGGTGGGTTTCGTGCTCCCTGTAATGGAGCAGCTGGAGCATCGAATGGAGCTAAAGGTCGTACGCCTTCGGCCTTTTTTTTTCGTCCTACACTAGGAAGGTCGACATTAAGGTTGACCTCACTATAGGAAGGTTGACACTAGGTTCGACCTCCCTATAAGTAGGTCGACACACAGGTCGACCTCACTGTCGACCTATTTTTTTTTCCACTTCGTTCCGCTTTTCTCCATCTCCTTTCTTGATGGCGACTGTCTATTTTTCTTTCACCTGTTCCAATTCCATGAAATAGAAATTTAAGCGG
Organism: Allium sativum; assembly: GCA_030737875.1. Taxonomy (NCBI): domain Eukaryota; kingdom Viridiplantae; phylum Streptophyta; class Magnoliopsida; order Asparagales; family Amaryllidaceae; genus Allium; species Allium sativum. The sequence continues at coordinate 282,484,661 of CM060919.1, read as the reverse complement.
AACATGAAGTCTTAAATATCCATTTTTATGTACACCTTTCTGCTTTTTCTTAAAAGTTCAAAATTTTTCTTGATCTCCACTTTTAGTGTACGAGGGTAAAATCTCATTTTCTCAAGCGGGCTCCTATACTAACCTAGGCTTATATATTTATATTTTTCTCAAAAAAAAAAAATACAAATACGCTCACTCATAATTTTTCCCTAGGAAAACTAAACCTAGGCTCTGATACCAAATGTAACAACCCAGATTTCGACAGACCGATTTTCTTTTCAAAAATCCAATCCACCGAAACCCCAGTTGGTTGCTCTGGTATCCTGCAGAAAAAGACAGAGAAAAGAGATATGTCAGAGTTCGGAAAACACCTCACAGTGGAAGGAGTAAAATATAATATATTTAAAAACATATCTTTACCTTAATCACAATACTTCTAAATCAGTATTCCCAAAGCTATAAGTCCCTGTCTAACCTGCGAATGTCATGAGGAGGGGGTCAGAATATAAGTTATGTGTGAATGAATTTAAACTACACTTCTTGAATAATCTTACATATACCGTTCAATTACACATTCTTATTTATTAGGTTATACGTGTTATTTGCACTCAAAGCTTACACACACGTCGCACCCATCTACCCCTTGTAGATTAACCTAATATAGTGTATATGAAGCTACCCCCAAGATGAGGTACACCCCGTGATACCCCACTCGCACGTCCCCTCCGTATCGCCATAGTAATATGCGCAGTCCCCCATCCTATGCCATAGTAACGTACAATGCTACATCCGCATAGAACCACTATCGCTGTGCCACGTAAGAGTACTGACTACTATCCTCGAATTATTTGATCGAGTCTGGTTCCATCACCGAATAATTCCCTCTAGTCTACAATACACCACCCAGAGCAGACATGGTTGTACCTAAACTTTCCCACGTATGTACCACCAATCGTACTCGATGTTTCTACTGCACATAACCTCTACTTGTGCGCCTATGTTCCATGGCAGGGCTACCCCAGAAAACACGGAATTCGGTCGGGAGCTTTCCTATATCTGAACGGGCCATCCTCTAAGAGTGTCCAATGTACAGATATCCCTCGGGTCTGGTTTTTCTATGGTGGCTATGGCCCCACCTCAATCCCTCCCTCAACTAGTAAAGACCACACGAGCTAAGAGACCACCCCTAACAAGCAAACAATCTAAACATCCATGTGGGGTCTCCCTGCACCCATCCTTTGATAGAAAAGTTAACGATCTCTATGGGTTAGCTCTTGTCTTTTCGCATTCCTTAGGCTGCTGGTGACAGGCGTCCGATGATCTTGCTATCGTTTGGTCTTGACCCTCCACCTCCGCCAGAGGCAATCGCCGAACCACCCTTGTAACACCCCACGTCCATTAATGTCACTCACAAAGGGAATGCATTAACTTCCATGGAGCATTTTAAGTGTGTATAGAACAGAAACTTAACAACAAGACAGATATAAACAGTACTAAAACTTTAAAACTTTATTCATTGCAGCGGATAAACACATAGGTTTGATTACATCATCAAAAACCAAAGTCAAAGTACATAATATCCATCTTGACTAATTCAAAGTACATAAATTGAAAGACATAATCCCCAATACAAAATAGCCATAAATAAGAGAGGGTGAGCTTTACTTCAGCGATCCAAGCAATCTTCTAAAAGCAAGAAATACAACTGTCCAAAATCAAGCTCCACTGGTGCTAGTTCCAACCTGAGCACCTGAGGGGGGGGGGGAGGGGAGAAGAAAAGAGGAGGAAACAAACGGGGTCAGACATAAAGTCCGGCGAGTGCGATAACTTTAACAATATAATTACCAAAATAACTAGGCTAAGGCATAAGTTGGAAAATAAGGAAATGACTGTGAACAATTGAGTATGGAAGAGTAAACAAGGAAATAAGATGAACTAAGATAATGTTAAAGCGCACCTAAACCAACATAAGATAATTACTATACTGCACCACCACTACTGTACTGCACCACCACTAGTCACCCTAAGGTTGATCACACCTAGAGAACACAATAATGATATTGGTAGTTTCGTGCACCCCAATCTACCTTCATAGGTGCCGCCTGCCCCTATCTCCACTAGGTGTACCCACTACCCCCAAGCGATCGGCTCTCTAACTCGTAGATACCCGTGCTGGCCCCACAGTGGGATGTATCACTCCCCAAAGTGGCAACCCGATACCACCAAGAATGCACGGCTTATACCTACACCATGCAACAACGTCTTACCTACCAGCCCGGGTCCACACACGCATATGAACCCGTTGGACTTGCGTTGCCACTGCTAACCCGGTTTGGCCTCTTACAGTCATGCCCAGTATGCGTGTCCTGTCCTCGACTTGGGTCGAGCTCACAAAGATACGTATGGGTTACTGGTTGAAATGGACCCCCATTACTGGACACAAGCTGTCCACCTAAGCTTGGTCCCCTCTATTACATCCCACTTAACCCACTTCTTATTCATGTTCACTTACATGTTTCAATTTTGGTTAAGTGTTTTTAATCGTATTTCAAATGCCACACAAGGCACCCACTAGATTCCACATGCCACCCAAGGCACCCACTTAACCCCCTCATATCCCACTACATGTTTATCTGGTTAAGTGTTTCTTAATTCATTAAGACCGTAACCTCGTAAAGACCTCTCACATTAGACTGGCATTTATGGCAGCTGGATTTGCCGGGCGGGTCCGGGCAGTCTTACACCTCAAAAGAGCCTAACCTCGTGTCTTTACAAATGTTACGTATTTAATTTATGCCTAAGACCTCTCACATTAGACTGGCATTTGTGGCAGCTGGATTTGCCGGGCGGGTCCGGGCAGTCTTACACCACAAAAGAGCCTAACCTCGTGTCTTGGAGGATTAATTACTCATAATTAATCATTCCCCAATTTGAATTACTTTCCCTATTCAAATTATCAATTAATTCCAAATTTAACTATGTCCATAATTGACTCAATTATGTCCATCTATTTATGGTATGTAAAATCTTACCAATTTTCATCCCAGTTATATTTTATGCCTTTTAAGGCATTTATGCCAATTAAATCTTTTTATATTATCCCCTTTACCCCACGTTGTATGTTCGTTCGTTGAACGTAAAATATACATCCGATTCGAATAGTCTAACTCATGGAATAAAGAGAAAACATCACAACATACATATAATTAAAACTAGATCTAAACATAAGGGGGGAACTTGCATGTGTGAATGATGTTCTACACCTAAAACTTACATAGGCCAAAGTTACAACTTGCATAAAACTACATATGTCATAGACCCAAATCTAAAGGTGTGAACTTGTTGAGATAATGGTCACAAACTTGCATAAATCATGTATGTCATAGATCTACATCTAAAGGTGAAAACTTGCATAGGCAGTAACCACAAACTTGCATAACATGATTCATATTCAAACACATGTATTCATATAAACTTGAAAATGTGATTTATGCAACATAAAGATGGTGTAAACTTACATCTAAACATGTAAACTAGTATGTAGAATTTAGCATATAACTCACACATGTCATAGCCTAACTTTTAGATCCAATTCACATAAAATAGGTGTCATTAAACATGTAAGGTTATGCATAAAATTTACTAACTTGCATATGATCCATATCCAAATCAACGCCTAAACTTGCATACATACATATGATTTATCATATGAATCAACATAACCAAACTAGCATATGATGATTTGATTATACATAAGCCAATCTTAGAATTACAACATAGGTGATAGCATCATAACTTTATAACATAGATGATAACATCACAACCTAACATCATAGAATTTACAACATGTACGATAAGATCAAAATTTTACAACACTCTTTGTTAAAGTTGAAAAGAATTAAATTAGATTAGCTTTCTTCCTCTCTAATTGGTGGCGGCTATGCTGAGTTGCTTGGTGACGTCATGGAGGCCATGAATCTAATTTTGTTTTGATTTTAGGGTTTGAGTCTAGAGGTGATTTTATAGAGTTTAGGATTAGTTTAAGCCGTCCGATCAACCCAGAATTAATCCCAGCCAATCAGAGCAGTTCAGAAACCCTAATGAGTCAGCATCTAGTCATTAACAGGTCATAAAACAAATCTGCCCGAGGGGGGGGGGGCAGGTCGACCCTATGGTCGACCTGGTTGGGGAAGGTCTACCCCCAGGTCGACCTGGCCTTGGCGGGAATTTTCCCGCTTAGCCTGTCTGACTCTGAAATTTGAATTTTTCGAAATCTGTTATGAATTTTCTGAAACTTCCAATGGCCATAAATTCTTCATACGAAGTCCAATTCATGCAAACTCGGACTCTGTCTCAACCAGAATTCCGAGATGAACAAAATGGCGCAACCCTTTTCCCATAATTCTCACATCTGAGATTAGTTATTCTTTAATTCGTGAACATTAATGTTAACAGAAATACGGGGTGTTACAACCCTTAATGCCACCGCGTACAACATTCTGACTGCCCCCTACTTGTGCAGTCAAGGCCCACCCACCTGGTAGTTCCGCGCAGACCCGACCCCTGTAATCCTAGCTCGAAGCTAAACCACTACAGAGGACTATCAGGAGCACCTTTAACGTCTCAGGAAGCCGCATGCTTCCCTTTCCAGTCCGTTGGAGCCGCCAAAACAGCGAATGTGCGCTCTCCCTGTGCCTTATGACACCGTCATGACCAACCACGTTGGGTTTTCCATCCTACAACGTACGGACAGCTTCAAGCGCCTTAGTTTTATATGTCATTAGACCCTAAGTGTAACCATTTATTTCACGCTTGTTCCACCTTGTCAACTTTCTCATTTAACTTGGTTATTCACATTAGCTCCCTTTCGTATTCACCAAGTTACCCTTGCTTATTAATTCAATTTATACTTAACCCACTTAAGTCCATTAATAAGCCCACAACATGTTATTTGCCAATTTCATAAATTATTCCCTTTTAGGGTCACAATAACATGTTATACTTAATCCATAGTTAAGTGTGCCTTATCCCATATATACTGATTATGAGAATAACCCCCTAAACACAAGCCCCGAAGATCGAAATCAACATCAGACTGGCACCTAGAGAATTACTCAACCCAGCCAACATATATTATTTTAATTTACTTCTTTTCCCCTCATATAACTTATATCATTTTTAATTCCACATTTCTCCTTCCTCAATCACTTAATTTAAGTCTATCTTTACATATAAGTCATCTCATCTTTCTTATCGTTTTCTACAATTATCTTGTCCCATAAGTTATAATTTTCACCTATCATCCTTTCTTGCCTTATTCAAGTTAATTCACAATAGGTTATTTATCATTCCCCATTTCTTGTCATTCATTTTAGATTTAACTTTACTCTTTTTGCTTACTTAACCCGTTACTTAAACTTTACCCAATTCAATTAATTGATAATACCACTATGGGTCCCATTTGGTTAAGCATATCTAAATTGTTGTTCCACATGTCACCCGTGTCCCACTTAACCCCCTTTATTATAGTTTCCATGTCTTACACATGTCTTACTACAGTTAAGTCTACCCTAGTCATGTTTCACATGACATGCCTTACAATGGTTAAGTCCACATTAGTCATGCTTTACATGTTATTTATATCATCCACTTAACCCACTAACCATACCCATGTCACCCACATGTCTTATTGTGGTTAGTGTTTCTTAATTTATTTATTATGCCATAACGATGTATGACTTCTCACATTAGACGTCCGTTTGTGGTTGCTGGATTGGCCGGGCGGTTCCAGCCAGTCTTACACCACAAATGCGCCTAACCTTGCGTCATAAACCGTTATGCCTCTAGTTCTTTCCATTGACCTCTCACATTAGACATCCGTTTGTGGTTGCTGGATTTGTCGGACAGTTCCGGGCAGTCTTGCACCACAAACGTGCCTAACCTCGTATCATAGGCAGTCATTAACAATCATCTTTCACTCAAACCCCAAATTTATGTCATGTGGTCCAAATTCAACTTATAATAGAAATTAACTTTTATGCCTATTTCAATTTGCCATTAATTACACCAATCGTACATTAATTAGCCAAATTGCATATTATCCAAATTATCCAATTACACCTAAATTTACCAATTCCATGTTATTCATACCCAAACATGCCAATTTCCAATATCCAATTATACCCAATTTCATATAATCAATATTTTTCCCAATATATATATATATATATATCCTAACATTCCCACATTCATACATGTATTCTAATTCATCCTCTAGGCTTATTTTTTAAGCCACAAATAAATTTCACCAATCCAATTAATATTAAAATATACCAATTCCATACCCAATCATAGTCATGTTAAACTTACATAAATTTAACATTATAGTACAATTATGTCCATAATGCTATACAAAACCTTCCAATCCCCATATTATGCCAAACCAGCCCTTTAATTTCTTATTCCCATTAAAATGCATAAATCCATGGTAGACGTAGGCTCGAGATAGCCTAACTATAAAGATAAAAGGGGAAAGGATAAAAAGGAGAGAACTCAAACGTAGGCATAAATAAAATAACTGATCTTATTATCGTCATATTCACTATGGGGAATGGTAAACGATAGAAGCAATATTATGCAACAAATATAGTTCAAATCCACTTACTTTGACAGTATTGGAGGAATAAACGATTTGTTGTTGATGAGGAATGTTGATTTGATCTTCCAATTTGATTATTGGCGAATAGCATGAATTGTTGATGAAGGATTTCTAATTTGATTTAGCTTTTAGAGGCGGCGGCTAAGAGAATTGAGAGTTTAGCAGAACGGACGATTCTTGAGGAATTGTTATGAATTAGGGTTAGGTCTTGCTATGTATTTATAGGTGTAGAGAGTGTTTTAGAGCCCTTGGATTGACCTAGAAGCCATCATATTCGTACAACACAATTAGAACATGTCATAAGATCGAAACTGTTCAGATCTAGGGGAGGTAGGTCGACCTCCCTAGGGGTAGGTCGACCCCTAGGTCGACCCCAAGGTCGACCTGCCTGGTTGATGGCGGGAAATTTCCCGCCCAACTGCCTGGGTCGAATTTCGAACTGTTTTGAATTTTAGTTGATTCTTCTAAAGGCCATAACTCATTCATCCGGAGTCCGATTTACGAAAATTTGGACTCTATTCCAAGTAGAATTCCGAGACGAACGCAATGGTGATGTCCATGTTACTTAATTCCTGATATTTAAATTAAGTATCCTTATTTTATTATCTTTTCCGTTACACATTCTATTATTGAACCTTCTCTTCCATGTATTAATTAATTCTCGTTGTACATCACCATTATTTACCTATCTATGCATATTTTTATATTTTCACATATAAAAAAATTCGAGGTTTTGCATAGGTTGACCCATACAGGTCGACCCCCTAGTCGACCTGTATGGGTAGGTCGACCCCCAGGTCGACCCCTTGGCCGACCTGGCCTTTGGGCGGGAGAATTCCCGCCAAGCCTGCTCCCCTGTTTGAATTTTGAATTTCTGACTTGAGCAGTTTTTAATTTATTTAAATTCTGAAACTTCGGAAGGCCATAACTTCTTTGTACGAAGTCCAATTCACGCAAACTCGGATCTATCTCAAGCAGAATTCCGAGACGAACGCAATGGCGTGACCCGTTTCCCTTAATTCTCACATTTAAAATTAAATATTCTTTAATTTGTAAATTTTAATATTTAAAATCATGGGGTGTAACATTCTCCCCTCCTTAAGGGATTTCGCCGCCGAAATCTCCAAGTTAAGGAGAATGTATGTCCTAACATCCAATCATCCATCTACTCAACTATCAAACATAGGCATCCGCTGTCCTTACAAGATTTCTAATGCCGTATGAACATATGAAAAAAGTGTGAGTATATGTTCCTTATCTAATGCAAAATCAGTTGGTCGACTGATTCAGTTGACCTCCTTAATGCAAATCATGATAGTGCCATTCATCCATTATGTATGCGAAAGAATCCTAACGATACATATTATTTCTACATGTGTGCTCAACCATTCATCAAAATGCAACATCCATCTAATAACACAACCATTACATCCATTAATTTAGATATGCACACACATTTAAATGCAATATGAAAGTGTCTGAGCCGATCTAGTGCCTAATATGTGTGTCAATACATCCACGAGCGACCACTTGCAACCACTCGCAACCATCAATCATAACATGTTTCAAATACATGTTTACATCCTTTGGTTTCTACCTAAGGATGAAGAATAGGACTGAAGAGATATACTTAAAAGATAGATATAAGCATGAATAAACTCATGGAAAAAGAGATCAAGGGGGTACCCTAAAAAAAAAAGCGTAGGCTGCGCGTATTTTCCTCTCAGTTTCCCAAGTCGCGTCTTCCTCAGCGTCACTCCATTGAACTTTAACAAGCTTGACTTCATGGTTGCGTAGCTTTTTGACTTCCATACCCAAGATCCGAATTGGAACTCTTCTTACCGTCGCTTCTCGTTCCACTTCTTATTTCCTCCAGTACACTTGGCTCCACCACTTCCGTCGATTCATGTAAGCACTTCCGTAGTTGAGAAACATGAAAAACATTATGAACTCTAGCCAGTCTCTCAAGTAACTCTACTTTGTAAGCCATCGTTCCAATCCTTTCAATGACAGGAAATAGTCCTACAAATCTTGGTGCTAGCTTTCCTACGGACCCAAAGCGAATGACATTCCTCAAAGGAGATACTTTAAGGAACACCCTATCTCCAACCTCAAACTCAAGGTAGGTCCTTCTTTTGTCTGCGTAGGACTTCTGTCTGTCTTGTGCAGCCTTCATTCGTCTTCTTATCAAGTCCACCTTTTCCGAGGTTTCTCTAATCATATCTAGCCCAAGTACAAGTTTGTCTGTAAACTCCCACCAACACGTCGGCGATCGACATGGTCTTCCATATAAAGCATCGAAGGGCGTCATACCTATGGTGGCTTTGTAGCTATTGTTGTAGGCGAACTCCACCAAAGGAAGATGATCCTCCCATGTCCCTCCAAAGTCAAGAATGCACAGTCTCAAGAGATCTTCCTCTGTTCACCCTTTTCGTCTGACCATCGGTTTGGGGGTGATAGGCCGTGCTTAAGCATAATTGTGTGCCTACAGACTCTTGCAAACTTTTCCAAAACTCTCTCGTAAAGATAGGATCTCGATCACTCACTATGCTGGAGGGTATCCCATGGAGTCGAACTATCTCTTTTAGATAAATGGATGCTAGGGACGAGGCAGTCCTTCTTTCTTAACAGGTATAAAGTGGGCGCTTTTAGTGAACCTGTCCACTATTACCCAAAACTGGTATTGCCTCTTCTTGACCTAGGCAACCCATCAACAAAGTCCATCGAAATGTTATCCAACTTCCACTGTGGGAACTCTAGGGGATGGAGCAGACCTCCAGGCTTCTTCTGCTCCGCTTTGACTTGCTGGCATATCAAACACTTAGCGACGAACTCAGCTACATCACTCTTCATGCCATTCCAAAAGAAAACCCTTTTTGTATCTTTATACATATTGTCTCCGCCTGGGTGTATGGTTAGCTTAGAATGGTGTGCCTCTTCGAGAACCGTCTTCACTAAATTCCTTACTTGTAGGACGCATAGCCTTCCATCCCGTCTCAACCAACCCCTATCATCGATGGAGTATCTATTGAAATGACTAGAAGTCTCACCCCTAATTAGCTTATCCATCACATCGACTAGCTGAGGGTCTTCTCGTTGCGCGGTACCTATTGAGTCCAAAAGAGTAGGCCGCACCTCTAGCGATGACAATAGACCAGGTACAATTTTTGAGGAGGGTCTAAAATTAAAGTTCGCTATGTACTCCAAGTTTTGCCTTTCTACAAAGAGAGGACTCAAGGTTAGCTTCTTCCTACTTAAGGCGTCTGCTACCACATTGCCCTTGCCTGGGGTATAGGAAATCTCAAAATCATACGAGGCCAGAAATTCCATCTACCTCTGCTGTCTTAAGTTAAGATTTTTCTGCGAGAAAAGGTACTTCAACGATTTATGGTCAGTATACAATTCAAATTTCTCACCTAGGAGATAATGGTGCCAAGACATAAGCGCAAAGACGATGGCAGCCAACTCTAGATCGTGGGTTAGGTAGTTTTTCTCATGTACTTTTAACTGTCTCCCTCCATAAGCTACTACCTTCCCTTCTTGCATCAAGACAACGCCTAATCCCGTACCACATGCATCCGTGTATACGGCAAACATCTTGCTCCCATCTGGCAATGTCATGACTGGGGCTGTTGTTAGAGCCCTTTTCAAACATTGGAAAGCAATATCGCAATCCAAATCCCAATTGAAAGTTAGGTTCTTCTTTGTCAATCTTGTGAGCGGGGCTAAGATTTTTGCAAAGTCTTTAATGACTTTTTGGTAAAAGCTTGCTAGCCCGAGAAAGCTTCGGTCTTCGGTTGCATTCCATGGAACATCCCAATCTTGCACCGCAACTACTTTTGCGGGGTCTACAGCTAACCCTTCTTTGGACACCACATGTAAAAGAAACCTCACTTCTTCTCTCTAGAAAAGGCATTTGGAGAATTTGGCTTTTATCTGATATATACGAAGAGTATCCTTGACTTCCCTTAAATGCAAAGCATGCTCTTCTTCATTCTTCGAGAAGATCAAAATGTCATCTACGAAGACCACCACAAACTTATTAAGGAATTCTCTAAACAACTTACTCATCAAGTCAACGAAGTAAGCGGGTGCATTTGTCAAGCCGAAAGGCATGACAAGCCATTCGAAGAAACCATCCGGGGTTCTAAACGCGGTCTTATCAATGCTGTCTTCAGCCACTCTTAGCTGATGGAACCCGGTAGCCAAATCTAGATGGGAGAAAATAGACGCACCTACAAGTTGATCAAACAAGTCATCTATTCTGGGAAGTGGGTGCCTATTCTTCTTGGTCATCTTGTTTAGCTCCCTATAATCAATGCATAGGCGAAGTGAACCATCCGCTTTGGTTACGAATACTACTGGAACACCCCATTCAGAAATACTCCGCCTTATAAACTCCTTTTCGAGCAGCTCTTTGACTTGCTTACTGAGCTCTTTCCTTTCCCTAGGAGCCATGTGTCTAACGGGTAGAGCTACGGGTTTTGCATTATCAACAAGGTATATGCGGAATTCTATCTCCCGCTTCAGAGGTAAGCCCTTTACCTCTTCAAATACATTTGAGTATTCACAGACTACCCTAACAGACTGCAAGTTTTCAACAAACGCATCAAGATATTCTAGGTAGCTAAGCATAACAGAATGTATGGGATTACAAGAGATTTCGAGAGTGTTGCCAAGGTGAGTCATATGTCTAACCACTCTCTTTTCATAATCGAGGATGGCACCGTTACTGGATAACCAATCCATGCCTAGAATCAATCCATAGCCCGTAAAGCCAAGAACAAAGGCGTTGCATTCAAACTCAACGCTCAAAATAGACACTCTCAAATCCCGACAAATCATTGAAAGATGAGCCGAACCACCAATAGGATTTCAGACTACTATAGGATCCATAACTAGACTAATATTTAGGTGCAGTGTTTCAACTAACAAAGCAGACACAAACTAGTGTGAAGCGCCAGAATCAAACAAAGTACGAACATGATGATCAAACAGAAAAACCAAACTTTCAACAAAAATGTTTCTACCTCTCTCCTGTCCTGGAGCCATGAGAGCCTGAATCGGCTCTCCAGAAGTGGACTCTATCCTTTGCCCTTGCCCCTGTTTCCTTGGGCAGTCTCTAACTAGATGTCCTGCCTTTCCACAGTGGAAACAGCCAGTCTTCTTCTTCCTACAGTCCTTGCTCAGATGGCGTGGTGTTCCACAATTAAGCACTTTTTCTTTCCTTTGTTATTGTTGTCCTTCCCGCCTTTCTTGTTTTGTTGTTGTGGTTTCTTTTGATCCCCTTTCTTCTCCGGTGCCTTATTAGCATTAGCACCTTTCTACTCTTCATGCATAAGTGCCATGTCAACCAGTTTCTCAAAGGTAGCCCCCATCGGAATGTGGGTCATAGCCAACCGATGTAGCGACTCATTCAAACCTTTAACGAACCTTAGGGCCTTCTTCTCAGGTGTTCTTACCAATTCTAAGCCAAATCTCTCTAATTGATTGAACTTGTTGACGTACTCCTTTACTGATAAATTCCCTTGCTTTAATGCTAAGAACCACTCCATGTATAAGTTCTCTTCTGCTTGAGAGAGAAATTTCATTTCGAACTTATGCCTGAAATCCATTCACGTCTCCACTGGACACTCTCCATTCATGACCTCCCACCAAAACGAGGCTTCGTCCTTCATTAACCAAGCAGCCAATTGGACCTTCCTTCCATCTTCTACCTCGAAGATACCAAATAGATCTTCCACCTCCTTAAGCCAATTTCGAGCTTCAGCAAACGTCTCTAATCCGTGAAAAGGTTTCCTGCCCATTGCCCGAAAGTCTTTACATATCTTTGAAAAAGTATCAACACGGGGAGAAGGAGGAGAAGCGGCTGCAGCTGGGGGAGGAGGAACATTTGTTGGGCCTGCGGCGTTGGCCCTAGCCTCCAGATACCTTCTAAACCAGGTTGGTATCGGTATGCCCTCCGGTATCTCGGATAACCCAGACATGCTGAAAAGAAAATGTAGAGATTCAAAACAGAGAATTCGAAAGAAAGATATATGGCTTTTTGGGGTTATGTTTCTAAAACAAAACTTTTTCCCTTGAAAATACTCTTCTTAAAACATACTTTTGAAAGTATTTCTTTATAAAACATTTGTGAAAAATAGTTTTTCAAAATCCCCTATATGTTCTGTTAAGCTTCAGCTCTGATACCACGTGAAACACCCCACGTCCATTAATATAACTCACAAAGGGAATGCATTAACTTTCATGTGGTATTATTGGTGTATAGAATGGAATATAACAAGACAGATACATATATTGGTACTTGAAAAATTTAAAACAACTTTTATTGCAGCGGAGAAATAGTTTGATTACAACAACTTCATAAACCAACAATAAAACCAAGTACACTTAATATTCATCCTGACAAATTGTTTTCTGAGTACATAAAGTAAAAAGCATAACCCCAACACAAATAGCCATAAAAGAGATGAGCTGAACTTTACTTTCAGCAATCCAAGCACTTCCAAAAGAGAGAGAAAGAGATCCATGATCAAGCTCCACTAGTACTAGTCCCACCCTGAGAACATGCGGAGGGGGGAGGGGAGGAAGAAAAGAGTCGAAAACAAGGAGGGTCAGATATAAAGTCTGGCGAGTATAATAACTTTAGTAATATAATTATTAAAGTAACTAGGATAAGGCATAAAATGGTAAAACAAGGTATGACTGTGAAACAAGTGGGCAAACAAACAAGAAAAATATTCTAGCGTTAATCTCGTTCCTAATCACTATAGGATAATTACTATACTGCACCACTACTAGTCCCCCTAAATGTTGATCCCGCCTACAGAACATAATAATGATAATGGTAGTTTCATGTACCCCTAGCTGCCGTCTGCCCCTATCTCCACTAGTTGTACCCACTACCCCTATGCGAACGGCTCCCTAACTCGTAGATACCCGTGCTGGTCCCACAGTGGGGTGTATCACTCCTCAAAGTGGCAACCCGATACCACTAGAGATGCACGGCTTATATCTACACGATGCAACAACATCTTACCTACCAGGCCGGGCCCACGCACGCACATGACCTCGTTTGACTTACGTTGCCATCGTTAACCCGTTTTGACCTCTTACAATCAAACCCAGTAAGCGTGTCCCGTCCTCGATCTAACTCGAGCTCACAAAGATACTTAATGGGTTACTGGTTTGAAAAGGGTCCCCATGTTTGACACAAGCTTTCCACCTATGCTTGGTCCCCACTAGAACTTCCCAATTAACCCCTTCTTATTCATGTCTTCTTACATGTTTTCAACTTGGTTAAGTGTTTCTAATCGTATTTCACATGCCACCCAAGGCACCCACTTAACCCCCATGTCCCTCTACATGTATATCTGGTTAAGTGTTACTTAATTCATTAGAACTGTAACCTTGTAAAGACCTCCCACATTCGACTACTGTTTGCGGTTGCTGGATTTGCCGGGCGGGTCTGGGCAGTCTTATACCGCAAACGAACCTAACCTCGTGTCTTTACAATTGTTACGCATTTAATTTGTGCCTTTGACCTCTCACATTAGACTGCCGTTTGTGGTTGCTGGATCTGCCGGGCGGGTCCGGGCAGTCTTACACCACAAACGAGTCTAACCTCGTGTCTTATGCGGTTAATTATTACACATAATTATTTAACCCCAAATTGGATTGATATCTCCATTCAAATTTGTCAATAAATTCCAAATTTATTTATGTCCATAATTATCACCTAAATTATGTCCATAATTTCAGGTATATAATTTATACCAATTAATGTCTCAAATTAATTATATGCCTTTTAAGGCCATTTTATGCCAATTCACAATTATGTATGTTCAATTTTTTCCCATTGTCCCCACGCTATTCGTACGCTTTGATATGACATATGTTAGACGCGAAATAGTCTAACTTATAAAAAGAAAAGCAACATCACAACTTGCATAACACATAAAACAGATCTAAGAATCATGACATAAGTTTTCATAGCCAATAACTTGCATAGGCAATACACAAATTTGCATAAATGATCATGGATCTAAATATAGATCTAAACATAATATGAACTTGCATACATGGAAACGGTTTTCCTATAACTTGCATATGAATTTCATTCAAACTAGCATATGATTCACATACAAAACTAGCATAGGCAGTGGGCATATAGAACATAAATTTTCATAACTATGTACTGCCATGGATCTAAATATAGATCTGAACATAAAGATGTGAACTTGCATATGGATCTAAACATAAAGATGTGAACTTACATATGGATCTAAACATAAAGATGTGAACTTGCATATGGATCTAAACATGTAAATCAATGTCACATGTTTTGCATATAAACTAGCATATGTATCTACAAGATTCACAAATGAACTTGCGTATAATCCACCTACAAACTTGCATAAGATTCACATATGTTTTAACATCCCAAACTTGCTTAAAATTCATAAACTAGCATATGATTGAACATCCCAAACTTGCATAAGATGAATCAAGTTAAACATGTACAATTGAACATATGAAATAGATCCACAACAACAAAACATCACATGGTTCAAATCCATATTCTCATAATCCCAATTATAACTTATCACAATTAAATTAACGAATTATTTTTTGAAAGAAATTATACGCACTACAAGAGAATAGTCTTGTTTTTTTGGGATTTGTATTCTGAAACAGAATTTCTCGCCTTTGATGTAGACTAGTTTTTATTCTAATTTAGATTAGATTTGATTTTGATTCTTGCTTCTATCTTGTTTTTGAGTTGAAAGAGAACGGCGGCTACTCTTGGTTCCCCATTGACGGCATGGCGGCTCTTGGTATGAATTAGTGTGATTTTAGGTTGAGGGTTAGGTTGCTTATATAGAATTTTAATTAATTAAGAGCCATCAGATTAACCTAAAAGCAATCAAGACCATCCAATCAAGATAGAATAACACCTCAGCCCTAATGACTCAGCAATGAGTCAAAACAGCATCATCTTTCAGATCTGCCGGGGGGAGGGGGTAGGTCGACCCCCAGGTCGACCCACTGGTTAAACTGTATGGGTAGGTCGACCCCCAGGTCGATCTGGCCTTTAGGCAGGAGAATTCCTGCCCAGCCTGCTCCCCTGTTTGTATTTTGAATTTCTGACTCGAGCTGTTTTTAATTTATTTAAATTCTGGAACTTCATAAGGTCATAACTTCTTCATACGAAGTCCAATTCACGCAAACTCGAACTCTATCTCAAGCAGAATTCCAAGACAAATGCAATGGCGTAACCCGTTTCCCTTAATTCTCACATTTGAAAGTATTCTTTAATTTGTAAATTTTAATATTTAAAATCACGGGGTGTTACAATCGTGGTGTTATAAGGCACGAGCGGAGCGCACTTTTATATGATTATTCTGTCGGCTCCGAAGGACTGGAAGGAGAAGCATGCAGCTTCCTGGGATAGGTAAGGTTCTCTTGGTAGTCCTCTTTGTGGTGGTAGATGTTTAGGCTGTTCTCGCAGAGGTTGGGTCTGTGCGTAACTACTAGTTGGGTGGGCCTTGACTGCAAATGTAGCTTTGCAGTCAGAATGCTATGACACAGTGACACTAGGGGTATTCGGCGGTGGCCTCAACGGAGGGGCGAAGGGTCACGGCCAACAAGGATAGTAGATCATCGGATACCTGTCATCGGCAGCCAGTGGGATGTGGAAAGACTAGAGATAAAACAAATAGACCATTCACCTTTCACTATCGGGGTACGGTAAGTGGGTGGGCCTTGACTGCAAATGTAGCTTTGCAGTCAGAATGCTATGACACAGTGACACTAGGGGTATTCGGCGGTGGCCTCAATGGAGGGGCGAAGGGTCACAGCCAACAAGGATAGTAGATCATCGGATACCTGTCATCGGTAGCCAGTGGGATGCGGAAAGACTAGAGATAAAACAAATAAACCATTCACCTTTCACTATCGGGGTACGGTGGTTGAGGGAAGACGCCAAATGGTTGTTTAGATTGTTTGTTATTAGGGGCAGTCGCTTAGCTCTTATAGTCTTTACTAGTTGAGGGAGGGGCCAAGGTGGGGCCATAGCCACCATGGAAAATAGACCCTAGGAATATCGGTATTTTGAGGCTCTTAAAGGCGGGCCTGTACAAGTATGGAAAAACTCCTGACCGAGTTCCGTGTTTCTTCTATCGTCCTGCCACGGAACTTGGTGCACATTAGAGGATGTGCGATTGAGGCATCATGCTACAATTACAGTACATACGTCACTACACCATATATGCTAATTAGACTGTGCTAATGGCCGTATCTACAGCGATTTGGCACGCCTGTAAGCTGTATCAAAAAAAGGCGTGTCTAATTATTAGATATAGCTAAAAGTCGTGCCCAACTGAAAATTTGGCACACCCACGTAGCCATATCAAAAATGAAAAAAGAAACAGCTTATTACCGTATCTAAAGGGAAACTAGATACGAATATAGACCCTAGCTAACTTACAAGGTATGCTGCTTTACTATATTTTAGAAACCGCTTTTAACCGTATCTATGTCACCCGTATCTTATTATTATATATATATGTATATATATATATATATTAATATATATATGCATATTATATATATATAAATAGAAACTACAACACATGTTTTCCATAACACAGACCATATCACAATTTATACAAAGCATAACACAAATTACACACAAAGCATAACAAGAATTTTCATAACACAATTTATAGAGTGTCGTATAATTATTAAAAGGAAACTGTCACAGATTTTTCATCTAAATACAAAGTCTGATTAAAACTAAGCTGGTTATTGAAAGTAGCAAATTTAATTAAAGAAAAAACATATGTGATAAAATGCAGGATCAGATCGAACTGGGAAATTTGAGCGTGTTGATCATACTGTGTAGTCCACGTTGCTGTAAATTAAAGCAGTGATGAGCAGATGGTGATACTGAATGTACAAAATTTATATGTTTTAAAGCATGCATTGATAAGCATAAGCTAGGTGCTAAATGTTGATGCGTACATGCACGAATCATGTGCGCCACAGTTTAAGTGTAACAAATACATGGCATGTAGGCAAATAGGCGTTGCATCATAGAGGCCAGTAATGGCGACAAAGAAACATGGGCAAACAGGCATATGCAAGTTTAAGGGAATCATCGTTATTATGGCAGTAATCGAGTCGATAGACATTCAGTCAGTCGAATCGTCGATAAGTCGTAGACTATAGTTGACAAATATATTGCTACTTTCAGTGTATCCACTGACTTTCAATCAACTACATGGAATGTCACGACAAAGTTCAGGTTCAGGAAATAGAAACAGGCATATGGAAGGTCACAACACCAAACAAGCGACAACACGAAACAATTCCATAGACAACAAATACATGGACAAATAGGTCAACATGATCAAATACATGTATAACAATTTTTATACATTTATTTGATCATGTTGACCTATTTGCCCATGTATTTGTTGTCTATGGAATTGTTTCGTGTTGTCGCTTGTTTGGTGTTGTGACCTTCCGTATGACAGTTTGTTGCCGCTTGTTTGGTGTTGTAACAAATAAATGGGCAAATAGTCAATAGCGACATGATCAAGGCAAATAATACGAAACAAGTCCTCATGAACCGTAGATGTACACACATGAATTATCAGCGGATCAACCAATTTGTAGAACATTAATAAATAATATTCAGAGTATTTTCATAATAACAAAAAATGGAACACAAAGCCATGATATTTGGAGTGAACACTCCGTTGTATTATTGCTTAGGTCGTGGCAGTTAAGGTCTGGTCAGGTCAGTATCGTGGCTGTGTTCGTGTGTGCATATCGTGTCTCACTATACATGTGTATGCCACCAAAGAGAGTTCATGAAACTAATGCAAACACAAGTGTCATGGAATTCTTATTTCATAAGTAAACCAAGAGTCAAGTGTAAAATTATATATATACCTGCTCCAACGTCTAAAGATACCGAATCAGGGACTTCGCATGGCACACAAATCCACCCACTCCGTCTTCATCAAAGGACCCAGCAAATTGACGATTCAGTTTGGAGGTTTTCTCATCTGGTAGCAATATACTTTCCAAACCACTTTTTCGTGTGTAGGTGGTACAGTAATCCCATGGCATCTGGATGATGAAGGATCTCAACTGACATTACCTGTTGCAATAAAGTCAAGAATTTCAAAGGACGATATTAATAAAATATGCTTAATTTTATTAAAACAGGAAGACTGGAGTACGTATCCCATACGACTTTAAGCACTCGCTTTAGAATTATTAGCAATAAGGTCAAAGAGAACGAAACCAACCCATCGTGCATGTCCAAAAAAGTTGTGCAAACAAGTTCTATCAAACTCTTTTTAAAATATGCTAACTATATATTACGCAGTAGATTGAAATTTGAAGGGAAGTTTGATTTCTTACTGTTAATAAATACCTGTTGCTACTATGTCTAGATCAGAGTTGAGAATTTCACATCGTTGATTAGTCACCACATTGGTCGTATCCTGGATCGGAGAAGCAACACGCTTTGATGCACTGGTTTGTGTACTGCTGCGTCCTCCATTTAACGTAGTTACCGGTGTGTGAATTCCTTGATCAGTCAAAGTTCCTACCATGTTGATCAGAACCTCCATTTTTTCGATCAAATTTCCCACTGTACCCTTCATATCCGTCATCATACCCTCCGAGCTTCCCACCTACATTTTCAACTCATCATTGTCTTCACGAACATTTTTGAATCGTTTCTGTGCAATGGCATAAGCCTTAACATGCATCTTTGGTATGATGCTCCCAACAGCGAGGCTCCTACCCCTTGTATCCTTACCTAACACTTGTGATAAGATATCATCATCAATAGACAATTTTTCTTCATCACTATCGGTGATCTTTTCCTTCAGTTTGGCAATTTGATCCTGGGATAAAAGTTAAATGCGTTTACACCAACATTTACTTGTAACAGCTTGTAACTATTGTATGTTACTCCTAACTGATTGATCACAATTATGGAAAGCCTGAAGTAAAATTCCAAACAATAGACTGCTCGATGTTAACCATAATAATCATAATGCAAGTAAAAACTTACAAAGTACCCAGACGTGGCATCTAATATGGTACCATCTTTTTTCCCGTGTGTCTTCTCCCATACTTGACGATGGTTGATATTTGCAGACGGACTTGCAAAGATCTGCAATATATTCCATTTCATGTATATTCTCTCCCTTAATTGTGCTTTTTACTACAGTTGAAAGAAAATGATCAAATAATTTACCAATTCGTGTTCTACTCTAGCGTAACTTTTACGTCCTGCATGTTGGGCATAACTTAGACTGGATCTAATTTTTTTGCCTGCCTCCCTTCTTCCGCTTGCTTCAGGCATTGCTTTATTCTTTACGAACTCGTTCCAATCATCTTGAGCAATTGTAGGTGGACAATTATTCATCCATTCTTTGTCATTGTCGAAAATGTCATATTAAATTGCTCTTAAGTTTTTCTTCTGTCTCCTAAAAGCCTCGGCCATTCTTTTTGAAACATTTCCTTTGAAAGCGGCTCAAGCATATACATTTTCTGCAAAAATTAAGAGTCAGAGATTGTAAAAATAAACTGTAATATTTATATGTTATTTTTCACAAAATTACTACCAACTGGTTCCAAACGTCGTCCTTATACGTTTTGGGTACTTTATCCCAACTTGTGTAGGAGATCGGCACATAAGATCGTACTAGTTTACCAAGCGTAGTAGCGACTTTTGGAGCGTTTTCTGAGACTGGAATACCAAGCAGGTTTTGTTCAACTTGATGATCTTTCAAACATGATGCATGTGATGATGTGGGATCTTACGACGTATTTTCCTGCGAAATAGAAGCAACATTAAGAATCAGGACAAACACCATGAATCGGAATATTATTCACATTTGAAATAGTTAAAATAAATAATAAAAGCAGAATGGATTGCAATCAGAAAGTGTAAGTCATGACATTCCAAATACATATGATTCCCTGGTAAAAAAAGCATTCAACAATTCATAGGTTAACACATGAGTTCGGTTAGATCTTCTAGTTTTTCACTGTCTTCCAAAACTGATTGATAGACGGTAGGAGACTCAAAGTCATCCACATTTGTAGTCAACCGTTTTGGTGTATGCAAAACCACAGCCAACCATTAGTACAAAATTTGCCTGTTGCATCGCCTCATTTGCATCAATTTCATTACAGCCGATGCAAATAGTGTTATTTGCATCAGTTTTTGAGCAATCGATGCAAATAGAATAAAGAAAATAACATTATTTGCACCGGTTGTCTTTACAGCCGATGCAAATAACATTATTTGCATCGATTTCAAGGAACCGATGCAAATGAATTGATGCAAATAGTGTTATTTGCATTGGCTCTCAAAAACTGATGCAAATGCACCGAAGCAAATAATATTACCTACATCGTTGTTTAAGAGCCGATGCAAATGTACCGAAGCAAATAATGTTATTTGCATCAGCTTCTTAGGAACCGAAGCAAATGTAAATTATTTAATTGGAGCAAATGCACATATTGATAATTACAAAAAATAACTTACATATACCATTGTTTATAATTTATTAAAATTAATGATTACTAATAAATAATTTTTAGTTAATAATTATTAAAAAAGTCAAAAATTGTTTTTATATTTTTAATATTACGGTTAACTATTAATAAATAGTAACTTATCGATAGTACTTCTTAATTACATTTAATAATTAATTTTAGATAATTAATAATTATTATATTTAATAGTTTTTAAAAAATAAAAAAATTGAAATTATTAAATACTAATTTTTATTTAATATTTGATAATCATGAGTCATTTTTAACAATTAATGACTTGTAATTAGTAAATTGCAAAAACCAACGTCAAATAATTCTATTTACAAATTTGCCTCTAAGCCTTATAAATATCAGTTTACTATAATAAATGTTATATACTTACAAGCGTAAAAATGTTTATGAAAACGATAACAGGAAAACACTGAATAAATGTCGCCCATTTTTTATACAATAATTTATTATAGTTAATTATTAAAAATGAGTAAATTACAGTTAATAGTTATTCATATTTATTAATAAATACAACTCATACTTAATAACTAATATTAAATAATACTAATAACCAACATTCAGTAATTAATATTTAATTATCAGTGTTTAAGTATAACATTGTACTTATTTATTATCATTTAATATTTAATAACTAATAATAATATTTAATTGGGAAAGTCTATTTAGACACAAAAAATTGATACAAAATTAAATATAAGAAATCTCAACCACTAGATTTTCTCTAAATTCCACCTTCCATACAATTAAATAGAGAGCGGCTATTGGAACACAAAATTGATAACTAATATAGCTAATAATTATTTTTGATAATTAATAGTTGCTAACATACACATAACAAACAATATTTAATAATATTTCTTGTACTTTTACAATCACAACCAGAATTCGGCTCCAAACCGAAATTTCAATTGTTTTTTAGGTTTGCCCGCTATAGTTTTCATTCTCCCTTTACGCTGAACTGATGATATTTACTGTCGGTGGTCTCTACTTAATGGACATTACACCTTTAAAGAAAAACCAACAACCATGCTTTCCCAAATCAAAAAAAAAACCTAAATCTGTGTACAGTTACGTCCATCACTGCCCTCTCCTTCTTTTGCTTCAACCACCTCTCCCTCAGATCCAAATCCAATTTGGATTTTGGAACCTTATCCATCAAACAGATTTCTCCCATGATAACCCGTCACTACCTCCTATTGTTAGATCTCCACCGTTTTTGGTTAATCGTTCTAATCAAAACATGCCGCTCTCCAATAGCTATGGGATTTCAGCAAAAAGTCATTGATGCATGGGGAAATCAAGGGCCAAGTGCTGAAGATGATCTTAAAGAGGCTCCTGGGTGTTTGATGAGCTAAAGGTAAAAGTTTTGGGTTCTATTTAAGTATAGAGATTTGAGGAATGAGAGAGTCTTCAGCTCATTTGAGTTCTTGGATCTGAATTCCGTTAAGAAGGCTTCGGTTGTGCTTGTTCATAAAATTGGCGAACGCGATGTAAGAATCTTTTCATGTTCTTGATGTCACTTTTTTTGTTAGATTAGGTATTTCAATCGATATCGGGTCGTTTTATTTCTATTTCAGAAACCGTTTTATTTCCTTTTTTGCGGATTTACTGCGTTATTTGGTACCAATATGTTTTGGAAATATTTTGTGAATAGCGCTAAGTTACGCTGTGAAGTTTAGTAACCTGTATAATTGTTTGGCAATATAGTTCTAAATTTCTAACTGTTGTTGAATAATTGTTTTACAAAACATCTGCTGAATAACTGCATTATTTTGCACTAATTAAGATTCATATATGTTTATATTTTGAACAAGTACAGCGTGAAGTATCTTAGGCTGGATACTACCAAGTTTTGAAGTATATACAGTTTATGATGTATCAAACAGATTTATTTTGATTTTACAACTAAAAGTATATTCAGTTTCGTGGGAGAAAATAAATATTCTCATGTATATATGGTTTTGGAAGACTACATATGATATTCTATAATTGCTTTAGAAAGGTATACAGTTGATTTCAAATATATATTTATAGTTTCACAAGCATTAAATGGATATGAATATGGCTTTGAATATATACCTTCATATTTCAAGGAGTTACAGTTTCAGATACAAGTAGCGATTCATGCACACAATAATAGGCTTTTAGTGTACTAGTTTACTATGTATATATATTCGTATTTGGATAAACATCATCAGCTTTAGGAAAAAAAAGAAAAAAAAAAATAGAGAGCAGCAACAACATGGCTGCCGCTGATGAGAACTACTGGTTCCTGCTGCTAGCAGCAGCAGTATAAAAAAAGTGTGCAGAAAATGTGCTTCTTTGCATATATGCGAGAGCGTGGTGTGTGGGTGTATGAAGTTGGAAAGTGTATGCATGTATGTTTTATCTTTGTTGTTGTGTCTTATCCTTCTCGTGTATGCATATTAATTAGTATTCAAGTTTACTGTTTCATTTTCAATCTCTTGTTAGCATTTTACACTCTTTTGACCAAACTAATTTAATTAATTACTCCCTTAATTTTTGATCTATCAGGAGTACACAATCATGAAGCTACTATTTCATTTTTGACCCACCATAAATATTGGAAGGTCTTAGCTTTATCTTTGAAAATAACTAAACTACTAACATATGTAAAGCTTTAGCTTTAGGTGTGTAGTAAGTGTCCCAGAAGCTTCTTTGACACCGGAGGCTAATCACTGTTGTGGTGATGGTGGTGTTGATGATTATTACTAGGGATGGAAAAAAAATCCGTACCCGCGGTTATCCGCGGGTAAAATCCGTCATGGATATGAAACGGATAGTTAAATGCGTATCCATGGGTAAAATAAACGGGTAGTTTTAATATCCGTTAATTAATGGGGTGGGTACGGATAGTAAGATATCCATATCCGCGGGTACCCGTGCCCATATTGAATGTGATTTATTTTCAATAGTTAATACAAAAAATATTGTTGTTGGCTGTTCGGTATTTGTGTGCATGCTTTTACTCAACAATTTATAACTGGCTGTTGATATTTTGATGGATACTTCTGTTGCTATCTCTTCTTTTTTGGATGTTGGTTTAAATATGTATGGGTATTTTGAGGTTAACATATAATCATTGGTCTAATTTGTTTTTTTTAACCAAATGTACTTTTGAATAATTTCAATAAATGGCTAAAAAATAAATTGAATAAATATAATGGATACCCACGAATACCCGCCATTACCCGCAACCTGTTTAAAACCCGTTTAATGGATACCCGTGCGGGTACGGGGCAAAAAATCACCCAACGGGGCGGGTGATGGGTTGGTACTACCCGCGCCCGCCCCGCCCCATTGCCATCCCTAATTATTACCCGGTGGTGTGCCCACCGCAGATTCCCACCCCCACCCTTTTGGTGGTTGTTATTAGTGTTGTAATGACCATGGCCACGACCTTTGTTACCTCCTTGTTCGCTTAGTACTTGGTCAAATTTTTTAATGTGATGATGGGGATTTGTGTTGAAAATTACATGAATATTTCCTATTGTATGTTTGTATTACTAGAGGACAGAAATATGGATTGTGTTGCAAGTTATTAGAGAAGACAATACACTTTGATTTTTGCCTTATATTCTTACATTAGTACACTTTGTTTTGTTTTCATCTTATTTTACTTTGCAGGTATTATCGATTATTACGCTTTCAGAATTCGTTGGTGGACACAAACATTTGGTTATTGAAAGAAGCATTTAATCAGAACCTGCTAGGCTTCTATCTTCTAGTAAGGCAAATCTTCTTACTGGCATAAAGAGAATATTAACATGTATAGGTGTTGTCACGTATGTTAGCTAACTGTTTTCAGAATTACTTTAGTACACTAGAAAATGACATTTATATTAGTATTTTTATTGCATGTATGCGATTTTCTGACATGCATTTGATATATTATACAAGATTATGTTATCCCGATATTAGCCAAATGTTAATGTGTCGGACCTAAATAATTTATTCTAATGGGATATAACTTATCTTGTAAATAATCTAACAATGTTATATGGACATTTAAAACATATCTGGTTTTTAAACATATATTGGCACAAAGGAGCAGTAAGTTACAATGTGGATAAAACACAAAGCAAAAAATTCATAGCTATCATTTATATATATACTCACCAAAACAATTGTAAAAGGAGAAGAAACAGAGTGAAAAACACTATAAAAGAGCCAATACTATTTCTTTTATGGTTGGCTTCGTCATGGCTATATATAGCAAACTGAATTGGAAGCGGATGAGGATAAGAGAAATGAAGTATTAGATTTCAATCCAAGCAGCGATTAGTTAGCAGTTATCTGAGGTTGCAATTTGGAATCCCAGATCTCATGGAGCAAGCATGGGTGACGACAAACAGTGTTGTTTATGTTGTGAGGCATACGATTTTAGAATTATACAATGATATTTTAAATTTTGCTTAGTTGCTCTCTCTTTCTGTCCCCCACTTTCTTGCTGTACCAAATTATTTGATTTGCTTTGACTATTCTCTATTAAGTTCTTACTCTATTTTATAACACTGCTGCAGTACACCAAATGATAGTTTGTATGTGATGTTTGTTCAGTTTATAAAAGAATTGAAGAATGATATAAAAAGAGAAGATGCAATAGTAGATTTTGGATGATGATGTAGTTATATTTGAATATTCTGGAATCATGCAATTTTCATGTACGTTTTGGGTTGATTTCAGTGTGAGCCTGTGAGGTATGGAGGGCAGTGATTGGAGAACGATGGAGCTACCTGGGTGATGTGTTCAAACGCATTGAAGAGGCAGTAGAATGTGGAATATCACAATAAATGGAGCAAGGGCTACTGATGAGGATATTGCCAGCGATGATGGAACTGGAAGAAATCATAAAATATTGATCAACGAATTGGTGAGTACTTCCTACTATGTCTATATTTAAATCTATTCTTAGTTTATTCACATCATTACTCTGTCTATCATTGAATTGTTTGGTTGAGTTTCATTGTTTGATATTTAATTGCCTTGCCTATGAATATTGGTTCGATCGTTGAGATAAACATTTAATCGTGATAGTTTGTTTGATGTGATATTGGACAATAATCAGTATTGATTGTAGTGAATATTAGAGTTGTAGACGTCAAAAATATAAAAGAAATGTTGCTAATTTTATTTGAATTGGAATTTATCTTGAATTATGTAGTTTATTATATTTTGTTTTTTGATAAGTTTTATGATTCTAAACTATTCGTGAAGGATTATTTAAATTGTTACGTGTTTTATTATGTAAATTGAAGTATATTTACTTGTTTAAAATATTGATTTGTAGTTTGAATTATAAATAGATTGAATCCAAATAGTATATTTTAAGCAAATAGAAACCACTGGAAGCATTCAATGTTTGCTACAAGTGAACAAAAATTTAGATAATTCCAACTATCTTTCTTGTATGAAGTTGAGAAAATTGCTTATTGTGCTTTCTCCACTGAGTTGTATCTTACTTAACATATTATCTAATGTCGTCTTACATATCAATTTTGCCTGTCTAGTCTGTTCGTTCTAACATCAGTTTGTAAATTAGTCCTTGGACAAATATTCAATGTACGAGCATTCTTTGAATGTTATTTGTAGCATCACTCAACATTTGTGTTTGCACTATCGCAAATCATTTAAACTTGAATTTTATTTCTTATGTGGAGGATTCTTATCTTTCTAAATTTGATAAGCCTTGTGAAATAATTGAAAGCTTGTTTGATGAATGTAAGCTTGTGAATTGCCAGATTACACGAAATGAAGATGGATATAATTTATGTAACAACCCGGAAAATCTGAACCAATTTAAAATTTTTATTTTGGCAATTTTGATGAATTTTGAATATTTAAAATGAATTATTTTTAATAATAACGATGAGAAATTTATTTTGAATAGAGTTAGAACGGAAGTATTTATTTGAATCGTCGTTAGAATATAAATATTTATTTTTAATTATAAAAGGATTTTGAAAATGGCGCGGTAGTTTGAAAATTCGATTTCAAATTTCAAATGAATGTACATGATTCAAAATAAACCGGATTTTAGCAGAACCAAAAATATTAGAATCTATTTGAAAATATCTTTCCAACAAATCCAAAAAATTGAAATTTCATAGCGGGAATAAAAAGTTATGCCCAATTGAAAATTCAGAATAGTCGCTATGGAATTTTGACCCTTAAAAATGTAAATTTTGCATACGACCTCCGTTTTCGACGAAACCACTTTTGTTGGATCCGAAATGTCAAATTATTGCTAGATTCCAAAATTCATAATTTTTCGAACCAATATGTGAGCGTGACGAAGTAAAACGTGTTTTGACAGTTTCAGTCAATTTGGATCGACCAGAAAATGACCCTTTTTAAAATGGTCTTCAAATTTGACAAAACTAGTTTTGTTAGAACCGTATCGTCAAAATATAGTCAGATTTACTTTTCTGGAATTTTTAGAGCCCGTATGTGGCCCCGGTAAACTGAAATGTGGGTTCAAATTAAATATATATTGATTTATATTTTAAATCTAACGAAAACTGATCGTAATGATCGAATTGGCCTACGTGACATATCCCATTGTGTTCGGAATGAGGTAATTAGCTAGGGGCGACAGTCGTTGGGCCTCGATTGAAGTTCGAATGGGAAGATAACTTTTCGGGAGATTAAAATAATTAAATATTTAAATAAAATACAAAGTCAACCCCTTTCCCTTTTATCTCCCCTCCCCCCTTCAGTTATTCAGATCTAAAGTAATCAGAAAAAAAGAAAAAAATGCGAGACCTCCGTCGTTCATCCTCCACCACTGTCGAAGACCGCGCCGCCCCATCCACCTCAGATCGACGACCGTCCTCCCCCGCAGCTCCTCCCTCTTCGTTCTTCCCCAAACTCCACGCCGAAGGCCACCGCCCTCCTCCGTGAACCGCCAGCACTTCAGGGCCCTGCCACCGCTTTGGGCGTCACCCCGTCCACCTCTGACGTCCGCCACCCCTCATCAGCACTTCCCCCCGGCCGCGGCCATCTCCACTTCCCCCCATAAAACTTCCTATAAGTTTTTTTCTTATGTTTATTTATTTTCTATTAAATCAGTTTTGAATTTAAAATCAGTTTTTGTTTTAATTTAAAACATATTATAAAATCAGTTTATATATATTAAGTATTCTTATAAATCAGTTTTTATTTTCTAAATTCAGTTTTTTAAATTTAATATATATCAAAGTTGAGATTTTTATCATATCAAAGTTGAGATTTTTATCATATCAAAGCTGAGATTTTTATCATATCAAAGCTGAGATCTTTATCATATAAAAGTTGAGATTTTTATTAGAAAAGGTTTATATTTTTTTATAGATAAAGATTATATTTTTATATGTGGAAAGAATATATCTTTATATGAGAAAAGATTTGATTTTTATATAATCAAAGTTACAATTTTTATATTATAGAAAGAATAAAAATATGATTTTTATATTATAGAAGCGATAAAAATATGATTTTTATATGTGAACAGCGGGAAAAGGTCGCATTGGAATTTCGGACAAATCTGAACAGTTCAAAAAGAAAGACTAGCGGAGTGGAACCCTCGGTGAGAACTTCTCACTTTAATTTATGTTTCTAGTTGAAATATATACTAGGATGCAGACGGTGCTTAGCAGCACCCGACACTCGTCGTCCACAGACCATGGATGACTTGTTTGTTCGATTGATGTGTTGTGAAAATTTATTATGTGATGTGGAATGAATAAATATTTTATAGTTAAAAATATAATTTTTAACATGTATATAAAATAAAATAAATATTTATAAACAAATCGGACAATTTGTTTATGTACACACATTTGACTGATATTGATTGGGACGATAAATTTTACACATCGCCCAACTGCACAAATAAAGTTCATTATTTGTTGATTGAAAACCCCACACGGGTATTGGGATGAAATTGGACATACACTAGTCCCAATAATTAGCTGTATGTCGATCGATTGATTGAGAGACTGTTATAAGCATTAAATATTTATATTTAATGCTTATGTAGTGTAGAATGCACTTTGGATGATGGTTGATTGTGTTGATTGTTGTTGTGTATATATGGTGTATGAAATCCATATAAATCACATTATATGGTAATTGACTGTGTTTGATTCCAGTTCAGAAAGAATGAATATTTTAAAATAACAATTATTTTAAAATAACGAATATTTTCAACTAATTTTCATAAAAGAATCAAAATGTGATTTTGATGTCCGATTTGGGATGGACACGAATATATTTAAAAAATATAAAGCCGTGTTGATTAGATCGACGCCATTTTGACGTGAACGATATTTATATCGATTTTATTCATTTTTACAATGAATATCGAAAAGGAATTGATTTCAAAATATAATGTTTCGAAAATATTATAATTTATATATCGATGATATGGAATATTCAATTTTGATTTGAAATTGAATATGAAGTTGAAATCGTTCTGAAAACGAATTTAAAACGATTTATAAAATACGTTTTAAATGGAAATCGACGAAATACATATTATATATATAATATAATGGCCTAAATAGAACGCGCCGCGTCGCGACACTTCTCGAGTTACGACCATTGACTTCGAACGGACATTACGGGAGATCCGACCGTCGGATTCTCCTAAAACCGGAACCTTTGGGTTCGTATCGAAAAGAGCTTTCTAACGAGTATTAGAGATTTGAAATCTAACGGTTGGATTTGGAATTATGTCCAAATCAAAATTGGAAAAGGTCGCTGTAAGTGCAGTTCGATGGCCGTTTATGGAAATCGACTGTACGGGCCTTGATAAAATTATAAAAAATATCAATAATTAGTGTAAAATCATAAGAAATGATATGGAAAGAATTGGGATGAAAAATTCCATATTTGAAAAGATAAAAATAGTTTTTTATCGAAATGAACTAGTTTTGAACTAGAATTATAATTCATTTTTTTTTAAATAAATAAATTGGATTTGAAATGGTTTTAAAAATAACCAGAATTTCCAATATATAAATTGGAATGGATTTGAATCGAAATTGTCTTCTGAATATTTCGATGTTGGATTTCGTGACTATACAGATATTGTTATGGAAATTGGAAAGATATATTTATATCGTTATTTCCAATACGATATTTGTTGGTTGTAGCATTTGATATTGAATATAAGCCGATATATTTTCTATTCAGAGCCTTGTATTTAATATCAAATGGGATTTGGGTTTGTCATGAATGGTGTCTTCATTAACACTGTTCTTAAACTCAGTTGAGAAAAAGATTAAATCATTTTATTTAGATTTAGTAAAGTATACCAATTAAATAATATTTAATTGGAATTGAATGGAATTCGATTTGGCAATAATCGAAGTAAGCTTCTGTAGAGGAAGACGGTTAATATATATAGAATTTAAAAGGCCTTGTCGTTATTCCATTTATATTATCGATTGGATATGGGAGTTTATATCGATTATATATATCGATTTATTTTCCATGAAGATTCCATTGTAAATGGAATGTGATTTTGGGTTGTCGTGAATGGTATCTTTAATAATATTGTTCTTAGACCCAATGGAGTTAAGAAAATCAGAAACTAACTGGAGATTTGTTAAGTTGAATGGTTTCCTGGGTATTGATCTGATGTTGGTTTCGGCCTTCGGGGTCAATACTTAGGCAATTGTTCACTTTCTAATTTACGGTTAAAGGCTGATGGAATGGAATGTGATTTTGGGTTTATAGTGAACCGTGTTTTAAATGACATTGGTTCTTTAACCTAGTTAAAGACAGGATATGATTTCCCAAGCTATACAATCATTAACATTGATTTTTGGGAAGATTAAAACCAAGTGGAGTTTTAATGAATCTTTAATTAGATTGAAATGATTGAGACTGGAGTATCACCAGTTTTGCGCCAGGCGATAGTTAAATCTTTAATTAGATTTGAACGTGAAATGGTAATTGAATTTACCGATAACACCATGGTGTTAGATATGAAATATTACCAGTTCTACTTCATGGGATGAATAGGTTGGGATTGGGAAATTAAAACAAATGGTTACTTCGGTAAGGTTCGTTAATCCCGACTAGTTTGGATAAACCATAAATTGGTTTGAAGTGATATTCAAAGGAAGATTAAAGAATAAATTTAAAGAATTTATTTTTGATAAAATTAATGGGAACCTTTCCCAAAGTAAAAGAATATTTGAATAAAGGAATATTCTGGATTGGAATGAGGCGTATGCTGTGTCTTTATAACACTTGTTTATTATAGACGCGAGTTATTCAGAAAGACCGGGTTTATCCCATTCTGAATAACTGATTCGACGATGTGTCGAGGATGAAGACGGTGGTTGAAGACCGGAGGTCGTCACATCGTTTGGATAATTACTGATGATCTTGATTGGGCTGTACACCCAAGAGAAGGGAATCAGTTAGTGATCATCCAAACGTACTTGGAGATTGATGGATATGCGAGGAAAAAGGTTCCTCCGGTTTCGTTCAGACCCAGAACGGACTTGTAAATGGATGTGTGTCTGATACCGGATTTCATTCTATGTGATTGATATACATCGGTTGCATAGCGTGAATTGCCTGTGTGGCATGCTGAGATGCAAATGATCAAGGCTTCTGTTGAAAAACAGAGTCTTGTGGTTGATGATCAAAGCACGGCTTTAATATAGCGTAGCTTTGTGTAGCGTTAATTCGCGAGCCTCACACCCCGGTGTGAACCAGAAACGAGAGAAGGACCTCGAGGAGGGCATGCGTTTCCTTCTAGCTAGGAGTGGTGTTTTGGGTTTTACACGCCCGAACATTTTACTTATGTGGATGATGTATAGCTAGGCGCCTCGGTTATATCGGTCGACCCGGGACCGATGGAGTCATTTGGCTCATTGACGCCCCATAGGGCGAGGAAACGCATTGTTCAGGCATTTTAATCCACATCGAGTGGATCAGCCCTGATGATCCAAAAGCTTGACAGAGTACTTGCCTGAGACACGGGCTAGAGCATCTCGAAGCGGTGAGGACGATCCCTTGCCTCGGTTCACAGATGGAAATCCAACTTTCAATACGTGACATTTGCAGTTTTGATTGTAGAGCCTAGTATTGGCGACATGATATATGGTACCCATGTCGTCTAGGATTGATACATTTATATTTGAAGTTGTTTTATACACTATGCACTTATAATAGTATCAAATGATTTGTTTTAACGTACCAAGCATGTTTGGCTATTATAAGGGAAAACCCTATCCCCCGGCTTGTGTTGCATTGTGTGATAGGATATGGGTCTTATAATAGCTTCATTTTTTCAAAAAGCATTGCGCTATTTTGTTTTATGCACTGGTATTCTTGGGAGGAAACCCGTTTCGTGTTATACGCCGTGGTCCTTTGATTTACTTTATTTTTAAAGCAAGGATGTAATAACTGTTTTAGTTCTCACACCAATCACATGACTGACCTAGAGTTTATTGTTTTAATCTAAACTCTGGGTGCCCCTATTTTTCGCACGAGTAGCTAGTAGTTTTGGTTTTGCAGATTTATATTCACAGGATTCTGGTTCACAGCTGGAATGATATTCGGAAAGCTCTGTATCCGTATATCTCCTTCAGTTGTGCTTTGTATATTATTCATTCACAGGATCCACTGCTATGTAATGTAACTTAAATCTCTGATATTTTTCTGATGTATATTATTCATTCATACTCTGTATATTCTTGTATTCTGATGAAATTGTTGTAATAAACAATGAAATGTTCTTCTATTTGTGTTCCGATGTGGCTTGTTCTCAAAGCAATCCGGGCTTTCTTTCACGGGGAAGTTCGGGTCGTTTCAATTTGGTATCAGAGCTTTGGTTTACAAAGCTCGAGAACAAGACACATTAGAACCATACGAAAGAATTCATCAGAGATTGGAGTAGTAATATCCAATAAGAAGGACTCGTTTTTGATAGGATCAGTAGTATCCTAGAACGAGTGTGAAGAGTGTTGTTTTGAGAAATAAAGATGAAAACAAATTTTGTTTTGAAAATTTAAATCAATTATTCGTATTTGAATATTATTTTTATATTGATTTGGACAATCAAGTATATAAAGATTTTGCGTATATGTCTGATCCATGTGTATTCGAAGTTTTAATATACTGGATAGATATAGAATCACACTCTAGTCGCCCGGAGATGATTCTGATGATAGTTCGAACATCGTCAGAATTGGTGTTCGAGTTTCAAAAGTGGGATATTTATATAATTCCAATTGGCTGGTGTGAGAACCAAAACTAGATAGGGCTTTTTGTTGTGAATTGGCATCAAAAACATAATTTTCTGTATATGTATCAGAATTATAAATTTGAAACGTTAATTCACTAATTGATCGATGGTTGTGTTGTATGATTATTTGTTATCTATTAAAACCATTATGTGAAAGAACGGTAAATTTAGCCAAATGGTACCAGATATTGAACTGTATTGAAAATAGTTTGAAATTGCATGCATATACATGTGTATCCATTGAACAGGTCATTGCAAAGAGGCTAGAGCAGAAGAATAAAATTGTTTGCCCGACAAATAGGTACATGTTTATTGTATTTCTTGGGGTTTTTGATGATTTTATGAGCCGATTGGCTGTTTCTTTTTCTTTTTGGATTGGAAAGGCCTGTATGTCTATTTCGGGATTTTCCCCGTGCTCCCGTGCAGGGGAGGTTATGGCGAAATTTTTCGAAAATTTGGGGTGTTAGTCAAATTTTTGAAAAATTTGAAAAGTTCTTAGAAACTAAAAAGTTGGAGAACTTAAGCCATAATGAAAATAATGAAAGTTGAGTTGATTTGTAAAACAACTTTCAGCTTCGTTCCTTTTCGGAGACGAAAAGATTTTAAGTGGGGGAGATTGTAACAACCCGGAAAATCCGAACCAATTTAAAAATATTATTTTGGCAATTTTGATGAATTTTGAATATTTAAAATGAATTATTTTAAATAATAACGATGAGAAATTTATTTTGAATAGAGTTAGAACGGAAATATTTATTTGAATCATCGTTAGTATATAAATATTTATTTTTAATTATAAAAGGAATTGAAAATGGCACGGTAGTTTGAAAATTCGATTTCAAATTTCAAATGAATGTACAGGATTCAAAATAAAACGGATTTTAGCGAAACAAAAAATATTAGAATCTATTTGAAAATATCTTTCCAACGAATCTGAAAAATTGAAATTTCATAGCGGGAATAAAAAGTTATGCCCAATTGAAAATTCAGAATAGTCGCTATGGAATTTTGGTCCTTAAAAATGGAAATTTTGCAAACGACCTCCGTTTTCGACGAAACCACTTTTGTTGAATCCGGGATGTCAAATTATTGCTAGATTCCAAAATTCATAATTTTTCGAATCAATATGTGAGCGTGGCAAAGTAAAACGTGTTTTGACAGTTTTAGTCAATTTGGATCGACCAGAAAATGACCATTTTTTAAACGGTCTTCAAATTTAACGAAATTAGTTTTGTTAGAATCGTATCGTCAAAACATAGCCAGATTTATTTTTCTGGAATTTTTAGAGCTTGTATGTGGCCTTGGTAAATTGAAATGTGGGTTCAAATTAAATATATGTTGATTTATATTTTAAATCTAACGAAAACTGATCGTAATGATCGAATTGGCCTACGTGACATATTCCATTGTGTTCGGAATGGGGGTAATTAGCTAGGGCCGACAGTTATTGGGCCTCGATTGAAGTTCGAATGGGAAGATAACTTTTCGGGAGATTAAAATAATTAAATATTTAAATAAAATAAAAAGTCAACCCCTTTCCCTCTTATCTCTCCTCCCCCCCCCTTCAGTTATTCAGATCGAAAGCAAACCAGAAAAAAAAACGCTAGACCTCCATCGTTCATCCTCCACCACCGCCGAAGACCGCGCCGCCCCATCCACCTCAGATCGACGACCGTCCTCCCCCACAACTCCTCCCTCTTCGTTCTTCCCCAAACCACACGCCGAAAGCCACCGCCCTCCGTGAACCGCCAATACTTCAGGGCCCCGCCACCGCTTTGGGCGCCACCCCGACCACCTCTGACGCCCGCCACCCCTCCTCAGCACTTCCCCCCGGCCGCGGCAATCTCCACTTCCCCCCACAAAACTTCCTGTAAGTTTTTTTCTTATGTTTATTTATTTTCTATTAAATCAGTTTTGAATTTAAAATCAGTTTTTGTTTTAATTTAAAACATATTATAAAATCAGTTTATATATATTAAGTATTATTATAAATCAGTTTTTATTTTCTAAATTCAGTTTTTTATATATAATATATATCAAAGTTGAGATTTTTATCATATCAAAGTTGAGATTTTTATCAAAGTTGAGATTTTTATCATATCAAAGCTGAGATCTTTATCATATAAAAGTTGAGATTTTTATTAGATAAAGTTTATATTTTTTTGTAGATAAAGATTATATTTTTATATGTGGAAAGATTATATCTTTATATGAGAAAAGATTTGATTTTTATATAATCAAAGTTACGATTTTTATTATAGAAAGAATAAAAATATGATTTTTATATTATAGAAGCAATAAAAATATGATTTTTATGTGTGAACAGCGGGAAGAGATCGCATTGGAATTTCGGACAAATCTGAACAGTTCAGAAAGAAAGACTGGCGGAGTGGAACCCTCGGTGAGAACTTCTCATTTTAATTTATGTTTCTAGTTAAAATATATACTAGGATGCAGACGGTGCTTAGCAGCACCCGACACCCGTCGTCTACAGACCATGGATGACTTGTTTGTTTGATTGATGTGTTGTGAAATTTTATTGTGTGATGTGGAATGAATAAATATTTTATATTTAAAAATATAATTTTTAACGTGTATATAAAATAAAATAAATATTTATAAACAAATCGGACGATTTGTTTATGTACACACATTTGACTGATATTGATTGGGACGATAAATTTTACACATCGTCCAACTGCACAAATAAGGTTCATTATTTGTTGATTGAAAACCCCACACGGATATTGGGATGAAATTGGACATACACTAATCCCAATAATTAGTTGTATGTCGATTGATTGATTGACAGACTGTTATAAGCGTTAAATATTTATATTTAATGCTTATGCAGTGTAGAATGCACTTTGGATGATGGTTGACTGTATTGATTGTTGTTGTGTATATATGGTGTATGAAATCCATATAAATCACATTATATGGTAATTGACTATGTCTGATACCAGTTCAGAAAGAATGAATATTTTAAAATAACGATTATTTTAAAATAACGATTATTTTCAACTAATATTCAGAAAAGAATCAAAATGTGATTTTGATGTCCGATTTGGGATGGACACGAATATATTTAAAAATATAAAGCCGTGTTGATTAGAACGACGCCATTTTGACGTGAACGATATTTATATCGATTTTATTCATTTTTATAATGAATATCGAAAAGGAATTGATTTCAAAATGTAATATTTTGAAAATATTATCACTTATATATCGATGATATAGAATATTCAATTTTGATTTGAAATTGAATATGAAGTTGAAATCGTTTTGAAAACGAATTTAAAATGGTTTATAAAATACGTTTTAAATGGAAATCGACGAAATATATATTATATATATATAATATAATGGCCTGAATAGAACGCGCCGCGCCGCGGCAGTTCTCGAATTTCGACCATTGACTTCGAACGGACATTACAGGAGAACCGACCGTCGGATTCTCCTAAAATCGGAACCGTTGGGTTCGTATCGAAAAGAGCTTTCTAACGGGTATTAGTGATTTGAAATCTAATGGTTGGATTTGGAATTATGTCCAAATCAAAATTGGAAAAGGTCGTTGTAAGTGCAGTTCGATGGCCGTTTATGGAAATCGACTGTACGGGCCTTGATAAAATTATTAAAAATATCAATAATTAGTGTAGAATCATAAGAAATGATTTGGAAAGAATTGGGATGAAAAATTCCATATTTGAAAAGATATAAATAGATTTTTATCGAAATGAACTAGTATTGAACTAGAGTTATAATTCAATTTTTTTTAAATAAATAAATTGGATTTGAAATGGTTTTAAAAATAACCAGAATTTCCAATATATAAATTGGAATGGATTTGAATCGAAATTGTCTTCTGAATATTACGATTGTGGATTTCGTGACTATACAGATATTGTTATGGAAATTGGAAAGATATATTTATATCGTTATTTCCAATACGATATTTGTTGGTTGTAGCATTTGATATTGAATATAAGCCGATATATTTTCTATTCAGAGCCTTGTATTCAATATCAAATGGGATTTGAGTTTGTCGTGAATGGTGTCTTCATTAACACTGTTCTTAAACCCAGTTGAGAAAAAGATTAAATCATTTTATTTAGATTTAGTAAAGTATACCAATTAAATAATATTTAATTGGAATTGAATGGAATTCGATTTGGCAATAATCGAAGTAAGCTTCTGTAGAGGAAGACGGTTAATATATATAGAATTTAAAAGGCCTTGTCGTTATTCCATTTATATTATCGATTGGATATGGAAGTTTATATCGATTATATATATCAGTTTATTTTCCATGAAGATTCCATTGTAAATGGAATGTGATTTTGGGTTGTCGTGAATGGTATCTTTAATAATATTATTCTTAGACCCAATGGAGTTAAGAAAATCAGAAACTAACAGGAGATTTGTTAAGTTGAATGGTTTCCTGGGTAATGATCTGATGTTGGTTTTCGCCTTCGGGATCAATACTTAGGGAATTGTTCACTTTCTAATTTACGATTAAAGGCTGATGGAATGGAATGTGATTTTGGGTTTATAGTGAACCGTGTTTTAAATGACATTGGTTCTTTAACCCAGTTAAAGACAGGATATGATTTCCCAAGTTAAACAATCATTAACATTGATTTTTGGGAAGATTAAAACCAAGTGGAGTTTTAATGAATCTTTAATTAGATTGAAATGATTGAGAATGGAGTATCACCAGTTTTGCTCCAGGCGATAGTTAAATCTTTAATTAGATTCGAACGTGAAATGGTAATTGAATTTACCGATAACAACATGGTGTTAGATATGAAGTATTACCAGTTCTACTTCATGGGATGAATAGGTTGGGATTGGGAAATTAAAACAAATGGTTACTTCGGTAAGGTTCGTTAATCCCGACTAGTTTGGATAAACCATAATTTGGTTTGAAGTGATATTCAAAGGAAGATTAAAGAATAAATTTAAAGAATTTATCTTTGATAAAATTAATGGGAACCTTTCCCAAAGTAAAAGAATATTTGAATAAAGGAATATTCTGGATTGGAATGAGGCGTATGCTGTGTCTTTATAACACTTGTTTATTATATACGCGAGTTATTCAGAAAGACCGGGTTTATCCCATTCTAAATAACTGATTCGACGATGTGTCGAGGATGAAGACGGTGGTTGAAGACCGGAGGTCTTCACATCATTTGGATAATTACTGATGATCTTGATTGGGCTGTACACCCAAGAGGAGGGAATCAGTTGGTGATCGTCCAGACGTACTTGGAGATCGATGGATATGCAAGGAATAAGGTTCCTCCAGTTTCGTTCAGACCCAGAATGGACTTGTAAATGGATGTGTGTCTGACACCCGATTTCATTCTATGTGATTGATATACATCGGTTGCATAACGTGAATTTCCTGTGTGGCATGCTGAGATGCAAATGATCAAGGCTTCTGTTGGAAAACAGAGTCTTGTGGTTGATGATCAAAGCACGACTTTAATATAGCGTAGCTTTGTGTAGCGTTAATTCGCGAGCCTCACACCCCGGTGTGAACCAGAAACGGGAGAAGGACCTCAGGGAGGGCACGCGTTTCCTTCTAGCTAAGAGTGGTGTTTTGGGTTTTACACGCCCGGACATTTTACTTATGTGGAAGATGTATAGCGAGGCGCCACGGTTATATCGGTCGACCCGGGACCGATGGAGTCATTTGGCTCGTTGATGCCCCAAAGGGCGGGGAAACGCATTGTTCAGGCATTTTATCCACATCGAGTGGACCGGCCCTGATGATCCATAGGCTTGACAGTGTACTTGCCTGAGACACGGGCTAGAGCGTCTCGAAGCGGTGAGGACGATCCCTTGCCTCGGTTCACAGATGGAAATCCAACTTCCAATACGTGACATTTGCGGTTTTGATTGTAGAGCCTAGTATTGGCAACATGATATATGGTACCCATGCTGTCTAGGATTGATACATTTATATTTGAAGTTGTTTTATACACTATGCACTTATACCAGTATCAAATGATTTGTTTTAACGTACCAAGCATGTTTGGCTATTATAAGGGAAAACCCTATCCCCCGGCTTGCGTTGCATTGTGTGATAGGACCTGGGTCTTATAATAGCTTCATTTTTCCAAAAAGCATTACGCTATTTTGTTTTATGCACTGGTATTCTTGGGAGGAAACCCGTTCCGTGTTATCCCTTGATTTACTTTATTTTTAAAGCAAGGATGTAATAACTGTTTTAGTTCTCACACCAGTCAAATGACTGACGTGGAGTTTATTGTTTTAACCTAAACTCTGGGTGTCCCTATTTTCCGCACGGGCAGCTAGTAGTTTTGGTTTTGCAGATTTATATTCATAGGATCCTGGTTTATAGCTGGAATGATATTCGGAAAGCTCTGTATCCGTATATGCAATAACCCGGAAATCTGGGCCAGTTTAAAATTTTTGTTTTGGCAATTTTAGCGAATTTTGATTATTTAAAATGAATTATTTTAAATAATAACGACGAGAAATTTATTTTGAATAGAATTCGAACTAATATATTTATATCGATCGTCGATAGAATATAAATATTTATTTATATTTATAAAAGGAATTGAAAATGGCGCGGTAGTTCGATAATTCGATTTCAAACTTCAAATGAATGTACAGGATTCAAAATAAACCGGATTTTAGTGAAACCAAAAGTATTGGAATCTAATTGGGAATATCTTTCCAACGAATCCGAAAAATCGAAATTTCATAGCGGGAATCAAAAGATATGTCCAGTTGAAAATTCTGAATAGTCGCTATAGGATTCAGGCCCTTAAAAATGGAAATTTTGCAAACGACCTCGGATTTCGACGAAACCACTTTTGTTAGATCCGTGATGTCAGGTTATTGCTAGATTCCAAATTTCATAATTTTTCGAGTCAATATGTGAGCGGGGCAAAGGAAAACACGTTTGACCAGTTTCAGTTGATTTTAATCGACTGGAAAATGGCCATTTTTCCAACAGTCTCAGAATTCGACAGAATTAGTTTTGTTAGGACCATATCGTCAATACGAAGCTAGAAAATATTTTTTTGAAATTTTTCGAGTTAGTATGTGGCCCCGGTAATTTGAAATGTACGTTTAAAATTCAGTATAATGATTTAAATGTAAATTTGACGGAAACTTAGTGTAACGACCGAATTGGCCTACGATACATATCCCATTGTGTTCGGAATGAGGGTAAAACTCTAGGGACGACAGTCGGTGGGTCTCGTTTCGATTTCGAATAAAAAAGTTACCTTCTAAAATTAAAATAAAATATAATATATATTATTATATATACTTTCGTTATACCCCCTACTTTCTCCCTCTCTCCCCATTTTCATTTCAACAGAAAGAAAAAAAAACCTAGCAGCCGACCGCGACCCCCCCTCCTGCAGCCGACCGCGCACCCTCCTCCTCTTGCTGAGCGTCGCGATACCCCCCCTCCTCCTGCTGAGCGCCACAATACACCCCCTCTCTCCTGCCGCGCGACGCACTAACCCCCCTACCTCGAGCGACGCACGTGACCCCCCTCCTCCTGCTGCTACGGCCGCTGCTTCTTCTTCTTCCACACTATTCTGACGCCAAGAAACCCCCCGCCCGGCGAGCATCCACCACCCGAACGAAAATGACCAGTAAGTTTTCACTATTTTAATTTAATTTGATTACTTATCTTCTATGTAATGAGTAGGATAAAAACTGAAATTTTTTGAAGGAAAGAACCATATTTTGTTGAAGGGAAAACCATATTTTTAGTTATTCGAAAAACCATATTTTTGTTAAAGTGAAAGGCAAGATTTTTAGATTTGAAATTCGATTTTTATATATAGAATAGCGAAGTAAAAATGTGATTTTTATATATGTAGTGACTACGGATGATGAAAGTGAGGAAAGGAGGAACGGCGAAGACTTCTACATTTGAAGAGTCGTGGAGTTTGGATTAGCTAATCAGTGAGAACTTCTCACTTTTAATTTAATTTTCTAGTTAAAATATATACTAGGATGCAGATGGTGTTTAGTAGCACCCGACACCCGTCGTCCACAGACCATGGACGGCTTGTATGCTTGTTTGTTTGATTTTGATGTGTAGTTGATTGTGTGATGTGAAATGAAATAAAATATTTATATAGTTAAAAATATTTTATAGTTAAAAATAGAATTTTTAACGTGTATATAAAAGGAAATAAAAATAAACAAATCGGACGATTTGTTTATATGCACACATTTGATTGATATTGATTGGGACGATAAATTTTACACATCGCCCAACTGCACAAATAAAATCTGTGTTTGATTGTTTGAAACCCCACACGG
Source organism: Allium sativum (assembly GCA_030737875.1). Classification (NCBI taxonomy): domain Eukaryota; kingdom Viridiplantae; phylum Streptophyta; class Magnoliopsida; order Asparagales; family Amaryllidaceae; genus Allium; species Allium sativum. The sequence goes on along the minus strand of CM060919.1, from coordinate 282,442,803 downwards.
GTATTGGGATGATATTTGACGTACACTAATCCCGATTGTTTAGTTGTATGTCGATCGATTGATTGGCAGACTGTTATAAGCGTTGAATATTTATATTTGATGCTTATACAGTGTAGAATGCACTTTGGATGATGGTTGATTATTCATCGTTGTTATTGTATATATGTGTTGTAGAAAATCCATATAATTAACATTATATGGTAGTTGATTGGGCCTCATTCCATATTTGAAAAAGAAATATTTGAAATAGAAATATTTGAAATAGAAATATTTGAAATAGAATATTTGAAAATAGAAATATATGAAGCCGTGTTGATTAGATTGACGCCATTTTGACGTGAACGATATTTACATCGATTTTATTCATTCTATAATGAATATCGAAAGTGATTTCAAAATCTGATATTTCGAAGAGAATTAAAATTCGAATTAAATTGAATAGAAATGAATTTGAATTGAAATTGAATAGAAATGAATTCGAATTGAAATTGAATGAAATTGAAAACGAACTGAAATTGAATTAAAAATCGATTTGAATTGAAATCAATTTGAAATGAATTTAAATCGAATTTATAAGGAAAAATTCAATTTTGATTTGAATTTGAAAAGAAGTTGAAATCGTTTTGAAAATGAATTTAAAACGATTTATATAATACGTTTTAAAAGGAAATCGACGAAGTATATATTATATATATAATATAATGGCCTGAATAGAACGCGCCGCGCCGCGACAGTTCGTGAATTTCGACCATTGACTTCGAACGGATATTACGGGAGATCCGACCATCGGATTCTCCTAAAACCGGAACCGTTGGGTTCGTATCGAAAAGAGCTTTCTAACGAATATTAGAAATTTGAAATCTAACGGTTGGATTTGGAATTATGTCCAAATCAAATTTGGAAAAGGTCGCTGTAAGTGCATTTCGATGGCCGTTGATGGAAATCGACTGTACGGGCCTTGATAAAATTATTAAAAATAGTAATAATTTGTGTAAAATCATAAGAAATGATTTGTGAAGAATTGAGATGAAAAACTCCATATTTGAAAAGATAAAAATAGATTTTTATCGAAATGAACTAGTTTTGAACTAGAATTATAATTCTATTTATTTTTAAATAAATAAATTGAATTTGAAAAGAGTTTTGAAAATAACCAGAATTTCCAATAATTGCATTGGAATGGATTTGAATCGAAATTGTCTTCGGAATATTTCGATGTTGGATTTCGTGATGTTACAGTTATTGTTATGGAAATTTGAAAGATATATTAATATCGTAATTTCCAATACGATATTTGTTGGTCGTAGAATTTGATATTGAATATAAGCCGATATATTTTCTATTCAGAGCCTTGTATTTAATATCAAATGTGATTTGGGTTTGTCGTGAATGGTGTCTTCATTAACACTGTTCTTAAGCCCAGTGGAGAAAAAGATTAAATCTTTTTGTTTAGATTTAATGAAGTTTACCAATTAAAGAATAATTAATTGGAATTGAATTGGTATTGATTTTTGGGTTTATCGTGAACAGTGTTTTAAATAACACTTGTTCTTTAACCCGATAATTAATGAATGTGATTTTGGGTTTATTGTAGGCCGTGTTTTAAATGACATTGGTTCTTTACCCAGTTAAAGACAGGATATTGATTTCTGTGAAGATTAAAACTAAGTGGAGTTTTAATGAATCTTTAATTAGATTGAAATGATCGAGAATGGAGTATCACCAATTTTACTCCAGGCGATAGTTAAATCTTTAATTAGATTTGAACGTGAAATGGTAATTGAATTTACCGATAACACCGTGGTGTTAGATATGACGTATTACCAGTTTTATTTCATGGGATGAATAGGTGGGGATGGGGAAATAAAATAAATGATTACTTCGGTGTGGTTCGCTAATCCCAACTAGTTTGAATTGATATTCAAAAAGGAGATTAAATAATAAATTTAAAGAATTTATCTTTGATAAAATTAATGGGAACCTTTCCCAAAATATAAGAATATTTGAATAAAAGAATATTCTGGATTGGAATGAAGCGTATGTTGTATTTGTGTAAAACTTGTATATTATATACGCGAGTTATTCGGAAAGACCGGGTTTATCCCATTCTGAATAACTGATTCGACGTGGTGTCGAGGATGAAGACGGTGGTTGAAGACCGGAGGTCTTCACGTCGTTTGGATAATTACTGATGATCTTGATTGGGTCGTACACCCAAGAAGATGGAATCAGTTGGTGATCGTCCAGACGTATTTGGAGATCGATGGATATGCGGGGTACTAGGTGCCTCCGGTTTCGTTCAGACCCAGAACGAACTTGTAAAAGGACTGTGTGTCTGACATTGGATTTTATTCTGTGTGATTGATTTCTATTAAATATATATCTGTTTGACGGCGGAGAATTTATTCTCTTGCTTAACGCCCTTCTCTGAGACGTACGAGCTTAGGGGTTATATATTGATGGATATCAAACATATGGAGTGAATTGCCTGTGTGGCATGCCTAAGTGGCAATATGATCAAGGCTTCTGTTGAAAAGCAAAGTCTTGTGATTGATGATCAAAGCACCGCCTGTGTGGCATAGCTTTGTGTAACGTGAATTCGCGAGCCTCACACTCCGGTTGTGAACCAAAAACGGGAGAGGGATCCAGGGAGGGCATGCGTTTCCTTCTAGCTAGAAGTGGCGTCAGTGGTTTTACACGCCCTGACGAGTTTGACTTATGTGGTTATTGCTGTTGCGAGGCGCCTCGGTTATATTGGTCAATCCGGGACCGATAGAGTCATTGGACTCATTTACGCCCCAAAGGGCGAGGAAACGCAATGTTCAGGCATTTTAATCCACATCGGTGGACTGACCCTGTGGCTCCTAAGGGTCGATGCGTTCTATCCCTGAGACATGGGCTAGATTGTCTCGAATTCGGTAGAGGACTATCTTTTGCCTTGGTTCACAGATGGAAATTCAACTTCCAAATACGTGACATTTGCGGTTTTGATTGTAGAGCCTTGTATGGCGACATGATATATGGTACCCATGCCGTCTATGATTGATATTTATGATTGAAATTGTTTTAAACACTGTACACTTATTATAGTATCAAATGACTTGTTTTAAACGTATCAAGCATGCTTTGGCTATTATAAGGAAAAACCCTATCCTCCGGTTTGTGTTGCATTGTGTGATGAGACCTGGGTCTTATAATGGCTTCATTTTTCTTTATTTAGCATTGCGCTGTTGTTTTATGCACTGGTATTCTTGGGAGGAAACCCGTTCCGTGTTATATGGCGTGGTCCCTTGATTTACCTAACTTTAAAAATAAAGATTAATAACTGTTTTAGTTCTCACACCAGTCCCATGACTGACCTGGAGTTTATTGTTTTAACCTAAACTCTGGGTGCCCTTATTTTGACGCGGGCAGCTAGTAGTTTTGGTTTTGCAGATTTATATTCACAGGATCCTGGTTTACAGCTGGAACGATATCCGGAAAGCTTTGTATCCGTATATCTCCTTCAGTTGTGTTTGTATTATTTTCTGCTGCTATGTATTTAAATGTAATTTAAATCTCTGATATTTCTGTGTAATATATATTCATTTATACTCTGTGTATTCCTGTATTCTGATGGAATTGTTGTAATATACAATGAAATGTTCTTTTGTATGCGTTCTGATTTTGTCGTGTTCTCAAAACAATCCGTTCTTTCTCTTCTCTTCGGAGACCGGGGAAGTTCGGGTCGTTTCAGCGTGGTATCAGAGCTTTGGTTTACAAAGCTCAGAGAACAAGGCACATTAGAACCATATGAAAGAATTCATCAGATATTGGATTAGTAATATCCAATGGGAATGACTCGTTAGAGATGGGATCAGTAGTATCCTAGAACGAGTGTGAAGAGTATATTTTTAAAAGGTAAAAACAAGTTTTGTTTTGAAATTTAAATCACTTATTCATATTTGATCATTTATTTTAAATTGATTTGGACAATCCGATATATAAAGATTTTGCATATGCGTCTTGCAAACGTGTGTTCGAAGTTTTAATGTATTGGATAGTTATAGAATCGCACTCTAGTGACCGGGGATAATTCTGGTGATGGGGCACCGTCGCCAGTATTTATTTTCGAGTAACGAAAGTGAGATTTCTATAAATTTCCAATTGACTAGTGTGAGAACCGAAACTAGATAGGGCTTATTGTTGTGATTTGGCATCAAAAATCTGATTTTTGACTATATATATCAAAGTTATGCATTTGAAATGATAACCAACTAACTGATGTTTGTGTTGTTTGGTTATTTGTTTGAAATTTTGAACCATATAGCCAATTTGAACCAAATAGTGAATTGTATTGAAATTTGGTCGCATTTGCTTGCATATACATGTACTTACATTGAACAGGTCATAGCAAGGAGGCTAAAGCAGAAGAATAAAATTTGTTTGCCCGACAAATAGGTACATGTTTATCATAATTTACTGTTTTGTTTGGGTGATGATGATTTTATGAGCCGATTGGCTAGCTGCATGGCTTTTTCTTTTTCTTTTTGAGATCAGAAGGCCTGTATTGCAATTTCGGGATTTTCCCGTGCTCCCGGTGTAGGGGAGGTTATGGCGAAATTTTTCTAAAATTTAGGGTGTTAGCCAAATTTTTGAAAAATTTGAAAAGTTATTAGAAACTGAAAAGTTGAAGAACTTAAGCCGTAGTGAAAATAAACAAAAATTGAGTTGATTTGTAAAACAACTTTCGGCTTCGTTCCTTTTCGGGGACGAAAAGTTTTAAGTGGGGGAGATTGTAATAACCAGGAAATCTAGGCCAGTTTAAAATTTTTGTTTTGGCAATTTTAGCGAATTTTGATTATTTAAAATGAATTATATTAAATAATAACGACGAGAAATTTATTTTGAATAGAATTCGAACGAATATATTTATATCGATCGTCGATAGAATATAAATATTTATTTATATTTATAAAAGGAATTGAAAATGGCGTGGTAGTTCGATAATTCGATTTCAAACTTCAAATGAATGTACAGCATTCAAAATAAACCGGATTTTAGTGAAACCAAAAATATTGGAATCTAATTGGGAATATCTTTCCAACAAATCCGAAAAATCGAAATTTCATAGCGGGAATCAAAAGATATGTCCAGTTGAAAATTCTGAATAGTCGTGATAGGATTCAGGCCCTTAAAAATGGAAATTTTGCAAACGACCTCGGATTTCGACGAAACCACTTTTGTTGGATCCGTGATGTCAGGTTATTGCTAGATTCCAAATTTCATAATTTTTCGAGTCAATATGTGAGCGGGGCAAAGGAAAACACGTTTGACCAGTTTTAGTTGATTTTAATCGACTGGAAAATGGCCATTTTTCCAACAGTCTCAGAATTCGACGGAATTAGTTTTGTTAGGGCCGTATCGTCAATACGAAGCTAGAAAATATTTTTCTAGAATTTTTTGAGTTAGTATATGGCCCCGGTAATTTGAAATGTACGTTTAAAATTTAGTATAATGATTTAAATTTAAATTTGACGGAAACTTAGCGTAACGGTCGAATTGGCCTGCGATACATATTCCATTGTGTTCGGAATGGGGGTAAAACGCTATGGACGACAGTCGGTGGGTCTCGTTTCGATTTCGAATAAAAAAGTTACTTTCTAAAATTAAAATAAAATATAATATATATTATTATATATACTTTCCTTATACCCCCCCTCCTTTCTCCCTCTCTCCCCGTTTTCATTTCAACAGAAAAAAAACCTAGCAGCCGACTGTGACCCCCCCTCCTGCAGCCGACCGCGATACCCCCCCTCCTGCAGCCGACCGCGCACCCCCCTCCTCCTGCTGAGCGCCGCGATACCCCCCTCCTCCTGCTGAGCTCCGCGATACCCCCCCTCTCTCCTACCGCGCGACACGCTAACCCCCCTACCTCGAGCGACGCGCGTGACCCCTCCTCCTCCTACTGCTGCGGCCGCTGCTTCTTCTTCTTCCACCCTATTCCGACGCCAAGAAACCCCCCCTCCCCGGCGAGCATCCACCACCCGAACGAAAATGAACAATAAGTTTTCACTATTTTAATTTAATTTGATTACTTATCTTCTATGTAATGAGTAGGATAAAAACTGAAATTTTTGTAAAGGAAAGAACCATATTTTGTTGAAGGGAAAACCATATTTTTGGTTATACGAAAAACCATATTTTTGTTAAAGTGAAAGGCGAGATTTTTAGATTTGAAATTTGATTTTTATATATAGAATAGCGAAGTAAAAATGTGATTTTTTTATATGTAGTGACTACGGATGATGAAAGTGAGGAAAGAAGGAATGGCGAAGACTTCTACATTTGAAGAGTCATGGCGTTTGGATTAGCTAATCAGTGAGAACTTCTCACTTTTAATTTAATTTTCTAGTTAAAATATATACTCGGATGCAGACGGTGTTTAGTAGCACCCGACACCGGTCGTCTACAGACCATGGACGACTTGTATGCTTGTTTGTTTGATTTTGATGTGTAGTTGATTGTGTGATGTGATGTGAAATGAAATAAAATATTTATATAGTTAAAAATATTTTATAGTTAAAAATAGAATTTTTAACGTGTATATAAAAGGAAATAAAAATAAACAAATCGGACGATTTGTTTATATGCACACATTTGACTGATATTGATTGGGACGATAAATTTTACACATCGCCCAATTGCACAAATAAAATCTGTGTTTGATTGTTTGAAACCCTACACGGGTATTGGGATGATATTTGACGTACACTAATCCCGATTGTTTAGTTGTATGTCGATCGATTGATTGACAGACTGTTATAAACGTTGAATATTTATATTTGATGCTTATACAGTGTAGAATGCACTTTGGATGATGGTTGATTATTCATCGTTGTTATTGTATATATGTATTGTAGAAAATCCATATAATTAACATTATGTGGTAATTGATTGGGCCTCATTCCATATTTGAAAAAGAAATATTTGAAATAGAAATATTTGAAATAGAAATATTTGAAATAGAATATTTGAAAATAGGATTATATGAAGCCGTGTTGATTAGATTGACGCCATTTTGACGTGAACGATATTTATATCGATTTTATTCATTCTATATTGAATATCGAAAGTGATTTCAAAATTTGATATTTCGAAAAGAATTGAAATTCGAATTGAATTAAATAGAAATGAATTGAATAGAAATGAATTCGAATTGAAATTGAATAGAAATGAATTCGAATTGAATGAAATTGAAAACGAATTGAAATTGAATTAAAAATCGATTTGAATTGAAATCAATTTGAAATGAATTTAAATCGAATTAATAAGGAAAAATTCAATTTTGATTTGAATTTGAAAAGAAGTTGAAATCGTTTTGAAAACGAATTTAAAACGATTTATATAATACGTTTTAAAAGGAAATCGACGAGGTATATATTATATATATTATATATATATAATATAATGGCCTGAATAGAACGCGCCGTGCCGCGGCAGTTCGTGAATTTCGATCATTGACTTCGAACGGATATTACGGGAGATCCGACCGTCGGATTCTCCTAAAACTGGAACCGTTGGGTTCGTATCGAAAAGGGCTTTCTAACGAATATTAGAAATTTGAAATCTAACGGTTGGATTTGGAATTATGTCCAAATCAAATTTGGAAAAGGTCGCTGTAAGTGCAGTTCGATGGCCGTTGATGGAAATCGACTGTACGGGCCTTGATAAAATTATTAAAAATAGTAATAATTTGTGTAAAATCATAAGAAATGATTTGTGAAGAATTGGGATGAAAAACTCCATATTTGAAAAGATAAAAATAGATTTTTATCGAAATGAACTAGTTTTGAACTAGAATTATAATACTATTTATTTTTAAATAAATAAATTGAATTTGAAAAGAGTTTTGAAAATAACCAGAATTTCCAATAATTGCATTGGAATGGATTTGAATCGAAATTGTCTTCGGAATATTTCGATGTTGGATTTCGTGATGTTACAGATATTGTTATGGAAATTTGAAAGATATATTAATATCGTAATTTCCAATACGATATTTGTTGGTCGTAGAATTTGATATTGAATATAAGCCGATATATTTTCTATTCAGAGCCTTGTATTTAATATCAAATGTGATTTGGGTTTGTCGTGAATGGTGTCTTCATTAACACTGTTCTTAAGCCCAGTGGAGAAAAAGATTAAATCTTTTTGTTTAGATTTAATGAAGTTTACCAATTAAAGAATAATTAATTGGAATTGAATTTGTATTGATTTTTGGGTTTATCGTGAACAGTGTTTTAAATAACACTTGTTCTTTAACCCGATAATTAATGAATGTGATTTTGGGTTTATTGTAGGCCGTGTTTTAAATGACATTGGTTCTTTACCCAGTTAAAGACAGGATATTGATTTCTGTGAAGATTAAAACTAAGTGGAGTTTTAATGAATCTTTAATTAGATTGAAATGATCGAGAATGGAGTATCACCAGTTTTACTCCAGGCGATAGTTAAATCTTTAATTAGATTTGAACGTGAAATGGTAATTGAATTTATCGATAACACCGTGGTGTTAGATATGAAGTATTACCAGTTTTACTTCATGGGATGAATAGGTGGGGATGGGGAAATAAAATAAATGATTACTTCGGTGTGGTTAGCTAATCCCGACTAGTTTGAGTTGATATTCAAAAAGGAGATTAAAGAATAAATTTAAAGAATTTATCTTTGATAAAATTAATGGGAACCTTTCCCAAAATATAAGAATAGAAGAATATTCTGAATTGGAATGAAGCGTATGTTGTGTTTGTGTAACACTTGTATATTATATACGCGAGTTATTCGGAAAGACCGGGTTTATCCCATTCTGAATAACTGATTCAACGTGGTGTCGAGGATGAAGACGGTGGTTGAAGACCGGAGGTCTTCACGTCGTTTGGATAATTACTGATGATCTTGATTGGGTCATACACCCAAGAAGATGGAATCAGTTGGTGATCGTCCAGACGTACTTGGAGATCGATGGATATGCGGGGTACTAAGTGCCTCCGGTTTCGTTCAGACCCAGAACGAACTTGTAAATGGACTGTGTGTCTGACATTGGATTTTATTCTGTGTGATTGATTTCTATTAAATATATATCTGTTTAGCGGCGGAGAATTTATTCTCTTGCTTAACGCCCTTCTCTGAGACGTACGAGCTCAGGGGTTATATATTGATGGATATCAAACACATGGAGTGAATTGCCTGTGTGGCATGCCTAAGTGGCAATATGATCAAGGCTTCTTTTGAAAAGCAAAGTCTTGTGGTTGATGATCAAAGCACCGCCTGTGTGGCATAGCTTTGTGTAACGTGAATTCGCGAGCCTCACACCCCGGTTGTGAACCAAAAACGGGAGAAGGATCCAGGGAGGGCATGCGTTTCCTTCTAGCTAGATGTGGCGTCAGTGGTTTTACCCGCCCTGACGAGTTTGACTTATGTGGTTATTGCTGTTGCGAGGCGCCTCGGTTATATCGGTCGATCCGGGACCGATAGAGTCATTGGACTCATTTACGCCCCAAAGGGCGGGGAAACGCAGTGTTCAGGCATTTTAATCCACATCGGTGGACCGGTCCTATGGCTCCTAAGGGTCGATGCGTTCTGTCCCTGAGACATGGGCTAGATTGTCTCGAATTTGGTAGAGGACTATCTTTTGCCTCGGTTCACAGATGGAAATTCAACTTCCAAATATGTGACATTTGCGGTTTTGATTGTAGAGCCTAGTATGGCGACATGATATATGGTACCCATGTCGTCTATGATTGATATTTATGATTGAAATTGTTTTAAACACTGTACACTTATTATAGTATCAAATGACTTGTTTTAAACGTATCAAGCATGCTTCGGCTATTATAAGGAAAAACTCTATCCTCCGGTTTGTGTTGCATTGTGATGGGACCTGGGTCTTATAATGGCTTCATTTTTCTTTATTTAGCATTGCGCTGTTGTTTTATGCACTGGTATTCTTGGGAGGAAACTCGTTCCGTGTTATATGGCGTTGTCCCTTGATTTACCTAACTTTAAAAATAAAGATTAATAACTGTTTTAGTTCTCATACCAGTCCTATGACTGACCTGGAGTTTATTGTTTTAACCTAAACTCTGGGTGCCCTTATTTTGACATGGGCAGCTAGTAGTTTTGGTTTTGCAGATTTATATTCACAGGATCCTGGTTTACAGCTGGAACGATATCCGGAAAGCTTTGTATCCATATATCTCCTTCAGTTGTGTTTGTATTATTTTCCGCTGCTATGTGTTTAAATGTAATTTAAATCTCTGATATTTCTGTGTAATATATATTCATTTATACTCTGTGTATTCCTGTATTCTGATGGAATTGTTGTAATATACAACGAAATGTTCTTTTGTATGCGTTCTGATTTTGTCGTGTTCTCAAAACAATCCGTTCTTTCTCTTCTCTTCGGAGACCGGGGAAGTTCGGGTCGTTTCAGTATATCTCCTTCAGTTATGCTTTGTATTGTTTTTCCGCTTCTATGTAATGTAACTTAAATATCTGATATTTTTCTGATGTATATTATTCATTCATACTCTGTATATTCTTGTATTTTGATGAAATTGTTGTAATAAACAATGAAATGTTCTTCTGTTTGTGTTCCGATGTGGCTTATTATCAAAGCAATCCGGGCTTTCTATCACGAGGAAGTTCGGGTCGTTTCAGTTTAGCTTGATTGCTGTGCATATGTGCATATGTGCTTAATAATCATGAAAGTCATAATCAAACATGTTTCAAAGAATTTTGATGGACTACTTGTTTTTCTGTATAATTGTATTTCTCAAATTATTGTCTCAATTTGTCCATTGTGGGCCAGACTTGACTTTTTGCATATTGTTTCTATGCAAGTACAATATTTCGTTTTTCTCCTTTCAATTTAAGCTTTTAGTACTTGTCCTCATTTTGTAACGAGACTGTTATTTTTGGGTTTTTTTTAGCTTATATGTGGGCAAGGTGAGTAGTGTAAAGATAACGTACTGAGACCCCCTATGGCTTCCTTAGACAGGTATTAAAGTTATTAAATGATTTCTTTTGGTAAAGCATGTTTGTGGTTAATTTAATTGATATGGATTAGCATGATGCAATTGTTAGGAAAAACCTGTAAATATGCAATATAAATTGCTGCAAATATGTTGTAGAAAAATATTTGCAAAGACAAACTATGACAATTATACAGTAGAAAACGGTTTGCAAAAACTATGTCAAATTATATTAGTAGCCATTTTCACGTATGTATAGACATTGAAGCTCTTTAGATTAATTGTTGAATTTATATTCTTAAACAGGCAAATTTTCTTATTGGCATGATTAACATGGGCATGGATACCCTTTCTGCTTCGTCTTTGCTGCAGTTTGAATACCAGTTGGATATTCCTTCCTTCTGTCCTACGGTGTTGGGTTTGCTTAGTATTATGGAATTAAATATATCATGTACAGCTAATGCATTCAAAATTGACTTTTGATTATGAATTTATGAATCACTTTATTGTATGGATTATGGACACTATAATTGATTTTTTTTTTTTTGGTACTATCTTTTTCATGGTGCATTTGTCATCAATTTGATTTTATTTAAATGATTATAATATTGCGTACAATGATTATTTGTTATGGGAAGAGTTTTTTTTGCATTTGTTACCGACATTTGAAGCAGCAGAATTATATTTTGCATCGATGGTTAGGAACAACCGATGCAAAATAAGAAAGGGTTAAAGGCAGTGTACCCTATATTGCATCGGTTGGTAGTAATAAGCGGTGCAAAAATATATATTTTACATCAGTTATTATCAGTAACCAGTGCAACAGAGAAACTGGTTTCAAGTCGACAACCTTTCTTTTGCATCGGTTTTTGTTAACAACTAATGTAGAATTATTGCTATTGCATCGGTTCTAAAACTAGTGCAATTTTTTTTACCTTATTGCATCGGCTGCATATGCATCGGTTGCTGAACCGATGCAACAAAGGGGTAAACAACCGATGCAACTGACCAATTTTGTAGTAGTGAGCCGTCATTTTTTAAATCTTTTGAGTAGAACACATGACTCGCTTCTGATGCAAGAATAAATGGCTCATCATTTACATTGTCTTTATTCTTTAATTTTCCTAAATTAACCATGATCAGGTTTGAAACAGGATCTATTTTGCAACCATTGATCTTATCCTCGACTTTTACCCAATCACAATAAAAAATTGTTTGCTTGAAATCAATGTAATCCAACTCAAGTATCTGCTGAATGACTCCGTAATACGTTGTTTATGCTTCCTTATAATTTTTAACTTTACCACTAGCTCTAAATTTTGTAATTGCTCTCATGCATACACCGCTATCCTGTGTTACCATATGGTCTTCGTGCATTTTCATGGAAAATAAAAACCCATTCACTTGGTACTTCGTATAACTAAGCGCCATGAACATCGGCCATGTATTAGCCACCAAAGAGTTGGGTCTACATCGCTGCAATTCAACAACTACATAAAACACAAGAAGAAAAATCAAGCATGTTCACGATGGTGTATTGCAAACTTATAAACACGTGAATTACTTTAGATGATGTAATTCCTCATTACGTAACCACATAGTAAAAGGTTTAACGACTTCGACAGTTGTTATACCTCTGCCTCGTGGTTGAAATTTAGTGCTTTTCACATAGGATTTGTACCTACTATACGTAGATAACACATATCGAAATGAATAAATAAATTGAATTAAAAATTGGAAATTCGAAAGCTACTTCATGAACTTACTTCTTCCATGGATCCAATCCATCATACTTATTTAGGACCCATCTCCGCACTTATTCTAATTGCACTTGGGTTAACCTTATATCTTTACCATTATCCAAAGGTATCTCACCAGAAAACTCATCATCCTCGTCTAAAAATGCTTTGCGGGTATGTTTATGGTTGCCAAAACCTCCGTTTGGGATATATTCCATGCAATAAAGGCTAGCTTCTTGTATGATATATCCTTCTGCAATACACCCTACAATGTATCTTTTGTTGCGCACATACTCTTTATATGTTTTCATCAACCTATGATTCTGATCAATTATAACTTGCACATGATAGCCATTTATATGTTTATGTACATAACTGAAATTAGTTATTTACCGTTCAAAAGGATACATCCATCTATATCTGACAGGGCCATTAACCAATGCTTGATCAACTAAATGAACCATAACATGGATAATGATATCAAAAAATGCAGGTGGAAAATGTTTTTCAAAAACACACATTGCTTCCACCAACATAGCCATGGCTTTTATAAGGTGTTCCCTATTGATCACCTTGGAGCACAAAATGTTAAAGAATAGACTAATACGATGAATAGCATTTCGTAGATCCTTATGTTGTGTATAAGTATGTTGAAGCAATACCGGAAGCAGATGTTGCATTATGACGTGGTAATCATGTGACTTCATAATTCTTAGTTCGGGAGGATTGATGCTCACGTTGTTGCGGAAGTTAAAGGAGAATTTGTTAGGTACTTTCAATTTTTTCAATACGGTGCAAAATATTTTCTTTTCTTTTTTGCTCAAGGTGAAAGTTTCCTTTGGTATGATTGTTTATTTTGTTTCAGGATCTACCATCACCCACAACTTTTGTTTTATAGCCATGGTTTTCATATCGTTGCGTGCATTGATGCCATCTTTTGACTTCTCTTTATGGTCCATAATGGTGCTGATGAGATGCTCTGCAACATTCTTCTCTGTATGCATAACATCAATATTATGTCGAATCATATTTGCTTTTCAATATGGTAAATCAAAAAAGATAAACCTCCGATACTAAGCAGAAACATTGTCACCTTCTTCAACGGTCGACTTTTTCCTTTTTCGACCAACTTCTTCTTTGTGTCTACCGATTTTCATTTTGACATTCCCTACTCTCTTTTCAACTTCAAAACAATTCAATGATGACTAAGTTCTTGTTCATTGTTGAAATTTGTCTTGTCGTATACATACCTGTGTCTGTTAGGAAGATACATTCGATGTCCCATAAAACACATCTTCTTACTTTCAGCAAGATGATAAGAACAAGTGTTTTCCCCACAAATGGGACAAGCAAAGTAACCGTGAGTTGTACATCCCGATAAAGTCCCAAGAGCAGGGTGATCATGGATCGCCCACAACACCTTAGCTCTAATTGTAAACTCGGATTTATTTGATGAATCATATGTAACAACTCCTTCCCATAACTGCTTTAACTCGTCTACCAACGAGTCTAAATAAACATCAATATCCTTTCCCGGTTGTTTTGGCCCAGAAATCAATAGTGTTAACATTGAAAACTCCCGTTTCATGCACATAGACGAAGGAAGATTATACGATACTACAATTACCGGCCAACAACTGTAAGGATTAGTAAGAGAAACATTCAGACAGAAACCATCTGTTGCTATTCCAAGTGTGACATTTCGTGGCTCGACTGTGAATGTTTCGTCAAAAAAGATCACGGGTTTCCATTGAGAAGTGTCACATGGATGACGCATTACGTTTGGATCAGACTTGGCACGACCATGCCAGGTCATTGCATTTGCTATCCATGGTACAGTATACAATCTCTTCAATCTAGAAATTAATGGAAAATGTCTTAATGTCTTTCAAGCCAATTTGGTTCCTTTTCTATAGTCATTAAAAGATGTCATATATCTTGGTTCATTGCAATTTGTAAGAGAAATTCTATTCGCATTATCTTTCCAGTACAACATGCAAACATTGGTGCATGCGTCATAATTTTTGTAATTCATCCCAACTTGCTTAATGAACTTCTTCACGTCATGGTATTTTGTCGGCAGCGCGTTACCTTCGGGGAGTAACACCTTCGTTAGTTCGAGTAGTGCAGTCACACCATTATCTGAGAAGCTGTATTGGGTCTTCAAGCTATTCAGTTTGACAATGGCATACAGCTTCGTTATCCCTTTTGGACATGAAGGATAAGTGGCTCTTTTGTGCTTTCATAAAGTGGTGTATACTTCTTACTTTCATTAGCCTGCCAATTGCCATCATCCGTAAACTGCTCTCCAAGATTAGCATGATCAAACAATGGATTTTCAGGTTGAAAATCATGAAATCTATTTGCCTCATTGACTAGATCTTCCATCACAACATGTTCAGGTTCGTCAGTACTTGTGGCATTACTAATTGGTTGTTGTTTTCCCATCTCCACCCTTTTTCCCCATGTAAATACCACACACTATATGATTGGATAAAACCCCATCTAAGCAAATGAAAATGAATTTCATCTAATTTGAACGTCTTCATATTTTGGCACCGATTGCAAGGGAAAAAATACACTCCTTTCTTACCACCGTTTTCTTCAACAAAACAAATAAACATGTTCACCACATCAATATAGTATGGAGATCTTTAATTAGATTCACTAATCCACTTTTTGTCTATACTGAATGGAATGTTGCCCGCCTATGAATTCAAAAATTGTTACAACTTACAAATCGCTTCAATCACTGGATGTTTTCATTGGCAAGTTGGTTTTTTTTACTAGAATGAGTATGGCAGTTTAACAAACAAAATTCAAGGTTCATATTCTACATATCCAGTATGACTAGCTAATACAATGAAATAGATCAAATAACGTGTGCACTAACCATGGTGTAATATGACCAACTACGAAAACCTAACTTTCTTCAACGTTCAACCTTACTCTGTAATCACCCTTAGGTAAAAACCAATAAATAGCTCTCCAGCCTACAACATGTTGAGCATGAATTGAAACAATAGCGCAAAAAATATCGATTACTAGAAACCGAATCAAACAAAAATTTTACCAGCAATAGAGACACACAGTTTGCAGACAATGACAAAGAAGCAGATTTGAGCAGACAACTATCAGATTTCTATAATTTTTTGGGAGCGATTTTCAGAAATGGAAATAGGGCACGGAATACAATATTAGACGAGGGAAATTAAAAAAATGGAGGGAGAGAACCTGAAAGGATCACAAATTTGGAGCGATGGGCATGCTTTTTCGGCCAAAAGTTTTACATAAAGAAGGCACGAATTTGAAACGGCCGACAATCGAGTCAAATTAACCGATCCGGAGCATTTGCGATGAACGGCCAGATTTGGGGCGCCAGGAGTGGTGCGGATCGCAAGCTGTTGTTTGATACGGATTTGAGCATTATCAAACTCGATACGGCTATTAGCTGAATTGTATACCCGCATCCATGTGTACCAAATTCGCTGATATGGTGTAGTGCATAGGACAGTCTAGATGCATGCATGACTGCTCTGGGTGATGTATCGTAGACTTGAGGGCATTAATCCGGAAAAAAATCTGATTCGATCGATGGTGGCAGTCCGTACGCTTACGTAGCATAGTAATGACAGATATATGCAAAACGTGACATTGTTATATAGAGATCCGTACGTCACTCTGACATAGGATGAGGGACTGCATTCTTTTCTGTGGTATTACGAGGGTGCCCATGCGAGTCGGGTACCATGCGGTGTACCTCAGTATTGCGGGGTAGCTACATATATACCATATTAGGTTAATCTACTGGGAAGTAAATTGGTACGACTTGTGTATAAGCGTTGAGTGCTGTTAACCCAAGCATCCTAACAATCAAGAAAATGTAATGGAACGGTATTTAAGAAGCGCAATATATTCTGTTCAAATTTATCTTTCTCAGTTCACACTTGTTTTTTTTATTGTTATCTTGTTCTACCAGTTTTTATATACCTGCCATGATACTTTTATTTATTTATTTTTAAAAGTAACTGAACTCGCCAGACTTTATGTCTGACCCTTTTTGTTTCCTCTTCTCTCTCTTCCATCCCCCCTTCCCAAGTTCTCAGGGTGGGAGTGCTTAGAGTTGATTTGGATTCTTAGCTTGGATTTTGGATATTGATGTACCGCTTTGACTTCTTGTCAACTCTCTTATGGCTTTGCACGGAAAATATGGTTTTATGCTTTTGTACTTTGATATTTTTGGCAAGACGGATTATTAATGTAATTGGTTATAACAAACTTAATATGTAAACTCAGTATTTGGGACCATGACGTTTTGATTTAAATAAAGTTTTTAATTTCGCTGCTATTTTACATGTCTATCTTGTGATATTATGTTCTTATTTACCTATAACGCTTCACGAAACTTAATGCATTCTATATAGAGTGACATTAACGGGCATGGGGTGTCACATTTGGTATCAGAGTCAGGTTATAAGATCGGATAAAATATTTTGAAAATGGTTTTCAAAAAGGTCTCAAAAATAAAGTATTTTAAAATAAAAAACTATGTTTTTGAAAAGCATATTTCCCAAAGCCATAAATATCTTCTTTATTCTCTGCTTGATTCCTTTCCCTTTTTGTTCGGGGAACCGTTTCTTCCCGAAAAGGTATCCCTATTTCGGCATGGTTCCGTAGGCATGTTAAAACTATGATACATGTCGAAGGGCAAAGAAGTGCCCAACCTCCATCTGTAGCCGCAGTAGTTTCACCTGCGGCTTATTTTCTGTTAAGCCTCGTAAGGATTTTCGTGCGATGGAGGAAGCTTTTAAGATACTTGTTAGCATGTTGCACAAGGATTGTAAAAAGAAGAATAAGGGAGTTGGGGCTAAGGAGCACAGCCCAAATATGAAGGAAAATGGTGGCTAAAGAAGGGAATATAAATGAAAGAAGAAAAGAGGAAATACCATAATTTCGGAACGGGGGGTCATCTGAAAAAGGATTGCAGAAAGAGGAAAGGCATTTGTTACCACTTTGGTAAGGCAGGGCACCTTATTAAGGAGTTCCCAAAGAGACAAAGACAAGCTAGAGGGCAAGCTAATATTCTCATTGCCAGTGGACAGGATACAGGTAGGAAAGTTTCCGTCGAAGGTTTGATTTTTATTTCTGATCATCCTATTAGGATTCTTTTTTTTTCTGGCGCTTCGCATTCTTTTATATCTAATCCTTTAGTTGAGTCTCTACACCTAGATACTAGTATGGTTTTGGACCCCGTTATTGTCTCAATCCCCATTGGAGGTATGAGTCATTTATCGATGATTTGTCGGGGTTTGAGAATCTCTGTGTTAGGCATCGAGTTTGATTGCGATGCATATGTTCTTGATTTCATAAGATACGGCTTGATTCTAGGGATGGATTGGTTAACCATATATGGAGCCATTCTAGATTGTGAGAGGAGGGTCGTTAGACTTCTGACTTTCCATAGAAAGACTCGAGAGATTTCTTATGACCCCAAAAGGGTCTGTCATGCTTAGTCTCCTAGAACCTCTTGATATATCTATCGATGATTTGCGATCTATACCAATAGTTGTTAGTATCTTGATGTTTTGATGAGGTTCAGGGTTTATCCCCGAGGCACGAGATTGATTTCCACATGTACTTGGTGGACAATGCAAAGCCAGTTGCATTGCCTGTGCAACATGTGACTCCTAAAAGAAAAGAGGGAACTTTGTAAGCAAGTAGGGGAGCTACTTGAGAAGAGGTTTGATAGGTGAATCATATTAGGATGGGAAACCTATTAAAGACAGTCCTTGAGGAAGACCATCATTCTAAGATGACTATTCATCCAAGCAGCGATAAAATGTGTAGAGTTATGAAGAGGGTTTTCTTTTGGACTAGGATGAAGAAGGATGTAGCTTAGTTCATCTATCGATGTTTAGTTTGCCGGCGGGTCAAAGCTGAGTTCAGGAAGCCCGGCGGATTGCTTCATTCGTTGGAAATCCAGCAGTGGAAGTGGGAGAGCATCTACATGGATTCCATATATGGGTTGCCTAGATCAAGGAAGGACAATACCAGTATTTGGGCTACAGTGGACAGGTTTACTAAGAGTGCCCATTTTATTCCAATGAAGAGCAAGAGATCAACGACATGGTTGACATGGCACCCTTCGAGACACTACATGGACGACCTTATAGATCACTGACTTGTTGATGGGAGTGGACAAGACAGATTTCTACTTGGACCAGATAGGATTATAGACACTTCAGACAAGGTCGTTCTTATCCGTAGACAAAGTGAAGACAACACAGGACCGAAAGAAATCCTGCGCATATAGGAGAAGGACTAATATAGAGTTCGAGGTAGTGGAGCCAAACTTACGAGAGGAAGTGAAAGTAGAGAAGGAAGCAATGATGGGACGAGTTCCGACTTGCATACTTAGATCAGAGGTTAAGAAATTGTGCAACAAAGAAGTGAAGCAAGTAAAAGTGCAATGGGAAGAGGACCGCGAGGATGCTACTTGGAAGGCTGAAGACAAGAATCACGCTTTATATCCTTTCCTTTTCGAGAATATGTTCTTAACTTCTTTTTCCAAGCTTCGAATTAATACTTATATATATCGTTTGAATTTCTCCTATCGATCGAGTCTTTAAGTACAAAACTAATGAATGTAAACATGTGTTTGAGACATGTTATGTTTGATGGATGCTAGTGATTGCTCGTGGATGCATATACACACACAATATGCACTAGATCGGTTCAATCACTAACATATTGCATATGGATGTGTGTGCATTTTAAATTTTTATGGATGAAAATGGGTGTATCGTTACATTGATGTTGCATTTGTATGGATGATTGTGCACAAATGTATAACTTACATGTATTAGGATGATTTGTATACATTTTGGTTGCATGGCACAAACATACATTGCATTAAGGAGGTCAACTGAATCAGTAGACCGCCTGATCTTTCGCATTAGTTTATGGACATATACATATACTATTGCATATGTTCATAACAGTATTAGAAATTCCTTAAGGACAATGGATGCCTGTGATTACTAGATGAATGTATGATTGTTGGATGTTAGGATATATGTTCTTCTTAACTTAGAGATTTCGGGGATGAAATCCTTTGAGTAGGGGAGAATGTAACACCTCGTAATTTTAAACGATACTAAAGATGATAAATTGAAGAATAAATAATTTAAAATACACTATTAATAATGAATTAAGGAAAACTTAATTAAATATTCGGAATTAAGTAAAACAGACCGAGCCATTGCGTCCGTCTCGGAATTCTGGTCAAGATAGACACAAAGTTTGTGTAAAATGGACTTCGTATGAAGAAGATATTAAGGTTTGAAGTTTGTATGCATATAAGGAGATATAAATTAAATCATAATTCAAAAATTCAAAACCAGAAAATTCGGTGTGCAAAACAGCGAAGGGTTGACCGTTTGGGGTCGACCCGAGACCCTGCTGGGTCGAACCCGGGGTCGACCCAGGCTCTTTGGGGTCGACACTGGGGTCGACCCCGGGGTTGACACCACAAAGTAGGGATCGATCCCCCTGCGTAGATCTAGGCAGATAATTGTTTCTGAATGTGGACTGATTTTGGAGCTAGATTCGTGAACCCTAAGCTTTATAAAGGACCCTAAACCTTGGTTTTATTCATCTAAAAAGATGGTGGCAATGGCGGAGCTCTACTGCAACGTAAATTGAATAGGCTATTCTTCTCCAAATCCAATTCAGCAAACATTATACAAATTCAACGATTGCTACAACAAAAAATCCAACGAGTCCTTCTCAGTTATTTGGATCCACTTCCTTAGATCTATTCACCGTGAGTTCATGTTATTTTTAGATCTAAATATTTAATTGGTAATCATAAAATGTATATAAAAATTGGATATTGGATCTATGCCTAAACAAGTTCTATTATGACATAATTATCAGATCTGTCTTTATATGTTAATACCGCCACCATGTTAAATCTTGTCATAATATATCTATTCAGTTTTATGCCTATTTCTATTAGTTTATTATCGATTTGTCATTATGCCAGTTTTGATTCTCTTCTTTCCCTCTTTTCCCTTTTTATTTTTATAGTCAGGCTACCTTCGAGCCTAGGCCTAACGCTGAAATATGCGAACGCGCGAAATTGGGAATCGTTTGGGAAAAATATGATTTGGCGTAAATTGGAACATATGTAAATATTGATTTGGGGCATAAATTGGAATATATGTGAATATGAATTTGGGCATAACTTGTACTGAAATATGTGAAAATGAACTAGGGACATAAATTAGCAAATATGTGAATATGAATTTGGGCATAATATATATATACCTTGATTTATGACTTGGGAAAAAGGGCATATTGTGCATAAGGGAATTTGAATTAAAAAGTGGCATAAAGATCAATATTTGGAATAGGGAAATTTATTAATATGAATATGCCTAAAATAATGGAACTGTAGTAACGCTTAGACACGAGGTTAGATTGCACTTGTGGTATAAGTCTTGCTGGAGTCGCCCGTCATATCCGGCGACCACAAGTGGTTAATCTTATGTGAAGCGGTCTAATGCATAACAACACCACGACACGAGGTTAAGTCTAAAATTGTGGTTTAAGTCTGCCTGGAGTCGCCCGGTATATCCAGCATCCACAAGTGACTGACTTAATGTGAGAGATCTGGGGCATTGACATGTATGAACAGAAAATATAAGATGTATAGGCTTGTCCTAGGGACAAGTCGAAATTATATTTTAGGTTATAATTATCGAAAAAGGGAATAGAATAACTTATGTAAGTGGATAAGTTGTACTTAATTATAAATTAAGGTATTTACAAGAACAAGAATCTGAAATCTACGGATGAGGACAACATAAGTTATATTTATGGAAAGGAAACTTATTAGTAAACCTTAGTTAAGAGAACTAAGTTGATAAGTAAACAATGATAAGATGGAATTATGATTAAATGAGAAAGAAAGAGGAAAACTTGTAAAATGAATTAAGTTATATTTAATCATAAATGGTAAGTGACATGTTAATTAGGAAACATGTGAATTGAGATATACTTAATAACATATTAAGTAAAACATGTTATTGTAATGATGTAACCAAGCAAGAATACTAAAGAGATTGTGGATTACAGACCTTTGGCCACAATCTAGAGAATAACATGTTGTGGGCTTATTAATGAACTTAAATGGGTTAAGTTATATAACCAAAATTAATAAGCAAGAGGAACTTGGTAACTTGATTAAGAATTCAATATGAATGAGAATAACAAAGTTAAATGAAAACCTGATGAGGTAAGGCAAGCGCATAAAAGAATGTTTAGACATAGGGTCTAACAACATATTAAAGTGAGGCGCTTGGACCAGTCCGCACGTTTGAGGGTGAATAACCCAACGGGATAGATCATCGTGGTGTTATAAGGCACGAGCGGCACGCACTTTTATCTGATTATTTTGTCGGCTCCGAAGGACAGAAAGGGGAAGCACGCGGCTTCCTGAGATATGTAAGGTGCTCCTGGTAGTCCTCTGTGTGGTGGTAGATGTTTAGGCTGTGCTCGCAGAGGTTGGGTCTGCGCGTAACTACTAGTTGGACGAGCCTTGACTGCAAATGTAGTTTTGCAGTCAAAATGCTATGACACTGTGACACTAGGGTGATTCGTCGGTTGCCTCAACGGGGAGGCGAAGGGTCACGACCAATAAGGATAGTAAATCATCGGATACCCGTCATCGGCAGCCAGTGGGATGCGGAAAGACTGGAGCTAAAACCAATAGACCATTCACCTTTCACTACCGGGGTACAGTGGTTGAGAGAAGATGCCAAATGGATGTTTAGATTGTTTGTTATTAGGGGTAATCTCTTAGCTCTTGTAGTCTTTACTAGTTAAGGGAGGGGCCGGGGTGGGGCCATAGCCCCCATGGAAAATAGACCCTAGGAATATCTGTATTTTGAGGCTCTTAAAGGCGGGCATGTACAGGTATGGAAAAGCTCCTGACCGAGTTCCGTGTTTCTTGTATCCCCTACCACGGAACTCGGTGCACATTAGAGAACGTTTGATTGAGGCATCGAGCTACAATTACATTACATATGTGGGATAGTCTAGATACGTGCATGACTGCTCTGGGTGATGTATCGTAGACTTAAAGGCATTACTCTGGAATGAAATCTGATTCGATCGATGGTGGCAGTCCGTACACTTACGTAGCATAGTAATGACAGATATATGCGGAACATAACATTGTTATATAGAGATCCGTACATCACTCAGGCATAAGATGAGGGACTGCATACTTTTCTATGGTATTACGAGGGAGACCGTGCGAGTGGGGTACCATGGGGTGTACCTCAGTATTGAGTGGTAGCTACATATATACCATATTAGGTTAATCCACTGGGAAGTAAATGGGTACGGCGTGTGTATAAGCGTTGAGTGCCGTTAACCCAACCAACCTAACAATCAAGAAAATGTAATGGAACTATATTTGTAGGGATCATTCTATTTCTGAGATACTAGTATGGATGCGGTGCAGAGAAACGTATTTAAGGAGCGCAATATATTATGTTCAAACTTATCTTGCTCGGTTCACACTTATTATTGTTGTTGTTATCTTGTTCTTCCAGTTTTTATATACCTGCCATAATACTTTTATTTATTTATATTTAAAAGTAATTGGACTCGCCAGACTTTATGTCTAACCCTTTTTTCCTCTTATCTCTCTTCCATCCCCCCCCCCCCCCCAAGGTTCTCAGGGTGGGAGTTCTTAGAGTTGATTTGGATTCTTTCAGCTTAGCTTAGATTTTGGATATTGATGTACCGCTTTGACTTCTTGTCAACTCTCTTATGGCTTTGCACGTGAAATATGGTTTTATGCTTTTGTACTCTGATATTTTTGGCAAGACAGATTATTAATGTAATTGGTTATTACAAACTTAATATGTAAACTCAGTATTTGGGACCATGATGTTTTGATTTAAATAAAGTTTTTAATTCCGCTGCTATTTTACATGTCTGTCTTGTGATATTATGTTCTTATTTACCTATAACGCTTTACGGAACTTATTGCATTCAATATACAGTGACATTATCGGACGTGGGGTGTCACATTGGTTAACCAATATTCCCAGAAAAGCTCAATTTAAGAGGAAGCTATTGCACTAACTATAAATATCCCAAAATCACCACAATTTTTGTGTTGTTTTTCCAAAATCACCACCTTTTCAAATTCATTTCACCCATAAATTGTTTACTGAATAAATGATTCAGAATTCCCAGGAACACAGTTAATGCACATAATCTGCATAACTACAGAATATTCTGTTGAAATGTCAAGTTATTACCTAAAAGTAATACTCTTAAATTGATGCATGTAAGCATCAATTTTTCAGAAATCATGAGGGCACCTCTCTCTACAAAGGAACAATCTATATATTAATTTTTAAATTTTTAGTAACACACACATGACAAAAATAAATTGTGAATTTTGTGCATCACCCCTTCATTAGCAATTGTAATGGTACATAGAAGTTTGGATAGCTCTTCATCGTTCCTCACTGCAAGCTGAATATGTCTTGGTATAGTTATAGTCTTCTTGTTTTCCCTTGCAGCATTACTAGCGATCTCAAACACCTAAAAGATGGATACTCGAATGCATTGGAAGTGTTAGCTGGCCTTTTGATCTGGTTCCCAAAAGCATACTAGGCCCACTCGACTTGGCCCATCGTGTGACACCAAAGCCCTAAGTGTTGCCAAAACACTAAGGATATAGGCCCGGAAGGAGTCATCCACGTGTAGGCCTCACAATACGTCACAATCCTCATTTCACATCCCTCTATGATTTCGCCTTCCATAAATTCGCATTCCTCATTTCGCCTCCCGTAAATTTGTGTCCCCTGAATCCCTCGCATCCCATATCTCCTCAATGCAATCACATCCTCCCAAGGATGCGATATCACATCCCCCGGATGCAAGAATTCGCATCCCTCTGGGATGCGAATATGCATGCTCCCCTATTTTCCACGAGGAGCGACTTGTATCCCCCTCGAGATGCAAATTTCGCATCCCTAGGGATGTGAAATTCATATCCCCAAGGGGGATGCGAAATTCATTATAAAGCTATGATGGGATGTGAAATTCTGGAGGCTGTCTCTTCGAGATTCGAAATTTCTGCTGTGGTCCCCAAATCTCATCTACTCACACCTAATCTACCACCTATAAGTATCCCCTACCTCATACTTCAAAAGGATTGGCATTTGCATGATTTGACAGCTTTTTAAGAACCTTCGGACACCATTAATGGCAGCATAAGCCTTGAGCAAGAAAAAGAAGAACTATTTTCTCCCAAGACTTCCTACATGAAAAATATGACTCCTGAAAACTTAACCAAATTTTGTAGACAAATGTCACGATGATGTTCAGCACTTATAACCTTCAATAGTGAATAAAAATTTGGAGACGCTTCAAAGTGGACGTAGGTTCAATACAAATCGAACCACTATAAACATTTATGTTCTTTGCTTATTGCACTTATTTTTTCGTATCATGAAACATTATTATCGTGGAATCAAGAATCTTTGAGTGTGATGACAATTTCATGCATCAACACTTTGCTGCATTCATTGAGAGCTTTACTCCCTTCTTCCCGTCCGACTTCCATATCAACTTCGAAGTGCTACTTAGGTTTTCTCAACCTACCTTCTAAGTTTTGATTACGATGGCTGGGAAAGAAAAGACTCCCATGATCAGAACTTTCATAGCAGTTGACACTGCTAGTTCTCCTTAGCCCAACCTTTGGAACTTCCGGTTGATATGAATGTCGCTGCCTCCAATGATCCTGACGCCTAAGCAACCGAAACTGAACTCATCGAGCTCAACAAAAATTGGAAGACAGGACTCGAGAACTTAACGACCAGTTGAGGACAAACGTCTAATTGATATAGTGACTTCAAGAAAGTTAACGCAATGTTGCTCGCTTCCAGCTAAACCAGAGAAACACTCATCCTTTACCTAATGCCTTGGAAAGTTCTTCTTTCGACACTCACCATGGGAACCGAAGCCAAAGGTGGAGGACCAATGCTAATGCCAACACCATCGCCAATACTAATGTCAACGCCAACGGTAATAGAACTACAGTAACTTTCAGTGAGGGAACACATCAACACGACCATTCTCGGTTGGTTATTAAAGACGAAGTATGACCTAGTAACCGACCTCATCCATGATAGAACCCGACTTTTGCCGCTCTAAACTTCGTGCCTACGCGTTTAGCAGCCCAACTGGCCCAAGTTCAATAGGATCAAGCTCAGCAGGCTTTATTCCAGCCTAATCAACCATTATAGAATCAAGCTGCTGAGGCCGATAACATAGACGAAGATGATGCTGACATTCATCCTAGAAGACGTACACGCCCCCGAACACTGATTTGAACCATGGCCGCTGCAATCCAGTGGAGGTTTAGTATGCGTTTATTACCGAAAAATTCGAAGGATCGTGACAGATACACCGAGAAATGACACCGACATTTGGGAAATAAATATGAGGCGTAACCCCTTCACTCGGGCCGTCCACAAAGCAGAATGGCCTCGATGTTTCGATATTCACCGGCTTACGGCTTACGCGGGAAAGATTGATCCCTGCAACTTTTTAAACCATTATGAATGACATATAGGCTCAAGTCGATCCACTAACACTGTCAAATGCAAGTTCTTCCCCGTGTTCTTAGAATACACAACTCTACTTTGGTTTATTCGACTTCTAGCTTGATCCATCTCCACTTTCAACCAACTCGCTTCCAAATACTGAAGCAATGTAGAATGCATGTCGCAAGGCCGAAGGATATTTGTACTCTATCAAACCTCTACCAAGGCATGGGGGAATCACTAAAAAGTTACCTTGAACTCTCCAGTAGCACCCTCGCCGAGGTTGACGATCCATAGCCTTGCACAGTTTTGGTCCAACTTGCTAAGGGCATCTTGCCCAACTCGAAATTCAAAGCATGGATCGACAAAAAGCAACCCAAGACCTTGGAAGCTTTCTACGAGAAGGCCAATCAATTTCTATGCCAAGAGGAAGCACAAAGATACAGAGCAGCTCAAGGCGGTCATCCTAACAACTCACACTCAAGCAATGTCACCGACAGTGTCAACAGAAAGCAAGTCGAAGAATATTTTGACAAGGGTAAGGGGGTGATCTCATTCAAGTCCCGAAAAATGGAAAACCTGGTGGTCGCAACAACTAGTCACTAGAGATCAAAAGAAGCACGACCGCTACACAACATATAGAGTCTACACTCAACTCAACCGAAGTTAGAGGCAATCTATCTTGGGACTATAATACCATCCAATATAGGAATCCAAACACGAGAGAATCTACCGATCGTGAAAAGAACTCCGGCAAATACTGCAGATTCCATGGTGTGTTTGGTCATAACATGAATGAATGTCACCGCTTAAAGGATGTGATAGAGAATCTCATCCAAGAGAAATGCTTGGAGCAGTACATTCATGCCCTTGCTCCCTAAGAAGCAACAGCGGGCCCTTCAACGCTCGCACTTCCTCCTGCTAATGCGGCCATAGGGCCATCCAATCAAAGACCATGTGGAATTGTGATCAACACCATCTACGGTGGTATCAACACACAAATAGGAGCTTTTGATGTATAGAGGAATACGCCAATTCCATTAAGCATGCTCCACCCTGAACGAATCTGTCCCTGCCAAGCTTCAGAAGACAATGCTTGATGATATTGTTATCCGTGAGAGAGTGTCTATGGGAATTGAAATATCAACAATAGACCCTCTCATTATTTTTACACACATAGGCCTGGCCTATGTCCGAATAATCCATATTGATCCTAGAAGCTCCATCGACATAATCTTCAAGTCGGCTTACGACCAAATGAAACTTGAGTCCAAAGACTTTCAGCTTTTCCACGCCACTGTCCATGCCTTCATCGGCTCCTCCAACCAGCCGGTGGGAACAGTAGACCTACTAGTCGAGATTGGTGATGTGGATCGAAGTAGAGTCTGGATCCTCACTTTTGTAATCATCGATGTCATCTCTCCTTACAACGTCTTTTTGGGACGTCCTTTCCTTGTAGAGTTCCGAGTTTGCACGACACCTTGGTCTCTTCTTATGAAATTTCCAACTGAGAATGAGATCAAAACCGTCATGGGTAGTCAAGCTACAGTGAGAGCCTGCTACCTCGCTAAATGGAAGGACGCCATCAAAAAGAGACAGGCAAGAGCACAGAACCAATCCTCTGTGCCAAAACTGCCAATGCATGGCCACCAATGGAGTCTGCGTCCTGGCTTAGATGCCACTGCCGTTTTTCCGACGATCTCTGTTCAAGGGAAGACGAAGAGTCGGATTTCGAAAAGGCTGCCCTGGTAGAACTGACTGTCGACTTTCAATTCAATCCCACCGACCTGAATAGGCCCTTGAAGATTGGATCGCAACTCCATCCAGTAATAAAGGAAGAGATTTTGGGGTTCTTAAGGGCCAACCTCGATGTATTTGCTTGGACCCACTAAGATATGTGTGGCATCGACCCAGGAATTGCCTTTCACTTGCTCAGTATCAACCCGAAGCATCTTCCAATAAACAAAAACATTGAATCTTGGGAATAGAGAGATCGATGGCACTCAGAGAGGATGTGGTTAGGCTACTTGAAAACAGCTTTATCTGCGATGCCCTCTACCTCGAATGGGTCTCCAACCCGGTCCTAGTCAAGAAATGAAATGGCAAGTGGCGAACGTGTGTTAACAACTTAGATCTGAACATAGCTTGCCCACGGAAAGCTTCTCTCTTCCAAAGATCGACCAACTAGTTGATTCAACTATTAGCTACCAGCTTCTCTCCTTCATGGATGCATACTCAGGTTACAATCAGATTCCAATATACCTTCCAGATCTGGAGCACACTTCATTCATTACCGACCATGGTCTCAGTTGCTATGTTGTCATGCCTTTCGGTCTCAAGATTTCTGGAGCCACCTTATTACGACTGGTCAACCGCATGTTAAAAGACCAGATCACGAGATCCATAGAGGTTTACTTAAATGATATGCTTATGAAAATGAGGGTGTCAAGCGACCATGCCAACGACCTTGTGGAAATGTTCGGTGTCCTTTGTAAATATGGCATGAAACTCAATCCATCGAAATGCTCTTTTTGCGTTGTATCGGGAAAATTCCTAGGCTTCATTGTCAGCTCACCGGGTATCGAAGAAAATCCAGAAGAAATCTAGGCTATTCGGGATACTCAAGCCTGTCAGAGCATCAAATATGTTCAAAGCTTAAATGGGAAAGTGGCTGCCTTAATTCGACTCATTGCAAAAGCTATTGACAAATGCATTCCCTTTTTCGACTTTCTTAGGAAAGGGAAGCGTGACTTCACATGGACACCGGAGTGCATTATTGCATTCCAGGACCTCTTGAATCACTTAGAGCGACAACCTACCCTGTCAAAACTCGTGGATCACGAAGACTTATACATTTATTTGGTTGTTTCTATGCAGGCAATTAGCTCGACGCTAGTGGCGAAGAAGATCGTGTCCAACGGTCCGTTTACTACATCAGCAAGAGGTTGACAGGTGCAGAAAAGATTTATCCGAAACTTGAAAAGCTTTCTTACTGCATGTTGATCTCTTCGTGGAGGCTGCGACTATACTTTCAGTACCATCTAATCAAAGTCTACACTAACCAGCCGCTACGACAGGTCCTGCAATGACCTGAGGCATCTGGGCGACTTTTGAAGTGGAATATAGATTTGAGCCAGTTCGAGATTGCTTTCATTCCTCATCGATCCATCCTCGCAAAACCCTTGTAGTATTCATCGCAGAGTTCACTATTCCAGAAGATCCTCCTACGGAAAACAGTGATTCTCCCAACATTCAATGAAAACTATTCGTGGATAGATCATCTAACAGCGAGTGTTTTAATGCTAGAGGTGTATTCATTACTTCTGAGGAACGCTCGGTCTGTTACGCTCTAAAGCTCGACTTCCCTACCACCAGCAACGACGCAGAATATGAAGTCTAGATCGTTGGACTTAGAACTGCAATTTAACTCAATATCAAGGAAATCCAGATTTACTCTGACTCACAGGTCATCGTATGCTAGGTGCAAGGCAAATACCAAGCCATGGGGGCACAACTTGCTCCCTACCTTGTTCTGGTCCGCGAACTGCTTACTAATTTTAACGACAACATCATTACACACATCCCTCGAGAATAGAATGAGAAAGTTGATTCGATGGCCAAACTGGCAAGCTCTGAAGATGCGCAACTCTTGGGACTTGTCCCAGATGAAGTACCCGACTCTTTGAGTATCGATCAGTTGCAGATTGTTTCAATATCAATGAGAAGACCGAGCCCAAGCCTTGGATGACACCGATCAAGAACTTCCTCCTTCATGGAATCCTTCCTGACCACTTCAAGGAGAGACATGCACTCATCCGAAAGTCATATGATACATCATTCAATGTGGAGTGCTCTACCGAAGAGGATTCTCTGTTCCATCACTCCGGTGTGTAGCCCACAATGATGTCAATCATGTACCGCTAGATGTGCACAAAGGCGAGTGCGGTGACTACATTGGAGAATAAATCCTGGCAAAGAAGATTCTCATATATGGATATTTTTGGCCAACACTTGACCAAGATGCAGCAGAACACGCCCTCAAGTGCGACAAATGCCAGAGGATTTCTAAAATTTCCAGAACCCTAACTACTAAGATAAGGCAAATGGTCAGTCCCTGACTGTTTGATATGTGGGGAATCCATATCATTGGAACTCTTCCAATGGCCAGAGACAGTGCATGGTATGCTATCTTCATAGTTTATTACTTTACCAAATGGGCCGAAGCCGAGCCTCTTACTATAATTACAACCAAGGAAGTGATCAACTTCATCGTCCTAACATCATCACTCCTTTTGGAGTTCCCAAGACTATCATTTTCGATAACAGGACCGAATTCGAAAGTGCTAAGTTCAAGACCTTCTACAATAACACAACTTGAGAAGAAATTCTCAGTAGTAGCTTATCCTCAAACATCTACCAACGGGACCCAATTCGAGAGTGCTGAGTTCAAGACCTTCTGTCAATGGGCAAGTGGAGGTTGTCAACAAAGTGATCAAGTCCATCATCAAGAAG
Organism: Allium sativum; assembly: GCA_030737875.1. Classification (NCBI taxonomy): domain Eukaryota; kingdom Viridiplantae; phylum Streptophyta; class Magnoliopsida; order Asparagales; family Amaryllidaceae; genus Allium; species Allium sativum. Next base: position 282,411,897 of record CM060919.1, on the reverse strand, counting down.
CGTTTAGAAAAGGCCGAAGGCTTATGGGTAGATGAAAAACCTCTAGCCCTTTGGGCTTACCGGACTACTCATAAGTCAGTGACCGGTCACACTCCATTTGCTTTCTCCTACAAATCTGAAGCTGTCATTCTCATTAAGCTCAAGATCCAATCTCATCGAGTCACTTACTATGATCTGAAGACCAATAAAGATATTCTCTTTGAATAACTTGACTTACTCGAAGAGACGAAGCTGAACTCAGAGCCACCGCTCAATGATAGTGGGTCGCTCGGTACTTCAACTCCAAAGTCCTCCCTAATCACTTTGACACTGGCGACCTTGTCCTGAAGTGGATCTTTCCCACGCCGACCAGTTTTGGTCCTCTCTGGGAAGGTCTGTACGCCATTCAACAGAGGCTTGGAGATGGAACCTTCAAGCTAATGACCATTGATGGCGCCAAACTACTAAGAGCATGGAACAACGAAAACCTTCGTCGCTACTTCACCTAATATAGTGTGCAGATCCACTGGTTTCCACTAATGTTTTGTTTTCAAATATTTAAGGCATTGTAAAGTAGATGCCATTACTGCCAAAGATATCAGTAAAGAAAATTTCAGATGTCCATGTACTTGTTGTGTTTACTTTCTACGTAGTATGTTTGAGCAACTATAACAAACAACTTGCATACACGAGCGCACAACCACTACACCATAATGGTCAATTGGCAACTCTTATTTTTTTCAACTTCCAACACTTATATGTGTTGTAGATTAGTGACACTAATATGTGTTGCGGTTGCAAAAATGTGTCACAAAAAATGTGCCAACACTTTTATGTGTTGTTATGCTTGGTCAACTCTTCTTTTCTAAGGGCAAAAGGGTAAGTTGCCAAACATAACCCTTATCAGATGCTCAAAGCTTAGTCCTCAACACTTATTCCATCCAGGCCCCAACATACGCAAATAAACAGAATGGACTAGGAAGATTGAAATCAGCGATTAGCTCATCAACATCAGAGACACGGCGGAATCGAAGAATTGAAATTTGCGATTAAAAGAATGGACTTCGAATTGGGGCTTCTAGGAATCTGCGATTAAAATCTTCGACATTTATAAGTGTTAGCAATGAATATGTTTGTAACTCTTATAAGTGTTACGATATCTTATGGTTCCAACATTTATAAGTGTTAGCAATGAATATGTTTGTAACTCTTATAAGTGTTACCATATCTTATGGTTCCAACATTTATAAGCGTTAGCAATGAATATGTTTGTAACTCTTATAAGTGTTACCATATATTATAGTTCCAACATTTATAAGTGTTAGCAATGAATATGTTTGTAACACTTATAAGTGTTAGCAGTTACTCTGTTTGTAACACTTATAAGTGTTAGCAGTTACTCTGTTTGTAACACTTGTAAGTGTTACAGGAAATTCCTCACAGGTCGTTGGTGACACATAAAAGTGTTACAGAAATTATTTGTAACACCTATAATTGTTGGGAATCCACTGTTTTGGTGTAGTGAACACTGAATCGACACCCCGAAGCTTGGAATCGATCCTCGTACTCGAGTCTCGAAACAACAACGAGGCCGAGTGTAAATAACCCAACTTGATACTCAAACCAACGATGAAGCCGAGCATAAATAACTCGACTCAAGTCTCGCACCAACGACGAGGTCAAGTATAAATAATGCATGATTCTCATTAACTTGAGTGTCCAACCATTTTCCTAAGTCTTCTGACTTAGAGGAAACCCACTAGTCGAGGGAGTGTGACATCAACTGCTCGCTTGGCTCCACACAACCCGTAGAGTCAGGATCTTGGTACAAAATAGGCGAACCAACGACGCCCTCTAGCTCAAACCTGAATGAAACAATGGGAGAGTCTAAAGCGCAAACCAATGATGTCCACCTTTCCCCTTATGACTCAGGATCAATGACCACAAGGAGATCCCGGAAGGGGAGACACCAAACCCACACTCTGCACGACTCAAAGCTCCTAATAGAAAGAAAGTCTCGAGAGCAAAGCCAGCACATATAAGCTTCGCACGACTCGAATATCTTGAGAACGAAGCCACAGACACTGTTTTCCCTAGTGTGACAGTAAGTACATTTACGCAAGTACAAATATTGGAAAGCATGGACGAAAGTTTGAACACTCAATGCAACATGTGATATCAGCAAAGTCAAATGAAACTTTCATTCACATCAAAAGAAAAATACAGCCGACTATTTTCTTTCTAACGATGTGATGTACATGTAAACCACATTATGCCTCCAAAAGAAAGGGCCATACAAGCGTATCCTATCGGCCAACATAATCAAAAACTTGTTATAACCTTCACTTGGATGAGTCACCCTCTTCTTCTTCTTGTGAGATTCGGTATTGGACGGCTCGTCACCAGCCTTCTTCCTCCTCTTCCCTTCTTAACTTAGTCGAAGAAGCTGACCCATGGGGAACCACCTTGAACTTGTCCTCATCCTCGTCGCCACTCGAGATTTAAGTGACCAGCTCTTCAGTGGGCATGATCACTTACAAAGGCTTGGGTGCGGCTTTGCTGGAGAGCGCAAGAATCGTCGAGATGTCCCCCTCTTTCTCGGTCTTCTTAGCATTCTTCACCTCCATCTTAGCCTTTTTCTTGGCTTCCCTCACCGCTTTTTGATTTGCTACACTACAATAAAAACAACATATTACAACTGTAATTTTACAACGGTGAGAAAATGACAGTTGTAATAAATGTTTTTTACAACGGTACTTGTCAAAATGTTGTAATAATCTTTTTTTCAACAACTTTTATATTTCCATGATTGTAATAGATGTCTATTACAACTTTTTCCTTAAATTTTAAATTAGGCTCCAATTGAAAATTTCCCTCCAAACTGAATTTGTTGCTGCTTCTAGATAATTTGGCGCGGCTCCTCATAATTCCATCCGTAAACCCCCATTTTCTATTGGACATGACCATCGGTGCGTTCAATTCCCAACTACTCCAATATTAAATAATAAAACGTGGATCCCCTTTCACCCACTTCTTCCAATTCCCCAAATCCAAACAAAATTACATCGCCTTCTACTTGTTCCAAAACAGTAAATTCTAAAATCCATATATAAAATATCATCTTTGTCAAAATAATCGCACCGCTGGAAGACATCATGGTTCCATCTACAGTGCTCGCGTGAGTTGTGATGTGCTTTATCGGATATATATCTGTCTCCTTCGCCTGCAGCTCAGGACGTTGATCTGGAAAGTCGAGCCCGCTGTCTAGGGTTTGCGACTTGTTTTTTAATTCTAAGGAAATGGGTAATTAGGGGCGCGTGTGGGCTTGCGACTTGTGGTAGTGCCGAGGTTTGGTCGAAAGTTGATGGCTGTGTGGAGATGAAGTTTGTGAAGGCCGGGATATGTTTTGTTGACTTAATGATGGCGATTGTTTTGTTGTCGATGGTGGTTGCCTGAAGGCGGTTATTGGATGTAGGCATTTTAATGTTTTGTAAACAAGTGATTAGACACTAAGCAGTTTAACGGTTTTGGTTTGATGTCTAGTAACAAAACCGACCTTGAAGCAAGAATTCACCAACACTAAGAGAAAGTTCAGATCAATGTATGACAATATCGTAGCCTCGGAGTGCTATTTTACTAGCTAATAGGAAGAATCAGATCGATATATGACGTTCTGGCAACCTAGTAACAATATTCTGCCGGCGCGCGGGAGGGGTTTCCATTGGATGATGGGTAACTGAACCGCCATGGACCGATAATTCATTGACAACAAAAGGAATTTCAGGATCGACGTCTGATGATCCTTTCGATTCGAGCTTGCAATGAGAAAAACATTTTTAGGTTCAGGAGCCAAATTTATTAGTAATTATGCGTGCAAATGTTTTAGCAGGTAGTGTTGGATAATCAACTTTGTTGTACTTGTTTTATGTACTTGAGATACTTATATGATTTATAAAAAAATGATGTTAGCTTGAAAATTTTAATATGTTGTTTTGGTTCATGTTTTAAGTTTGTTTGATATCTTCAATTTTGTAGATAATATGTTCTGAAATGATTTCTTTTATTAATAATATGTATATAATTTGTTCATATATTACAACTTTAAATAATATATATTACAACAGTTATAAACTATTGTAATAAAGTTTATTACAACGGTGGAAAAGAGTTGTAAAATATATGTTTTACAACGGTGATGCAACGGTGCAAAAAAGTTGTAAAAGATTTTAGTTTATTACAACTTCTTAATAGACCACGGTGGCTCCACCATTGTAAAAAGCCTTTTACAACTTTTTTCCACCGTTGTAATATGGTTAACTTGTTGTAGTGCTACTTGCCAGACCTTGATCTTCTTGGCCGCCTCCTCATACAGCCTTTTAAATTCAGCATTAACTCTCTGCTTGGAGGCTTCATCGTCGGTCTTCTTCTTAGTAACCTCATCCTCAGCTCCATTCTTAGCAGCTTCATCATTAGCTCTCTTCTTCTCTTCCTGCACTTTAGCCTTAGCTTCGTCCTCGGCTTTCTGTCTAGCCTCCTCTTGGGCTGTTTGCAGGGGTTCCTGTGATTTGGCGACCAGCTGAGCTTTCTGTGATTCAACCAGATCGTGCATTGTCTGCACACCTTCCTCCATCGACCAGTTCACTTGAGTGTCCTCTACATCTTTTCCTTCCCCTTCTGTGAGCTAGTATTCAAAACCCTCAAGATCTAGATCCAAAAATATATCCAAGTGACTGCCTCCCTCTTTATGTTTCTCTCCTTGAATCTCCGCATCAAAATAAGGCAATGTTGGCGCAAAGCCCAATGTTACTCCTTCTCCAAAGGGATCTGCACGATGAAAGAAGACGACTTAGTCTACTTTAATTCGTGTAAACATCCTTCTATGCACTCGTGATAACGAGACTTTACTTCCCAACACTTACGGCGTCGTTTCGGTAGGCAAATTGCTCCCAATTGCTCGTTGCAGAGAGCTTACATGTCCCAACCCTGAATAATCGGGGTCACACTCAGTAGTGATGAAGGCTGGGACCATTGGACAACTTGCCGAGGAAGATGACACAACTTGCTGTTGTTGGGACCTTCCTCTAATAAACTCATAAGCGACTATTATGCTCTCTGTAGTCACTATTTTCCCCTTGGCAACTGTAAGTTCCTCTGTCTTCGCCCTCTCAGCGTCCTCTCTTAACAACCTTATCCCTTCTTCCAACACCGAGCGCTCCTCCTCAGTCAAATGATCAAATATTAATTCAAGCATATCGACTGAGTCCACCTGCCGTAACTGAGCCTCAAACTGCAACAACTTATCCCAGGTCTGAGCCATAGTATGGGGATAATCTTCGACCCACGAGATTCTGCGGAGTCAAAGTGCTTTGACGTACATGCCCCATGTGTCTGGCTCCAAAGATTCCTCCACCCTAGACTTGGCATCCTTAATGTCAGATTTGAGCTTCTACACCTCAGTTTGGTGCTTGGCTTTTATGTTATCCACTTAGGTCAACACCTCTTTTCTCGTCTCCTCAACATCCACTTTCTCTTTCATGGCTTGAGAAAGCTCAGCATTCCTCAGATTAAGTACCTTTTGGAGCTCATAGTTTTCTTTAATGAGTCATCGTGCCTGCTCATTCTCCTCTTTCATCTTATTGTTCTCCACAATAAGAGCCTCATTATCTTTGCAGAACTAGTGCAACTCTTTGTTTTCTTTCTCCAACTTGATGTTCCTCTTCGACAATGCTTTATTGTCTTGCTTGACAGACGTGTTCTCTGATGAGACCATGGCCATTATATCTTTGTATGACTCTCGAGCCTACTTCACCTCGGCCTCAATGTTCTTATACTCCCACTTCAGTTGTGCTATTATGACAACAGAGAGTTAGCATAAAAACTTGTTACTCATATATGCAGAAATAGAAATAGTTCAGAGAGTTGTCTTAGTCAATTCATTGTATCAACTCTAGATGCACTCCCTCTCAACTTTAACATCCATCTCTAGGTTTTGGATTTCAACATTCTTTCTAAAGATCAGCTTCGAGAGATGCCTCACAAATTTATGCATCTCCTTATACTAGAAATAAGAATCCTACACTTTTTCGTAAATTTCCTTATCCACATTCAAAGGGATCTGGTGAATGTCACGCAACCACTTGAGCTCTTCAAAGTAGAAGCCGAGAAATGCCTCCTTCAATATTACATTCTTCTGTTCGGGAGTAAACAGAGAAATTTCAGATATATAGGGCAGTTATAGGCCCCTCTTTGAAACTCCTTTTTTCTTGGGTCTCCGCTCCCCAAGTGCCATCTCCATTCTTCCAAATGTGGTCATAGGCACTAATGGTGGAACGTAGGTCGGGAGCATCGACGACTACTGCCGTGTGCTCGCTATATCTAGCCTCAAATCTGTTATGGATGACTGAATGATAGGTGGTGGATATTTCGAATGTCGAGGATTATCTCTGTAACAACGTTCACTGCCACGGTAAAGAGGGTAAGTGGAGGGTGTAAACAACTTTGTGTCTCTCATAAAACTACCTACAATCTCTCTCCTCTTTTGCCGGTGCTCTGTAGATCCTTGACCTCGATTTCTATCGCCATCTCGAGCCATTTCACTTGTGCGAAACAAATTCAAAGTTAGAATCGAACACTCCATGCACACAAACAAATGATGTGTTATGCAGTGTTTATGAGTGTGTGTGTCCTGAGTGTTCTCTCCATGAACCAAATTCCCTTAAGGGGGTGAACTCCCCAAAGTTCAGCGTTAGGTTTTCGTACATGTGTCGCTAGACCAAGATAACGTAACATCAAGTGGATGTTTGTCCAGGTCTTTAAATTGACCCTCCATCTCTAGCGACGCAGTGGTCCCAAAGGTAGTTACTGGAGAAATCAATCTGGATGACTCTCCCGACCTCGTCTCAACTGTTGTAGACAGGACGGAAGTAGACGATGGACCCTCTCCTTTGGTAACCATCTCCTTATCATCGGTGCCTCCCTCACTAGGTCCTTCTTGAGTCTTTGCGACCTTGCGTCATTTGGACGTGATTGGGAAACCTTCCTTTTGCGGCCTTGAGGACTTTATCCTCTCTTAGTTTTTGCCTTCTCTTCCGCTCCAGCGCTAACCGGACTGGTCATTGAACGGTTTGCGAGGAGTAAACCCCTTTGATGAAGACATTGTTAAGCCAGGATATTCTCAGTGGTGCGAACATTAGATGGAACAGCTTTCAGCTCTTCAAGACTCTCCTGGTATACCTTGCCTTTGGGTATTGGAGGAATGCCTATCACACAAAAATAAAGTTAGACTCGAACTTACGACTCGACTAACTATGAACCCATGGCTAGAAAGACGGTTACTTCCGGCCAACCATCGCCTCGCGAATCCTGGTGGACAACGAACATAAAACCAATCATATTTAAAGACACTAAACATTCTCCTTGTCCCCAAGATAAACTAGGTGTTGGTTTGTTCCTCCAAGTAGACCAAAGAAAGCACATTAGCAGTTCTCCTCTTTATCTAGAAAAGGTACCGAATATCCTTCCTAGTAGGTACTGTATGCAGGTATTTCCTAAATAGAATGTAGGTATCGAGGAGAAAGGCCTATGTGTTTGGATGGAACGGTGTCGAAGCTAAGCGGAAGTAGCGCAACATACCCCGAACAAACCTGCAGGGCGAGGACACGGACCCAGAGGCACACATATGCCTATTCCAGGCAATGTGCCCTTCTGGAGGTGCATGCGCCCTATCCCACTCTTCAGGAATGCGAACATCGTCCTAGGGTATGCTATACTTCTTGCACATGCATCTTAACGCAGCTTCATCCATCCGAAGGCACCGAATTTGATGAATCATCAACTATGGTGGCATCTGCCATCATATCTAACGCTTTGGGAATGTCTTTCCTCGTTATATCTACATACTCTTCTTCTTCGGGGTTTCCTTCTACTGCTCCAGTCCCTTTTGGTACCGCTGGTTCGGTTGGGTGCTCGACCATTTGTTGTGGTTTTTCCGATTGCACCCCCTGGTTGGGTGCTTTAGGCGATTTTATGAGCTGGGAGGGGTGGATTCCCCTGAAGTGTCAAGCTTGTTGTCCCCTAAACTAGTGTTACTTGACGACCCAAACAAGGATGGTGAGTGTTCTGAAGCTTCGGCATCCAATCCCGAAGTCTTTTGGAAGATCTTTTTGCCATTGTAAACTATACTTTTAACATAGTCGCATTAGATATTAGATTGTAAAACCTGTACCCCTCGTGTTGGTGTAAACTAACATGAACATGTAATGTCGTGAGATGTTGATACTATTGTAATAAAAGAACTTGGAAGTTGGAACACGGCGACGATCAATAGTCTCTAGGAATATAACATCATCGTTGTCCACGACTATCGTCAGGTTCGCGCCGAATCGCGGCTATGTCATGATTGGAGTCGGAAATAAAGTCTAAAGATTGGTAGTTCAACCATATATTCACGGTTCAAGTTTGTGCTCTAATCCTATGTGCAAGGCTGAATTATTCGCCCTTATTCGAGCGCGACGGCTTCAATACATTCAAACCTAAGTCTGATCCAATCGTGTAACGTTGCGAGAACGATGCAAATCAAACGACGGGCCTCACCGGGTTCGAATTTCCATTGGGAAAGATAAGATGTATACATCGATAAGGGGATCTAAGTCTATTAAGGTCAACGTGAAATAGCTGGCTTAGGGTTCAAAGTTACCTAAGTAACGGGGATGCGAATTTTTATCCCTAGGCCATAGCAATTTTGCATCCGTCTTGCTGCCTGAATTTCACATCCCACCTTTCCTGCAAAAAAATAGCACCTCGTTCTTCCCTATGAGAATTCGAATCTTGGTCTGCCTTCCCTCTTTGCATCCCCTTGTGGTACAAATTCACTAAGTCTCATGGATGCGAAATTCGCATCCTGGAACCTAGTGAAAACTGGCACCCAAGGCGAATGCGAAATCCAAATATCGCATCCCTCCAGGGGATGTGAAATTTGGACTTCACATCCCTTACCTCGAAGACACAAAGTCAGCGCACTCGCAACCCTCTGCTAGCCCGGGACTCGAAATTATAATTTCATATCCTCGTGGTGGCTTAGAGAGGCGAAACGCTAACTTTGCATTCTCCACAACTTCGGGGTGCGTTCTCTCCTCTTTCCGCTCCCCTTCTCCTTCTCTCCTTCTTCTTTGAACCATTCTTGGCATACGAAATCGCCACCTGGGAACTTCGTCTCCCATCTCCCTCCGTCTTCCTCGAGACTCTATGACCATCCCAGGTCATCACCTGGCTACCCGAATTTAAAAGCCTAGTCTTGAACGCCACGAATTCACGATCCTGTGGTCTTGGATTCGATACAAGCTAAGTTCAAAAGTCGAATCACGGGATTTGAAACCAACAAAAATCAATTCGAGAAAGATTGCACTGTAGGCGTTGGGATTTTCTAGGGTTCGAAGTCCTCAGAGATAAAAATATGCCAAGTAAAAGGGAGAAGATTTCGCATCATGATATTTATATAGGGGGAAGGGGCTCAACGTGTTGTAAGAATCGCATCCCACCAGGATGCAAAAATTCGTATCCCACCAGGATGCGAAAATTCGCATCCCACCAAGATGCAAAAATTCGTATCCCAACATGATGTGAAAATTCGTATCCCATTGGGATGTGAGATTTCCCACATCTTTTTTCTAAAGAATAAGTGAATAAGGGAAGTAAAACTTAGCTTTTCAAAAATGAGAAATTCTTGACTTACGACTCCAGCTATGACTACACGTACGCATTTTCAAAATTATAATAATCGATATCGATTCGATTCGCTAACCAATCGTACGTTCATAAGTTTAAATGACTCAAGAATGTATGCCAAGCGATCCAATTCACGATTCGTAATCATTTTCATAAACCAACTCAGGTAATCGTAAACCAAAGATGTATTCTCTGATTGTATTCTATTTCATTTTATGATTGCATCAGGCAAAATCATCTGAAAACGTGTGAGCGTATACGCGATACAACGTCGACAACGACTCGTTTGCATTCCGACGTAAATAGTAATCAATGATTAACATTTAATTTCTTGAGTCGACATGAGTTAGATGTTTAAAGAAGCTACCAGAGAATCAGAATTCTCAACATGCTTAACGGAATGATCACGAGTAAGCGCTCAACGCAACTTAGAGATTTTTTCGGCTTCCAAAGTTGATTATTTCAACTCGAAGTACATCATGTCAAGACTAGACATACTTTGGAGGAGGGATAGTGTTAACCGGCCTTTTGGTCCGGTTCCCACCAGCATACGAGGCCCACTCAACTCGGCTCATCGTGTGGCACCAAAGCCCGAAGTGTCACCAAAACACTATGGATCCAGGCCCAGAAGGAAGTGTGCGAGCGTAGGCCTCACAACACCTCACAATCATCATTTCACATCCCTCCATGATTTCACATCCCATAAATTTCCATCCCTCATTTCGCCTTCTATAAATTTGCATCCCTCATTTCGCCTCTCGTAAATTCATATCCTTGAATCCTTCGCATCCTATACCTCCTCAATGCAATTCGCATCCTCCCAGGGATGTGGTTTCGCATCCCCCGGATGCAAGAATTCGCATCCCTCAGGGATGCGATCTCGCATCCCTTCAGGCTGCAAATATGCGTGCTCACCTATTTTCCATGGGTAACGGCTACGTATTCCCTGAAAAATTCATATCCCCAAGGGGGGATGCGAAATTCCTTACAAAGCTATGGTGGGACGCAAAATTTTGGAGGCTACCTCTTCGGGATGCGATATTCTTGTTGTGATCCCCAAATCTTACCTACTCTCACTTAATCCACTACGTATAAATACCCACTACCTCATACTTCAAAAGGTTATTCATTTGCACGTTTGACGACTCTTGAAGGATCTTTGGACACCATTTTGGCAGCATAAGCCTTAAGGAAGAAGAGCTATTTTCTCCTAAGACTTCCTACATGAAAATACGACTTCCAAAAACTTAACCAATTTTTTTAGACAAATGTCATGATGATGTTCATCACTTGTAAATTTCAATAGCGAATAAAAATCTGCATATGCTTCAAAGTGGATGTAGATTCAATACGAAACGAACCACTATAAATCTTTTTTTTCTTTGCTAACTAAAAAGCCCTAGTAGGATTGACTAGTATGGAAGTATGTGTATTATACTAAATGCAGAAGTTCTAATAGATGATTTACTAACTAGTTATATGTAAGTAAATATTTAATGAGATAAATACATAGAAATGATATCATAGATGTAATGTCCCGTATTTTCACGGTGTAATAATTAATTAATTTAATTATTTAAATAGTGATTTAGAGTTTTAAATGGTCGTTGAATTAAATAATAGTGAATATTTAATTAATATAATAATTAAATAGTATATTTAATTCTGAAATAACCAGAATTAGCCGAAATGGCAATATTGTGTGAATTGGACAATTCAAAATATATGATTCAGTTTAAAATTTGATTACGATCACGAATATATTTAATTAACGATGGTTGAACGTATAAATTATATTATAATTATAATCGAGCTCGAAATGGTGCGGTAGTTCGTAATTTGGCGATTCGAACTTAAAATGAATATACAGAAGCCGTTTTAAATCGGATTTCTATGAAACAAGAAACGTTCGGAGCTGGTGAAGTATATTTTTCTAATGGAAGAGAAAAATCAGGATTTCGTCGTGTAGATTTAGAGTTATGTCCAAATCAAATTTTAGAAAAGTCGCTATGGAATTCCTTTATAATAAATAAATATATATTTATGTTATAAAAGGATTTTATATATAAATCGAATATCGATATAACTGGGAGTTTTGAAATACCGAGTTATAAATCCAATTGGAGTTGTATGATATTCTAGTGTGGATGTATACGATAATATTTATTTTTAAATATTATATTTAATTATTTTTAAATATATTTATATTTAAATGGATTTTTAGAGCTTTAAAAATAGCCAGTTTTTCAAACGACCTCCAAATTCGACGAAACCAATTTGTTGGATTCGTAATGTCAAATTATTGTTAAAATTCATTTTCCGTGATTTTTGAAGTCACTATTTGGCCGTGGGCCATTTTAATGTGAAATACAGCCGATAAATTCGACTTTAAAAATACGCTTTATGGGCAAACGAAGTCGGAATTCGACGAAACCAGTTTTGTTGGGACCGTAATGTCGAACTGTAGCTGCATGTCCATTTTCGTGATTTTTGGATATCATGGGTGATCACAGGAATTTCAAAGGATAAACACAAACAGCTTAAGGAGAAAAATGAATAAAATAATCGAATATTAAAATAATATAATTTTCCTATAAAATAACCTTAACATTCCTAACCTAATTTCATTTCTCCATTTGGTCAAAATTGTTCCGCCGCAACATTTCTTTCTTCTAGTAAATTATTTCAAACTTTCTAAAATCAAAAGAAAATCGAAATAAATTCCATAAATTCCTAAAACTCGTGTATTCTAATCTCTTCGACTTTCTCTTCAAGCTGATGTGAATATGGTTGAGTTTGATGTGCATTTTCTCAGTTGCGAAAATGAACAGTAGACTTGGGTTGCGATTTTTGAGTTGATGGAAGCAGTAAGTGATGAATTCAAGTTTGTATATGGGATCGTGAGATCGAATGGCATGTTCTGGTAAAGTTTTATGGAAACCGATGGGATTTTGGTTTGGTGATTTGCACGATGTCCAACGAGGTACTGTGCGAAGCGATTTCAAGGGTGGACTCGAGCTTAACGTAATGGTTATAGGCTGTGCGGTTTTGGAAGAGGAGTTGTTTAGGGGTGAGCTCAGGTGATTTCGTGAAGGGATGGTGGTGAACGAGGCCGGTGAAGTTTCGAAAATGGGGTGCGTGACTATTCCTGGAGCGTACACGAGAATTGGGGAAGAAGAGTAGAAGGTAGCAGGTTAGGCATTAGAGGTTTGGGCTGGTTTTTATTTGAAGGGGTAAGGCAAATGGTGAATTAAATTTGTTGTTTTAATTTAAAACAATTCATAACTTTTTAATGCTATATCCTATACATACGAGGTCGTTTTTACGAACGGTTGGATCTGTTAGGATCGTATGGATGAGAGCCCCACAATGGAACTAACTGGGAGTGGATTGGAGCTCGTTTGAATTTATGGTGAAATAAATTGTTTGATTCAAATCAAACAACAGTTTATCATTCTTTAACGATGAACTGCCAAAGTGAGTAAAACTCACTAACTCTGATCAATTTATATTTTTATAACGTATTTTTAGAACTGATAAATATTGTTTGGTTGCTGTGTGTTGACTATTTGGATGAACTGCTAGTCGGTTGGTTCAAATTATATATATAAATAAATATATATAAAAATAATTAATTATATATTGATTCTGTTATCAGAATATTTCGTATTGAACTGAAATTGATGATAATTATATTGTGTAACATCTATGATGCAGGAAAACTGGTCGGAGGGATCCAATTGGATTCCTCAACATTTATTTTTACTGTTTCTCATATATTGTGTTATATGATGTGATATGAAATCTATTATTGATTTGGTATGTTTGAATGATACCGATCATTGTTATATGGTACGTTAAATGCCATAAGAAATACTGGAATGTTAAAAAGGAAATGTTCAATTGTTATATTGAAAAAGAAATATTTATAAAATCCAAAGATTTTATAAAAAGGAATATTTATTTGTTAAATAAATAGAATCGAAAAGGGAATATTTATTTGGGAAATAAATAGAAAGAATAAAGAAATATTTATTTAGAAAATAAATAGATATAAAAGAAATATTTATTTAGGAAATAAAGACGAATAGGGAATATTTGTAAACCATTTACAAATAGAATTAAAAAGGAATCATTTGTAAAACATTTACAAATAGAGTTATAAAAGGGAATTTATAAAAGGAATTATTTATAAAATCAAAAGACTTTATAAAAGGAAATATTTATAAAATCATAGAATTTTATAAAAAGGATATTTACTTAGAAAGTAAATAGAATTATAAAAGGAATATTTATTTAGAAAATAAATAGAATAATCATAAAGGGAAATATTTATGAAATAAATAGAAATTATAAAAGGGAAATATGAGTTATGGAATTAAGAAGATTATTGAATAGAATATGTTTTAACAGATAAATTAAGAAGTTTAATTTATAAATAATATTTTATAAATTAAAGTAAAATAATTATCATTGGATAAATGGAATATATAAGTCAGGACTTATATAGAGAAGTAAGAATCAATTTCAACATCGATATTTGAAACTGAATATGGACGAAGAATGAATTGAATATTACTTATTCGAAAAAAGAAGTTAACCAAAAGGAGTAAATCAAAAGGAGTTAATCAATTAAAGTTAATCAGAAGTAGTTAATCTATATGAGTTAATCAAATAGGGTTAATTAATAGAGTAAATTGATTAGAGTTAATTGAATGGAGTCAATTGAGAGGAGTTAATTGAATAGAGTTAGTCGATTAGAGTTAACCAATAGAGTTGAAGGAGTTAATCGAATATAATTTATTCGAATAGAGTTAAAGGAGAAAATCGAATATAGTCATTCGAAATGAAGTTAAATCGAATATAGTTATTCAAAATAGAGTAAAAACAGACATAGTTATTCAGGATGAGTTTCCATTTAGCACGACTGCTAGCATAATTCGCAGGGCTGCAGTTAGCCTAATGGCGGTCAGACGTTTCCTGAGGGAATCAGGCGTAACCGTTGTGATCGCTGCGATCTAGAGTCGATAAATTAGAAGTTAATCGAATATCGTTTATTCGAAAAGAGATAAATTGAATATAAGTTATTCAAAGTGAGTTAATCGTATATAGTTTATTCGAAAAGAGGTTATTGAATATAGTTTGTTCGAAGAAAGGAGTTATCGAATAGAGTTTATTCGAGAGAGAGAGTTATACATTGGAATTCGATTATATCGAATGTTGGAAAGTACTATTTACTTTCCGGTTTTTAAATCAAGATTTGTTTATTTAATAAATTGGTTATTTATTTATTTAAATTAAGGAATAAAAGTTATACTTAAGTTAATATAGTTCGGAAGCATGGGATTATAACACTAATGTTATAATCAAATGATTTCTGTAAAAGAAGTGGATTCGTAAATAGGATCCGAGAGTTACGTAAGGAAGTTTGTTAAAGATTTAAAAGATAAACTTTGACTATTTCGAAGTTAAAACGCTGTTCAGTTAAGGTCTGAGAGGTAATTATACCCCAACTTGATTGACTTCCTTCTTAACTAAGGAATGGTAAGGTTTGATAGTGAAGGTTGGTTAAGTGAATTTAGTTAATAAAGGTAATGGTTTGAGTTGGTATAGCGATGTTTTATTTAAACATCTGTTTAAATCCAAATAAAGGAGCTTTGGAAATGTTTTCCAAATAAGAATTAGGAATATTCTCCAACGTTAATAACATATATTTTCTAAATTTAGAAAATAAGGAATGTTGAATATATGGAAACAGGAAATAAATAAATTAATGAACTAAAGAGATAAACGTTAAATGATGATTGATCGATAGAATTTCCATCTGGAAATAATATTGTTGTTTGCACACGTGTTTTTCTTTGATAGTTAACTCGCCGACTATCGAAGTTTTTGACCATTTTTCCGTTGTCATTATGGAGAGACCAGTTGGATTATTATCCAAGAACCACTCCGTATTAGCATAAGCATTGCGAATCAAGTATGATGAAGATAATTGAAGACGGAGTAGTGCCTTTGGTTTGCCCAGTCCCTGGACAACTTGAATGGACGAATGTCTGACCGAGTATATCTGGTAGATCGTGAAAGTTGATCGTTTCAAACGTATTTACGTTAGTGGCGGAGGAATTCGTTTCTCTTAGCTTATACCCGTGTTATTTTTGGGAAAATCAATTTGTGATTTGACGGGTATGATGATGTGGCATTCAAAGTAAATGAAGACTTGATCTGTATAGAGATACGTTATAACCTCAAGCCTCATCAACTGGGAAATGACAGAAATCGGGCAGGCAGCATGGCTAAGTGGGCCGCACCCAATTAGGGTATATTGTCACCATCTAGAGAATATTTGTATTTGTACATCTTTCAATCATGCATCTCCCGTGAATGGTTATGTTGGAATACTAACCGAGGGGTGGCAATATATTCGATACATTCAAGAGAAATGAATGGTTGGTCATGTGTGGCCGAGTTACAAGATGTTCTTGTTGAACTCCAGTGTATCGCTTCTAGAGTATAGTGAGCGGAAGGTGGATCCATACCTTGTCATAGTTGGAATCCATTCCCCAAATAAGAGCCCGCGGTTTTGATTGTATATTATATATGTAGAACGTTAGATGCAAGCATTTCTACTTGATTTCTATTTATTTGATCTATACATTATTATAATATCAGACAAGTATCATTTTAGAAATATTTTGGGTTATCATAAGGTAAAATCCATCCGTGTTTATCTGTGGATCGGTCTTATGATTATTCTTTGTTTCAAAAGAAATTTTGAAAGTTAAATCAAAAGATTTGAGTTTACTCACGCCAGTCACATGACTGACCTAGAGTTTATTTTGTTTTGTTTTCCCTAAACTCTTGGGTGCCCAATTTTGTACGGGCAGTCAAGTAGTCGGGATTTACAGATACTTGAAGAGCTGGAGCAGGAGGCTTCAGGATTATATAGCTATTGTTATTTCCGCTGTGTTATAAGTGTTATACTCTAATAATGGTATTGTATACAGATACTGTTTTATTTCAAAGTTATGTTATGAAATATATTTATTCGTTACGCTATGAGATTCGTGTTTACTCTGATGTTGTATGTTCTTCTTCTTCCTCTATTCTAAGTTTCTATCTTATCTATTCTCACCCTCTAATTTCTTTCATTAACTACCGGTATTTTCGATGTTTGGATAATCGACGTGGGTTTTATGTCAATGACCAAAGATCGCAAATTTCCGGGACGTTACAGTTGGTATCAGAGCTTAAGGTTAAGTAATTACCTTGGCTCTGTGGCGTGACTCAGTAGAGATAGGGTTAGCAATACCCTAGATTGAGTTGAGTGTATATATATGAGCGCGTATTTGTTATTTGATATAAAAACTATTTTATATTATGTAGATTTATTGGTTGAGTTGTTTATAAGTTCTGGTCGATCAGTTTGATCCACTATATCGGTAGGGGTTTATAAACACTCGAATATGATGAACCGACACCGTATGTTTTGAAAAGAGGGTAAACGAAATAATTTTACCCAAATTATATTTTGATATAAAGAAGTATATATATTGAAATTATCATATATAGGATGTGTTGGTTGTTATCATATATAAAGAAGTATATATATTGAAATTATCATATATAAAGAAGTATGAATTAAATCTGAATTTGAATCAGAATTTGGAATTAAAATTTCGAAAACATGAAAAGTATTTGTGAATGGAATTGAATTAAGTGTAAGGAAATTTTAAAATCCTGGGAGATTTTAGAAATGTTTTCCAAGCATTGGGAATAGTACATTGAAATAGATTTCAAAATGGAAGTATTTAGAAATGGTTTTGAAAGTGATATAGTATTGAACTCACTTCGATAGCTGGGAAATAGATTCTGATGTTGATCATGACATCATCAGTGTTCATTTTCGAGTTGCTAAGTGACGGATTACTACCAAAGATTTTGTTTTTGAATTGTTTTGCGAAAATAAGTTGTTGAATTTCGAAAAGGATTGTTTAATTTTTGAGAAAAGCGAAGCTGTTTAAAATTCCCAGGAAAAGATGGTTTAAATTAAAATAAGTTAAGTAAGTGGAAATTTAACAGGATTAGAAGGATATCGAGAAATTTGGATTTATGGGATAGAAATTTGAAATGAGATTCAGTTTGGATATAAGCGAATGGTTGTGTTGAGGATAAAAACTGATTGGAGTGTTATTGGGATGACATTGGTATATGCTGAATTAACTGTAGATGTAAAGGATATAATGATATTCCCGACAAAAATGTACCAGTTTATATTATATATGGGTTTGAGATTTTGATGAGCCGAATTGGCAAGCCGTTTGGCTGTTTGATTTTCTTTTGGGTTGGAGATGGCCCAGAGAGGCGAGTTGTATTTGTATCGATTGACCAGTACAAAGGAGGTACTGGCGAAATTTTTCAGAAATTTCGGGTGTTAGAAAATTTTCAGAGTTTATGGAAATTTTCGTTAGTAGGAATAAATTAATAATTTAGGTAATTGGTATAGTGAAACTGAAATTAAAGAAGTAAAAATAATTTTTAACCAGTCAATCGGGTTTGTTTTCTACCTTAGCAATTTCGAGGACGAAATTATTTTAAGAAGGGAAGAATGTAATGTCCTATATTTTCACGGTGTAATAATTAATTTATTTAATTATTTAAATAGTGATTTAGAATTTTAAATGGTCGTTGAATTAAATAATAGTGAATATTTAATTAATATAATAATTAAATAATATATTTAATTCTGAAATAACCAGAATTAGCCGAAATGGCAATAATTTGTGAATTGGACAATTCAAAATATATGATTCAGTTTAAAATTTGATTACGATCACGAATATATTTAATTAACGATGGTTGAACGTATAAATTATATTTTAATTATAATCGAGCTCGAAATGGCGCGGCAGTTCGTAATTTGGCGATTCGAACTTTGAATCAATATACAGAAGTCGTTTTAAATCGGATTTCTTTGAAACAAGAAACGTTCGGAGCTGGTGAAGTATATTTTTCTAATGGAAGAGAAAAAACGGGATTTCATCGTGTAGATTTTGAGTTATGTCCAAATAAAATTTTGGAAAAGTCGCTATGGAATTCCTTTATAATAAATAAATATATATTTATATTATAAAAGGATTTTATATATAAATCGAATATCGATATAACTGGGAGTTTTGAAATACTGAGTTATAAATCCAATTGGAGTTGTATGATATTCTAGTGTGGATGTATACGATAATATTTATTTTTAAATATTATATTTAATTATTTTTAAATATATTTATATTTAAATGGATTTTTAGAGCTTTAAAAACAGCTAGTTTTTCAAACGACCTCCAAATTCGACGAAACCAATTTGTTGGATTCGTAATGTCAAATTATTGTTAAATTTCAATTTCCGTGATTTTTGAAGTCACTATGTGGCCGTGGGCGATTTTAATGTGAAATACAGCCGATAAATTCGACTTTAAAAATACGCTGTGTGGGCAAACGAAGTCGGAATTCGACGAAACCAGTTTTGTTGGGACCGTAATGTCGAACTGTAGCTGCATGTCCATTTTCGTGATTTTAAGATATCATGGGTGATCACAGGAATTTCAAAGGATAAACACAAACAGCGTAAGGATAAAAATGAATAAAATAATCGAATATTAAAATAATATAATTTTCCTATAAAATATCCTTAACATTCCTAACCTAATTTCATTTCTCCATTTGGACAAAATTGTTCCGCCGCAACATTTCTTTCTTCCAGTAAATTATTTCAAACTTTCTAAAATAAAAAGAAAATCAAAATAAATTCCATAAATTCCTAAAACTCGTGTATTCTGATCTCTTCGACTTTCTCTTCAAGCTGATGTGAATATGGTTGAGTTCGATGTGCATTTTCTCAGTTGCGAAAATGAACAGTAGACTAGGGTTGCGATTTTTGAGTTGACGGAAGCAGTAAGTGATGAATTCGAGTTTGTATATAGGATCGTGAGATCGAATGACATGTTTTGGCAAAGTTTTGTGGAAACAGATGGGATTTTGATTTGGTGATTTGCACAATGTCCAGCGAGGTACTATGCGACGCGATTTCAAGGGTGGACTCGAGCTCAACGTAATGATTACAAGCTAGTGCGGTTTTGGAAGAGGAGTTGTTCGAGGGTGATCTCAGGTGATTTCGTGATGGGATGGTGGTGAGCGAGGCCGGTGAAGTTTCGAAAATGGGGTGTGTGACTATTCCTGGAGCGTACACGAGAATTGGGGAAGAAGAGCAGAAGGTAGCGGGTTGGGCTTTAGAGGTTTGGGCCGTTTTTATTTGAAGGGGTAAGGCAAATGGTGAATTAAATTAGTTGTTCTAATTTAAAACAATTCATAACTTGTTAATGCTATATCATATACATACGAGGTCCGTTTTACGAACGGTTGGATCCGTTAGGATCGTATGGACGAGAGCTCCACAATGGAACTAACTGGAAGTGGATCGAAGCTCATTTGAATTTATGGCGAAATAAATTGTTTGATTCAAATCAAAAAACAGTTTATCGTTCTTTAACGATGAATTGCCAAAGTGAGTAAAACTCACTAACTCTGATCAGTTTATATTTTTATAACATATTTTTAGAACTGATAAATATTGTTTGGTTGTTGTGTGTTGACTGCTTGGATGTACTACTATTCAGTTGGTTGAAATTATATATATATATATATATCGTTAATTATATATTGATTATGTTATCAGAATATTTCATATTGAACTGAAATTGATGATAATTATATTGTGTAACATCTGTGATGCAGGGAAAAAGGTCGGAGGGATCCAATAGGATTCCTCAACATTTATTTTTACTGTTTTTCATATATTGTGTCATGTGATGTGATATGAAATCTGTTGTTGATGTGGAATGTTTGAATGATACCGATCATTGTTATATGGTACGTAAAATGCCATAAGAAATACTGGAATGTTAAAAAGGAAATGTTCAAATGTTATATTGAAAAAGAAATATTTATAAAATCAAAAGATTTTATAAAAAGGAATATTTATTTGTTAAATAAATAGAATCGAAAAGGGAATATTTATTTGGGTAATAAATAGAAAGAATAAAGAAATATTTATTTAGAAAATAAATATTGATAAAAGAAATATTTATTTAGGAAATAAATAAAGACGAAAAGGGAATACTTGTAAACCATTTACAAATAGAATTAAAAAGGAATTATTTGTAAAACATTTACAAATAGAGTTATAAAAGGGAATTTATAAAAGGAATTATTTATAAAATCAAAAGATTTTATAAAAGGAAATATTTATAAAATCATAGATGTTAGATCCAAAAATGGCTCTAACACCCAAATTAATTATGATTATAATGAAATGCAATCAAAAAACGAAGAAAACACACAATTTAGAGTGGTTCGGCGTTAAATAGCCTATGTCCACTTTCTACTCTTTGATTTGATCACTTGAATGCAAGTACAACAATGATTTTTACTCTCATTCACTCATATCATACATTGATTCACATAAAGTTCTCTAAAATGTACTTTGAAGGGTGGTTGTAGTCTGAAAAAGATGAAGAAATTCGGTTTTCAAAGAGACTTCAATTCTGAAAATGCCAAAAGATCCTTCCAAATGCCTCTTGATGGTGTATTTATACGTGAAAAATGCTCCTGGGAAGGCTTCGGTTCGGATCCATGTGGCATCCATCCCACTAATTTCGGGTTTGGATGGGATATGGTGGTGACAACACATCAGGTTAGTGTCAAACATGGGTAGGACATGGGTATAACCGCTCCGAATATTAAGGAAAACGTGGAATGAAACCGTCGTGACTCTGGGATTGGATCGGGTATACTAGTGGCTAGGGGTTCAGATCGGCCTCGTCGATTCCGATCCGGTTCGGCCTGTGTTTCTTCTCTCTTTGCTTTGTGCTAGCCTGCCTTTACCAAGAGAAATCTGATCCGATCCGACTGTCTGAATGAGTGCTCTTCACTATTTGATCTTTTAGCTTTGTGTAGCCTATTTCACAAAGTAGGCTAACATTTTGCCCCCTCAAAGGACGCTTCTGTTGAGGATGGAGCGTGCTTTGACATTATTTGTTCACTAGTGTCTGAATTTGAACTTTCGAATAGTCGCTTTTATTCGTTCATAGAGGTGTGTTGTGCCATGAAGTCATGTCTCTTGCAGCCTATAAATGCACCAAAAAATTCACAGATTTCCTTCTTCGTTTCAAACAGCTTTGAGAACTCTGATCGATGTCTGGTGATTCCTCCAGGTAAGATCTTTGTTTAATTTAATTTTTCTTTAAATTCAATTCGCATGCCAAGTCAATGTGCATGATTACCTCTGGGTTAGATCTCCGATACGAACAACTTCCTCTTTACTTTCCTTAACATTGGATCAACGGGCCAACATATATTCATGGGCTTGCACTCTGGTCCAAATGCGGTGAAAGGCTAGGAATACAAAGGGCCACGATAAATTTATATAAACTTGTCGCCTGTCTCTTTTCTCCTCCCTTCCTTTTACTCTTCTCGCCCTCTAGGTTTTGCACAAGAAAAACCCAATTCTCAAAAAACTCTAGAATTCTAACATTAATCTTCAAATCGAACGCATAGGTAGGTTTATAATTCCGATTATCTTCGTAATAGTTGTTTTCAGCTAGGGTTTGCGGTTAATTTGGACGATTTGGGTATGGTGTTTGTTTGATCCTGGCATCACGACCTCCTCCCATCGCCATTGTCGTCGATGGCCTTGTCATCACCATCTCGAGGCAGTTACAGAGGAGACCAGAGCCTAATACTAGTCAAGCCAGCGTATGAACATTCGGCTTTGACTTAGTTTTTGGCAAGAAGTTGGGTTCGGTGTTGGCTAAGGAAGAGGAAGGATGGAGAAGAAGAGGGAGGATTCGGGATCGGTTTGGGTAAAGATACATAAGAGTGAAGAAGAGAGGGGGTTCCATCGACTGGGTCGGGTCGGAGTGAAAAGAATGGCCATGGGAATATATGGGGGTTCATACCGATCCAAATTATTGGAAATATCGCTCTCGAACCGAACTGATATGCACAATGTGTATCAACTCCTATTTTGGATCTTATGTGATTATGCCCCCAGTCCGATCCATTTATCCTATGGGCATCCGATCTGATCCCAATATGTATTCCAAACCGAAATGAAACCCTCTAACTTAATGCAAATGGAATGCCCAACTTGCTCAATCAATGTTTGCCGTGATCTCAAACTTAATGAACAGTTAGGGTAGTGCCTTATGAACATAAGCGAACATCTAAGACTATTATAAACATATTACAACTTCGTCGAACTTTCGCATTATGCTCTCATGTGTTAGCTTTATGTCTTCTGCACACACCATACACACTTTAGTTCACACACATGCACAGGGGGATACATGCTATTTTACTCTAACTTATGCTATTGCTTCTTCAATAGTTTAGCGACCATGGCAGAGAGACACTCGTCTAGATTAGCGAAAAAGGAAGAAGTTACAAGAACATCCAAAAAACTTACTCTTGATGACATATCCTCTTCCTCAGACCCAGAATGGGATGATGAGGGACCAGATTATGAAATGGAAGCACACAATAGTGAAGTATCTTCTAGGTGAGATACCTCTCTTAGTGAGGAAGAGGAGGGAGGGGTAGGAGATGATCGCGCTCTCAATGAGTTTGAAACTGCCACTATATTGGAGTTAGCCAAAGATTCCGTTGAGTCGACGATCGACGATGATAAACTCGCCCGAATATGTCTAAAACATGGGATACTAAGTAGAGATACCAAGTTGCCTTCAAAACCAGATCGCCCCCACCATCCACCGGAGGGATTTATGGCTATCACTCGATTAATGTGTATGGTTGGGGCAATACCTCCGTTTCCGCCTTTTGTCGTCGATTTTCTGAGACAGATGCGGATTGTCCCCATGCAGTTACATCCCAACTCTTACGCTTATTTATACACCTTGCATATAGCATACAAAGAGATTTTAGGCATAGAGCCTACCTTCGGGGACATCCACTTCTTTTATAATTTCAAGCATCGAACTCAAGAGACTCCCTCCTTCTCATACTTTGAATCAGTTCCGAAAAGGAAAATTATCACTGTTCCATATAGAAGCAAGGCTGGCGACTCAAAACCTAAATGGTTTCTATATTAGACAACAACCGGGGTGCGCCAGGAGATGGACCAAATCAAGGAAAGCACCGACTTTTTAGATTCCAACTTTGAATGTCTATGCCAACACATTAACTTGCTTTTATTTTCATTCGCAGTTGATAACCCAAAGCAAATATCGGGTCAATTATACTTTGATCGTTTGCACCAGCTGCACAATGGCGACCAAAAGTTCTTAACCATCGACGCTGTCCTTAAGGATGAATATCTCCATCGTCACGGGTTACTATCTATTACCCATAGTATAGGTCATGGGACAGGTCCATA
Organism: Allium sativum; assembly: GCA_030737875.1. Lineage (NCBI taxonomy): Eukaryota > Viridiplantae > Streptophyta > Magnoliopsida > Asparagales > Amaryllidaceae > Allium > Allium sativum. The sequence goes on along the minus strand of CM060919.1, from coordinate 282,387,749 downwards.
TGTGTACATACCCCCGGTCGACATTATCCCTGATACGGGTGAGGGCTAAAAAGGTCCAACGATACCTCTTAGGACTCCTCCCTCTCCGTCCTCAACTCAGGACGATGAATTAGCCAACATAGTTGAGAAGTACAGAGAATGGTATACCATTCCTGATGAAGCCATCTCTCCTGAAAAACCAACATCCCCTAAAGAGCCGCCACTAGAGGCTTCTCAAGGAGATGTTCCTACTACAGATGATTCTACATTTAAAGGTTTAAGGAACCTTCCCCTGCCCGAAACGATTTATACTTCAGAGGACTTCGGAACGAATCCTTTAACCTTCACTTCTTCAGAAGAGACTACTCCCGTGAAGACCAAAGAGCCTACTCATGCTAATCTGACTTCAGGCTCGAGTTTGTTGGGGGGAACATCACTTAGGATGCACATAACACATTAGCACCGCACATCACAACACTTATGTCTTATGCGAATGTCGATTCTGAACTTCACTTATATTGTTGCGCAGGTACAATGTCACGTCCTGATTACGATGTCGGGATGATTCACCGTAGCATGACCAGACCTCCTCCTGACACCGAGCATGATCGCCATGAGAACCGAGGCAGAGATGATGGAAGCCATCATGATTCTCATCGACCTCACGCTTCACGCTCTCGTTCTCCTGTTCGGTCGGATCCGGATAGATATAAGAGCTACCAAAGTTGTCGTGGGGGGGACACATCACAATCCAAAGACCAAATTCTCCCCAAGATAAATATAATCAAGAAAAAAGTCCATCGAAGCACACTGATCCGCGAGACAAGCACAAAACTTCTGAGAAGCGATCTGAAAAAGGAGATGCAGCCATCGTCCCTGCTAAGCGGAAACATTTTGAACTGTCATATTGCAGACCCCCACCACTGGACGCAGATTCCAAAACGAAGCTGGCTTATCTGGAGAAGCAGTTTCCAGATCATTACTTTGAGAATTTAACTTTCTTACCCACACTCGAGCCTATTTCTTCAAAGTGGGCAGATGAGGCTAAGGCAAAGATTGACGCAGTAGAGAAACAGTACTCAGAGATGTACAAGTATTCATGCAATCTTCCAGAATCATTCGGAACTTGATTACAGACGTCGATGCAATGAAGAAAGTTGCAGATTCCAATGAGAATGCTTTGAAATATCTGGAGAAAGATTTGGAAGATACACAGAGTCGACTTGCCATTGCTTAACGAGATGCCACCAATTTCAAAAAGCAATTCAAAGAATTGCAAAAGCGTTATCATGACCTATTGGAATCTCACAGTCAAGAGCGTTTAGTGTTGAAGAAACAAGCTGAGGATGCTAACTTAGAAAGTGTCAAGGTGCAACTAGCGTACAGTACTCTTGAGCAAGAAAAGGCCGAGTTAGTGAGGAAGAATGCTGAATTGGAGAAACGAAATGCTGACTTGGAGTCCAAGTTAATGGAAGCTAAGACTAGAGCTGCCTTGGCTGAAAGGAATGTGGATAGCGCTATTAAGTCTGCTAAAGAAACTCATAAACAGCTATCAGAGGATCAGAAAGAATTGCATGGCTTTGGCGAACTGATGATTGAATTCTTTGCACACATAATCCGCCGCCGAAACATCTCTTGGATTGAAGACTATCCGACTACCTTAGTCCATGTGTGGAATCAAATCATAGAATGGGAAAAAGATGAGCTTAAGGTAGACTTCATTGATGGAGATAGACTCATAGAGAAGTACTTGAAAGATGATGAACCGGCACGCCTAGCCAAGGGGCGTCGCCTTATTGCTGCTGCTATGGAGGAGGAGAAACGCCAAGCCAAAGGAAAGAATATCCTTGAAGTTGGCTCCTCTTCTGTTACCGTCGAAGCTACTGGAGTAGAGGAATATGATCCCGAAAATCCGGGAATTCCTAGAGCGCCTCTTTTATCTCCCATACCCGAATCAGCATCAGAGACAGTAGCCGTCCCAATTGAGAAATCATCAGAAGGTATTTCCACCTTTTCACCTCAATTTACCAAGGCAGTCTCCACCTTTCGTCATATCACTGGGCGATCAATTGAGGATTCTTTGTTTTCTCCTGAGTTGATAACTGTTGCTTCTCATTCTGTAGGTGCTGAACCAACCGAGAAGATTGACGAGCATCAAGAACTACCATTGGGGAAAAATCTGTGGATGAGACTCAGGGAGGACAGGATAAGGCTACCCTCGTTGAGTCCGGAGGGGGAGCTGGAGGTAAAAAGGAGGAGGCTATCAGCAAAACTCCCTTACCTCCTGACGCCGACACTTCTCATGATGATGAAATGATAGATGCTTTGAAAGATGACAGTGGAAATGATGGGCATGAAGAAGATCCTGATGTTTCTATAATCGGGGATTCGAAGAATGCTGATGACGAGACTTTGGCTGAGATGAAAGCCAAACAAGACAAGCACATGCAGCTAAAAATCGAAGAGATAGACCCCGAAAGCCTTAAGCCCCTTGTAGTGGTGGATGCTGGATCGAGTTTAGTCGTTAAGCTTTCAACTAGGTCAATTACAGAGGAGCTTTCTAAAAAATCTTCTCTTGACCCCAATGCTCTGATTCCTGGGAAGAAATCTACCGACTCTGGTACCTCTGTCACCGAAAAGAAGAAACCAAAGCGTCTCATGTCCGATGCTGAAAAGGAAGCTAAAAAAGCTCTTAAGGCTGCCACGAAGTCCAAGTTTACTCCAACATCCAAGTGACAATGTGCTTTGTTTTTTATTTTGATATTCCACTGGTCCGCGATTGTTACAGCGAGTGCGTCCCTCGCGTCTTTTGCTTAGCTTTCCTGTAAAAACTCACGTATTTGTGAATAAAATAGTTTGTTCCCTGCAATATCTGATATTTGTAAATTTAGTATTCAAATAAAAATGCAAGTGAATAGCACGTCATATCACAGTTATATATACGATGGGGAACATGTGTACATATATATGCCCCCAATCAATCTTGGATAACTGATTAAGACTTATTCAAGATTGATTAAATTCAAAATCCAATTGTCCCCGATTCTCTGACGGGGCCATATTCCTTTTGTCATTGATGCTTGTTCTTTTTAGAATCTTTATACTTTCCTGTCTCGTAACCAGGTTAGAGTATTACTGAGGCGGTCTCTTATCGGGGTGCACCTCCACGCCTCAAGGGACGTCGTCTTCCCGTCCTTTATACTCTCTCTCAATTCATGAGAGTTAGAGTTAAGAATGTCGTCTTCCCATTCTTTTGCATTTTATCATGCAAGCGGTCATTTTGTTCGTTCCTGTACATAGGTTATCTCCAATTTTCCAAATCAAATTTAATGTTTTGTGTTTTCATGGTCATGATAGAATAATTGTCGAAGATATAAATAATGCAGGAAAGTAAATGACACGCGATATTTTTATAGTGGTTCAGCTAAGTCATAGCCTACATCCACTTCATAATCCTTTGTTCATATAAACAGACTTTTTAAGGCAAGTCGCGCCTTTTTACATAGCTTATAAAAACAAAAAGGAAGACATTTCATATTCAGCTCAGGAATCGTCGCAAATGCTGAGCATTCCAGGCTCTGGGAATCTCTTCATCGTCCACGGTCGTTAGCTTGAATGCTCATGTATCAAGCTTCCGTTGGATGGTGTATGGTCCTTCCCATTTTAGACCCAATTGGGTTGAAGGCGGGAAGACTTGTTTCAATACTAATTCTCCTGGTTCGAAGGTTTTGAAGCGAACTTTCCGGTCATAATAACGTGCTACTTGACGTCGATGTCTTCAGGCGTGCAAGTCTGCTTCGTCTCTTTTTTCTTCAACCATATCAAGAGACTCTAGGAGGAGTGTTCTATTCGTCATCGGGTCAAAGTATGCTACTCGATGAGAAGGGACTTCTAGTTCTACTGGGATCACTGCTTCTGACCCGAAGGAGAGTGAAAAAGGGGTATGGCCAGTGGCCGTCTTGAAATTTGTCCTGTAGGCCCACAAAGCTAGTGGTAACTCATCTACCCACTTGGCTTTGGCCTGCTCCAACCGCTTCTTGAGAATAGATTTAATGACCTTGTTTATTGCTTCAACTTGGCCGTTTGACTGCGGGTGAGCTACAGAAGTGTATCGTTTGTCAATCTTGTATTTTTGGCAGAAGTTTCTGAATTCGATGCAGTGGAATTGTGTCCCATTATCAGTTATGATGGTCTTCGGTATCCCAAATCAAAAAATAATGTTTCTAACCACAAATCTAATCACCTTTCTTGCCGTGATAGTTGTTAAAGGTTCATCTTCCACCCATTTCGTGAAATAGACCACGGCGACGATCGCGTACTTTGCTCCCCCTTTGGCAATAGGTAACACTCCGATAATATCAATTCCCCACATGGAAAACGGCCACGGGCTTACCATCGACTTGAGCTGAGTCGGAGGTGCTCTGGGAATTTTGGTGAATCTTTGACATTGGTCGCAGCGTCGTGAATGATCAGCCACGTCTTTATTCACGGTAGGCCAGAAATACCCATACCGCAACACTTTCTTTGCCAGGGTTTGGCCCCCGGTGTGATCCCCGCACTCACCTTCATGTACTTCCTGCAGTACACGTTTGATGTCGTCATGTGCGATACACCGTAGTAGGTGCATTGAAAACCCTTGGCGATAAAGGACGTCGTCCTGTAAAACGTATCTTGCAGCCTTACGTCTTACAGCTCGTCTTTCGCTTTTCTTCAATGGGAGAGCTCCACTCTTGAGAAAATTCTTGATCGGTGTCATCCATGATTCTCTCTCTGGATCAACTTCTAAGGCTAGTTCCACCTCCATCAGGTCGAAACTCGGTGATTCCAAAACCTCTATCGGAACCATTTCAGTTTCTTCAGGGTAATCAGAACTTGCTAGTTTTGCCAACCGATCTGCTTTCTGGTTCTCTATTCTTGGGATATGCGTAATGGTGTAATGCTCCAAATTGTCCAACAATTCCTTTACTTTCTTGAGATAAGTAACCAGTCGAGGTCCTTTGGTGACGAACTCTTTTACCTGGCATACCACTATCCTAGAGTCGCAGTATATATCCAGTGTCTTCACTCCTAGTTCTTTGGCGAGTTTCAGCCTGGAAATCAGGGCTTCATACTCAGAATCGTTATTGGTAGAAGCAAATTCTAATCGCAATGCATAGTAAATAGATCGTCCTTCAGGAGTGATTAAACAACTCCGGCGCCGGACCTTCGATCGTTTCTGGCTCCGTCCGTATATAACTTCCATGTACTAAGCTCCAATTCTTGGTCTAAAGTAACCACCATGTCACCCACTGTCTCCTCTTCGGGAATTGTGAATTCGGCTATAAAGTCGGCCAATGTCTGCTTCTTATTGATCTTCGCGGCTGAAAATTCAAATTGAACTGACTCAACTCGATGTTCCATTTAAGTAACCGCCCCGATGCTTCGGGTTTTTGCAACACTTGTCTTAAAGGTTGATCGGTGTATACAACTATCGGGTGATCCTGAAAGTAGTGACGATGTTTGCGGGAAGCAATCAGGAGGCTATAAGCAAGTTTTTCTATCTTCGGATAATTACGTTCTGCAACGGCTAGCTTCTTGCTCACGTAGTATACAGGCCTCTGGACTTTATCTTCTTCGCGCACCAATGCTGTACTGACTGCATGAGACGATACCGCTAGGTAGACAAACAAATCCTCATGTTCCACGGGTTTTGATAATATTGGAGGCTTTTCTAATAAATCTAATAGATTCTGGGAAGCCTCCACACAATTAGGAGTCCACTCAAAATTCCGTTTCCCTCGTTTTATCAGGTCGAAGAAAGGTACGCACTTATCTATGGCTTTGGAGATAAACCTGCTCAACGCAGCAACCTTTCCGGCCAGGCTTTGAACGTCCTTAATTTTTCGGGGTTCTTCAGTGTTCCTTATTGCTGCTATTTGACTAGGATTTATCTCAATTCCTCGAGAACTCACGATAAACCCAAGGAATTTCCCAGATGCGACCCTAAAGAGCATTTTAGGGGGTTTAGCTTCATCCCATATCTCCGAAGAATGTCAAACATTTTGGCTAAGTCCCTTGTATGGTCGGAAGATTGTCTTGACTTTACAAGAATGTCGTCCACATAAACCTCCATGGTTTTTCCGATTTGATTATAGAACATGTGGTTGACCAAACGCTGATACGTGGCTCCTACATTCTTTAATCCAAATGGCATTACCACATAACAATATAATCCCAAGTCTGTAATGAAACTTGTATGCTCCTGATCTGGTATGTGCATGGGAATTTGATTGTACCCTGAATACGCATCCATAAAGGATAAAAGATCGTGTCCATCCGTTGAGTCTACTAGTTGATAAATCCTGGGAAGAGGAAAGCTATCATTCGGACAGGCCTTGTTCAAGTCATAGAAGTCAATACATGTACGCCACTTCTCATTAGATTTTTTGACCAGTACAGGATTCGATATCCAGTCGGGATATTTCGAATTCTTAATGAATCCATTATCCTTTAATTTTCTACCTCTTCTTTCAAAGCTGCTGGCCGCTCTGGGCCTAACATCCGTCTCTTCTGCTTGACCGGTGGGTGCTTTCGGTTAATGCTTAAAGAGTGGCTCATAATAGCAGGCGAAATCCCATACATGTCAGCGTTAGTCCAGGCAAACACATCTAAATTTTCCCTTAAGAAATCAGCCAACTCTTTTGCTCGAAATGGATCTAGTTGCGATCCGATTTTTAGTACTTTTGTCGAATCTGACTCATCAATAGATATATCTACTGTCGTCTCGTTGGGAGTCGCCTTTCTGTCCTCGGGTTCTCTATCCTCTCTGGGATCTATATCCTCGAGCACATCTAAGGGCGACTCTCTTGGGGTTGGACCCCTTAATTGTTATGCTGAGTTTTCCTTCGGAGGGGAAGAATCGTGCTTAGATTCTATATTCAACCCCTTCATCAACATCTTCAACTCCGTCATGTAACAAGCTCTTCCCGTAGCTTGGTCGCCTCTCATCACCCCTATCCCTGCGTCAGTCGAGAATTTAAGTAGTAAGCACCAAGGTGCAATACATGCCCTAAATTCGGTAAGGGCCGGTCGGCCTAGGAAAGCGTTGTAGGGTGACTCAACATCCAAAACTACAAATGGTCAGATTCTCACTCTCTGGCGATCTCCCTGTCCTAATGTCACTGGTAATTCTACGTAGCCCATCGGAGCCGTTGACGCCCCATTAAAGCCCCGTATCCATCCTTCGCAGGGCTTTAGATCTTTTGCTTCAAGCCTCATTTGTTCAAAAGCATTCTTGAAGAGGATATTGACTGAGCTTCCGTTGTCTACCAACACCTTATGGACTAATGCGGGGCCGATGGCCGTGGTAATTACCAGTGGGTCTTCAGTTGGTGATTGAATTCCGGAATCATCTCTACTACGGAATATGACGTCGTCTGACATCGTCTTTTGTTGTTTTACTGGAGTAATGTCTTCGAGGTTACTGCATTCTCCTACCTCAAAGTGCTTGGTAGCATTAACGTACTGATCCATTGTTTTGAAACTATGGCTAGCTAGATGGGTCCACCTATAATAGTATTGATAACGATCCCCTTACATTTCTGTTGGGCTGTGGATTTAGAAGTAGGCTGGTTTTGGTCCGGGGCTTACCCCCTTGCCCCCTGTCCCTTGGGGCAACCTTGTACTCATCTAACTTCCCTTCTCGCAGCAATATTTCAACTACATCTCTCAAATGACGGCATTCGTTGGTGGAATGTCCGTGGTTTCCATGGAACATGAAAAACTTTCCCGTTGCGATCTCTTTTTCAATGGAGTCTCTGGGTGGTGGCTTTTTGTATTGCAATATGTTGTGTGTATCCAAGTAAATATTCTCCAACGTATCACCTAGTGGCGTATAGTTTTCAAAAGTTTGGAATCTGGGTCTTTTACTAGAGTTATTCCCTCGGTTCCTGTTCCTTCTATTGTCGTTCCCATTCCTATTGCTATTACCTCCGCTCTAGTTTCCGACGTTTACCTCAACTTTCCCCGAACTATCACCGGATTGCTTCACAGCAACATTACTTTGGACACCTTCCCTTGAGGCCCCTTCGGACTTTCTTTTCCTATTTGCATGAGATTCTTCTCGTCTTAAGCGAATGTTAGCCTTTTCGTAAAACAATTCTCTAGTAGGAGGCGATTTCCCAGACAAGTAATCCCCGAATTCAGTGTCAGGGTCAACCCCTTCTATCAAGGCCATCAGAATAGTGGGTTCATGAGGGTCACTAACTTCGGTGACGGCCAGGTTGAAGCGGTCTAAATATGACGTCAAAGATTCTCCTGGGGCCTGTTTAATCCATGACAACTCTATGACGCTCTTGGACTTTCGGGCGTGAAGTCAAAACTGGTTCATAAAGCGCTCACTCAATTCTGTGAAATTTGATATCGACCGGGGAGGGAGTCGGGTGAACCACATTAACGCCACGTCTTCTAGATAAATTGGAAAGGCTTTGCATTTTACAGCATCAGGAGCTGCTGCGGCATTCATGAACCATGCAAACCTCATCAGATGCTGCCCTGGGTCCGTTCTTCCTGAATACCGATCCATCTGAGGCAAGTTGAACCGCCGAGGGAACTGGAAATCCAATATATCATCTGTGAAGGGGGTATGACTTCGCTCAAGACCCCAGTCCTTATTAGTGTACCGCCGGCTTTCGGACATAATCTGACGCACCATCGCCCATACATCGGCATTTGTTAATGTCTGCACAGGTTCTCTAGGTCTGATATTCGGATTACCCCTGGGCTCCTGATTAGGGGATAACCTTTTGTTTCTAGCGGCGGCTGCTCTACACTACTCCCTATGCTTCTGGTCGATCTCAGGAGGAAGGGGTTGGAGAAGTTGTTGTTGCGTAGGATTAGTAATGTTAGGATCCCTGGGTAGAACATGAGATCCATGCATGGGCAATAGCATAGGCTCTTTCATGCTTGGGTCATTAGGTCCTAACACACGAGCGGCGTCTTCTCGGGATCCTAAAGATCCAAAAGTTAGCTGATCAAGGTTCTGAGGTCGTTCAAGTGGCCTTCTTTCATGAGGACGTCCCTCATCTAAAGAAGATGAATCGTCTACAGCAAGGTGGCGTGTTGGGGAAGGTGTCTTTTGCCTCCGGAGCTCCTTGAGTTCCCTACTCATTGTGATCATGTTCTCTTGCATGTGAAGACGGTCACGCTTATGGGCTTCCAATGCCTCCTTAGTACTCTGGAGCATGTCAAGAAAGCGTGAAAAATCTCCTTGGGTGACGGGTGCAGATGGGTCAAGCTGATCATTGGTCATGGCGGCTGGAATCGGAGCATTGGAAGGAGCGCGAGTAGAAGTTCCAGCTTCATTCCGGTTCGGATCGGATTGGAGCAAGGTTGTAGGACCGGACCGATTCGGATGGGGGGAGCGAGTGACATCAATGTCTTCTGATTGGCTCGGATCGGAGTCACCTGCTTGGTTCGGACCTTCCTGGCCGGAGCGGCCTGCTCCAGAGTCTTGTCCACGCGACCTCGTCAATACCATGGCTTGTTGATCCTCTCTAGCATCGTTCCCCCTAGCGCCTTGCACTTTTTTCCTTTCGTTTTGGCCATAATGTTCAATTCTTCAACGGTTAACCAAAAGGTACTTAAAGATGTCGAAAATAGAGGATTAACTTCTTTGAACTTGAAGGTCCAAATAGTAAAACAATAATCCCAAAAAGCGAAGAATTCAGAGAATTCTCAGGGAAAGCACCAAAATGTTAGATCCAAAAATGGCTCTAACACCCAAATTAATTATGATTCTAATGAAATGCGATCAAAAAACGAAGAAAACACACAATTTAGAGTGGTTCGGCGTTAAATAGCCTACGTCCACTTTCTACTCTTTGATTTGATGACTTGAATGCAAGTACAACAATGATTTTTACTCTCATTCACTCATATCATACATTGATTCACTCAAAGTTCTCTAAAATGTACTTTGAAAGGTGGTTGTAGTCTGAAAAAGATGAAGAAATTTGGTTTTCAAAGAGACTTCAATTCTGAAAATGCCAAAAGGTCCTTCTAAATGCCTTTTGATAGTGTATTTATAGGTGAAAAATGCTCCTGGGAAGGCTTCGGTTCGGATCCACGTGGCATCCATCCCACTACTTTCGGGTTCGGATGGAATATGGTGGTGACAACACATCAGGTTAGTGGCAAACATGGGTAGGGCGTGGGTATAACCGCTCCGAATATTAAGAAAAACGTGGAATGAAACCGTCGTGACTCTGGGATCGGATCGGGTATACTAGTGGCTAGGGGTTCGGATCGGCCTCGTCGATTCCGATCAGGTTCGGCCTGTGTTTCTTCTCTCTTTGCTTTGTGCTAGCCTGCCTTTACCAAGAGAAATCTGATCCAATCCGACTGTCTAACTAAGTGCTCTTCATTATTTGATCTTTTAGCTTTGTGTAGCCTATTTCACAAAGTAGGCTAACAATAGAATTTTATAAAAAGGATATTTACTTAGAAAGTAAATAGAATTATAAAAGGAATATTTATTTAGAAAATAAATAGAATAATTATAAAGGGAAATATTTATGAAATAAATAGAAATTATAAAAGGGAAATATGACTTATGGAATTAAGAAGATTATTGAATAGAATCTGTTTTAACAGATAAATTAAGAAGTTTAATTTATAAATAATATTTTATAAATTAAAGTAAAATATTTATCATTGGATAAATGGAATATATAAGTCAGGACTTATATAGAGAAGTAAGAATCAATTTCAGCATCGATATTTGAAACTGAATATGGACGAAGAATGAATCGAATATTACTTATTCGAAAAAAGAAGTTAACCAAAAGGAGTAAATCAAAAGGAGTTAATCCATTAAAGTTAATCAGAAGGAGTTAATCAATAGGAGTTAATCAAATAGGGTTAATTAATCAAGTAAATTGATTAGAGTTATTTGAATAGAGTCAATTGAGAGGAGTTAATTGAATAGAGTTAGTCGATTAGAGTTAACCAATAGAGTTGAAGGAGTTAATCGAATATAATTTATTCGAATAGAGTTAAAGGAGAAAATTGAATATAGTCATTCGAAATGAAGTTAAATCGAATATAGTTATTCAAAATAGAGTAAAAACAGACATAGTTATTCAGGATGAGTTGTCATTTAGCATGAATGCTAGCGTAATTCGCAGGGCTGCAGATAGCCTAACGGCGGTCGGATGTTTCCTGAGGTAATCAGGCGTAACCATTGTGATCGCTGCTATCTAGAGTCGATAAATTAGAAGTTAATCGAATATCGTTTATTCAAAAAGAGATAAATCGAATATAAGTTATTCAAAGTGAGTTAATCGAATATAGTTTATTCGAAAAGAGGTTATCGAATATAGTTTATTCGAAGAAAGGAGTTATCAAATAGAGTTTATTCGAGAGAGAGTTATACGTTGGAATTCGATTATATCGAATGTTGGAAAGTACTATTTACTTTCCGGTTTTTAAATCAAGATTTGTTTATTTAATAAATCGGTTATTTATTTAAATTAAGGAATAAAAGTTATACTTAAGTTAATATAGTTTGGAAGCATGGGATTATAACACTAATGTTATAATCAAATGATTTCTGTAAAAGAAGTGGATTCGTAAATAGAATCCGAGAGTTACGTAAGGAAGTTTGTTAAAGATTTAAAAGATAAACTTTGACTATTTCGAAGTTAAAACGTTGTTCAGTTAAGGTCTGAGAGGTAATTATACCCCAACTTGATTGACTTCCTTCTTAACTAAGGAATGGTAAGGTTTGATAGTGAAGGTTGGTTAAGTGAATTTAGTTAATAAAGGTAATGGTTTGAGTTGGTATAGCGATGTTTTATTTAAACATCTGTTTAAATCCAAATGAAGGAGCTTTGGAAATGTTTTCCAAATAAGAATTAGAAATATTCTCCAACATTAATAATGTATATTTTCTAAATTTAAAAAATAAGGAATGTTGAATATATGGAAACAGAAAATAAAAAAATTTATGAACTAAAGAGATAAACGTTAAATGTTGATTGATCGATAGAATTTCCATTTGGAAATAATATTGTTGTTCGCACATGTGTTTTTCTTTGATAGTTAACTCGGCGACTATCGAAGTTTTTGACCATTTTTCCGTTGTCATTATGGAGAGACCAGTTGGATTATTATCCAAGAACCACTCCATATTAGCATAAGCGTTGCGAATCAAATATGATGAAGATAATTGAAGACGGAGTAGTTCCTTTGGTTTGTCCAGTCCCTGGACAACTTGAATGGACGAATATCTGACAGAGTATATCTGGTAGATCGTGTAAGTTGATCATTTCAAACGTATTTACGTTGGTGGCGGAGGAATTCGTTTCTCTTAGCTTATACCCGTGTTATTTTTGGGAAAATCAATTTGTGATTTGACGGGTATGATGATGTGGCATTCGAAATAAATGAAGACGTGATCTGTATAGAGATACGCTATAACCTCAAGCCTCATCAACTGGGAAATGACAGAAATCGGGCAGGTAGCATGGCTAAGTGGGCCGCACCCAATTAGGGTATATTGTCACCATCTAGAGAATATTTGCATTTTTACTTCTTTCAATTATGTATCTCTCGGGAACGATTATGTTGGAATACTAACTGAGGGGTGGCAATATATTCGATACATTCAAGAGAAATGGATGGTCGGTCATGTGTGGCCGAGTTACAAGATGTTTTTTTTGAACTCCAGTGTATCACTTCTAGAGTACACTGAGCGGAAGGTGGATCCATACCTTGTCATAGTTGGAATCCATTCCCCAAATAAGAGCCCACGGTTTTGATTGTATATTACATATGTAGAACGTTAGATACAAGCGTTTCTACTAGATTTCTATTTATATGATCTAGACATTATTATAATATCAAACAAGTATCGTTTTAGAAATATTTTTGGTTATCATAAGGTAAAAGCTATCCATGTTTATGTGTGGATCGGTCTTATGATTATCCTTTGTTTCAAAAGAAATTTTGAAAGTTAAATCAAATGATTTGAGTTTACTTACACCAGTCACATGACTGACCCAGAGTTTATTTTGTTTTGTTTTCCCTAAACTCTTAGATGCCTAATTTTGTACGGGCAGTCAAGTAGTCGAGATTTACAGATACTTGAAGAGCTGGAGCAGGAGGCTTCAGGATTATATAGCTATTGTTATTTACGCTGTGTTGTAAGTGTTATACTCTAATAATGGTATTGTATACAGATACTGTTTTATTTCAAAGTTATGTTATAAAATATATTTATTCGTTCCGCTGTGAGATTCGTGTTTACTCTGATGTTGTATGTTCTTCTTCTTCTTCTATTCTAAGTTTCTATCTTATCTATTCTCACCCTCTAATTTCTTTCATTAACTACCGGTATTTTCGATGTTTGGATAATCGACGTGGGTTTTATGTCGATGACCAAAGATTGAAAATTTCCGGGACGTTACAATAGATAAGAAGTATAAAGATTGTGAATAAAAGTAAAGACTCTAGAAATTTTTATAATGGTTTGGAGCACCGTCCTACGTCCAATCCTAAGATATCCTTAGATCTTTCACTATAAGCCTCTCTCCTTGCCCATACGAACATTTCTCTGTCATCATTATAGGACTTCTTTCCACCTAGATTCTACCTGCTAGGATTTTTCTGCCTGGACTCATTTACAAGACTTTACCATCTGAATTTCCTTCAGGATTGTCTACCGCCTTTGCAGGACTTTGTTACAGGAATATAAATGACTTGTTTGTGATCTAGTATAACACAAATTTGTCACAAATTATTTACAATATTTTATAATCCTCTCCCCGAATTTATAGATTAAGAAATGTGAGTAAGTGGAGATAGGATAGGATTGGACCTCTTTTGAATTCAAACGATGTTTGAATTATAACAACAGAATTTAGAGAGATTAAGAATGCAAGTGTAACACCCTGAAATTTTAATGACATTAAAGAGGATAAATTAAAGAATAATTAATTTAATATTCAGAATTAAGGGAAATAGACTGGGCCATTGCATCCGTCTCAAAATTATGGTCAAGATAGACACCTGGTTTGCGTAAAACGAATAACGTATGGAGAAGTTATGGATTGTAACATCCCGCCATTTTGACCATTTAAAACTGGTTATTTAACCAATTTTAGAACGTTCAAATCGATGGTTCGTTATTAGATTACAGAGTTTAAAGACAGAATCAAAACAGAAGAATGCAGAATAAATAAATAACATAGTATTGAACAGAAAAATAATCTTTTATATATTAATTAGAATTTTTGATAAGGGAAATTTAATACAGCGGTATTGAAAATACAATTGAATACAAAACGATATTTGCTGGTTTAAAATCTTCATAGCGCGCCGTCTTCGGAATCCCAGCTTCATCAATCTTCGAATCCTAAGCTGTGATCTTTAAAATCTGTACTGCTCGGGTCTGACCCGAGCATTCCATGCAAAAACATAAAACACTCGAGTCAGGATTAAATCATAGTTCAAGTAAAATAATTTCAAAAAAAACATTAAATATAATAGAAAATTTTCATATTAATCATATGCCAAATACGGTTGTGTGGTGCATGTTCTATCAGTGTTTATTTCCGGGACAAATGGTCACGGGAGCCTGCATATACACACATGTACAAGTACATATGTGCACTGCCTCAACATCCCGCAACAAGAAATAACCAGTGCGATGAAATTCTCGGGCACGCTCAAATATGCAGTACTGGGGTAGCAGGAATGAATGGAAGACCGTCATATTCACGGCAAACAGTCCAAGATTTTGAAGCAAGGTGAAAATACGTAGGGTACAAACCAAGGGACAGTTCAAAAAATTTTTTTAGCAAAAGCCTAGTAGACAGGTGGACAAGGCAAGAATCACGGAACCACAAGTGCACCACAAATACATGTTGCACAAGTCAAGTAACAGAAGAATGGTTTCTCAAGCTTACATAACACAAGTATATTGTCAGGTATGATTGCTGCATAGAATGTGGTGCAACACGCCATAACCAAAACAGCAAATAATTAAAAAGAAATCAAAGGGAAGCAACTCAAGCTAATCCTTAGACAAAGGGGCTGCAGGCAAGGTCGGGTCAATATATCATTCACAAAGCATGTTTTTAAATATGGCCAAACAACATGTTCAGGTTCCAACGTAGACCAATACTTATGGGACTGGTGTAAATTAATATAAAGGTCAGCAATTTCATGTTCCAGTAATCATTAGTATACGATACGGCAAACAATATCAACAATATGGCAAACAATATCATCAATCAGCCAAAATAAAGGATCAACGTGTGGCAACTTCAATGTGACGCAGTCAGGATTTTCATTGAAACCCTTTTCAAAATGTGAAAGTAGTAGTGTCCAAGTATTTAATTATTTGTAGTATCCAAGACCATTTCCAAGCAAGTGAAACACATTTATTGGCTCCATGTAAACTTAGTTATATAACAACAATAAAACGATCACCTTGCTTGTTCATAATTACGCTGTCAAGTTCTCAAACATGATAATGTAGTGTACTCATCAATGGGGGTATCTTTCAGTTTACATTGGGTAATGATAATACATAAATGGCTATATGTACACTTATATTTAAACTATATAGTAGCAGCGTGAGACTTCAGGGACAATAGGCTGACAATTCATTATACGGCAAGGACCAACAATAAGTGGCATGGTATGTTACATGTTCAGTAAGCTATCAGGGTCCTTACCTTTCTAATCAAATTAAGCCACGAAAATTCATGCATCCCTGTTCCTTGAGATAGAACACACAAACAAAAACACAAACACACACATATATATATACACACACACACAATCACACACGTAAGTCAGTGCATATACTTAGCTATGCATACCAGTGAAGTGTAAATCATCACGACAACATGAGATTCATGTGTTGGAAAATAGTTTAATGGAAACCAGAGTTTTATCTTATTATTTGCTTAGAGCTAAAGGGATGCACATGACCTCATTATTTGTTCCAGGTTTGATCTTATATTGTTCATATGCAAAAGCTTGGAATATAGTTTAATGGAAACCAGAGTTTTAACTTTTCAAATCAATTGTAAGGTGAAGGCAGTTTTGAATGCTATGTTAAAGACAAGATAATAGCATCAAACTACTCACTGCACTGATAATTAAAAGAAAACAGTATCTTTAACGCCGCTGAGATGCTCTACTACACCTTAAGATGGGATGCATCTCTCGAGCTATAATTAAAACATCATCATTTTTATTTCATTGCTGAGAGGAAAAATTTAACATTAACATTAGGGTTAACATACACAAATCCACAAATATTTAATAACATAACACGAACAAGGTCCCGTAACAAAGCACGGTAGCTAACAGAACTAAACCCAAATTTCACTATGCTAATTTGGTTTTCTACTGAAATTATGATACGTGAATTAGGAGTTAATCGTGAGTGAGATGCTCACTGAAACGCAGCAGAAAGATGACGATAGCGACAGGAAGAAAAGAAGCGACTTTGCGGCTTTGAAACGGTGAAACGAGGCGGAGCTCCGATCTGAAAAAGGTGGCAAATTGAGGAAGTGGCAGAGTGATGACAGCTTCAATACCCGATTTGATTCGATCGGAGGACCATTCACTCAATTGCAGGAGGAGCGGTTTTCGATTTTTGGTGGTGTTACGGTTTCAGAATAATTTGGAGGCGGTGGCGGCTTGAACGTTGTTATGTAGTCTTCGATTTGGGAAAGAAAGAATTGAGGGCTTCATCCATTAAAATTCAAGAAGAAAGAAACGATTTCTACTTGAAGGAAGTGACAGATTATTCTTGGTTGCCATCAGAAGATGGAAAATAAATGGTTTTTTCTCTGAGTGGAATGGGGAGGCAACATATGGAAAGAGATTTATTTATTTATCAGTTTACCGATTTTATTATGTTTGTCTATCAACAATTCCTTTTGATTCGAAATTTTAAAACGTAAAATTTCATTTTCTTTATATACACAAATACACACGTTTCCAAGCCAATTTCCTTTATTATTTTTTTAACGAATTAAAATTCTCCAATTCATTTAACGTCAACTACATTTTATCTATAAATTTAGCCGTTTATATTTTCCATTTGAAATTCCAAATCCAAATCAAATATTACAACAATAAATATTTGATTTCTCTCCAACCATTCTAAATATTAAATTCATTCCATACACAAACAATATATTTTTGATTTTAAATTTTTAATTCCAGTATCAATATAAAAATTGATTGTCTGAAACCAAATCTTTAATTAATTTTTCATTCCAGCTGTCGAAATTTCTAGGACGTTACATGGATGGTAGAAGTTTGGCGAAAAAAGCAGGAATTCCCGGCGCACTTGACAAGTGCGCCCATGTATTTTTACACTGGCGCACCTGTAAAGTGCGCCCATGTATGTTTTTGGGCATCAAGACCCAATTGGGTGTCGGCCCGTGGCCCGATTCACCCTAGGGATGAGGTGGCATCCGAATTCTGTAACCCAGCAGCTATAAATATACTTCAATTCCTTTTTTTCTTGACAAAGAAACAATGGTGGCTAAACTCTTCCGGAGTGCGAACTAAGATGGATCTGTTTTCTTCAAACATCAGTTTTTCAAATCAAATTCTGAGATTCAAGCATAGATTCAACACCAACTTCTTTTCTATCGTCTTAGCAATCCAATTATAGTGAGTTGGTTATTTTTAGGTTTAAATAAATAAAAGTAAAATATGAAAGACTGTGATTTGGATATGTGTAAACCATGAATCTATGCTATTATCATACCTTATGCTATGTCATAATAGATCTATTTCTTTAGATCCAATTCAATTGTGATTATTCTATTATGTCATGATAGATCTATTTCTTTAGATCCAATTCAATTGTGATTACTCTGGTATGTCATGATAGATGTATTTCTTTAGATCCAATTCAATTGCGATTATTCTATTATGTCATGATAGATCTATTTCTTTAGATCCAATTCAATTGTGATTACTCTATTATGTCATGATAGATCTGTTTCTTTAGATCCAATTCAATTGTGATTATTCTACTATGTCATGATAGATCTATTTCTTTAGATCCAATTCAATTGTGATTATTCTACTATGTTATTATTGTGGATCTTGGTTTGTAACTATATTGTGGTTAATATAAATCTGTTAATTTGGACAGTTATATCAGTGGATAGATCTAATCATTTATGTAAATCTGAACATATGTCACCTTGAATTGGTTAGGATTGGACCTAAATCTTTATCTTAATTGTAACTTCTATGACATGCTATGATGCAGATTTGTGTAGATCTATTTCTAAACCAGTAGATCTAATTTATGTGGACATTGAAACTGTTAGTCAGATCTAGATTATCACCTTGTGTTTATCATGTTAGATCTAAACCAATTAGACATCTAAATTTCTAATTTAAATCTCACTATGCTTATTGAGATATCATAGTTATGATCAACTGCCACAAGTTTATCAGTTTTATGCTCACCTTGTTATGATGTTAATTACATGTCCATGACAGTATGTATGTTCATCCTTATCACCATGCTAGTTTATGTTTATGCCAAGTTATGTTAAAAATGATCACTTTGGTTATATTCCCATTATTTTCCCTATTATCATTTATGACTAGGCTATTATCTAGCCTAGGCATGCCGCAAATTTATGAGCGCGCTAGTTAAGGAACGGGGGAAAAAGAGTTAATATTAGCATAATTTGAATATGAACATTTTTGGACATATAATTCAAGTTATTGGAGTGGGCATTAATACCAAAAAGGGAAAGGTTAATTAATTGATTAATTAATTAAAAATGGAATGTTTAGTAATTACAATTAGGAATTGTAATTGTACTTATGACACGAGGTTAGGTTGCATTAGTGGTGGAAGTCTGCTCGGACCTGACCGGCATATCCAGCAGCCACTAATGTTGAACCTAATGTGGGAGTTCTGAGTACGCAAATATGTATCGGGCTATGACACGAGGTTAGGCCCAACTATGGAATAAGTCTGTCCGGACCCGACCGGCATATCCAGCATCCACAAGTTGTAGGCCTAATGTGGGAGGTCTAGCCCATTATAAACCATAAATGGACATGGTAATGAACTGGACTACTTAACCTAAGTTAATCCATAGGGATTGTATGAACTCAAATTTAAGTTAGGGTTAAGTAAAAACTGGTTGGACAGTGGGTGAGTTAAGTAAATCTTGGGTAGGTGGGTAATATTATTATATATAGGCCCACAAACTTAACCATCAAATAAACAGCTTGAATCTGTGGGAGGGTTAAGTATATCTTGAGTTGGTGGGTAATATTTGTATATGTAGGCCAACAAACTTAACCTGTTGAGGTTATGTAATTAAAGACACCTAGTGGTATACATAACCAATGGAAATAATAAAGTTATGTAATTAAAGACACCTAGTGGTATACATAACCGATGGAAATAATAAAGTTATGTAATTAAAGACACCTTTTAGGGTAAGCATAACTTGTAGAAATGATAGGGTTATGTATTAAAGACACTTATAGGTAAGCATAACCAGTTGGAAGATTGGGGGTTATGTATTAAAGACACCTATAGGTAAGCATAACCGGTAGAAAGATTGGGGTTATATAATTAATTAAAGACACCTTTTAGGGTAAATATAACCTATGGGAAAACCTAGTGGGGGGATACAAGACAAGGGGAGAGCTTGTATCATATTTTGTGGGACCCATTTCAGTCAGTAACCCGGAATAGGTATTAAACAAAGTACTCCTTACTAGGCGGAGAAGGGGCATGCTTACTGACTGATTGTAAGAGATCCAAACATGGAGGTGGTGTTGGCGGCGCGTTCCAATGGGGTCATGTGCGTGCATGACTCCGCATGTTAGGGAAGATAAGACGTTGTGACATCAGTAGATATGGTTGTGCACATCCGGAAAATGAAGGGTTGCCACCTTAGGGAGTGATACACCCTACTATGGGGCTAGAACAGGGTATCTATGAGGATTATGGAGCCGATCGATCAGGGTTGTAGTTAGGATACATTTGAACGTATACCTAAGTCTACCACTTTATAGTTGAAGGGATCATCTCTTTTTGGATATACTAGTAATAGTGCAGAGTAATCATTAAAAGCACATACACCTTATCCTGTCTACCTTGTCACACCTACCATATATGTACTGATCTCCCTTATCCACTTTATATGCCTATCATGTTACTTTTATTTATTTACTGGCTAAAAGTAACTAGACTCACCAGACTTTATGTCTGACCCTTTTTGTTTCTCCTTCTTTCTTCTGTTCCCCCCTCCCCCCCAGGTTCTCAGGGAGGAAACACTCAGGATTGACCGTGATTATGCTTATTTTGCTGGAGCTGCTGATATGTATGGCTCAAGCTCCTATCCTTGTTGCTATGGCTATATTTTGTTCTTGGGGAATTTTCTTACTTTTATGTATTCTGATATTTCTGAAGTACAAGACAGCGGTTTTTATGTTGCAATGGGCTTTTATAATTCAGACAAATGATGTTTTTGACCACGGTATCTTATGATTAATAAAGTTAGTTTATTCCACTGCAAAATTTTATATTTGTCTTGTAATATTCTGTGTCAGTTTACCTATGATGCTTCACGAAACTTAATGCATTCCCTTTGTGAGTGACAATAATGGACGTGGGGTGTCATAACAAGAATTGAGAAATTAGAATGAATAAGAATATGAAGTTAATGGAATAGAGAGTAATAGAGTTGATTCAGTTGTTTGAGATGTTGTTATTGCATGTATATATAGTGAATGAACAGTTACAACAACTGGTGAAGTTTCGTAACCAAAATCAAAGAGATACAATCATTAAGGATCAAACAAACTCTTTAGAATAGTCGTGTCTTTTAAAAATATGATAGTTGACCTCAGTTCAGTCGACTGAATATTCATAGTCGATCGACTGAATTTGAGTGCATACATAAGTTTTGTGCTTTGACTAGTTTAGTCGACTAAATAAGAATGTTTAGTCGACTGAACTGGGTTTAGTCGAGTGAATGAAAATATTTAATCAACTAAACTGGGTTTAGTCAACCGAATGAAAATATTTAGTCGACTGAATTGGGAGATGTACAAAAAAATTGTGTGCACACAGTTTTGCACTTTATATATATGAAATTTAAAACAATATAGAGGAAGATGATAACTGGAGGAGAGATTTTAACAATATAATCTAAGTCCTAGACTCTAAAAATAATTAAAATAAAGATCATGCACATGAGTTCTAGGATCCAATACCGTAGTTCTTCCAAGTCGATTGTATTTGCGAGACATCTTGATTGTGATATGTTGTCATGTACTTTCATCTTGTCATTGATCAAAATCTCAAGATTCAACATTCTCCCCCTTTTTAATTGTTGATAACACTTGAATAGGATATGAGCAAACACTTATAAATCTCCCCCTGAGTTTATGCTTTCTCCTCCCTAAATCTTTGCTATATTCTTGCATTCAATTGTTCGTATAAATAATTTCTCCCCCTTTGTCATTGAAAAAAAGGAGATACTTAACATAGCATAAAACATAATATTGGTTATGAAATATTGAGGTGTACATTAATATATATTTATATCATTCATTACAAGTGATAATAAGTATATAGCTCAAGGACTATATGTCATACTTATTTAAATAGTTATATGAAAACATGATGTTTATATGAAAAACTTATCATAAAAAACTATATGTATATACTAGTTAACAAACTTATCACATAGGTTAAGTAAATCTTGTCAGGAAAAATATATATACACACAATATAAACAAAAACATATATGAACGTATATAACATATTAATTTAGAGTTAAAGTTTGTTTATATGGTTCATGAACATAATAATGAGAATGATATCACAGTGATATTTATACATGAGATAATGCATATAAAATTTCTCCTTCTAAATTTATACTCCCTGTTTTGGTATGTCCTCCCATTGTCGATATGATTTATATTTCTCTCCCGGTGATGAATATCAATAGGAGTAATACAAGATTCTAATCTATAGAGAATAGAGTTTGGATTTTAAAAAAATGAGATAAAAATATAAGTTTAACAGTTTCTCTGATTATTCCTTATTTTTAAATTTGCTTCCAAAGATATCAGAGATACTAAAAAAACCACTTCTCTGTTTTTGTGTACCTGCTAAATATATGATACACACACGCACACACATTGGTACCCACTTCCCACGTTAGGGTCCAGAGGTTAGATGAAAGGTAACCATACCCAATAGGGATTAATGGAACCTTTACAAAATAAAATTTTCATTATTAACTATTGAATCAAAAAATCATTGATGTATTTTTCTCTATATTTCCAATTTATAGGAACTAGAATACTTAGATAATTTTTATTAGTATTTCCTTTCATACTTCTAGATTTATTATAAATATTAGAAGAATTTGAATTTCTATAAAAAAATCTGATCTTGGATTTAATAATGCTTTAGAACTAGGAATGATATATTTATTATACAAAAAAGCATATCTAGTACTATATCTGTAATTAATTTTAATATATCCTAAATCAATTTCATCGTGTAAAGGTCTAAAACTAGATAAAATCATAATTAAATCATTTTCACCATAATTAAATTTCATGAACTTACCTGTATATTTTTCAAATTTGATTCCAAAGTCGCGATTGCCATTTCAAAAGAAATTTTGCTATTTTTAAATCTTCATTTTCGTTATTTAATTCAGAATTACTCCCTTCTAAAGTACTATTCTGAATTTCGAGATGACAAATTTGAGATTCTAAATCATCTAAAGATGATTATAATTTTTCAAACTTTCCTCTTGAGTCAAAAATTGCTTTTTGCAAAATATTATTATTAACTTTTAAAATCCCATATTCTATAGATAATTCTAAATTATTTCCAGTGAAAGCTTCATTCTCTTTTTCAAGAGATAAAATTAAAGAACTAGAATTATTAAAAGAATTTTCTAAAGATGTATTCTTATTTTGTAACATGTCGATTTGATTTAAAAGATTATTGTTTTTATATTCTAGATGATTATTTTCTTTTTGAAGGAAATGCTTTTGTAAAACGAGCTCCTCTAAGGTATTTTCAAAACATTTAGTCTGTTTTACTAAAAAGTTATTTTCCTCCTTTAATTTGGAATTTTCTTTCTCACAATCTTTTAACTTAGCCAAAGAAATTTTATTAAGTTTGTTTGAAGTTTTAAAATATTTTTCGTGGTCTAACAAAAGATCTTTATATAATGAATCTGCACCTACTGATTGTGATATGATTTTAGCCACGAGACATTCGCTTGCTTGCTCCTTTCGTTTTGCTATGTTTCTCTTCAACTTTCTAATTTCATGACTAGATTTCTTTATCTCCATTTATTATAGGATGTTGTTACGATATCTAGAATCCCAGGCTCTGATACCAAATGAAAAACCCTAGTAGGATCGACTAGTATGGAAGTATATATATTATACTAAATGCGGAAGTTCTAGTAGATGATTTACTAACTAGTTATATGCAAGTAAATACTTAATGAGATAAATATAAAGAAATGATATCACAGATAAACAGTATAAAGGTTGTAAATAAAAGTAAATGCACCAGAAATTTTTTTACTGGTTCGAAGCACCGTCCTACATCTAGTCCCTAAGATACCCTTAGGCCTTTCACTATAAACCACTTTATTCTCTTGGAGGAACGGGTCTCTACCAAGGTTACAGGATTTCTTTCCATCTAGGCTCTACCAACTAGGAATTTTCCGTCTGGACTCGCTTATAGGACTTCACCACCTGAATTACCTTTAGGATTTTCTATCGCCTTTGCAAAACTTTGTTACAAGAATATAGATGACTTGTTTATGTTCTAGTACAACACTGATTTGTCACAAATGAAGTACAATATCTTATAATCTTCTCCGCAAGTTTATAGATTAAGAAATGTAAGTAAGTGAAGATAGAATAGGATTTTGATCTCTTTTGAATTCAAATGATGTTTGAATTATAACAACAGAATTCAGAGAGATCAATAATGCAAGAATTGAACACTTAGAATGAATAAGAATATGAACTCAATAGAATAGAGAGTAATATAATCGAATCGGTTGTTTGAGATGTTATTATTGCATGTATATATAGTGAATGAAGAGTTACAACTGCTGGTGAAGTTTCATGACCAAAATCAGAGAGTTGCAATCATTAAGGATCAAAGAAACTCTTTAGAAAAATTCTTGTCTTTTCAAAATATATATGACAGTTTAACTCAGTTCAGTCGACTGAATATTCATAGTCAGTTGACTAAATTTGAGTGCATTTATAAGTTTTGTACTTTGATTATTTTAATTGACTAAATGAGAATGTTTAGTCGACTGAACTGGGCTTAGTCGACGGAATGAAAATATTTAGTCGACTGAACTGGGTTTAGTCGACTGAATGGAAAAGTTTAGTCGACTGAACTAAGACATGTATTAAACTTTTGTGTGCACATAGTTTTGCACTATATATATATATAAGTTAAAACAATATAGAGCAAGATGATAACTGGAGGAGAGACTTTAACAATATAATCTAAGTCTAAGACTCTAAAAGTAACTAAAATGCAGATCATACACATGAGTTCTAGGATCCAATGCTATAATTCTTCTAAGTCGATTGTATTTGCAAGACATCTTGATTGTGATATGTTGTCATGTACTTTCATCTTATCATTGATCAAAATCTCATGCTACAAACACTTACTACCCTTACTTTTTCCGAATGTGAAACAATATTCTTGTGTAATCAAGAATCTTTGGGTGTGAAGACAATTTTGCGCTTCAATAGGAACACAAACAAGGAATATCGAATCTACCCATAGAATGGAAACGCTGAATTGGAAATTTAACCCTCGGCTACTAGATACTCGAGATTGGCGGCAAGATAGACAGGGGCACTAACACCGACTCTCTCAGCGTACTTTCCAACCTTTAAAAATCGCGCAATTGTACCAACTGGGAATTGAAGGCCAGCCTTGTTGCTTCTCGAAGTAGCCTTCTTTGATGTTGCAGATCAAATTGCTTTTCCTCTTCTTGTCATATAAATATTAAATTTAGGGATTTGGGAAATTAGTGTTTTGGGATAGTAGTCCATTGAGATCGTTTTTTGAGTAGTCCGAATGAAAGGACATCGAAAAGTGTTGAGAAGGTAGGAATTAGGGCTAAGCTTTGCTCAATAACTTTTTTACACTAGGTTACCACATTTCCCAATGCAGTTATGCGTTAGCCCAGAAAAACTGTAGATGTGACATTTTTTGTGACACTTTTTTATTTAGATATGTTTATTATCGTGATTGGTATATAAAAAAAATATGTGTTGGCAATAGAAAAAATAAGCGTTACGAATTAGTTGTTATGGCGAAGTGGGATCAAAAGGACAGTAAATGGAAGTATGCATATGAACCAGATTAAATACATCACTAACATTCTCATCAAAACCAATATTATAAAAGCATAGTCAATGCCTACTCAATTGATTAAAAACTTACATCTATCTAGAATCAAAGGTGGTCGTTTCATAAACCCTAAACTATATAGGAGCATTGTTTGGGCATTGCAAAATGTTACCATCACCAAACCAGACATATCATAAAGTGTAAATAGAATGTGCAAGTTCATGCAGGAGCCATTAGGTAAACATTGGATGGCAATAAAAAAGATTGAGATATTTGCTAGTAATTTTATACTTAATACAAGTTCAAATCTCAACATTAATGCTTATACTGATCCAGACTGAGGAGCTGGGTATTATGGTAGATGGCCAAACAATGATTACTGTGTATGTTTTAAGCATAATATTGTTTCCTTATCATTAAAAAAAGTCAAAATAACAAGAATAAGCGCTGAAGTGGAATAAAGAACCATAGCTTTTGTTGTAGCAGAGATAATACGAGTAAAATCCTTGTTGCACGAACTAAACTTAAGAATTCGATGTTAGCCATCCATTTCGTTTGATAATCAAAGTGCACTAGTTATATTAACAATTTCTATTTATATTATATAATCAAAAATATAGAATTGATTTAGCTAATTTTGTCAGAGAATTTTCGATAAAGGGAAGTTAGGACTCAATCTTTTTCCTTCTATTTTTCCAAAGGCAGATAACCAAACAAGACTCACGCACTCGTTTCAACATGCTCAAACATTTGTTTACTGTAACTAAAAGCAACAATATTACTTGATAAAAATAAGAAAAAAATCATATGAGAGAAGTATTGTAAAAATTAACGTAGTTTTATCCTTTGGATTAAATGAGACTTTAATTTCTTTTCATGTTGCACTGTTAATTATGAGTGATAGATTCAGCATCCAAGTTGCATAAGGCGCAAATAGACTGATTAAAGTATGCCTATGTATTATTCAATCTTTCTTTGGTAGAAAATTTGAGAGCATGTTAAAAGAATACATCAAAGATTTGGGGAAGATGACATTTTCCGAAATCTGCTTCCATATTGAGACACATTCAAACTTAGGGTGTGTTTGGCGCAAGCGGATGCGGAGAATTTTAACGGAGTATTATAGCGGAGAATTGGAGTTAGCGGAAAATGCGTTTGGTGCTTTAAGCAGACCATTCGAGCGGAGTATGTTAACAGGGTGTTTAGTAGAATAGAAAAGTTATAAATTACTCTAATTCAGTTCAAACCAACTCCATTACGTAGAACACTTCGACATGATCGCAACGCAAAAAACCGCATCTCAAACGGATCTCATTTGCACAGGTTAATAAATTTTAAAATCTATAAAACACTAAATTTACTAATTAAATTAATTAACTGACCTAATTAAACAAAACACATGTGCGTTGGTGGCTAACGCACCAATTCTGGTGCAGTGAGGGGACGGGGCATTCTGCCCCATTTTATAACTGATGTGTCGGACGCGTAAGTTATGTAAATGGGGCAGAAATCTTCCTCGAACACCCCCTTAATTCTGACCACTTATTTCTCAATTTCATTTTTTATTCAGGTAACCCCAAATTCGTCTAGAATTCTGCTCCCATCTCTTCAGGAATTTTGACATTTTTATTACAATTCTATTGCTGTTAAGATAAACTAAATCTACTTTTTTATCAACCTATTGTTACTTATTATATCATTTACCCATTATTATACGGTTGTATTGTTGAATTCAGTATTGGATGAAATCGCTAAAATGAATTAAGCACTTGACAATTAGGGAAAAATAACAACATTCGTATAGTTGTTTTGAAAACTTAGCTTCCTGCCAGTAGGTCCATGAGTATATTTCTGTACCAAATATCTTTTAATTTGTGTTTTACTTTAAAATTTGGTCTAATTCAACATTACACTCTAGCTTTGCCATTGATTAGAAGTATGCCAGTACCTTGCTTGTTTTGACTGTTTAATTATAGACAATATATATCTCATTTGATTATTACAATGGTACATTGCCATGTTATGCAGAATATATAGATTGAATGTACATGGTTATTTCTGCAAACCTAGATGCTTAATTGTATGCAATCCTTTCCAAAGGTTTAAAGAGTTTTTACGATAAATGAATCAATACTCTCATTCTTCGAGATAATATACATGTTGAAATATAATTTGAATTGTTTGCTTATTAAATAATTAATGTTGGTTCATGTACGCAAAGTGTCTTTTGAAATGAAAAGTCGTGTCAGTTCAATGAATAGTCATGTCGGTTCAATGAATAGTCATGTCCGTTCAACGAAGGGTCGTGTCCGTTCAAAGGGTTGTATCTATTTATAAGGGTGTGTAAACCACTATATATATGTGGTCAGTTTGTTATGTTGAAGGTAAGAAATTCCAAGAAGTTCTCCACTTAAAATAATAATTGTTCCTCTAGTTTTTCTTCCTCTAAAAAAGTGGTATCGGAACGAGATTAGTAAAGGTGTTATAAAATGACAAACAATAGCATGTTTTCTTTCCAGTATCGTCTCACAAAAGAAAATTATGAAAAATGGTATATTCGAATGAAAGCTTTACTTAGCGGACAAAAAGTGTGGGAGATCGTAGACAAAGGCTACGACGAGTCAGAAAATGAAACTGCATTATCTCGAGCAGAGAAGGAAGCCTTAGCAAAGACGAAGGAAAAGGACCAACTTGCACTTAGCCTCATCCATCAATTTGGATGATTCAATATTAGAAAAAGTAGCTGACGCAGCCACTTCAAAAGAAGCCTAGGAAATTTTGCAAAAATCTTTCCAAGGAGTTGATAAAGTAAAGAAAGTGAAGCTTCAATCACTAAGGAGTGATTTCGAAGCAATGAAGATGAGTGAATCCAAATCGGTTTCGCATTACTGTACAAGGGTGAAGGCGAATGTGAATCAATCAAGAGGCTATCGAGAAAAAATTGCAGACGTTTGTGTGGTGGAGAAGATCCTTTATTCTTTGACTCCGAAGTTCGATTATATTGTGTGGGTCATTGAAGAAACGAAGGACCTCAGAGAAATGACAGTAGAAGAATTGGAAGGTTCTTTACGTGCTCAAGAAGAGAAAATTAAGAGAAGATAAGAAGAACCATAGGAACAAGTTCTTAAAACTAAAGCTAATTTGAAAAATGAAGAAGGAGAAAAGAGGTACTTTAGAGGAAGAGGACGTGGATATGGACGGGGAAGAGGATGCGGAAGGCAAGGACGTGAACATGAAAGAAGCAATGGTGAAAGTTCAAATAACGATGAGAGAAATCGTTCATATTTTAGAGGTCGTCGAAGAAGTTGATGACCAAGTCGTGGAAATTATCAAAGATCAAATGATAGAAGGTATGACAAGTCCAAAATTGAATGTTATAATGGTCATTATTCATGGGAATGTCAAACAGCTAATAATGAAGAAAGAGCCAATCTTAATAATGATAACCAAGAAGTTGAAGAATCCACCTTGTTGCTAACTGAGAAAAATCAAGAAAAGTAAGTTGAAAGCTTATGATATTTGGATAATGGTGCTAGCAATCATATATGCGGATACAAAGAAAAATTTGTGGAGATTCACGACACGGTGAAAGGCAATGTTTCCTTTGGAGATTGTTCGAAAATTCACATTAAAGGTAAAGGTACCATTATCATCTCTTCAAAGAACGGTGATCATAAATTGATCTCTGATGTTTATTATGTTCCTAAACTAAAAAGTAATATTCTTAGTCTCGGACAATTTGTTGAGAATGGTTATGAAGTTTTGATGACGGATAATTATCTTTGGCTTCAAGATAGAAATAATAACTTGATTGCAAAGGTTAGCATGTCATGGAACCGGATGTTTAGATTGAATGTCCAAACTGTTGAAGCAAGATGTTTGAAGGTTAATGTGCAGGATGTGGCATGGTGTTGGCACATGAGATTTGGACACTTGAACTTTGAATCATTGAAAGAAATGGAAGAAACAATGATGGTAAAGGGGATGCATGCAATTGAAAATCCAAATCATTTGTGTGAAGCATGTCTTCTTGGCAAACATGCAAGGAAAAGTTTTTCAAAGAAAGCAACATCAATAGCCTTTAAACCTGTTGAATTGGTGCATACGGATATTTGCGGGCCTATCAATCCACTATCTTTTGGTAAAAGTAAATATTTTATACTATTTATTGATGATTATAGAAAAAAAATGGGTCTATTTTCTCAAACAGAAATCAGAAGCTTTCACCACATTCAAAAATTTCAAGATGCATGTTGAGAAAGAAAGTGACTATAATATCAAGACATTGAGGTCTGATTGGGGAGAGGAATTCATTTCAAAGCAATTCAATGATTTCTTTGCAGCACATGGAATTCATCCTCTCACTTTTTCCTAGATCACCTAAGAAAAATGGCGTGGCGGAGAGAAAAATAGATCAGTTCTTGATATGGCAAGGTGTATGCTTGAAACAAAAATATGCCAAAGGATTTTGGGCTGAAGCCATTTCTTGTGCGGTGTATTTGTCAAGTCTCTCTCCAACTGTGAATGTCAAGGATCGAACCACTCAAGAAGCATGGAATGGAAAAAGGCCAAGTGTCTATCATTTGCTAGTCTTTGGAAGCATCGCTTATGCTCAAGTTCAACAACAAGAGCGTTCAAAGCTAGATGATCGAAGTTCTAAGTATGTTTTTGTTGGATGTGATTATCATTCCAAATGATATAGGTTGTTTAATCCAAACAATGGCAAAGTGGTGGTAAGTCACGATGTTGAGTTCGATGAAGGAGTAACTTGGGATTGGGATGGACAACAAGAGAGCATATATATTTTTCTTCCATATTTTGATGATGATCAAGAATCAGAGAATGTTGAAACTATACAAGAACCTTCATCTCCAACTGCAGATTTTGAAGGCTCAAATAAAAGACCGCCGAGGATGAAAACACTTCCTGATATATATGAAAGAACTGAAGAAATTAGTCTTAATAATGATGAACTCTATTGTCTTTTTGCAGATAGCAAGCTACTGAATTTTCAAGAAGCTGTGCAAGACAAGAGGTGGAGAGACACTGTGGATGAAGAAATTAAATCCATTGAAAAGAATGACACGTGGGAATTGACTTCTCTTCCCAAAGGTCATAAATGAATTGCGTTTAATGGATATATGAGGTGAAAAGAAATGCAAAAGGAGAGGTGGAGAAATTTAAAGCAAGACTTGTGGCGAAGGGCTAAAAACAAAAGCATGTAGTTGATTATGGTGAAGTATTTGCTCCAATTGCACGGATGGAGACTATTCGCTTGATGATTTCTCTCGCTGCTCAAAAGAAATGGAAAATTTGCCAAATGGATGTCAAGACAGCTTTTTTGAATGGTTATCTTAAAGAAGAGGTTTATGTTGGTCAACCGTTAGGCTACATAGCTGAAGGGAATAAAAAGAAGTTGCTGAAACTCAAGAAATCGTTGTATGGATTGAAATAAGCCCCACGAGCATGGAAAAGTTGCATCAACAAATACTTTCAAGATCACGGGTTTGTTCATTGCTTAAATGAGCATGCTTTATATACTAAGTTTCAAAATAATGGAGATATTATGTTTGTTTGCATTTACGTTGATGATCTCATTTTCACGGGCAATAATTCTGATTTATTTGATGAATTTAAAAGTTGCATGTTGGCAGAATTTGAGATGACAGATTTGGGGAAAATGACATATTATTTGGGATTAGAAGTTAAACAAATGGAGGAAGGTATATTTCTTTCTCAAACAGGTTATGCAAAGGAAGTGTTGAAAAGGTTTAAGATGATTGATTGCAATCCTGTGAACACACCCATGGAAGTTAGATTGAAATTGTCTAAGTCTGAGGATGGAGAAAAGGTAGATACTACTCTTTACAAAAGTCTTGTAGGAAGTTTGAGATATTTGACAAGTACTAGGCCCTACATACTTTATGTCGTTGAAGTGATAAGTCTTTTCATGGAGACTCCTACTTCTACCCATATGAATGCTGCTAAGAGAATTCTTCGTTACATTGAAGGAATGCTCGATTTTGGAATGTTATATTCCTCAACCAATGATCTTCTTTTGCATGGATTTTGTGATAGTGATTTTGCTGGTGACATGGATGATAGAAAGAATACTAAGGGTTATGTATTCTTCTTGGGTGATTGTGCTATTTCTTGGTTATCAAAGAAGCAATTTATTGTCACGTTGTCAAATTATGAATCGAATATGATGCTGCAAGTTCAAGTACATGTCATGCTTTATGGTTAATAAAGTTGTTGAAAGAACTTCATTTGGCACAAAAGGAGCTACTGAAATATGATTTGATAATAAATCAGCACAAGCACTTGCAAAGAACCCGATATTTCATGATCGAAGCAAACATATCGACACGAGATATCATTTTATTTGGGAATGCATTGCAAACAAGGAAGTGGAGCAGAAATATGTGAACACTCAAGATCAAGTTGCTGATATTTTTACCAATCCATTGAAGATTGAAGATTTTCGAAGGATGAGAGTTATGCTTGGTGTAAGAAAAGAAATTTCAAATTAGGAGGGAGTGTCAGAATATAATTTGAATTGTTTTCTTACTAAATAATCAATGGTTGTTCTTGTATGCAAAGTGTCTTTTGAAATGAAAAGTCGTGTCGGTTCAATGAATATTCATGTCGGTTCAGTGAATAGTCATGTCAGTTCAACAAGGGGTCGTGTCCGTTTAGTGAAGAGTCATGTCCATTCAAAGGGTTGTGTCTATTTGTAAGGGTGTGTAAACCACTATATATATGTAGTCATTTTGTTATGTTGAAGGTAAGAAATTCCAAAAATTTCTCCACTTAAAATAATAATTGTTCCTCTAGTTTCTCTTCCTCTAACAATGTGATATCAGAGCGAGGTTAGTAAAGGTGTGATAAAATGACAAACAATGGAATGTTTTCCTTCCAATATCTTCGACTCACAGAAGAAAATTATGAAAAATGGTGTCTTCGAATGAAAGCTTTACTTGGCGGACAGAAAGTGTAGGAGATTGTAGACAAAGGCAACGACGAACCAGAAAATGAAACTGCGTTATCTCGAGCGGAGAAGGAAGCCTTAACAAAGATGAAGTAAAAGGGTCAACTTGCACTTAGCCTCATCCAACAATGTTTGGATGATTCAATGTTAGAAAAAGTAGCTGATGTAGCGACTTCAAAAGAAGCCTGGGAAATTTTGCAAACATCTTTCCAAGGAGTTGATAAAGTAAAGAAAGTGAAGCTTCAATCACTAAGGAGTGATTTCGAAGCAATGGAGATGAGTGAAATCCGAATCGATTTCGGATTACTGTACAAGGGTGAAGGAGAATGTGAATCAACATTCTGGTGCTTTCACTGAGAGCTTGAATACTCAAGACTATCTCCAATCATCTTCCATTTCGAACTACGAGTGCTACTAAGCTCCCTTGGACCTACCTGCTAAGTTCGCTTACAATGGCTAGGAAAGGAAAGAACATTGTGATCGATACTTTCACTGTTGCTAAACGGAAACTTCCCCCTCAGCCTCAACCTTCGGAAATTCCAACTAATATGGAAATCGCTACATCCTTCAATCCAGAGGCTTTGGTTGCTCAAGCCCAATTCCTCGAACTTAATAAGAATTGGAGGAAATGACAAAATAGCTTTATGATCAAATGAAAACAAAATCATTTTGATGCGGCGACTCCAAGAAAATGCTCAACGCGATGTCGCTCGCTTCGAGGTCAACAGAAACCCTCGTCCTCAACGGAATGTTTCAGATACCCGTTTTTGACACTTACCATGGAAACCATAGCCAAAGAGAAAGATCAATACCAATGGAGACGGTAAACGTAACAGAACTACCATTACCATTAGTGAGGGAACGCGTCAACGCGAACGCTCCCGGTTTGGTCCTAACAACAATCAAGGAACTAGTACCCAACCCCCTACATGAATGAAACCTCGTGTCGTTACTCAAAACTTGGCGCCTAAATGTCTAGTAGCAAACCAGGCTCAATTTCTTCCCAACCAACCTCATCAGGACCAATCAATCAAGGTTGAAGACCTATTTGAAGGTGATGCCAATGTTCATCGTAGAAGACGCCCATGGCCACGAACTCCAGAGATGGACCACGATTGCTGGAATCCAGCAAAGCTCCGGCCTGCGGTTCTCATCGACACGGTCTGTAGGATCATAAGAGAAATGTGGGTGTATGCCACCGATGTTTGAGAAACAAATATGAGGCATAATCCCTTCACTCGGGGCGTGCGTGACGGCGAATGTCCTCGATATTTATATGCCTCAATTAACGACTTACTCATAGAAAACTGATCCCTATAACTTCTTGAACCATTATGAGTGGCATATAGACTCATGTCACGCCACTAATGCCATGTTATGTAAATACTTCCCAGTCTTTCTTGAAGGCGTCGCTTTACTCTAGTTCTCTCGACTTCTATCGAGATCTACTTTCGACTAGCTTGCTACCAAGTTAGTGAAAAAATTCAAGATTCGCATCACAAAACCAAAGGATACCCTAACTCTCTCCAATCTCTACCAAGGCACGGAGGAAACTCTTAAGAGTAACCTAGAACGCTTCAACCTTGCCATAGCAGAAGTCGGAGATCCAGAGTCTCGCACCATCTTGGTTCAACTTGCTAAGGGAATACTGCCTAATACCAAATTCAGAGCTTGGATCGATATGAAGTAGCCGAAAATTTTGGAAGCTTTCTACAAAAAGGCTCATTAGTTTCTATGTCAAGAAGAAGCATGTAGAAACATGACAGCTCAGACGAGCCATCCTTACAACTTACACCAAAGCACTGTTCAAGACAGTGTCAAGGAAAAACAGGTCGGAGAATCTTTCGATAAGGGTAAAGGGATAGCCCAAGTCAAGCCTAAGTCTAACAACGACAAGACATATGGTTTTAACAACCATTAGCCTGGAGATCCAAAGAAGCGCGACCGCTATCTGACTTACAAGGTCTACATTACGCTCAATTCTGAGTTAGAGACAATCTACCTAGAGTTTTTTTGGCAAGGCCAGCCGGTTTTTATAGTGATTTGTAACACTTTTTTTATTATAACCAATAATAAAAATACAGTATAGTACAATTGATTGTGGTTACAACCAGCTAAATCAGTTTTTTAGATGGACCGTCCAACGCCTATGGAGTTTATAGTGTTCTGTCCACTCTACCTATCAGGCTTACAACACTGGAGCTAGATAAATTACTAGACTACTATATCGTCTCCATGCAGGGAGATTACATATTAACTATCTTAGCTAGTGCTGAGAACAACATCCATGATCAGACTAGATAGTAGCTACCCACCATAGCCGTAGACTTTCCAAGAGCTACCCATAGCAGCAACTCAAATAACCTGTAAATGTGACATCATAGCATCCTAGGTACTTGACTTAGAGCCCCACAAAGCCTAGTAGCAGCAGCGACCATACTTCGCACAGCAACCAAGTGGTATCCCATACATCTCAAAAGTACACCCTAAGGTGTTCCGTATGCAAAGGAGTTGTGACGTGACAATAACAATGGCATTTTGAAAACATTCTCCCTGTACAATGCCAATGAATAAAGGGCCGCACCACCGCTTAGTCGACTGTGGTCAGAGCTATAGCTTCTCATGGTTAGCCGACGACTAATGAACAAACTCAAAAATGAGAGAAACGACACTTTATAGAGAAAATCCAAGGTGCCAAGCATAACTGGCACCACCGTCACCACTTTCCAAAAAAACTACCACCAATAACAACCGAACCACCAAACTCCAATATCCAAAAACAAAAGAGCGGAATAACAAGACATACTCAGCCAAGACAGTACAACAAAAATGCCCAAAAATTCCAACAAGTACCAGTAGCAGAAAATCCCCTTTCGCTCATCGAGTAAGAGAACAAGCACACAACAAACATTGCATATTACATAAAATTAGGATAGCAAACCAGGTAAATAGAGGAGCGTCGCGAAACATCTCTGAGGTAGAGGCCAGCCGAGCTTCCATGTTAATAACTAGTGAAAACCCAAATACAAAAATATGTACACAAACTTGTTGAATACTTCCATTGGAACAACTACAGGAGCACCTCTCGACACAAAACTGGGAGTTACACAACAGAAGATTTGTCATTTTCAGGTAGTAAAACCACATTCAGGTTGGCTTTGTTTGAAGAAAAGGAGGAACAGTAGAAAGTGAAATCAGTAGAATAAATTAGGAAGTGGCAGTAGTATAGGGTTCAGATCCGAGTTAGTATTTGAGACTCTCTAGGAGATCACGCAAGCGAAAGCAAAAAAAGGAAAAAGAAAATAAAGAGAAACGCAGAGGGTAGAAAGAAGTGATGCGAGGAGAAGAAAAGCATAGGGGTGAAGCCAGAAGATGAAAGGAGAAGAAAAGTAGATCTGTCGCCATTAAGAGTCTCCCAGAGATTTCGAATCCTTGATCTACCTAGAGTGTTGTAATACCATATAGTATAAGAAGCCGAAAACCAACTGACAGAAGAATTCTAGCAAATACTACAAACTCCATGATATATTTGGCCATAACACCAATGACTACTGTCACCTCAAGGATACGATTGAAAAGCTTACCCAAGAGAAACGTCTAGAGCAGTACGTTCAAGACTCTGCTCCCCAAAAAGTAGCTGTGGGACCTTCAACCCTTGCACCTCCTCAAGCTCAAGCGACTCCTGGGCCATCTAATCAGAGACCTTCACAAAGGGGTATCGTGATTAATACCATTTGTAGCGGGACTCGCCCCGCTAACGAAAGCTTCAGGCATATGGAGGAGTACATCAACTCAATAAATCATGTCAACTTGGAAGCGTGCTCCACCCAGGATGAATCTGTCTCGGCCAAGCTTTAAAAGACTATATACGATGACATAGTCTTCCGTGAGAAGGATGCTATCAGAATTGACGTTCCAACTATGGATCCCATTGTCATCTCTACATACATATGTATGGCCTATGTCCGAAAGGTCCTCAACGTTTCGCACAACTCCATCAATATTATCTTTAAGTCGGCCAACGACTAGATGAAACTTGAAGCCAAAGACTTAAAACCTTGTCGTGCCACCATCCACAGATTCAATGTCTCTTCAAACGGGCCAATTGGTTTAGTAAAACTACCGGTCCAGCTCGGAGATGGGAATTGCAGCAGAGTATGGATCCACACCTTCATGGTTATAAACATTTTTTTTCTTTACAATATCTTCCTTGGACGTCCTTTCCTTGCAGTATTCCGATTCAGCATGGCACTACGATCTTTCCTCGTGAAATTTCCAACGAAGTGTGGGATTGGAACCATCAAAGGGGATCAACTTACCGCAAGAGTCCGCTATCTCGTAGAATGAAAGGACGCAATCAATAAAAAGAAGGTCCAAGGCGCAAAGCCAATACACTACATCAAAACCGTAAGCGCACAACAACCACTGGATTCTAACGCCTAGCTCAAGCGCTGGTCTCTCCCAAGATCTTGATCCATGGGAAGACGAAGAGCCCAATTCTGAAAGGGATACCCTAGTGGAGCAAACATCAACATTCCGATCAACCCTATTGACCCGACTCAGGTCTTGATTATTGGATCACAGCTCCACCTAGAAATAAAGGAAGATCTTGTGGATTTCTTACCTACCAGTGTAGATGTGTTTGCTTGGACCCATTCTGATATGTGCGGCATCGACCCAAAAATCGCCTACTACATGCTTAGTATTGATCTGAAGCATCTTCCCGTCAAACAAAAGCACCGAATAATGAGAATAGAAAGATCGGTGGCACTTACAAAGGAGATGGATAGGCTACTAGATAATGGCTTTATCTGCGTTGTCCTATACCCAGAGTGGGTCTCCAACCTAGTCTCAATCAGAAAAACAAATGGAAAGTGTCAAACATGCGTCGAGTATTCATACTTGAACAAAGCATGCCCAAAAGACAACTTCCTACTTCTGAAAATTGACCAACTGGTCGATTCAACTATAGGCTACCAACTTCTCCCCTTCATAGACGCATACTCAAGCTACAATCAAATTACAATGCACCTTCTAGATCAGGAGCACACTTCATTCATCACCGACGTTGGGCTCTTTCTATGTTGTTATGCCCTACTGTCTGAAGAATGCTGAAGCCACCTATTAGCAACTGGTCAATCGAATGTTTCATGGACCAAATCGGGAGATCCATGGAGGTCTACATGGACGACATGCTTGTGAAAATGAGGGTGTCGAATGACCATGTCAATGACCTCGTGGAAACGCTCGACTTTATATGTAAATATGGCGTGAAACTTAATTCCTTGAAATGCTCTTTCGGCGTTGCATAGGGAAAATTCCTGGATTTGATCAATTCATAGGGGATCAAGGCGGATTCAGAAAAACAATCCAAGTTACTTGGGATACACAGGCCCCAAAAAACATCAAATATGTTCGAAGATTAAAATGGAAAAGTGGTCACCCTAAGTCAATTCATATCAAAAGCAATTGATAAACGCACTCCTTTCTTTGACTTGATCTGGAAAAGGAAGCGCAAATTTGCATGGACACCGAAGTGCATTATCGCATTCTAGGACCTCCTGAATCACTTGGAACGTCCACCTATCCTATCATAACCGGTGGATCACAAAAACTTATTCATCCGTTTGGTGGTTTCTATGTAGGAAATAACCTCAGGCTAGTGCGCAAAGAAAACCGTGTCCAACGGCCAGTTTATTACATTAGCAAGAGATTGATAGACACTGAAAAGAACTATCATAAACTCAAAAAGCTTGCTTATTGCCTATTGATTTCTTCTCGGAAGCTTCGTCCATACTTCCAGTCTCATCCAATCAAAGTCTACACTGATTAACTGCTACAACATGTCCTTTAATGACTTGAGGCATTTGGACGACTTTTGAAATGGAATATTGAGCATAGTTAATTCGAGCTATCATCCCTTGTCGAGCCATCCTTGGATAAGCCCTAACAGACTTTATCGTGAATTCACCATTCCCAAAGATCCTTCGGAAGATAGTGAGCTTACAAATATCTAGTGGAAACTATTCGTGGATGGTTCATTGAACAATCAGTATTTTGGCGCTGGAGTATTACTCATTACTGCTAAGGAAGGCTCGATTTGTTATGTTCTAAAGCTCATCTTCCCGGCCACCAACCACGATGCAGAATACAAAGCCTTGATAACTAGACTCGAAATCGCTATCAAACTCAACATCAAGGCTATCCAAATATACTCCGACTCCTAGCTCATCATATGTCAGGTGCATGGGGAGTATCAAGCCAAGAGGGCACGGCTCGCTCCCTACCTTGCTCAGGTTCATGAATTTCTTGCCAACTTCGACCACTACATTATCACTCACATCCCTCGAGAACAAAACGAGAAGGCCAATATATTGGACTAATTATCGAGTTCTGGGGATGCATAACTCTTGAACTCGTCCTAGTCGAAGTACTCAACTCTTCGAGTATCGATCAAATAAAGGCTGATTCGGCATCAACGACGAAGACCGATCCTGAACCCAAGTCTTGGATAACTCCAGTAAAGATCTATTTGCAACATAGGATCCTCCTCGATAACCAAAATGAAAAACGAGCACTCGTCTACAAATCATCATGCTACATCATTCAAGATGGAGTGCTTTACCAAAAATGATTCTCTTTTCCATTACTCTGGTGTATATCCCACAACGACGTCGACCGCTTACTACTGGACTTGCACAAAGGCGAGTGCGGGGACCACATAGGGGGAAAACTCGGGCAAAAAAGATTTTCTAATATGGCTATTTTTGGCCAGTTCTTGAGTGGAGGCGGCAGAATACACCTACAAGTACCAGAGATTCTCTAAAATTCCAAGAGCCCCGCCTACCAAACTTACGCAGATGGTCAGTCCTTGGCCGTTTGCAATATGCGGAATCGATATCATCGAACTCTTCTGATGGCCAAAGGAGGCGCTCAATATTGCATCGTCACAGTTGATTACTTTACCAAGTGGGCCAAAGCCAAGCCTCTCACTACAATCACTACTAAAAAGTAATCAACTTCATCGCTCGCAACATCATATGTCGTTTAGGAGTTTCAAGGACTATCATTTCTGATAATGGGACCCAATTAGAGAGTTTTGAGTTCAAGATCTTCCGTCTCGACACCACATCGAAAAAATATTCTCGGTAGTAGCTTAGCCTCAAGCCAATGGGCAAGTCGAAGTTGTTAACAAGGTTATCAAATCCATTATCAAGAAGCATTTAGAAAAGGCCAGAGGAAAGTGGGTAGATGAACTCCCTCCATCCATTTGGGATTACCGAGCTACCCATAAGTCGGTGACCGATCACACTCCATTTGCTCTCTTGTATGGATCTAAAGTCGTCATTCCCACTGAGGTTGAACTCCAATCCCATCGAGTTACTATGATCCGAAGACCAACCAAGAAGATCTTCGAATCACTTGATTTACTCAAAGAGAAAAGAGACGAATCTGAACTCAGAGGAGCCATACACCGTCAACAGATTCCAGTACTTCAACTCCAAAGTCTTCCCAAACCAATTTGACATTGGTGACCTCGTCCTAAAACAGATCTTTCCCACACCTAGCGATTTCGGTCCTAGCTGGGAAGGTCCGTACAACATTCAAAGGAGGCTTCGAGATGGTATTTTTGAGCTAATGACTGTTGATGGCACCGAACTACTAACAGAATGGAACAACAAGCATCTTCGCCGCAATCTTACTTAGCTTACTATGCTGATTTATTGTGTTCCACAAATGTTTTGTTTCTAAGAATCAAGATATCGTAAAGAAAAGGCCATAACAGCCGACAATTAGCAGCCAAGAAATTCAAATAGGGGTGTAAATCGGTCAGATCAGACCGGATGGAGGTGTGTTAAATAAAATCGGACCGGAAGGACCGAAAAAAAAATTTCTCGTACAAATTTTG
Organism: Allium sativum; assembly: GCA_030737875.1. Lineage (NCBI taxonomy): Eukaryota > Viridiplantae > Streptophyta > Magnoliopsida > Asparagales > Amaryllidaceae > Allium > Allium sativum. The sequence continues at coordinate 282,347,432 of CM060919.1, read as the reverse complement.
TTGTCCGAGCTTATGTCCTAAATAAAATCGGTCAGACACGGATATTTGTTTATCGGACATGGACATAGTCAGGGAGTCTTATTTACATCAAATTTTAGACTTTTTATAGACTTTCTTTCAACTATATATAAAATTACGAGAAATTCGGATGAACACGGACTGGGCGTGATTTTTTCTCGTACAAATTTTGTTGTCCTAACTCGTGTCCTAAATGAAAATCTGGCGGACTCGGTAAGACAAATTTCAGTTACGGACACGAATGGACATCAGACATTTGTACAAAGTTTACAGCCCTAATTTCAGATGACCATGTTCGTGGTGTGTTTACTTTCTACGTAGTAAGTTGGTAAAGGCAAATGTGGCATGGTGTTGGCACCTGAGATTTGGACACTTGAACTTTGGATCATTGAAAGCAATGGAGAAAAAATGATGATAAAGGGGATGCCTGCAATTGAAAATCCAGATCATTTGTGTGAAGCATGTCTTCTTGGAAAACATGCAAGGAAAAGTTTTCCAAAGAAAGCAACATCAATAGCATCCAAACCACTTGAATTGGTGCATATCGATATTTGTGGGTCTATCAATCCACCGTCTTTTGGTAAAAGTAAATATTTTATACTCTTTATTGATGATTATTGCAGAAAAATGTGGGTTTATTTTCTCAAACAGAATTCAGAAGCTTTCACCACATTCAAAAATTTCAAGATGCTTGTTGAGAAAGGAAGTGCCTATAATATCAAGGCATTGAGGTCTGATCGGGGAGGTAAGTTCACTTCAAAGTAATTCAGTGATTTCTGTGTAGCACATGGAATTCGTCGTCCTCTCACTATTCCTAGATCACCTCAGCAAAACGACATGAAAGAGAGAAAAAATAGATCAATTCTTAATATGGCAAGGTGTATGCTTAAAACAAAAAATATGCCAAAGGAGTTTTGGGCTGAAGTCGTTTCTTATGCGGTGTATTTTTCAAATTGCTCTCCAACTGTGAATGTCAAGGATCAAACCACTCAAGAAGCATGGAATGGAAAAAGGCCAAGTGTCCATCATTTGCGAGTCTTTGGAAGCATCGCTTATGTTCAAGTTCCACAACAAGAGCATTCAAAGCTAGATGTTCGAAGTGCCAAGTATGTTTTTGTTTGATATGATTATCAGTCCGAAGGGTACAGATTGTATAATCCAAACAATGGAAAAGTGGTGGTATGTCATGATGTTGAGTTCGATGAAGGAGTAACTTGGGATTGAGATGGACAACAAGAGTGCACATATAATTTTATTTCATATTTTTAATATGATTAAGAATCAGAGAATGTTGAAACTATACAAGAACCTTCATTTCCAGCTCCAAATTTTGAAGGCTCAAATAATAGACCGTCGAGGATGAAATCCCTTGCTGATATATATGAAAGAACTGAAGAAATTACTCTTAATTATGATGAACTCTATTGTCTTTTTGTAGATAGCAAGCAATTAAATTTTCAAGAAGCTGTGCAAGACAAGAGGTGGAGAGACGCTATGGATGAAGACATTAAATCCATTGAAAAGAATGACACGCGGGACTTGATTTCTCTTCCCAAAGGTCATGAATCCATTGGCGTTAAATTGATATACAAGGTGAAAATAAATGTAAAAGGAGAGGTTGAGAAATATAAAGCAAGACTTGTGGCAAAGTGCTATAAACAAAAGCATGGAGTTGATTATGTTGAAGTATTTGCTCCAGTTGCACGGATGGAGACTATTCACTAGTTGATTTCTCTCGCTGCTCAAAATAAATGGAAATTTTACCAAATGGATGTCAAGACAACTTTTTTGAATGGATAACTTAAAGAAGAGGTTTATGTTGTCAACTGTTAGGTTACATAGCTGAAGGGGATGAAAAGATGGTGCTGAAACTCAAGAAATCGTTGTATGGATTGAAACAATCCCCACGAGCATGGAATAGCCGCATTAACCAATACTTTCAATATCACTGGTTTGTTTGTTGCTTAAATGAGCATGCTTTATATTCTAAGTTTCACAGTAATGGAGATGTTATGTTTGTTTGCATTTACGTTGATGATCTCATTTTCATGGGCAATAATTCCGATGTATTTGATGAATTTAAAAGTTACCTGTCGGTAGAATTTGAGATGACAGATTTGAGGCAAATGGCATATATTTGGGATTAGAAGTGAAACAAATGGAGGAAGGTATATTCCTTTCTCAAACAAGTTATGCAAAGGAAGTGTTGAAAAGGTTAAAGATGATTGATTGTAATCCTGTGAACACACCCATGGAGGCTAGAATGAAATTGTCCAAATTTGAGGATGGAGAAAAGGTAGATTCTATCTTTACAAAATTCTTATAGGAAGTTTGAGATATTTGAAAAGTACAAGGCCCGACATACTTTATGTCGTTGGAGTGATAAGTCGTTTGATGGAGACTCCTAATTCAGCCCATATGATTGCTGCTAAGCGAATTCTTCGTTACAATAATGGAACGCTTGATTTTGGAATATTATATTCCTTATCTAGTGACCTTCTTTTGCATGGATTTTGCGATAGTGATTTTGCTTGTGACATAGATGATAGATAGAGTACTACTGGTTATGTATTCTTCTTGGGTGATTGTGCTATTTCTTGGTTATCAAAGAAGCAATCTATTGTCATGTTGTAAACATGTGAATCTGAATATGTTGCTGCAAGTTCAAGTACATGTCATGCTTTATGGTTAACAAAACTGTTGAAAGAACTTCATTTGCCACAAAAAGAAGCTACTGAAATCTGCATTGATAATAAATCAGCGCAAGCACTTGTAAAGAACTTGATATATCATGATCGAATCAAATATATTGACACAAGATATCATTCTATTTGGGAATGCATTTCCAACAAGGAAGTGGAGCTGAAATATGTGAAAACTCAAGATCAAGTTGCTGATATTTTTAACAAGCCATTAAAGATTGATGATTTTCGAAGGATGAGAGCTATGCTCGGTGTAAGAAAAAAAATTTCAAATTAGGAGGGAGTGTTGGAATATAATTTGAATTGTTTGCTTATTAAATAATTAATGTTGGTTTATGTATGCAAAGTGTCTTCTGAAATGAAAATTCGTGTCGGTTCAATGAATAGTCATGTCGGTTCAATGAATAGTCATGTCAGTTCAACGAAGGGTCGTGTCCATTTAGTGAAGAGTCATGTCCATTCAAAGAGTTGTGTCTATTTGTAAAGGTGTGTAAACCACTATATATATGTGGTCTTTTTGTTGTAGTTAAAATAAGTATTGTTCCTCTAGTTTCTCTTCCTCTAACAATACAATCATGTAAGTCATGCTCCTGAATTAATAATTAAAATTAGTAATTGTTTTTCAGCAAATTATGCATTGTATTCTACATTGAGGGTTTCATAATCTATATTTCATCTGTTGGGAAATTTCTTATTGAAATAAAATTATGAACACCAAAATCAACTTTTTGCATATATAATGGGAACGACTTGTCATGAGGACTTTATTTTATTTGTTCAAACACTAGTAGACATTTCGTTGTAGCAATATTAAGGCTACATCTCTTTTTTAATAGCAGCAACAAGCCAATTATAAGCTCCAACACAAGAAGCTTTCATGTCCAATCTTTTCTCCAACATGGGACTAGGTGCTGCTCAGAAGTTCACTATGGGTGCTATAAATTTCTGTAAATCGCTTTTCATTTGAATAGAAAATATATTTGATGTACTATAAGGGTGGTCTTGAGCTTAAATTATATTGTATTGCTATTGCTTGCTACCAAATTTAGGATTATATGTATTGTTGTTGCACATATATTTTCTTGCTTGATACTATACTGCCCTATTTCTGTAATATTTTACTATATAATTTTGCTTTGTTGTTATATTGTATTGCTTTGTTAAATAATGTAAATTGTTGAGCAATATTTATGCAAGGGTTTATTTATTTTGAATGAAAGTTAGCAATGACAGATAGCCTACCTAAGCAATATTTAGACACGGCCCCGTGCCTTGGCTAAATATAAATAAGCCACGTTATAGAGCGGTGGGTATATTTAGCCACGCTAGTGGGTATATTTAGCCGTCGCTCTATGATTAGCTAATTTATATTTAGCCACGGCAAAATAGAGCTTAGCCATGGTTTGGAGTCGCAGTTAGGATTTCAATATAGTTTAGCAACATTCAATCATGAAACCATAGATCCAAACATGTAACCCATATTGAATTAATTGAGAACAAATCAGAAAACTAATAAATACATTTGGGGAAGCGTAACTGAATAGTTGGTTATTGCAGTACCAAAATTCCATAGTTGATTGGTAATGAAAAGATAGAATTGGTTCAGTCTTCCAAATTGACACAAAAGATAGATCTGAAATTAGCCCTCTATAAAAAAGTGTCAGAGAGCTGCTAAGACTTGTGTAATTTAAGGACCATAACCCCTTATTTATATGGCTAACATTTTATAATTTGGTCTTTCAATAAATTAAAACACTCCGGTATCTACCATTATGTCCATGGTAATATAATATTTAAGCCTCTTAACTCTGGTTTAAAATTAGATCACTTCTGTTTGAATTTACATCAAAATAGCGCAACACATTTTATTTCAAATATGCGACCAAATTGTCGAAATATTACAACAATCTCCCCCTGGGCCACATATAAAATAACCTTAAAATTGTGTTTGACTTTATAAGCTCCAAAATTTGTTATTTATAACATATATTATATCTGAAACAATCTCTTCCATTAACTGCGTTGAAAAAGGATCAAAGCGGCATTCATTATATTATTATAACTAAACTCATCAATGGTCACACATATATCAACACATTCAAATGACATAGACCAATCATTGATCCATAGCATGGAAGTTACATGAAATATGATCCATACATGTTTATTCTCATATGGTCCATCTTTAGTGAGATCAAAACATTCAATATTTGAAAAACCTGAGTGCAAAGAAAATTTATTGCCTTTTTTCTGATTAAAAAAAGAACTCAATAAACATATATTTGTAACTGAAATATAGAACAACAAGTCATAAGACAATGCCAAATACAAACTTCCCTTGAACCAAAATATCCTTATATAAAATTTACACCAATTGAGCTACATGCTTATGAAAGACCTTAGGTGATAATCTTTTGGTAAACTAATTTGCCATAATGGAGTTTGTCAAAGTATGTTGTATGAATTAAAATATATTTTGCACTTTTCTCTTACTGGAAAATAATATGTTCTTTATTATCACAATATTACTTGTCTTTTAACTTTTTATCAATTACCGGATTCTTGTGATTATGAAAATTTTCATTATTATTTTCCATAGTTGAATGTCTTATAATTAACCATAAACGATATTTACAGAGTGGTGACAGTTTTAAGTGTTTAAATAACACTTTTCCTTATACAGTTTCAACCATAAAATATAATAACATTGCCTGAAGTGGATCTTTTGCAGTAATAACATCCAAAATATTTGGATCATAATTCTTTTTGATCTCCAACCGATCTGATCTTTTATCTATGAACACATAATCTTTTATTTTGTTCCTTAAAGATATCTCATAACCATTTTGGCTATTAACCAGTGCTCCACTTTCAAAATAAGTAAGATATCTGCCAAATAATACACACATATTCATATATGTATGTACTTCAGTGTACATTAGAATCCACACAGCAAAAATATATGGAAACCTTTGCATTTCTTTAGTTTCAAGGATGGTAGCAAAAGAGAATCAACCAAATCGTAACTTGAATATCAAACCTTCTGAGCACTTATCTGCCAAATCCTTTTGTGATAATTCAATTATCATCCCATGAATAATAATGTTGTATTTGGATTCCAAATGCAAAAGAATAGCCCATAAGTGAGATCCTTAAGCTGTTTCATCAATGTCTCAATTAAAAAACACAACTTTAATCTTCATTAGATATTGCTTAAAAGTAAAATATGGAATAAACTTTAAAGTAGTTCTAGTGAGTCATTTACTAAAGCTAAGAGAATATTACTTTAAATATAAACAAAATTCTTTAAGAACGATATTTTCAATAAAAATGCCTTATAAATTTCCATATCGCCCACTTAATTCCCTTTACCTTTGAATAGTTATTCACAATCAATATTACTTAAGTTAATGGAAAATTGCAAACTTTATTGTTCATATAGATGTACAGGATATGTTCATATCTCAAATCCACCTTTAAATTAGTACCTTATATGGATTGATGTAAGTACATAGAGTCATATTCCTCAATCAATTATTTGTCTTTAAGGAGAAATATTACATAGTCATCTTATCTTTAAATTAGTGCCTTTATCTTTTAAAGCGATATATATATATATATATATGTGTGTGTGTGTGTGTGTGTGTGTAGTACTCATTTATATTTCTTTTACTTTGACTTTATGGAAACATGCACCACAAAGAATGCTTATTTCCCCTTATTATTTCCATAAATTCCTTTTCATTTTCCTAGAAAACATATCAAAAAATAGTTATAGTAACATATAGCACATCCTTGAAAACATCTGAAATATTTACCTAATAATCCATTAACTCTTGCTTTTTAAATTATACCATTTTTTAATATTCTTTATAACATTGTAAGGACATCTAGCTATAGTAGGGCTGGTTGTAGCCCTCCTAATTACAAGAGAGATCCGTGAAGTCAAGAACAAACAATATGATCTTTTAAAAACCCTTATATTTAGTCCCAAACAAAATAAGAATATTCTTAAACTTGGCAGACACTTTAGTCAAATTAGATGAAAAATGAACAAAATAAATTGAGGATTGACATCGTATGCTCATAACTGAATATCAAACATAGTAAAATCAAATAACTGATAAGTCTCTTCTCAAAATACCTAGTACACATTAATATCAAGTCCGTGGACAGTAATATTAACTATAAGTAGTATTATTGTTGTAATGATCAAACATGATAATAAATTCAAGTCAAATAACAATCTTCCTTTGGGACGATTTATTATTCACTTGAATTTTTTTATAATTGGCACGTATTTATCATCACACATGTGTAAGCGATTCGGCCAAATTTTAGTCTTCCTTTGAGACGGTTAATACTCGCATGAACAACTATACATGAATATCAAAATTTTCATGAGTCACCAATATAAGAGAGGTGTAACGACCCAGAAAATATGAACCAATTTAAAAATTTTAAATTGGCTAAAATAATGGATTTTAAATATTTAAAATAAATATTTTAAATAATAGAGATGAAAAGTGAGTTGAATCGACAATTGAAATCAAATATAATTAATTATAATTATAAACAAGGCCTGAAAAGGCGCTGTAGTTTCAAAAATTGAATTCAAACTTTGTCGGACTGTACCGGGTGCAAAACAAAACGGATTTGAGTGAAACCAAAAATATGTAAATTTGTTAGTGAATACCTTTCTAACGAATCTGAAAAATGGAATTTCCATAGCGGAAAGCAAAAGTTATGGCCAAATGAATTTTCAGAAAGGTCGCTATGGAAATTATATAGCCCGTGAAATTGGCCATTTTGCATACGACCTCGGAATTCGACGAAACCACTTTTGTTGGATCCAGGATGGGAAGTTATTGCTAGGTTTCAAATTTCATAATTTTTGAAGATAATATGTGAGTGTGGCACAGGAAAACGTGTTTTGATCAATTATAGTTAAATTGGATCGACCAGAAATGGGCCTTTTTGCAAACGGTCTCAGAATTCGACGAAACTAGTTTTATTGGGACCATATCGTCAAAACATAGCTAGATTTATTTTTCTGGAATTTTTCGAATTAGTTTGTGGCCCTGGCAAATTGAAATGTACGTTCAAATTGAATATTGAATGTTATATATTTTAAATTGAATGGAAACTGTCTGAAACAGTCGAATGGGCCTACGAAACATATCCCATTGTGTTCGGAATGGGGGTATAACGCTAGGGACGACAGTCGTTGGGTTTGGATTAGAGTTTGTATGAGATAAGGGGTATTTTTGAAAATTTAAAAATATATAAATAAAAGAAAAAAAATATGATTGGCCCATATCTTCTTCTCTATCCCCGACACTCTAGATCGCGCGGCGGAAATGAACTTGACCCCTTCTCTCCTCGATTGCTCTCAATCCGCTCAAAATTAGACCTCCATCCTGTTGAGGATTTTGTAGAGCTAGTCAAGATCTTCAAATCCATAGCAAGTTTGGATTTTTTTCATTGAGTATCCTTCGAGATTTGAATCCCCGAAGGCGGCGACTTTGTGCCGCCGCCAAACCCAGCTCTGACCATCGAGTTTGACGTGGGACCCACGGTTCTGCGTGCCTCTCCTTCCTCTTCCAGGTGGCAGTGGCCGATTGTCCTATAGTGCAACGGTTGTCGAGGAAAATCAAGACCTAGTTTCGAACGAATATAGGAAGGTACGGGTTTTATTTTCTGAAATGATTTTAACACCTTTAAACCGTTGCAAACCTTGTAAAAATCATATCTTTTTCGTTTCTTGACGAAATTCAGTGAAACAAGAGATAGTGGACTCGTGTGGACGTCTTCTACATTTTAGAAGAGACCGCGTATTTTTCTGAGCCTTCTGCTATTTTTGGTGGAGTGGAACCCAATGTGAGATTTCTAATTTATAAACGATACGGAAAACGACGATGTATAAATTATATAGGCGATGTATGAGTTATATAAGCATTGTACACCTCATGTATATGCGTTGTATAAGTTGTACGTTCGATGTATAAGTTATATATGCGTTGTAAAAATTATATATGTGTTGAAATAGAAGTGAATTGCTATATATATATATATGCCCCTCATCCACAAACCATGGACGATATTTATTGGTTGTGATTGGTGTGAAAATTGATTGATAGCGAATGGTTGATTGGAATTGTTTGTGGCTGATGTTGATTGATTGTGGTTGAAAAATACCCATTTGTGGTTGAGAAATATTTGGTTGAAACCACATAGGATTAGTTTGTGGAAATGAAATAAATATACATGCCGCCTACGTGCGAACTAGATGCATGATCCCCATTATCAAAAAATCCGCGAGGTTTTAAGGTAGAGCGAGGAGCCGCGTACTAAGGACGGTCCCGTTTTTAACTACCCTGCCATTATGCTGCCAAAATTTTGAATAATATTCATGTGTTTGAATTATTTTCATTTGTTGAAACTATATTTATTCGTTGAATAGAAAACCTCCATGTGTGGAAACGTTGTTGAATTGAAATTCAGGTGTTGAATGGTGTTCATATTTTGAAATAAATTGTTTTATAATAAAAATCCCATTTTTATCATCTATACGAACTATATAAAATAACAGTGTTTTGAAATGAATTGTTTTACAATAAAAATCACATTTTTATTATATAAACGAATTGTTAAAAATAGTGAAGTGTTGAAATAGAAGGCAGTTAGGTGAAAATATCATTTTTATTAAAAGTGTGAAATTCATATGGTTTTGAAATCGAAGAATCGATATATATATTTAAATAGAATTGAAATATATCGAATAACGACGCTGTAGTTCGTATTTTGAAATCGTGATTTCAAATGATTAGTACGGGAGATCCGACCATCGGATTTTCCTGAAATCGCAACCGTTGGGTTCGCTTTGGAAATATCTTTCCAACGACACCAACTTTGTAAAAATCCAACGGTTGGATTGTCTGGAATGTTTAATTCAAATCTGAAGAAAAACAGCGCCAAAATCGATTATTTATATATATATATATATAATCGAATAACGACGCTGCAGTTCGTATTTTGAAATCGAAATTTCAAACGATTATACTGGGAGATCCGACCGTCGGATTTTCCCGAAACTGGAACCGTTGGATTCGTTTTGAAAAGATCTTTCTAATGATGTGAATTTTGTGAAGATCCAACGGTTAGATTTTCAGATATGTGTAAATCAAATCTGAAGAAAAACAGCGCCACGACCGCGTTATGGCCCGAAGCATCGTTTTGAATAAATTGGCTATTTTAAAATAAATAAAAATAGCGATAAATTGTTATAAAATATCATAAACGATATGGAATGAAAATAAACTGAATTTGCTCGATTTATGTGGTATTTGATGGTTGAATGTGTTTGGTGTGAAAAGTACATTAAAGAACAAATTGGTGTTGTCGAATGATTTAACCATTGAAATAAATTGATTTGAAATTCTAAATATACGTGAATTATTTGAAAAGGCCGAGTTAATTCTCATTTCAAATAATTGACCGACGATTGAAAGTCGAAGATGAAGACGGTGGTCGAAGACCGAAGATCTTCACCTCGTTTGGGTGGTAACCGAGGTCCTGATTGGGAGGCATCCCGAAATATGGATAATGAGTGGTGATCGTCCAGACGTACGTGGGGATCGATGGGTTTGCGAGGTATTTAGTGCCTCCGGTTTCGTTCAGACCCAGAATGGACTTGTAAATGGACTGTGTGTCTGACATTGGATTTTATTCTGTGTTGATTGATCTTTGTTAAATATACATCTGTTTGGCGACGGAGAATTTATTCTTTTGCTTAACGCCCTTCTCTGAAACGTACGAGCTCAGAGGTCGTATATCGATGGACATCAGTCACATGGCATGAATTGCTAGTGTGGCATGCCTAAGTGGCAAATGAACAGGGCTTCTGTTGAAAAGAAAAGTCTTGTGGAGATGATCAAAGCACCGCCTGTGTGGCGTAGCTTTGTGTATAACGTGAAATCGCGAGCCTCACACCCGGTATGAACCAGAAACGGGAGAAAGGACCTCAGGGAGGACATGCGTTTCTTTCTAGCTAGAAGTGGCGTCAGTGGTTTTACATGCCCTAACGAGTATGTGGTTGTTGCTGTTGCGAGGCGCCTCGGTTAGATCTGACGATCCGGGTCCGATGGAGTCATTCGTTGGCTCATTTACGCCCCATAGGGTGGGGAAACACATTGTTCAGGAATTTTAATCCACATCGGTGGACCGGCCCTGACGATCCAAGGGCCTACCTGAGTCTGGGTCCTGAGGGGCGGGCTAGAGTGTCTCGAATTCGGTAAGGACTATCTTTTGCCTTGGTTCATGACGGAAATCCAATTTCCAAATACGTGACTGTGTGGTTTCGATTGTATATATATTTGGCGACATAGTGGCATGGGACGCTCATGTCGTCTATGATTGATAGTTATGATTCGAAATTGCTTTGAAACATATAGACACTAGTAATAATATCAAATTCTTTTGTTTTATTCGTATCAAGCATATTTGGCCGTTATAAGGTAAAAACTCTATCCTCCGGTTTGCGTTGCATTGTGTGATGGGAACTGAGTCTTATAATGGCTTCATTTTTATAAAAAGCATTGCGATGTTTAAAAGAAATATTTGTTTTAGAGCACTGGCGATCCAATGGAGTAAACCCGTTCCACGAAAGTGGCGTGGTCCTGTGATTAGCCATATTTTAAATGTGTTGAGTTGATTTCTCATACCAATCCCATGACTGACTCGTAGTTTGTTTCACTTTCAAACTCGAGTGCCCCTTTTTCCACACGGGCAGCCTTGTATTCAGGTTTAGCTGGCTTTCTCTGGATAGCTGGAGCTGAAGATGGATTATATCATTTATCTCTTTTTATGATGTTCAGCTCCTATTGTACATATTTTGTTTGTTTCCGCTGTTGACATTTATGTATAGCTGAACTGTAATTGTACTAAGTAAGATCCTGTATACTGTGTAACTCTGATGATTACTTTTATCCAGTATATTCTATTGTTCATTATCTGGTGTATTTATTTAATTATGTTCTGCTATTATCTGTTTCTGTGTTATATTCCAAAGATTACCCTCGTCTCCGTTTAGCACGGGATTTGGGGTCGTCACAAGAGGTCACTTTGGTGAATGTTATTTCAGTTAGTTCAGTATGAATATAGGATATTTACAGTTTCTAAAAGACACCAAAATATATTTGAATTTATATCTTAGCATATATACAATATATTTTTGAGTGCTATAAAACACTTCTGAAAATACTTTAGCTTGTAAGACACTTGAAATTTCAAAAGTATAACATGACACAACTTTTTCCAATCATAGCTATTATAATATTTTACTTTTGGTATGTGATTATATTCATGACATTCTCTAAATAAATATGATACAAGACTTCATAAATAAATCACATAACAAATGCCACAGATGAATAACAAAATTAAGCGCTATTTAAAAACATGCATATAAATAACGTAACGATGTCGCATTGAATAACATAAAGAACCAAGTAGATAAAATGTATATCTGAACCATAATTAGCTATATAGAAGCTACAATGTCATCTTAGATCTAAATTATTGTTTACCTTATCAATTATCATGATGTCAGTATTAGCATGAATTTAACGATGGGATGTTTGCATTAGGACATCTTATTATTTAGACTAAATGATATCCAACGTATTACATGAGTGAACCACAAGCTAAACTGAGATAACTGATTATATCATTTAAAAGAAGATAATATATCATATTACATGCCTATTAAATATATTAAAATTTGTGAGATCAGTAAATCAAACTCAGCCACCATTTATGCCTAAAGTAATGAACCATAATACTGTATTCTTTGAGATATAATTTTAGTTTAGTGTATGTCCACTACTGAATCACCGTAGACAATACATAATTAGCACGAGGTCAAAACATACTTAAATGAATAAATTACATGTTTATACACATGGATAGATTATATTTTATCATTTCATTTTCAGCCAAAAATTGTACATCACATATATTTACTTTATAAAACGAAGAACCATGTGTTGTTTAAATCCCTCAATAAGGCAGCAATTTAAACATAATAATTGTCCGAGTCCTATCGAAATAAATAAAATACTAACCCTTTATGTTATTGCAAGTACGGATAATGTTTCAGCATAGATAAAAAAAAGTTTTTAAAAAAACTCACAATTTTAATTCACATGAAAATAAAAATAAAAAACTGATGCAGAGTTACAAGATCTGAATGAAAAAACAAATCAAAATCCCATTTAGCAATAATAAGAAGAGGAAAACATCATAACTGAAGCAGAAAATACAGATCTAATATTTAATTCATACTTGTTTAGTATCTCAAGACAATCCAGTAGCTCTGGCAATAGTATATGTATCTTTTAAGCAAAGATTGCATTTTTTATGTATATATAAATAGTTTATTTATTAAGAAGACGTCAGATGATACAAACTTCTAGATCTTGATATAGATCTACATTAACGACTCCGTTTCCATAATCATAATTCATAAAAGTAGCATAATTTCATATTAACCCAATCCATAAAACCAACGTCAGAGCATGCGTAACAAGCAGATGGAGGCAATAGATATGTAATTATAGATATGAATTTAACACAACTTTTTTTCTTATATACTAATTTTTTTTAACATTATAGTATAAAATTCCCAATAAAATCAACAATGGATGTCTCTGATACCACTTGGTACGATTTCAATATATTTTAGCAACATTCAGTCATGAAACCATAGATCCAAACATGTAACCTATATTGATTTAATTGAGAACAAATCAGAAACCAATAAATAAATTTGCGGAAGTGTACCTGAATTGTTGGTTATTGCAGTACTTGAATTATACAGTTGTTTGTTAATGAAAAGATATGTTTGGTTCGGCCTTCCAAATTGATATAAACCCTAGATCTGAAATTAGCTTTCCATAGAAGTGGGTTGGAGAGTTACTCAGGCTTGTGTGATTTGGGGACCATAAGCCCTTATTTATAAGGCCGACATTTTATATTTTGGCCCTTCAACAAATTAAAATGCCCTAGTATCTACCATTAGGCCTATCATAATATAATACTTAAGTCTCCTAAATCTAACTTAAAATTAGATCACTTAAGTTAGAATTTACACCAAAATAGCACAACACATTTAATTTTACATATGTGACCCAATTGTCGAAATACTCCAACAGTCGTGACTTTATATTAGTCACTGCTCACTTCATCAAGACTTTGGGGGCAGGATGAGATCAATTTCCTAGTCCTAAACCGAGATGAAAGGAATTTTTTTATGAGTTTCTCTCTCTTTAAATTAGTTCACCAATCCCGACCTTTGTGAACTTGGGAAATAAGCATTGTTGTTTTTAACTATAAAATAAAAAGGTAAGATATATTGTGTTCCAATTTAGATAAATGGATTCTTTTTATGGTCCAATCTCAAAATACTATTTTGGCCTCTAAAACCAATCACTGAAATTATTTATACTTCTATTGTCTAAGCACATTAAATCAGACCAACTTTAATGTTAATGGTCAAAATACATTATTTACCCTTGATTTAAAAACAAATGCAGGTAAGATAGATAAAGTGGTACACATAAACATTTAGTTAGTAGTATCGATAAGGATTTACCAAACATCTTAACCATTTAAAGTCCATAGACAGAACATGCTAGGATTGTTTAGTAAAGAAATCAAGTGTAACAGCTGCTCAAAAATGGGCCTAGTTCTGACCTAGAAAAGGCCAATCAGAACTTAAACTTATTCTAAGCAAGTTGTTAGTTTCCATAAGAAATGAAAATAATAGATTCAAACTAAAAGGAAACTATATTTCGTGATGGAATGGATAAAATATAATAATCAAATATATGTATCATATTGTGAAAATATCATGACGTTAAATACATCATATCCCAAATGTCATAAATAAAAAATTAAGGCACATCACGATAATACTGAGATATAATAATTATAGCAAACTAAATAATGATCGTCATCACCAAGCTCCATGATCCACATCAACATCCACCATGCTACACCATACTGCCTAACTTGTGTTGTTAAGAGGAGGGGGCTGAACAACAATTCCGACGAATAAAATTCTTTAAGCTTAAAAGGAAACATATTTCTTATATTTTGTAGAATGAGAACCAGAACTTGGCATCGATTTGCCATCTCAAGTCTCTATAAAGACTAAAACCTTATGGAGTGGGCCATCCCTTAAAAGTCAACTCGAGTCTCGAACCAATGACGATGCCATGTTAATTTGAGTGTCCAACTCCATCCCTTAGTCTCTGGACATGGGGGCAACCCACCAACTGAATAAGTGTGATATCGACCACTTGCTTGGCTAAGTAAGATCCTCAGAGGTTGGATCCGAGTATAAGACCATCGAACAAATCACACTTTAACTCTAACCTGGACAAAATGATGGGAGAGTATAAAGGACGAAATAACGACGTTCTCTTATGATTCCTCATGACTCGGAATCAACAACCGTAAGGAGATTCCGTAAGGGAAGTTGCCAAACTCGAACTCTGTGCGACTTAAGACTAACGATCAAAGGAGGTCTTGAGAGTGAAGTTCACATACTTAGACTACAAGCTACTTGAAGTCGGTGAACGAAAGGAGATCTCAAGAGTGTAGTCAAAACACTTGAGCTTCGCCTAACTTGAATATCTCAAGATCGAAGTCTCAAACAACATTGGTTTAAGTGCAACACGAGTACGTTTACGCAAATACAGAAATTGGAAAGCGTAGACGAAAATTCAAATACTTAGAACAATATGTGGTGTAAGCAAAGTTAACAAACTTTCATTCACAAACTAAAATAAAATTATCATTTCTTTCTAACGACATAATGTACATGAAAACCACATCACGCCTCCAAAAGAGAGGGCCATACTTGCATATCCTATCGACCTACATAACCAAAAAGCTATCTATAACAATCATTTGGATGAGCCTCCCTTATTCTTCTTCTTCTCGGATTCGGCAGTGGACGACTCATCCTCATCTTTCTTCCCCCTCTTCCCAGATCCACTTCCTTTCTTTCCCTTCGTCGGGTTAAGCTCCAACTAGGGCTTTATTAAGAACTCCTCCTTAGTATCACTTGAGACTTAAGTGGTCTCCGTTCTAGAGTTGTAGATGGAGTTCAGGGGTTTAGATGGGAATCCTTTAGACAACTCTGGCACTGTTGTTATGTGCCCATCCTTTCCAGCTCCTTGGATTTGTTGGTGTCCTTGTCGGCCTTTTACTTCATCTCCCTCTCTACTTTATTTTAAGCCTTGCGCCCGGCCTTTAGTTTTTCTCCACTTCTGCCTTCAGCTTCTTAAGCTCATCCTCTGCTCTCTTCTGGGAAGCCTCATCCTCGTTTTCTTCTGATCCGCTTCCTGGACCTTGGCGTAGGCCTCCTCCTAGTCCTGGAAGAGAGCCTCCTCCTCGGTTTTTTCTTCGCCTCCAACTCCTCCGACTTCACTAGCAGTTGGGCTTTCTATTGTTCGACAAGTTGGTGCATAGTTTCCCTGCCTTCCTCCATCGGTTTTGTCATTTGAACTCCCCCCATTAATATCTTTATCCTCTAGGAAAAGGTCCTTCAATCTAAACTCTCTCATTTTCAGATCCGTGAAAGTGTCTAGGTGACCAAAGTCCTCTCCCATCTGCTTTTGTTAGGCTTCCACATCAAACTGAGAAACAGCTGGTATAATTGGTGCATAAGCCACTATCACCATTGCTTCGAAGGAATCTGCACGATGAGAAGAAGATAAGTTAGTCTACTTCGACTTCATGTTACCATCCTTCTAAGTACAAGAGAAGAAGTGGTTTTACCTTCCAACACATACTACGTGGTTTTGATGGGCATATGCTTTCGTTTATTGGTTGAAGAGCACATCTGTGTTCCAACCTCGGATAATCGAGGTCATACTTGGTAATGACGGGGGATGTAACTGATGGACTGCCAGTGGAACCGAGCAGAATAACTTGTTGTTGCCTAGAACAGCCACCTTCAAATTCATGAGCGAGTACCATGCTCTAAGTAATGAGTGCTTTCCCCTTTAGCATTAGTAAGTTGTTCCGCCTTAGCTGCCTTAGCATCCTCTTTCAATAATTCCCTGCCTTAGGTCAAATCCGGCGCCCCTCCTCCATCGGAAATTGAACCATCAACACGGGTTCAACGACTAAGTCGACCTCCTACATCATGGCCTCATACTCCACCAGCTTATCCCAGGCTTTAGCTAGTATGCAGGGATAATCTTTAACAAACGAGATTGCGCGAAATCGAAGTATCTTGACGTATAAGCCCCACACTGGTGGCTCCAGCTCTGCCTCTGCTCTTTCCTCGGCCTCCTCCACTTCGGCCCTAAGCTCTTCCAACTGGACCTTGTACTCAGCTTTCACACTGTCTACTTGACCGAATAGTTGAAGGCTTCTGCTGTTTAATTATATTTCTTCGACCGCTCGAACTCAGAACGACTCAATTCAAGAAGCTTCTCGGGCTCTTCATTTTCTTTGATAAGCTGCTGCACTCACTCGTCTCTTCTTGTAGTCTCTTGTTTTCCTGGGTCAGAGCTTCATTTCATTGGAAAAGCTAGTGCACTTCCTCATTTTCTTTCAGTAGTCGATTGTTCTCCTCAGTCATAGCCTTATTATCTTGTTCCGCGCTATCACCCGGGCAGAGACCGAGGACAATATGTCCTTGAACGACTCCCTGGCCTGGACCATCTCGCCACTGACCTTCAGGAACTCTCTCTTCATATCATTTGTTTCAGCAACAAAGAGTTAGCACATAAATGTGTTATTCGAACATGTGAGAAAAGAAACGAACTGAAGTGTTGTCTTACTCAATTCAGCATCCCGAGTTTTAACACTTTCCTGTTCAGCTTTGACCTCGATTTGTAGACCCTGGATCTCAACATTATTTTTGAACGTCAATCCGAGAGTCTCCGAGAGTACTTGTACAGCTCCTTATATTGGTAGTAGACAACATATACCCACTTCCAAGTCTCATCGTCGTCTTGTAGTGGGATCAGACTAAAATCGGGCAGTCAAAACAACTCCTCGTAGTAAATCCCGGGAATGACTTTTTAAGTATTTCCTTCTTCTCTACTTTGTGTAGTTGTGGTATCACCGACATGTCAGGCATTTCTGGAAGTTGCTTTGTTACAATATTCTTTAAATATTTGGATCCTCCGATTGCCTTTTCTTTGCCGTTATCTATGGCTGTTGGTGCTGTTGGGATGACATAAGGGGGCATTATTGATGCCAGTTGCCTCATACTCGTTATTTCTAGTCTCCTTTCTGTTTCCGCTGGTTGAATAGTGGATGGTGAAGATTCTGAGTGTCGAGGTTGGTCTATGTGTCACCGACAGCTGATGTGGTCGTAAGAATGAGGAGGATGCAAATACAAATCTGCACAATTCTTGAACCTACTTACGATTCCACTCTTCGATGGCCGATGACTCTCGAACCTGCGATCTGTCTTTATTTCCTTCTAAAATCATTGCACCTTCATGGAACAGACATTGAGTAAGAATCGAACGTCCCATACATGCAAATAAATGTTGAGTCATGCAATGTTTATGAGTGAGTGTCCTAAGTATTCCTTTCATAGACCATATTTTAGCCTTCTTAAAGGGGTGACATCCCTCATGCTCAGGTTATAGTGTTGCTCGGCCAAGAGAGTGTTACCTAAATCAAAAACTTGTCCAAGTCTTTGAATTGGCCTTCTACCTCCAATGACACGGTGGTCTCAGAGGTCGTAATTAGAGAAACTGGTTCGGGCGAACCTCCTAACCTCTCCTCCTCTGTCGAAGATGGAACAGGACTGGACAACAAACCATCCCTTTCGGTATAGATCTCCTCATCACCACCGTCGTGGACATCAAAATACCCCTAATATCCTACGACTAGTTCTTCAACAGAGGGTACAACAGGATGCACGATAGGAGGCATTTCTTCCTGCGGAACCCGGAGGAGAAATCCCTCCATCGGCTTTCGCCTCATCTTCTTCCCCATCGTCATTCAGGCAACCATTTGAACAATCCAAATATGTTAGCAGTGACTAGGCATCGCGAAACCCAGTTGGGACCTCCCTCAGGGATGCAAGGTGCTCAAAGTATATGTCATCTTTTGGGATCCAGGGGATACCTGATACACCAGAAATTTAAGCCAGTCTAGAACTTACTACTTGATTAACTTAAATCACAATCAAAATATTGAATACTTACGTCTAGCAAGCCATCTACTCGCAAATCCCGGGGGGCACCGAATGTAGAACCAATCACGTTTAGAGTAACTTAGCTTGTCCCATACCCCTAGGATGAAGCGACCGTTGGCTTGTGCCTTCAGGTAAAAAAACTAAGGCACCGTGGCAGCTCTCTTCTTCACAGAGAAAAGAAATCGAATATCATCTCCGGATGGTTCCACACTAAAGTTCTTATTGAATAGAATGCAGGTAGGGAGCAAGAAAGCGTACACATTTGGATGAAACTACGTCGAAACTAACTGAAAGAAGCGTATCATATCTCGGATGAGCGTACAACATGGAGGCATGCATCTGACATTGCATATATGCCTATTTCAGGTAGTGTACCCTTCCAGAGGTGTGTGCACTCTATCCTCCCATCTAGGGATGAGAACGATATTCCATACTTTTTGCAAATGTGTCTCAGAGCAGCTTCATCGATTCGTCAGACGACAGAATCCAGCAGATTTTCAAGAATGATAGTATTCGCCGTCATGTCTAGCGCCTCATTAACGTCTTCCTGCTCGGCGTCCATATCCTCTTTCTAAGAAGTTAAGGAAGATCCAGAAGTCTCAAGCTTTCTTCCTAATTGGATGGAGTCTTGGGATAATCCACACAGTGTGGATGATTACTCTACAGATCGGCTTCCAAGACTTGTAGTCTCCTTGAACTTCTTGATGTCATTGCAAACTATACTCTCAAAATAGTTGTGTTAGTAAGAACACTGAAATCTGCGCCCTTGTGTTGGTGTAAACTAATGTGAAACATGTAGTGCCATGCATGCTAATGCAATTACAGAAAAACATGTTGGAACGTAATGACGGTTTCTAGTTTATAAACCTAAACCATCATCGTCGTAAACCGAGATTGTTCAATTTACAATGAATCGCAACTACATCACGATTTTGTTGAATTTCAAGACGTGGAATTAGCGATTCAGTTATATGTTCATAGTCTGAGTACTATATTCCTATATAAATATACAAATTGTCAGTCCATGTGATTTCGCTATTCGAAGGTCAAGGCATTTCGTCGATACTTCCAATTTCAATTTCAACCTGATCGTGAGACATTGCGAAATGATTTAGATTCCCAAACTCAACGTTCGAAGGTCAAAATATCTCTAAGTGTCGGAATACGAAATTTTCATATCCCATGACACTTTGACTGTTTTTTCCTCTTCCACTTTTTACAATCCTGTGATTCATATCTCCCTCTCCCTTTTCATATCCCATCGTATCTCGAAACTTCAAAAATTTTGAACTGTCCTCCAGGGATACGAAATCTCATTTCTTCCTTTAGGGATATGGAAAAGGCACAAAGCTTTCCTGGGAAACGAAACCCGACTCGTATCCCTGCACTTTGAAAATTCTCATCATCCCTTTCCTGATTTCGTACTCATCACTCGCCTTCCTCTTATCAAACTCCATTTCTCTCCAAGCTACTGCCACATCGATGACCATGGTCATTGACCAGGCACCACGGCCTCAGTTGTAAGAACCTGGAATTTTTGCGATAATTAATTTAGTTATTTAATTAAATTTCCAAAAATGGAATTTTCGCAAATGATGGAATTTGACCAGGAAACTTGCACCGTTGCATTCATATGGAAATCTGGTCAGCTTACGTAATTGGAACTTCATGAATGGAGTTCGTATGAAAAAGACGGACGAGTTAGGGTAATGGTCGAAAAATAAATATGTACGAATATATAATCAATAAATACCATTTACCATCTGCCATCACAACGTAGTTTAGACCCATAGCGGTAGATCTTAGGGTCGATCAAGGGTCGACCCCTCTAGTCGAAAACTGCCAGTGACGGCTAAGTTTTCGAGGGTATTTTTATTTTAAAGTTTTATACTAACAAACGGATCTTTATATAACTGAATCTAACAGTTTAGGGTCATTTCTATGCCTATAAATAAAGGACTAGACCCTCGTTTTCTTATTCATATTTTCGGGAGGAAGCAGCAAAGCTTTGCCAATTCCAATCCTCTCATTTCTCCTAAAACATAAATTATAAACAAATACAAATCAAATTAACAAGAACTAGAGTGATTAGTTCAGATCTATGGAAAAGAGGCGGTTCTTCGATTAGGTAATTTATATTATTGAATATCCATTTCATTTTCCTATACTTCCTTTAGATATACAAATCTAAATCTATGTTTTTGAACCCCTTTAGAAATATTGTAGATCTGTAGGATTTGGGAATTTTAAAGCCTAAAAGATGTGTTAGATTTGGATTTGGATAGCTTTTAGGTGAGTGGAACATTATATACATCATTTATAATAAAATTATATAATTCATTTGTGTTGGATTTGAATTATATGCCTAAAGGTTGAGATTTGTTTATTTGGTCAAATCTGAAATATTATGAATATAGGTTAAGTGTGGATTTGTAGGCCTTTTTATAATATATCATTTTTTGCCAACAATTTCTCTTAGATTATTGTAGTTATTGTAAATACCTTGGATCTGAAAATCAGTCCCAAACTCATTGACAGATTTGTATATCGAGATTCGTAGGACTAGATGTTGATTTGTAGTTTATGCAACTTTGGTTAAAATAATAATAATTCTATTTGTCCTTGAATTGTTTGTGGTTTTGCTTGGTTATTGTAGTTTTATCAATTTTGTGCTTTTTACATTAGAAGATTTTATTCGAAATGTACAAGGGACAAGTAAACCAAATAAGAAAAGATGTGTAAATTTACATATTTTCGTATGTAGTTCGCAATAGGTATTCTAAATAAATAAAATATTAGCTTTTCCTTGGGATTTGAAATAATATCAATTTTCCTCTTTTGAATAGTTTAGATAATTTTAAAATAATTATAGTAAATAACCTTTAACAATATTTTGAATCTTAAAACAAGAATAAACATTAAAGGGTTGTTTTGGTCATTAGTTTAGATTAGAAGATAATTAATAAATAATAATTAAATATAAATTAGTAACTACGTTAATCGCATTCAAAATATAAATATACGTATGACTTATCCATCCAAATCTATGTAAATAACACTAATATATTATAATAACAAATTTTTGTTGTTATGTGTTTGAATAGTTTTCGTTTTTTATGGGGTCGTATATGGAAATATAACCCATATTGAATGGAACTAATATTATGAACCGTTATAGCAATAAAAATAATTGATTTGCTATATATAAAAAGGGTCATAAGTAAGGTAACAAAAATTGTAACCATGTTTGTTTGGGGAAAAAGGATTTAATAGGATAAATATTAAATGGTTACAAATAAAAATTATAACTCCAACTAAGGAAACAATAAATAACAAACTTATATATATTAACATAATAATTAAATGGAATCTAATTTATAGTAATATTTGGAGTTACAATAATTAGAGTAGAATTCAAATGGGACTGATATAAATTCGATTTAATAGTTTAATTGATGCCTAATGAATATGACCGTTAAGGTCATTAAAGGCATGTAACCTACTTAATGATAATAAATGGAATTAAATGGGGACTAATGAAAATTGATTTGTGTAGTTGTATTCGTAATTATTACTGTTGTGTTCTTGTAAATCGCATGACGATTGTGATGGGATTTAACGTGCGTTGTCTTTCATGCTTCGTTCTACTCGAATTAGAAATGAAATCTCATTTTTTATCTAATTAACAGTTGTCTTAGAGCTGGAAAATATAGAATTCTATAGTGGATAAATTTTAGCAAAAGACAAGATATTTTGTTGTTTCGTTATGGGTATATTTATTAATTGTTGCCTATTCCACTTTAAGCTAAAAATTATTTTTGGTTTTTGTGTGTGGTTTCGGTTTTCGTATTTCCCGCATGACCGACTTCCTTCCATGTCGACATGTAACTTGAATCATTTAAGTTTTTACAAAATATTTTTTTTAAAATTTTACAATTGCTATTTGAAAAAAAAATCCTTTTTAAATTTTCTAATTTACTTTCTTTTAATCCGATTTATGTAAAAACATAGATTTGGGTACGGTAGTTTATGTATGTTTAAACTTCTGTTTTGTTTAAAAATTGATGATTTAAATGTAGTAAAACTTAAATTAACAAAATTTTGTTTTTTTGCAAATCTGATAAAGAAAGAAAGACGATACAACAAAAGGAATTTCAAAATTCATGTAGGAAAGTGAAATTTTATTATATGTGGGAAATATCAATTTTTATTGTCTCACGTAAAGCATGAGGAAGATTTTGGATGGTTTGTTTATGAGTTTTAGCGATGCATTAGGGACGACGATATGAAAAACGTCAGTGATAACAAGGGAAAAGTTGTTTTAGTCATAGAAACGTTGTTTCCATACCTTGTCGACTATGCGCGTGAGTTATTAATTAACTCGTTTTATGTTTTAGAGCTTGTTTTAAGTTTACTTTGCAGTCTACAAATGGATATTACAGAGTATTTTGGGGCTATTGAGGTAAAATTCCGCTATAGAATGGAAATTGGAACATTTATAAGCGAAAAGAACATTGAATTTCTGCTCTTTGATTTACTTTTTTCGGCTTAGGAGAAATAGATAGGTAACGATTTAGATGCGTTGATGTATTGGATGGTAAGGTTTAGTGTAACAACCTGGGAAATCCGAACCAATTTAAAAATTTTATTTTCGTAATTTTGATGAATTTTGAATATTTAAAATGATTTATTTTAAATAATAACGACGAGAAATTTATTTTGAATAGAATTAGAACGTATATATTTATGTTGATCGTCGTTAGAATATAAATATTTTATTTTAATTATAAAAGGAACTGGAAATGGCGCGGTAGTTTGAAATTTCGATTTCAGAATTCAAATGAATGTACAGAATTCAAAATAAACCGGATTTTAGCAAAACCAAAAATATTAGAATCTGTTTGGAAATATCTTTCCAATGAATCCGAAAAATTGAAATTTCATAGCGAAAATAAAAAGATATGCCTAGTTGAAAATTCCGAATAGCCGCTATGGAAAATATAGCCCTTAAAAATGGAAATTTTGCAAAAGACCTCCATTTTCGATGAAACCACTTTTGTTGGATCCGGGATGTCAAGTTATTACTAGGTTCCAAAATTCATAATTATTGAAATCAGTATGTGAGTGTGGCAAAAGAAAACGTGTTTTGACAGTTTCAGTCAATTTGGATCGACCAGAAAATGGTCATTTTTGAATGGTCTCCAATTCAACGAAATTAGTTTTGTTGGGACCGTATCGTCTAACCATAGCCAGATTTATTTTTCTGGAATTTTTGGGGTTCGTTTGTGTCCCCAGTAAATTGAAATGTACTTTTAAAATTCAATATAATGATTTAAATGTCGATTTTGACGGAAACTGATTGAAACAGCCGAATTGGCTTACGCAACATATCCCATTGGGTTCGAAATGGGGGAAATTAGCTAGAGACGACGGTCGTTGGGATCGATTCGGGATTCGAATGAATAACTAACTTTTTAAAGAATAAAATAATATAATAATTAAATAATTATATAAACCCTTATTTCTCTTTCTCAGGTCAACCCCCCCTTTTATATCGTTCAATGCACGATTGAAAAAAAGGAAAAAAAATCGATCACGCAGCCGCCATCGCTCCACCCTCCCGACGATCGACGCGCCGCCTCATCGGAGAACCACCAATCGCCGCGCGCCTCTCCGGTCCCCTCCGACCATCCTCCAGTCCCACCCCCTCTTCTTTCTCTCCCCTCCTCCTTCCAATCCCAAATCGAACCGCACCCCTTCCCCTTCCAGCTGACGACAACTGAACCCCTCCTCTCTCTCCATTTCGATTCACAGCAACCTCCTCCTTCCTCTTCATTTAATTGAGTTTTTATTTATATTTTCCTTTATTTCTTTGATGTAATCATTTTTATGTAAGAAAAAAAATATCATTTTCGTGTAAAGTTATCGTTTTTATATGAATAGCATAGGAATAAGAATAGGATTTTTACAATATGAGCGGATCCATAAAGATGTGATTTTTGTTTGTTAAAGACTTGATTTTTATTTGTTTAAAAATCTAGTTTTGATTATATAAAACATTGAAGTAAAAATACGATCTTTAACTAGATAAAAATATAATTTTTTTTATATACTTTAGCAAAATAAAGATTTGATTTTGAGGAGCTTTGCAAAATTTTGATTTTTATAATAGAAAGGAGCGTTGTAAAAAAAACGATTTTTATATTATAGAAATAATAAAAATATGATTTTTATATTATAGAGATAATAAAAACATGATTTGTATATATGTAACGAAGTAAAAATTTAATCTTTATATATGTAGCGATAGGGTAAAGATACGATTTTTATATATGAAGTGACGATATAAAAATGTGTTTTTTATCATATATGTAGCAAAGTAAAAATAGGATTTTTATCGTTTGAATGGCAATGTAAAAATGTGATTTTTATATATTCATTAGCGATAGAAAGATTCGATTTTTATCTATATAGTAGCGGTATAAAAATGTGATTTTTATCTATGTAGCATTGTTATAAAAATATGAAATTATTTTTAGAAAAATATAATTTTTAACCTATGTATGTTATTTATAAAATAATCATACAAATAAATAATTATTGATTGGTAAAAAATATAATTTTTAACATAGGTATACTACATAGATCGATAATCAAAGCACGGCGGAGTGGAACCCAAAGGTGAGAACTTATCACTTTTATTTTATTCTCTAGTTAAAATATATACTAGGATGCAGACGGTGCTTAGCAACACCCAACACCCATTGTCAACAGACCATGAACGACTTGTTTTTTTGTTTGGTTATGTTATGAAAATTGATTGTGTGATGTGGAATGGAATAAAATATTTTATTGTTAAAATTATATTTTTTAACGTGTATATGAATAAAATAAATATTTATAAACAAATCGGAGGGTTTGTCTATGTACACACATTTATCTGACATTGATTAGGACGAAAAATTTTGCACATCGCCCAACTGCACAAATAAATCTGTGTTTGTTGTTTGACAACCCCACACAGGTATTGGGACGAAATTGGACATACACTAATCCCAATATTTAGCTGTATGTTGATCGATTGATTGACAAGCTGTGTAAGCGTTAAATATTTATATTTGATGCTTATGCAGTGTAGAATGCACTTTGGATGATGGTTGACTGTGTTTGATTGTTGTTGCGTACATGTGTGTATGAAATCCATATAATGACATTATATGGTAATTGACTGTGTCTGATTCCAGTTCAGAAAGAATGAATATTTTAAAATAACGAATATTTTAAAATAATATTCAGTAAAAGGTCAAAATCTGATTTTGATGTCCAATTTGGGATGGACACGAATATATTTAAATATATGAAGCCATGTTGATTAGATTGACGCCATTTGAACGTGAACGATATTTATATCGGTTTTATTCATTTCTATAATGAATATCGGAAAGGAGTTGATTTCAAAATCTAATGTTTTGAAAATATTATCATTTATATATCGATGATATGGAATATTCAATTTTGATTAGAAATTGAATATGAAGTTGAAATCATTTTGAAAACGAATTTAAAACGATTTATAAAATACGTTTTAAATGGAAATCGATGAAATATATATTATATATATAATATAATGGCCTGAATAGAACGAGTCGCGCTGCGGCAGTTCGTGAATTTCGACCATTGACTTCGAATGGATATTACGGGATATCCGACCGTCGGATACTCCTAAAACCAGAACCGTTGGGTTCGTATCGAAAAGAGCTTTCTAACGAATATGAGTGATTTGAAATCTAATAGTTGGATTTGGAATTATGCCCAAATCAAATTTGGAAAAGGTCGCTGTAAGTGCAGTTCGACGGCCGTTTATGGAAATCGACTGTACGGGTCTTGATAAATTATTAAAAATATAATAATTAGTGTAAAATCATAAGAAATGATTTGGAAAGAATTGGGATGAATAATTCCATATTTGAAAAGATAAAAATAGATTTTTATCGAGATGAACTAGTTTTGAACTAGAATTATAATCCAATTATTTTTAAAAAAAAAATTGGATTTGAAATGGTTTTAAAAATAACCAGAATTTCCAATATATGAATTGGAATGGATTTGAATCGAAATTATCATCGAAATATTTCGATGTTGGATTCAGGATTATACGGATATTGTTATGGAAATTTGGAAGACATATTTTATATCGTTATTTCCAAAACGATATTTGTTGGTTTCAGAATTTGATATTGAATATAAGCCGGTGTATATTCTATTCAGAGCCTTATATTTAATATCAAACGGGATTTGGGTTTGTTGTGAATGGTGTCTTCATTAACACTATTCTTAAACCCAGTTGAGAAAAAGATTAAATCCTTTTATTTAGATTTAATGAAGTATACCAATTAAATAATATTTAATTGGAATTGAATTGGAATTGATTTTTGGGTTTATCGTGAACGGTGTTTTAAATAAAGCTTGTTCTTTAACTTGATAATTAATGGAATGAGAATTGGGTTTGTTGTGAACTGTGTTTTAACGACATTCGTTCTTTAACCCGATTTTCAGTGAAGTGGAATTTGGAATTTATAAATCTTTTGTTAAGATTTGAAGGAGTTTTTCCAAAGTAAATTTTTCCAATTTAATAAAATAAATTGGAATGGAATTCGTGTTGGTAATAATCGAAGTGAATTTCTGTGGAGGAAGATGCTAATATATATGGAATTTAAAAGGCTTCGCCGTTATTCCATTTATTTTATTAGTCGGATATGGAAGTTTATATCGATTATATATATATTGATTTGTTTTCCGTGAAGATTCCATAATTAAGGGAATGTGATTTTGGGTTTATCGTGAGCTGTGTTTTAAATGACATTAGTTCTTTAGCCTAGTTAAAGATAGGATTTATTTCCTGGATTTGAATAATCATTAATTAATGCTTTTTGGAAATTAAAACTGAATTAGAGTTTTAATGAATCTTTAAATAGATTGAAAGGTGAATTTGATAACTAAAATTATCAAATTCAAGTAATGATCGAGAATAAAGTACCACCAGTTTTTCTCCAAGCGATAGTTAAATATTTAATTAGGTTTGAACGTGAGATGGTAATTAATTTTACCGATAACACCGTGGTGTTAGATATGAAGTATTACCAGTTTTGCTTCATGGGATAAATAGGTTGGGATTGGGAAATTAAACAAATGATTACTTTGGTAAGGCTCGCTTATCCCGACTAGTATGGATAAACCATAATTTGGTTTGAATTGATATTCAAAGGAAGATTAAAGAATAAATTTAAAGAATTTATCTTTGATAAAATTAACGGGAACCTTTCCCAAAGTATAAGAATATTTGAATAAAGAAATGTTCTGGATTGGAATAAGGCGTATGTTGTGTTTTTATAGCACTTTTTTATTACATACGCGAGTTATTCGGAAAGACCGGGTTTATCCCATTCTGAATAACTGATTCGACGATATGTCAAGGATGAAGACGATGGTCGAAGACATAAGGTCTTCACATCGTTTGGATGATTATTGATGTCTTGATTGGGCTGTACACCCAAGACAAGGTAATAAGTGGTGATCGTCCAGACGCACTTGGAGATCGACCGGATATGCGAGGACTTCTCCCCTGTATTGGACATATGGGGGAGGAATAAGGTGCCTCCGGTTTCATTCAGACCCAGAACGAACTTGTAAATGGATGTGTGTCTGACATCGGATTTCATTCTGTGTGATTGATATACATCGGTTTCACAGCGTGAATTGCTTGTGTGGCATGCTGAGATGCAAATGATCAAGGCTTCTGTTGAAAAGCAGAGTCTTGTGGTTGATGATCAAAGCATAGCTTTAATATAGCGTAGCTTTGTGTAGCATTAATTCGCGAGCCTCACACCTCGGTGTGAACCAGAAACGGGAGAGGACATCAGGAAGGGCATGCGTTTCTTTCTAGCTAGGAGTGGTGTCAGCGTTTTACCAGCCCTGGCATTTTACTTATGTGGATGATGGATAGCGAGGCGCCTCGATTATATTGGTCGATCCAGGACCGATGGTCTGGTCGGGGTATGACCAGTTTACGCCCCATAGGGCGGGGAAACGCATGTTCAGGCATTTTAATCCACTCCGTGTGGACCGGCCCTGACGATACAAGGTGCAGTTGCGGCTATTCCTGAGACATGGTAGGCTAGATTGACTCAAAGCGGTAAGGACGATCCATTGCCCTGGTTCACAGATGGAAATCCAACTTCCAATACGTGAGAACTCCTATCTTTTATTTTATTCTCTAGTTAAAATATATACTAGGATGCAGACGGTGCTTAGCAGCACCCGACACTCGTTGTCCACAGACCATGGACGACTTGTTTGTTTGTTTGGTTATGTTGTGAAAATTGATTGTATGATGTGGAATGGAATAAAATATTTTATTGTTAAAAATTTATGAATAAAATAAATATTTATAAACAAATCGGAGGGTTTGTTTATGTACACACATTAATTTGACATTGACTGGAACGATAAATTTTACAAATCGCCCAACTGCACAAAAAAATCTGTGTTTGTTGTTTGAAAACCCCACATGGGTATTGGGATGAAATTGGACATACACTAATCTCAATATTTAGTTGTATGACGATCGATTGATTGACAAGCTGTGTAAGCGTTAAATATTTATATTTGATGCTTATGTAGTGTAGAATGCACTTTGGATGATGGTTGACTGTGTTTGATTGTTGTTGCGTACATGTGTGTATGAAATTCATATAATGACATTATATGGTAATTGACTATGTTTGATTCTAGTTCAGAAAGAATGAATATTTTAAAATAACGATTATTTTAAAATAATATTCAGTAAAAAGTCAAAATCTGATTTTAATGTCCGATATGGGATGGACACGAATATATTTAAATATATAAAGCCGTGTTGATTAGATTGACACCATTTGAACGTGAACGATATTTATATCGGTTTTATTCATTTCTATAATGAATATCGGAAAGGAGTTGATTTAAAAATATAATGTTTTGAAAATATTATCATTTATATATCGATGATATGGAATATTCAATTTTGATTAGAAATTGAATATGAAGTTGAAATCGTTTTGAAAACGAATTTAAAATGATTTATAAAATACGTTTTAAATGGAAATCGACGAAATATATTATATATATATATATATATAATATAATGGCCTGAATAGAACGCGCCGTGCTGCGGCAGTTCGCGAATTCCGATCGTTGACTTCGAATGGACATTACGGGAGATTCGACCGTCGGATTCTCCTAAAACCAAAACCGTTGGGTTCGTATCGAAAAGAGATTTCTAACAAATATGAGAGATTTGAAATCTAACGGTTCGATTTGAAATTATGTCCAAATCAATTTTGGAAAAGGTCGCTGTAAGTGCAGTTCGATGGCCGTTTATGGAAATCGACTGTACGAGCCTTGATAAAATTATTAAAAATATCAATAATTAGTGTAAAATCATATGAAATGATTTGGAAAGAATTAGGATGAAAATTTCCATATTTGAAAAGATAAGAATAGATTTTTATCGAGATCAACTAGTTTTGGACTAGAATTATAATCCAATTATTTTTAAAATAAATAAATTGGATTTGAAATGGTTTTTAAAATAACCAGAATTTCCAATATATGAATTAGAATGGATTTGAATCGAAATTATCATTGAAATATTTCGATGTTGGATTCGGGATTATACGGATATTGTTATGGAAATTTGGAAGATATATTTTATATCGTTATTTCCAAAACGATTTTTGTTGGTTTCAGAATTTGATATTGAATATAAGCCGGTATATTTTCTATTCAGAGCCTTGTATTTAATATCAAATGGGATTTGGGTTTGTCGTGAATGGTGTCTTCATTAACACTGTTCTTAAACTCAGTTGAGAAAAAGATTAAATCTTTTTATTTAGATTTAATCAAGTATACCAATTAAATAATATTGAATTGGAATTGAATTGGAATTGATTTTTGGGTTTCTCGTGAACGGTGTTTTAAATAACACTTATTCTTTAACCCGATAATTAATGGAATTTGAATTGGGTTTGTTGTGAACTATGTTTTAACGACATTCGTTCTTTAACCCGATTTACAGTGAAGTGGAATTTGGAATTTATAAATCTTTTGTTAAGATTTAAAGGAGATTTTCCAAAGTAAAGTTTTCCAATTTAATAAAATAAATTGGAATGGAATGGAATTCGATTTGGTAATAATCGAAGTGAATTTCTATGGAGGAAGACTGCTAATATATATGGAATTTAAAAGGCTTCGCCGTTATTCCATTTATATTATTAGTCGGATATGGAAGTTTATATCGATTATATATATTGATCTGTTTTCCGTGAAGATTCCATAATTAAGGGAATGTGATTTTGGGTTTATCGTGAGTTGTGTTTTAAATGACATTATTTCTTTAACCTAGTTAAAGACAGAATTTATTTCCTGGATTTGAATAATCATTAAGTAATGATTTTTGGAAATTAAAACTTAGAGTTTTAATGAATCTTTAAATATATTGAAAGGTAAATTTGATAACTAAAATTATCAAATTCAAGTAATGATCGAGAATGGAGTACCGCCAGTTTTGCTCCAAGCGATAGTTAAATCTTTAATTAGATTTGAACGTGAAATGGTAATTAATTTTACCGATAACACCGTGGTGTTAGATATGAAGTATTACCAGTTTTGCTTCATGGGATGAATAGGTTGGGATTGGGAAATTAAACAAATGATTACTTCGGTAAGGCTCGCTAATCCCAACTAGTATGGATAAACCATAATTTGGTTTGAATTGATATTCGAAGGAAGATTAAAGAATAAATTTAAAGAATTTATCTTTGATAAAATTAATGGGAACCTTTCCCAAAGTATAAGAATATTTGAATAAAGAAATGTTCTGGATTGGAATAAGGCGTATGTTGTGTTTTTATAGCACTTGTTTATTATATACGCGAGTTATTCGGAAAGACCGGGTTTATCCCATTCTGAATAACTGATTCGATGATATGTTGAGGATGAAGACAGTGGTCGAAGACCGGAGGTCTTCACATCGTTTGGATGATAACTGATGCCTTGATTGGGCTGTACACCTAAGACAAGGTAATAAGTGGTGATCGTCCAGACGTACTTGAAGATCGACCGTATATGCGAGGACCTCTCCCCTGTATTGGACATATGGGGGAGGAATTGTAACACCCCGTAGTTCTATAACATTAAGCTTCACAAATTAAAGTATAATTAATTCTAAATGAAGTAATTAAGGGAAATGGGTTACGCCATTGCGTTTGTCTCGAAATTCTGCTTGAGATAGAGTCCAAGTTTGCGTAAAACGGATATCGTATGAAGAAGATATGGACGAACGAAGTTGGGCCAAAAAACCAGAAAACGGGTCAGAATGCACTGGCGCACTTGGGAAGTGCGCCAGAACAAAATTAAACTGGCGCACTTGGGAAGTGCGCCAGTACAAATTTAGCCTGGCGCACGTACCAAGTGCGCCAGGTCTGAAAGACCTGCTTGTCAGGCCTTGGCTTGCCTGGTCAGGGTCTGGTCGAATTCTGAGGCTTGGCTGAGTCACTAGGGCTTACATGTCACTTTCTGATTGGCTTCTCTTGAGATGGATGGTCTGGATTCACTCTAGCTTCATCGACGTCTCTAATTAGATTGAAATTCTATAAATACAACTCAAGTCTAACCCTAAACTCAAACCAATAATAGAATACTAAAGCCGTCATGCTGCTGGAAAGGAACTAGGAATGGCCGTCAATTAGAAAGCCTAGAGACAAGCCAACACTAAAGCTTAGAGACGAATCAAATTATGAAGAAGATAAAAGTCTAATCTAATTTCTACGCAATGTTTTCTACTCCAAGGGAAAGCTTTGCAAATTCAGAATAACAGAAACCAGAAAACAAGTTTCAGTGCCCGTTGTAAGTATAGTGGTTTTCTGAAATTGGGGTTTTACTGTTGTAAAAATATTGATGTAAATTCTGTGTATTGCGTTGATTATGTCATATTTTGTATTGGGTGTTTGTGACACAAATTGGTTGATGCGAGCCTATTGACATTTATATATGAAAATAAATATCACTTCCAAGTTTGTAGTAAAAACTAGAATCAACATCTTTATGTTATGTCGTTAACATGGTTAGCATACATTCTTTTTAGGCCTAAGTTGAGACTCATGTAAACATGTTCCAAGTTGAAGCCATTTATGCCTACACGACTCAAAACCTTTGTATACATTATTATGTTTAATTGCAAGCGATAATTGGGTTTATGCAAGTACCCTTTGGTTACACAAATTATACTAGTTTCATGTTGAAATAGGCTACTTGATGTAAAGTTAGTTTACACCTTTGGGTTATGTCAAAAAGTGGACATTTTTATGCTAGTTTGGTGTTTGACATTATGCCTAGTTATATGTGTATAAAACCATGTTTAAACAAGTCTAAAAGTACGCCATTTCATGTGACACCTATTATGCTATACCATGTTATACCATGTTATATCTTTATAATAGTCCAGATTTTATGATTTACATGACACCTATCTAACTAGATCCAATATTCATGTGCAAGTTTGTGACATGTTATGCAATGTTATGATTCATGTTATGCGAGATCACCTTATTTATCTAGTTACACCTTTATGTCACATGCTAATCGATAACTATGATTAGGCCAAATTTCATAGTATAGGCTCATTGAACCTATGCTCCCTTCTTTACTTTGTTTATGGATTGGGCCTATTAGCGGGCCCAATATCTTCATACGATTAATATGAGTAATCGAGCGAGGGTAACGTTGGGACTAACTATTAAATTAAAGTATGTTAATATGTCGGCGGGCCTAAAAACCATGAAATGGGTTAAGGCCATAAATGATATAAATTATGTACCATTAGTTTGGAGTAAAACACGTGACATGAAATATTTACATAAGTAAAAGTGTAAATCTAGAAAATACGAGTATGCTTAACCCGAGGTAGGATTGAGTTGTGATGTAAACCTGCCCGGACCCGCCCGGTTGTCCAGTAGTCACAACAATACCTATCCAATGTGGGTGGTTAAGCATTGATCCCAATAATGACCCGAGGTTAGACTGAGCTACGGTGTAAACCTGCCCAGAACCGACCGGCACATCCAGTAACCGTAGCAATATCTGTCTAATGTGAGTGGTCAGGTGCTCTAAGAGGCTAAGGACAGATGTTAAGGTTAAGTTAACTAAAACACTTAACCAGCTTAACATGTTAACAAGACAAGACTTGTAGAGGTTAAGTAACTAAGAAAACACTTAGCCAATTTAACATGTTAACTAGACTAGAAGGTGAGGTTAAGTAAAGTTAATATACTTAACCAATTTAACATATTAATTAGACTAGAGGGTGAGGTTAAGTAAATTCAGGACACTTAACCGTTATAACCTGATAATTAGATAAGTGGGTGAGGTTAAGTAAATTTAGAATACTTAACCATTATAACACGTTAGCTAGATAAGTGGGTTAGGTTAAGTAAATACACTTAGCCAATTTAATATGCTAGCTGGACTAGAGGGTAGGGTTAGGTAAACTTAGAACACTTAACCATCATAGTGTGATAAATTGAACAGGGTTAAGTTGAAACATGAAGGGACAATACCTAACCATTAGAACATGTTAATTAAATAGATGTTAGGGTTGAGTTAACTAAGGGAACACTTAACCGTTATAACATGTTAGCTAAAACAGATGGGAAAGGTTAGGTTAAAAGGGACACTTAACTAATACAAGATGAATGGGTAGGGTTAAGTAATAAGAAATACTTAACCAATATAACTTGGTTTGTGATAGGGTTAAGTCAACATGAACTACTGATAACACTTAGCCAGTTTAATATGACAAA
This sequence comes from Allium sativum, assembly GCA_030737875.1. Taxonomy (NCBI): domain Eukaryota; kingdom Viridiplantae; phylum Streptophyta; class Magnoliopsida; order Asparagales; family Amaryllidaceae; genus Allium; species Allium sativum. Next base: position 282,312,579 of record CM060919.1, on the reverse strand, counting down.
GGAATGGGTTAAGCTAACTTGAATTGACTAATGACACTTAACCAATCCAACTTGACGAGAAAGAAGGCGAAGTAGTAAACCCTAGTTAAGAAACAATTGAGAACGGGAGCTAAGTTGAAATCCCCAGTTAAAGAAACTAAGTGATAAACCTTAGTTAGCAAGATTTATGGGAAAAGAAACTAAGTGGTAAACCTTAGTTGAGAACAACTATGTAATAATTCTTAGTCAAGAAAACTGAGTCGGTCCATAATAGAAGAATAACCCGATATGGTAGATCATCGCTTAACAAGTACATGAGAAGGAGCAAACGTTTATCCGATTTCGAAAAAGGCTCCAGCGGATTGGGTTTAGAAGAACGTAGCTTCGGGGGATGTGAGGGTACTCTTAGTATCCCTCTGTGAGGTTGCAGATGATCCGCCTGGTCTCACAGAGGTTAAGGTCTGCGTCAGGAGAACCAAGGGTATGCCATGGTTGCAATTTAAGGCAACCTAAAGACTAGGATGGATCAGCGTGATTCGACGAGACCAGTAGCCCTGTGATAGCAACTCGTCATCTACCTACCATCTTCAGTCAATCGTAGTACGCATGCGGAAAGGCAGAGAACTCCCAACAGACCATATACTTTCTATCTAGTCATGGGTGAGGCTGGCCAATAGGAAAGTGGGGCATAGGTGGCAGGAGTACAGTTCTCGTGCTTGATTTTCTTCGATTGCCTTTCATTAATTGAGGGAGGGGTCACGTGGGACCATAACCACTGGTAGAAAAACAGACCTTAGCATCTTCATCGGCAGATATCTGGAAGCTCCCGACCGAGTTCCGTGTTTCTAGAATAGCCCTGCCATGGGACTCGGGTCGCACATTTTAGGACATGTGCATCTAGACAGCGATAAACGATTCGCGACACTTACGTGGGGAAAGTCTAGGAACATATACCACTCAAGGTAGTGTGTCCTAGACTAGGGGCATCGTTCGACAGGTAGCATAATCCCTAGTGGACCTAGGTGGCATAAATCTTGAATCCGAGAAGTAGTAGACAAGTCGCATAAACCCTAGTTGAATCTAGGGAACGCTCGATAGAAAACCCTAGATTAAATCTAGGAAATAAATAAACGTGCGCCTGATGGAAACCATAGTTACGGGGACTGGGATCACGTTATCATTTTATATAGATTACTAGTTGGGATACTAGTTAGGTGGTGCAGAGATTAGTATGGGATGCGATAGTAATTTTGATTCTAAACTGCTTTGCCTTAATTTATGGTATTTTCCCATTTTCATTTTATGCCTATCATGTCCTTTTTCTTATTCATATACCGAAGCACCACTAGACTTACCAGGCTTTATGTCCGACTCTATGTTTTCTTTCATCTTCTTTTCTTACGTCACCCCCCAGGTAGTCAGGGAGGGAATAGCTCAGATTTGTATGGACCTATTACTCTTTCCAAGCTTGAAGACTCTTTGATGTGCTGCTTTGGACTCTCTTTTCCACTGCTATGGCTGGCTAATGTTTTATTGGGGAATATCATTGTATATTTATGCTTCTTTATTTGGTTAAACAAGATAGATACTTTGTTGTTGGAAAACAATCTTTGTACAAGCTGTTTATAAATGAAATAAAGTTTTATTCACTTTTCCGCTGCTTTATTTATCTGTCTTGTAATTTATCTGCATTTTTTACCTATAATACTTCACAGAACTTAGTGCATTCCCTTTGTGAGTGACACTAACGGATGTGGGGTGTTACAGGAATAAGATGCCTCCGGTTTCATTCAGACCCAGAACGAACTTGTAAATGGATGTGTGTCTGACATCAGATTTCATTTTGTGTGATTGATATACATCGGTTGCATAGCGTGAATTGCCTGTGTGGCATGCTGAGATGCAAATGATCAAGGCTTCTGTTGAAAAGAAGAGTCTTGTGGTTGATGATCAAAGCACGGGTTTAACATAGCGTAGCTTTGTGTAGCGTTAATTCACGAGCCTCACATCCCGGTGTGAACCAGAAACGGGAGAGGACATCAGGGAGGGCATGCGTTTCTTTCTAGCTAGGAGTGGTGTCAGCGTTTTACTAGCCCTGACATTTTACTTATGGGGATGATGGATAGCGAGGCGCCTCGGTAATATTGGTCGATCCGGGACCGATGGTCTGGTCAGGGTATGACCAGTTTACGCCCCATAGGACGGGAAACGCATGTTCAGGCCTTTTAATCCACTCCGTGTGGACCAACCCTGACGATCTAAGGTGCAGTTGCGGCTGTTCCTCAGACATGGTAGGCTAGATTGTCTCGAAGCGATAAGGGCGATCCCTTGCCTTGGTTAACAGATGGAAATCCAACTTCCAATACGTGAAATTTGCGGTTTTAATTGTTGAGCCTAGTATTGGCGACATGATATATGGTACCCATGCCGTCTAGGATTGATACATTTATATTTGAAGTTCTTTTATGCACTATGCACTTATAATAGTATCAAATGATTTGTTTTAACGTACCAAGCGTGTTTGGCTATTATAAGGGAAAACCTATCCTCCGGCTTGTGTTGCATTGTGTGATGGACCTGGGTCTTATAATAGCTTCATTTTTCCAAAAGCATTGTGTTGTTTTGTTATATGCACTGGTATTCTTGGGAGGAAACCCGTTCCGTGTTATATGGCGTGGTCCCTTGATATATCTGATTTGAAGTAAAGTTTTAAATAACTGTTTTAGTTCTCACACCAGTCACATGACTGACCTGGAGTTTATTGTTGTAACCTAAACTCTGGTTGCCCCTATTTTCCACACGGGCAGCTTATAGTTTTGTTTTTGCAAATTTATATTTACAGGATCCTGGTTTATAGCTCGAATGATATTCAGAAAGCTCTGTATCCATATATTCTTTCCAGTTGTGCTTTGTATTATTTTCCGCTGCATTGTAACTTGTAAATCTCTGATATTTTTCGAATGTATAACATGTATTTATACTCTGTTATATTCTTGTATTTTGATGTAAATTGTTGTAATAAGCAATGAAATGTTCTTCTATTTTTCTTCTGATTTGTCGTGTTCTCAAAGTCAATCCAGGCTTTCCTTCACGGGGAAGTTCGGGTCGCTTCATTTAGATAAAAATTTGGTTTGTAGTCCTGTGAAGGTTATGGACGAAAAGTGTTTTCAAATTTTGCATTCATATAGACGTACCAATATATTTTAGGATGCTTGCATCATGTTTTCAAAATCGTTTTCAAAAATGAAATCCATAGGAGGATCAGATTTAGAATCATTATGCATGCATATTTTGTGGTTGCAACTCATTATGTACACTGTGCACGTGTGCACATTGGCTGAAAAATTGGATGTACAGTAATTGGTTGTTTAGTTTAGGATAATTAGGCCCTAATGCTATGACCTCGTCATTGGAAAATTTTCAGGTTGAAATTTCTTTTAAGGAGAGAAGAATGTAACAACTCGAAATTTTAACGAAAATTAATTTAGTTATTTAATTAGATTTCCAAAAATGATTTTTTCGCAAATGATCGAATTTGACCACGAAAATTACACTGTTGCATTCGTGATGGAATTATGGTCAACTTTCATTTTGGAACTTCGCGAACAGAGTCTGTACAAAAATGTTACGGACGAAATGCAAAAATGGATGAAAAATAAATATATAAGAATATATAATTAAAAAATACCATTTATCACTGCCATCACTGGGCAGTTTTGACCTATAGTGGTCGACCCTATGGTCGAACGTGGGTCGACCCCTATTGTCAAAAACTGCCAGTGACGGCTAGGTTTTCGAGTGTATTTTTATTTTAGAGCTTTATATTAATGGACGAATCTTTATATAACTAAATCTAACAGTCTAGACTCATTTCTATGCCTATAAATAAAGGGCTAGACCCCCACTCATTTATTCATATTTTCTAGGGGCAACAACGAATCTCTACCATTTCCAATCCTCCAATTTCACTTAAAACATAAATTATAAGCACATACAAATCAGATTAACATTATTAAATAGATTAGATTCAGATCTATGGAAAAGAGTTGGTTCTTCCCTTAGGTATATTGAATTTCCTTTTTCTTTTCCTATTCTTCTTTTAGATCTGCAAATCTAAATCTATGTTTGTGAATCCCCGTTGGAAATAAATTGTAAATCTGTAGGATTTGAGAATTTTAAAGCTAAAAAGCAGTGTCAAATTCAGTTTTGGATAGCTTTCAGGTGAGTGGAAAATATATATACATTGCTTATAATAAACTTATATAATTCGTTTGTATTGGACTTATATGCCTAAAGGTTGCTAGATTTGTTTATTTAATCAAATCTAAAATAATATAGGTTAAGTATGGATTTGTATGCCTTTTTATAACATATCATTTTTCTGACTATAGCTGCTCTTAGGTTATTGTAGTTATTGTAAACACCTTGGATCTGGAAGTCAGTCCCAAAAATTTGTTAGATTTGTAGTTTTATTCCAAATTCACAGGACTGGGTGTTGATTTTTAGTTTATGCAATTTTGATTAAAATAATAATAATCCTGTTTGTGTATGATATTGTTTGTGGTTTTGCTTAGTTATTGTAGTTTTTTCTTTTTGCATTAGAAGACATTATTTGAAATCTACAAGGGACATAAGCAAACAAAATAAGAAGAGATGTGCAAATTTACGTATTTTTGTACGTAGTTTGCAACAACTATTCTAAATAAATAAAATATTAACTTATTTCCTTGGGATTTGAAATAATGTCAATTTTCCTCTTTTAAATAGTTTGGAATTTTATTACGATAATGACAGTAAATAACCTTTTATAAGATTTTGAATCTTAAAACAAGACTAAACACAAAAAGGTTTTTTTGGTTATTATTTTAGACCAGAACATAAATAATAAATAATAATAAAATATAAATTAGTGACAACGTTAACCACGCTCAATATATATATATATATATATAACTTAATCCATACAAATCTATGTAAACAATACTAATATATTATAATAATAAATGTCTATTGTTATGTGTTTGGATAGTTTCCGTTTATATGGGGATGTATATGGGCATATAACCCGTATTGAACGAAAATAATATTATGACTATCATAGCAATAAACGTAACTGATTTGTTGCAAATAAAAAGGATCATAAGTAAGGTAATAAATATTGCAACCATGTTTGTTTGGGGAAAATGAATTAAATAGGATAAATATGGCTAAATGGTTACAAACAAAAATTGGTATTAGGGAATAGAGATTATAACTCTAACTAGGGAATAAATAAATAATAAACTTATATATATTTACATAAGAATTAAATGGAATCAATTTTTTTGTAATATTTAAGGTTACAATAATCAGAGTAGAATTCAAATGGGAATGATATAAATGTCATTTAATAGGTTAATTGATGCCGTAGGAAATATGAATGTTATGGTTATTAATGGCGGTAACGTAATTAATAATAATAAATGTAATTGAATGGGGATTAATGTGAATTGATTTGCATAGTAATTGGAAAGTCCAATAAGGAAATAAATAGTCAAAGATACTAGGATAGGAAGTTATAGGTTATCCTTATTTTATTATAGTCAATCTATAATTAATATAATTAGAAATAAGGATTGAGCTTAGTAGATTAATGATGAAAGGTCAGTTGCCATATTCGACAGAAGTCTGTACTTTCCAGTAGCCGAATATATGTACAGCTAATGTGACACATCGTTAACCATATGAACCTGTGATGATAGTTATTTGCCTAGCGAGATTTGATTTTTTTTTCCTAAAATAAGGTTTACTTGAAGCGTTAAAATATTAATTGGTCGTAGGGCCCGCCTCCAGTCCAAAAGAAGAAACCATCAAAGGAATAATTCATAAGCATAGCCTACTTTAGGATTAGAGGTATTAAGTAGTTCGATTCACCCTTAAAAGGGTATGAAGTGATCGCGTAGCTCGCCTCCCCATAGATAAGAAGTACTAAATGGCTAAATCGACTCGAAACTGTTAATCTCCGCGATAAATCTGCTTCCTCTTGGAAGTAAGTGACTGGGGTGAGAGTCCTCCTTAGGATTATGTATTAAATGACCACTACGGAGGTACCATAGGTCTTCCATTCTTGTAGGAAGTATTAAGTGACTAGGGGATTATCTAATAAGGCCATCAAGATAGTAACACGGGGGTACGCCAGGTGAAAGTCATAAAAGACGAGATGTCGTCTACCTATCAAGTAGGTAATAAGTGATTTCTTACAATCTCTCGCCTTATACAGGGCATGGGTTATGCATGAATGACATAAGTCTTAAGTTAGTAGGACTTAGTAGCAAGTGTCCACTAATTTATATTAGTGTAGAGTAAACCGCCGAGTAAGGCATTAAGTGATCGACAGGTATGCCTTGGGTCTTAATTGATCGGAAGGATCCACCCTTATCTTATATTGATAGTGAGGTTGTAAGTGGCTACATAGAAATAATTAACCTCCTTATAGTAGAGCGAGTAGTTGGGAGCCCGCCTCTTAGTCTTTGGAGTGGTTTAAAGGATTCATACTTATGCTAAACGTTATATCTCAGTATTGAGATATTGATATCTTTGGGAATGCTATCTTGATAGTTAGTCATCGTGCGTAAATACTTTCAATGAAAGGTTAGAATTATTAGCCTTGTTAGACATATGTTTTGGTCCTTACCAAACGGGATACATTTGTGTATTGTAGATAGAGTTATAAATTTTCTACTCACCAAGACTTGTTGTTCTAACTCCCTCTGTAACACCCCGAATTTTGGGTTAATACTAAAATTCACTAATTACAGGATAAATAATCTCAGATGTGGGAATTGGGGGTAACGGGCTGCGTTATTGCGTTCGTCTCGGAAAAATACGCGAAATAGAGTCCGAGTTTTCGAGAATTGGAGTCCGTATGGCCCGGTTATGGCCCAAAGAAGTTTGCAGAAAAATTAGTGCTAAAAACAGATTTAGGAATTTAAATTTAAATTTTAGATTAGAACCAGCGGGGCCAGGCGGGAAGATTCCCGCCTAAGCATGTCGACAGGGCTGTCGACAGGCCTGTCGACAGGGGGGGTGTCGACATGCCTGTCGACTTGCCTGTCGACCTGGCGTGTCGAACCAGGGTGCTTGGGTGCACCAGATCTGGTTTTCTGGCTTGGGCTGGGTCTGGTTCTAGAGATTTCCTAAATCTAAGGGTCCTAATCTAATCTAGGGTTAATCTAAGGGCCTAAAACACTCACCTAATCCTATAAATAAGACCCTAACCCTCCCCTAATTCATTCATAATTAAATCTAGTAACTAAACTATGGCAAATTGAAACTTGAGAGAGCCACCATCAAAATTAGAGAAGGGATAGCATTCCAAATCAACTTCTAGCCTCTTAATCTTCTTCATTAGTTTGCTAATTTTGTTTTGGTGAGCTTCTATCCCCTTAATAATCAATTGTTAAATTGATTAAGATAGGATATGATGATGTATGGTTATGTTTGTGGATCAATGTGTTTATGCAAGCTTAATATTGTATATGTCATGTGTTTTGCAAGTTATATGCTCTATGTCATGCAAGTTTAGCGTATGTATTCATGACATTTTTATGCAAGTTTAATGTTATATCTATATGCAAGTTTGGTGTTATGTTTCATGATGATTATGATGCAAAACACTAAGTTGGACATTGATCTATTATGTAACATGTTATGCATGCATATGAAGTTATGTGAATAATGATGCAAGTTATATGTATGTTTAAATGCAAGATTAACATGTTATGCATGCATATGAAGTTATGTGAATAATGATGCAAGTTATGCAAGATTAACATGTTATGCATGCATATGAAGTTATGTGAATAATGATGCAAGTTATGCAAGATTAACATGTTATGCATGCATATGAAGTTATGTGAATAATGATGCAAGTTATGTGTATGTTTAAATGCAAGATTAACATGTTATGCATGCATATGAAGTTATGTGAATAAATATGCAAGTTAGGTGTATGCTCAAATGCAAGTTGGGTTAATATGTGTTCATATATGCAAGTTGACATTCTCTTAACCCATGACAAAGATATATGCTAAACCCATGTTATGTGTGATGGATCTTCCCCTTTCATTTTGACATAAAATGAGAACGATTTACGTGGGGAACGATGGGGTGGGTAAATATGTTAATAAATGAATGATTGGGTATGATTAAGCATACCATAAAAAAATAAATTACCATAAGTGGGAATTTACCTATTGAGTTAGGTCTACCCCATGGGAATTTACCTATTGAGTTAGGTCTACCCATGTTATGGAAAACTTGATATTAATTAGGGATAATTAATATGGGGGTGATTAATTAGGTGTAATTAATCGACTAAGACACGAGGTTGGACTCATTTGTAGTGTAAAACTGCCCGGACCCGACCGGCTTAACCAGTTGCTACAAATGTCAGCCCAATGTGAGAGGTCTTAGCCATGAATAAAATACGTGATTAAGGTAAAGACACGAGGTTAGACTCTGTTATGACGTAAGACTGCCCGGGTTCTACCGGCTTAACCAGGCGGTCATAACAGCCAGTCTAATGTGGGAGGTCTTTATGGGAGATCACGGTCTTAATTAATTAAGAAACACTTAACCATAATAGCATGTAGTGGGACATGAGGGGTTAAGTGGGTGCCTTGGGTGGCATGTGGAAATATGGTGGTTGCCTTGGGTGGCATGTGGAATCTAGTGGGTTGCCTTGGGTGGCAATAGAAAATACGATTAGAATACTTAACCAAGTGGAAACATGTAACATGATTAAAGGGTTAAGTGGGATACACTAGATATATGACAAGCTTAAGTGGGTAGCTTGTGGGGGCCCATTTCAACCAATATCCCAAACGTATCTTTGTGGGCTCGACCCATGTCGAGTGACGGGACACGCATATTGGGCTTGATTATAAGAGGCCAAAAAGGGTTAGCGGTGACAACGCAAGTCCAACGGGTTTCATATGCGTGTGTGGGCCCGGGCTGGTAGATAAGTCGTTGTTGCATCGTGTAGATATAAAGCCGTGCACCGTTGATAGTATTTGGTAGCCACTTTAGGGGAGTGATACACCCCACTGTGGGACCAGCACGGGTATCTACGGTAGGGAGCCGATCGATGGGGAGTAGTGGGTACACCTAATAAAGATAGGGGCAGACGGCACCTATGTAGGGGTACACGAAACTACTGGGTAAGAATTACTGGGTACACCTAGTGGAAATAGGGGCAGACGGCACCTATGTAGTGGGCTAGGAGTACCTGAAATTATTGGGGAAATTTTCTAAGTACTTGGAAGGGATCAACCTTTAAGTAGGAATGACTGGTGGGGTGCAGTTAGTAATTATCCTTGGGTGGGTAGATGCGTCCTGACGGTTATCTTAGTTCATCCTAGGTTGTTGGCTATTTAGTGTAGTCATTATCCCCAAAGGTACCGTACCGAGTTCATGTCATACCCTAATTACTTTAATAATTGCATTGTTAAGGTTATAGGGCTCACTCAGACTTATGTCTGACCCCGTTGTTTTTATCTTTTTCCCAACCCTCAGGTCCTGTGGTGGATCCTAGCGGTAGTAGAGCTTGATCGGATTGCTGTTTCAGCTTTGGGAGCTTGGGTAGATGTAAAGCTCCAGTTATCCAGTTATCTTTTCTTTTGTCATGGCTATTGTATGAGAGAGTGGGATTATGTACTTCTTTATTTTGACCGATATTGTACTTAACATTTATTATGGTTTTATGATGTAACCAGACATGTTTATTTCCGCTGTTATGAGATGATGCTTTAAATTTCAAATACTGATTATATCTGTCTTGGTGTGATTTTTCTGTTCTATATTCACTAAAATACTCCACCGATGTTATGGCATTCCCTTAGTGAGTGACTATAGCGGGCGTGGGGTGTTACACGTGGTATCAGAGCAAAGGTTACCGGAACAGATAAAATCTTTAGAAAACTATTTTTCTAAAACATTTTTTGGAAAAGATATTTTCAAAAACATGTCTTTTAAAGAGAAAAGTTTTTGGAAGAAAAGCATAATCCCCAATAGCCATATCTATATCCTTCGAATTCTCCATTTTGAATCTTTCCTTTTTCGTTTCAGCATGGCCGAGAATCTTAATTTTCCGGAGGGTGTGACGATACCAGTATGGTATAGGAGATTGATGGAGGCTAGGGCCACCACTACGGGTCCAGCAAATGTTCCTCCACCAACCGTAGCACCTGATCTTCCTCCTCCCCCTCCTCCTCGCACGGATACTTTTGCTAAGACTTGTAAGGAGTTTAAAGCTATGGGAGGGAAACCTTTTCAAGGGTCTGAAACTTTTGTGGAGGCTAGAGATTGGCTTAAGGAGGTGGAAGAGTTGATAGATATCTTTGAGATGGAAGAAGGAAAGAAAGTCAAGTTGGCTGCTTGGTTAATGAAGGGAGAGGCCTCGTTCTGGTGGGAGGTCACTAATGGAGAACGCCCCGTTGACTCTTGGGCGGATTTTAGGCAAAGATTTGTGGCGAAGTTTCTCTCAAAGGAGGAGGAGAACTTGTATATGGAGAGATTCTTGACTCTAAAGCAAGGAAATCTTTCGGTGAAGGAATATGTTAACAAGTTTAATCAGTTGGCAAGGTTTGGCCTAGATATGGTGAATACACCGGAGAAGAAGGCTTTACGGTTCGTGAAAGGCTTGAATGAACCTATGCATGGGTTGGCTATGACTCATATCCCTATGGGGGCCACCTTTGAGAAGCTAGTTGACATGGCACTCATGTATGAGGAAGAGAAGGGTCCCAATGCTAGTCAGGCACCCGAAAAGAAGGGAGATCAAAAGAGACCTCAGCAACAACAGCAAAACAAAGGTGGGAAAGGCAACGGTGGCAAGGGCAAGAAGAAGAAGTGTTTCAATTGTGGGACACCTGGTCACCTAAGCAAGGATTGTCGCAAGAAGAAGAAGACTGGCTGCTTCCACTGTGGCGAAGCAGGGCATCTTGTGAAAGACTGTCCCAAGAAGGGGCAAAGGATGGGATCTACCTCGGGAGGACAGGTGCAAGCTCTTATGGCACCGGGTCAGGCTAGGGGGCAAGTACAGGCTCTCGCGGTTCCACCGATCCAGGAGAGAGGTAGAACTATTTCCGTGGAAAGTCTGGTTTTTCTATTTGACCATCCTGTCCGTACATTGTTTGATTCAGGCGCATCGCATTCGTTTATTTCATCATCATTAGTTGAGTCACTGCACTTAGACACCAGTCTGGTAGATGATCCCTTGGTTGTTTCAAACCCAATCGGGGGCTCCACTTATTTATCCATGATATGTTTGGGTTTGAAGATTTCTATACTTAGCATTGAGTTTAGATGTGATGCTTTTGTGTTGGGCTTCACGGGCTATGGGTTGATTTTGGGCATGGACTGGTTATCCAGTAATGGTGCCGTTCTTGATTGCGAAAGGAGAGTTGTTAGGCTCATGACCCGCTTGGGTAACACTCTCGAGATCTCTTGTAATCCCAGGGATTCTGTTATGCTAAGTTATCTTGAGTCGCTTGACGCTTCGGTCGAGAATTTGCAATCTATGAGAGTGGTCCGGGAATATCCGGATGTGTTTGAGGAGGTGAAGGGCTTACCTCCGAAGAGGGAGATTGACTTCCGAATATATTTGGTGGATAATGCTAAACCGGTATCTTTACCAGTGCGCCACATGGCTCCTCGTGAGAGGAGGGAACTCCATAAGCAAGTAGGGGAGTTGCTTGAGAAGGGGTTCATAAGACGGAGCATATCGGAGTGGGGTGCTCCAGTAGTTTTTGCTACGAAGGCAGATGGGTCCCTCAGACTTTGTGTAGACTATAGAGAACTCAACAAGCTCACAAAGAAGAATAGACACCCATTGCCGAGAATAGATGATCTTTTCGATCAGTTGGTTGGCGCTTCAGTATTCTCTCAGTTGGACTTGGCCACGGGGTTTCATCAGTTGAGGGTGGCTGAGGATAGCATAGACAAGACTGCCTTTAGAACTCCGGATGGTTTCTATGAGTGGTTGGTGATGCCATTTGGGTTGACGAACGCCCCTGCATATTTCGTTGATTTGATGAGTAGGGTGTTCAGGGAGTTCCTTAATAAATTCGTGGTGGTCTTTGTGGATGATATCTTAGTATTTTCTAAGAGTGAAGAAGAGCATGCCCTACATCTTGGGGAAGTATTGAAGACTCTTCGAGCACATAGCCTTAAGGCTAAATTCTCTAAATGTCACTTCTGGAGGAAGGAAGTACGGTTCTTGGGGCACGTGGTCTCCAAGGAAGGGATAGCTGTGGATCCCGCGAAGGTAGTATCAGTTCAGGATTGGAAGGTTCCGAAAAATGCTACCGAAGTAAGAAGTTTCTTGGGGTTGGCGGGTTATTATAGGAAGTTTATTAAAGACTTCGCGAAGATATCAGCCCCACTAACCCGCTTAACAAAGAAGAATCTTGTTTTTGCATGGGATGTAGATTGTGATGATGCGTTCCGACGGTTAAAGAGAGCTTTAACCACGGCTCCAGTTTTAGTGTTGCCGGATGGGAGCAAGCCATTTGTTGTCTATACCGATGCCTGTGGGACAGGACTTGGCGCAGTCTTAATGCAAGAGGGAAGGGTAATAGCCTATGGTGGAAGGCAGTTAAGGCCACATGAGAAAAATTACCCTACCCATGATCTAGAGTTGGCCGCTATTGTTTTTGCGCTTAAGATCTGGCGCCATTATCTTCTTGGTGAGAGATTCGAGTTGTTCACTGACCATAAATCCTTGAAGTACTTGTTCTCTCAGAAGGATCTAAACTTAAGACAGCAAAGGTGGATGGAGTTCTTAGCATCCTATGATTTCGAGATAGCGTATACCCCTGGCAAGGGTAACGTGGTGGCAGACGCCTTGAGCAGGAAGAGGCTGTCCTTGAGTCCATTGTTCGTGGAACGACGAAGCTTGGAGTTTATCTCGATGTTTGATTTCAGACCTTCCATTGATTATGTACCCGGTTTGCTAGCTTCCTTGGAAGTTAGGCCTACTCTTTTGGGGCGGGTTGGGGAAGCCCAGAGGGACGACCCACAGTTGGTTGAGTTGATAGAGAAGCTCATAAGGGGGGAGTCGTCCAGCCATTTGAGTAGGTACACCCTAGACGATAGGGGGTGCTTGCGTAGAGACAGTAGACTTTGTGTACCGCAAGATGAAGGGTTGAGGAAGGTTATTCTTGATGATGCACACCGTTCTAGGATGACCATTCATCCCGGTGGTGATAAGATGTACCAAGACATGAAGAGGGTTTTCTTCTGGGCCGGTATGAAGAAAGATGTGGCCGAATATGTAGCTCGATGTTTGGTGTGCCAGCAAGTGAAGGCGGAGCAAAGGAAACCAGGTGGGTTGCTTCATCCATTGGAAGTTCCGCAGTGGAAGTGGGATAGCGTCTCGATGGATTTTATTGACGGGTTACCCAGATCGAGAAAGGGTAATACAGGAATTTGGGTGGTGGTAGATAGACTTACTAAGAGCGCCCATTTCATACCTGTGAAGAGCAAGAGGACCGCTCCATGGCTAGCTTCAGTATATCTTCGAGAGATAGTTCGATTGCATGGGGTACCCTCTAGCATAGTGAGTGATCGAGATCCTATCTTCACTAGTGAGTTCTGGAGAAGTTTGCAAGAGGCAGTGGGGACTCAATTGTGTCTGAGCACCGCATATCATCCTCAGACAGACGGCCAGACTGAGAGGGTGAATCGTGTTCTAGAAGACCTTTTGAGGCTTTGTATCTTAGATTTTGGAGGTACTTGGGAAGAGCATCTTCCATTGGTGGAGTTCGCATATAATAACAGCTTTCAGTCCAGTATTGGTATGGCTCCTTTCGAAGCTCTCTATGGAAGGCCTTGTCGATCACCTACATGTTGGTGGGAATCTACGGATAAGATCTTGCTTGGGCCTGATATGGTTAGGGAGACTTCTGAGAAGATTGACTTGATTCGAAGAAGGATGAAAGCAGCGCAGGATAGGCAAAAATCTTATGCGGACAAGAGAAGGACGGATCTTGAGTTTGAGGTGGGGGATATGGTTTTTGTCAAGGTATCTCCGTTGAGAAATGTTGTTCGCTTCGGATCCGTTGGGAAGTTAGCACCAAGGTTTGTTGGGCCGTTTCCTATCAAGGAAAGGATTGGACGGATGGCATATAGGGTGGAGTTGCCCGACAGACTTAGCGGTGTTCATGATGTATTCCATGTATCACATCTGAGGAAATGTTTACATGAGACCGCAGAGGTGGTAGAGCCGAGCTTGCTTAGAGATATAGAGATAGAGCGTGATGCGACTATTAGACGAGCTCCTACTCGCATCCTTGGGTCAGAGACTAGGAAGTTAAGAAACAGAGAGGTTCAACTAGTCAAGGTGCAATGGGGAGAAGATGAGAGCAACGCAACTTGGGAGACGGAAGCAAAGATGCGTTCATTGTACCCATTTCTTTTTGAGGGTATGTCTTTACTTTCTCCTTTATCGTTTGTCTAGTACTTATCTTATCTTTGGTATGTCCTCTCGTTAGTACCTTTGACCTTTAGATAGGGTAAACCTATGGTTGAAACATGTGTTTGAGACATGTTATGGTTGATGGATGCAAGTGGGTGCAAGTGTTTGCTAGTGGTTGCTCGTGGATGCATATACACACACTCTAGGCACTAGATCGGCTCAGTCACTTCATATTGCATATTGCATAAAATTGTGTGTAGGAAAATATATTTATGGATGTATAATGGTTGTGTTATCACATGGATGATGCATTTTGGTGAATGATTGTGCACTCATGTAGATATTGTATGTGTCGATAGGGTTTTCTCGCATACATAATGGATGCATGGCACTATCATGGTTTGCATATGTTCATACATTAGATAGGGAACATATACACACACTCTTTGCATATGCTCATACATCATTAGAAATTGTTCTAAGGACAATGGATGCCCGTGTTTGATGGATTGAGTAGATGGTTGTTTGGATGGTAGGATATGCATTCTCCTTAGCTTAGAGATTTCGGGGACGAAATCCTTTAAGGAGGGGAGAATGTAACACCCCGAATTTTGGGTTAATACTAAAATTCACTAATTACAGGATAAATAATCTCAGATGTGGGAATTGGGGGTAACGGGCTGCGTTATTGCGTTCGTCTCGGAAAAATACGCGAAATAGAGTCCTAGTTTTCGAGAATTGGAGTCCGTATGGCCCGGTTATGGCCCAAAGAAGTTTGCAGAAAAATTAGTGCTAAAAACAGATTTAGGAATTTAAATTTAAATTTTAGATTAGAACCAGCGGGGCCAGGCGGGAAGATTCCCGCCTAAGCATGTCGACAGGGCTGTCGACAGGCCTGTCGACAGGGGGGGTGTCGACATGCCTGTCGACTTGCCTGTCGACCTGGCGTGTCGAACCAGGGTGCTTGGGTGCACCAGATCTGGTTTTCTGGCTTGGGCTGGGTCTGGTTCTAGAGATTTCCTAAATCTAAGGGTCCTAATCTAATCTAGGGTTAATCTAAGGGCCTAAAACACTCACCTAATCCTATAAATAAGACCCTAACCCTCCCCTAATTCATTCATAATTTAATCTAGTAACTAAACTATGGCAAATTGAAACTTGAGAGAGCCACCATCAAAATTAGAGAAGGGATAGCATTCCAAATCAACTTCTAGCCTCTTAATCTTCTTCATTAGTTTGCTAATTTTGTTTTGGTGAGCTTCTATCCCCTTAATAATCAATTGTTAAATTGATTAAGATAGGATATGATGATGTATGGTTATGTTTGTGGATCAATGTGTTTATGCAAGCTTAATATTGTATATGTCATGTGTTTTGCAAGTTATATGCTCTATGTCATGCAAGTTTAGCGTATGTATTCATGACATTTTTATGCAAGTTTAATGTTATATCTATATGCAAGTTTGGTGTTATGTTTCATGATGATTATGATGCAAAACACTAAGTTGGACATTGATCTATTATGTAACATGTTATGCATGCATATGAAGTTATGTGAATAATGATGCAAGTTATATGTATGTTTAAATGCAAGATTAACATGTTATGCATGCATATGAAGTTATGTGAATAATGATGCAAGTTATGCAAGATTAACATGTTATGCATGCATATGAAGTTATGTGAATAATGATGCAAGTTATGTGTATGTTTAAATGCAAGATTAACATGTTATGCATGCATATGAAGTTATGTGAATAAATATGCAAGTTAGGTGTATGCTCAAATGCAAGTTGGGTTAATATGTGTTCATATATGCAAGTTGACATTCTCTTAACCCATGACAAAGATATATGCTAAACCCATGTTATGTGTGATGGATCTTCCCCTTTTATTTTGACATAAAATGAGAACGATTTACGTGGGGAACGATGGGGTGGGTAAATATGTTAATAAATGAATGATTGGGTATGATTAAGCATACCATAAAAAAATAAATTACCATAAGTGGGAATTTACCTATTGAGTTAGGTCTACCCCATGGGAATTTACCTATTGAGTTAGGTCTACCCATGTTATGGAAAACTTGATATTAATTAGGGATAATTAATATGGGGGTGATTAATTAGGTGTAATTAATCGACTAAGACACGAGGTTGGACTCATTTGTAGTGTAAAACTGCCCGGACCCGACCGGCTTAACCAGTTGCTACAAATGTCAGCCCAATGTGAGAGGTCTTAGCCATGAATAAAATACGTGATTAAGGTAAAGACACGAGGTTAGACTCTGTTATGACGTAAGACTGCCCGGGTTCTACCGGCTTAACCAGGCGGTCATAACAGCCAGTCTAATGTGGGAGGTCTTTATGGGAGATCACGGTCTTAATTAATTAAGAAACACTTAACCATAATAGCATGTAGTGGGACATGAGGGGTTAAGTGGGTGCCTTGGGTGGCATGTGGAAATATGGTGGTTGCCTTGGGTGGCATGTGGAATCTAGTGGGTTGCCTTGGGTGGCAATAGAAAATACGATTAGAATACTTAACCAAGTGGAAACATGTAACATGATTAAAGGGTTAAGTGGGATACACTAGATATATGACAAGCTTAAGTGGGTAGCTTGTGGGGGCCCATTTCAACCAATATCCCAAACGTATCTTTGTGGGCTCGACCCATGTCGAGTGACGGGACACGCATATTGGGCTTGATTATAAGAGGCCAAAAAGGGTTAGCGGTGACAACGCAAGTCCAACGGGTTTCATATGCGTGTGTGGGCCCGGGCTGGTAGATAAGTCGTTGTTGCATCGTGTAGATATAAAGCCGTGCACCGTTGATAGTATTTGGTAGCCACTTTAGGGGAGTGATACACCCCACTGTGGGACCAGCACGGGTATCTACGGTAGGGAGCCGATCGATGGGGAGTAGTGGGTACACCTAATAAAGATAGGGGCAGACGGCACCTATGTAGGGGTACACGAAACTACTGGGTAAGAATTACTGGGTACACCTAGTGGAAATAGGGGCAGACGGCACCTATGTAGTGGGCTAGGAGTACCTGAAATTATTGGGGAAATTTTCTAAGTCCTTGGAAGGGATCAACCTTTAAGTAGGAATGACTGGTGGGGTGCAGTTAGTAATTATCCTTGGGTGGGTAGATGCGTCCTGACGGTTATCTTAGTTCATCCTAGGTTGTTGGCTATTTAGTGTAGTCATTATCCCCAAAGGTACCGTACCGAGTTCATGTCATACCCTAATTACTTTAATAATTGCATTGTTAAGGTTATAGGGCTCACTCAGACTTATGTCTGACCCCGTTGTTTTTATCTTTTTCCCAACCCTCAGGTCCTGTGGTGGATCCTAGCGGTAGTAGAGCTTGATCGGATTGCTGTTTCAGCTTTGGGAGCTTGGGTAGATGTAAAGCTCCAGTTATCCAGTTATCTTTTCTTTTGTCATGGCTATTGTATGAGAGAGTGGGATTATGTACTTCTTTATTTTGACCGATATTGTACTTAACATTTATTATGGTTTTATGATGTAACCAGACATGTTTATTTCCGCTGTTATGAGATGATGCTTTAAATTTCAAATACTGATTATATCTGTCTTGGTGTGATTTTTCTGTTCTATATTCACTAAAATACTCCACCGATGTTATGGCATTCCCTTAGTGAGTGACTATAGCGGGCGTGGGGTGTTACACCCTCCTTATAACAACTCTTAGGTTTATCTCGAGGAAGACAGGTCTTAGCAGGTGTTCAGTTTTGTTTTTGTTTCTCATTCTCTTATGCTCGATATCGATGTGGCGACATGCTTTAAGATAGTCGCCTTAGTCAGTATTAGTTATCTTATTTTTTGCGCTATGAGTTAGTTTTATTTTACTCTGATTATGCCCATGCTTATTATTTGCAGGTACCAGATTTATACTCACCATTCTTGGATGGGATTGAGTCTCGGTTTTTTTATTGAAATTCGGGATCAGAAAAGTATTGGGTGTTACATTAGGTATCATAGCTTAGGTTTAGACGATCAGAGGAATTAATTAAAGATTGGTGAGAGTACATTTTCGAATTTCTTTTTGTTTTCTTTTATCTTCCTTACTTTACTTTAAATTGTTTCGACGGTGAGATAGTCATGGGCCTATTTAATTAAGATAGGTTTTATAAAACGACTAAGAGTTAAAGTATTTTGAGTTCGAGTTTTCGGCTAATCCTGATTTAATCTACATTGTGTTCGGCGACTTTTTTTTTAAGAGCATGAGGATGACATATAATAAATCTCGTGGATTTAAGCTTGGTCACTGGACGAAAAGCTAGCTGCACTTGAGAAAGTTGCAATTTCTTATTTTTGGTTTCGTCTGGAAGTTCCAGTCGATGACCTATCCTTGGCCTTAACATGGGAAATTCACGTTAATGTGTCATTATAGTTCGGATATTCTTAATATAGAATTATTCATTTGAGTCCTTAGTCTATGTTCGGAGAGATTTCAATTTTTAAAACTGTTTCAAAAATTAAAAATTGGTTTCATAAATTTTAAACTTTGGTTTGTGAGAAATTGTTTTATAAATAAAGATTTGAGCAAATAAAATAAAATTTAGGAATTGAAATCTAAGTATCTAACCATGTTTTAGATTGTTGAGTTTTGTGTAATTTTAATAAATAATTCATTTTGGTAAAAAGAAGGAATTTGAAAATGACAAGGGATAATCCTCGTTAGGAACTATAATTACCCATTCCTTGTGATTTTTAATATTCCTCTGTTCAAATATTTTGTATGATTTATAGAAACTATCACAAATAACCTTTTTAGAGATTTAAAATCTCGACAATCCAGAACATGGAAAGGTTATCATAATCAATAGAATAAAATGGAATACAAAATTTCAAATATATATATCTATATTATGAGACCCTCTATTAAAAATGAAAATATAATATTAAAAGGTTTTCAAAAATTTCCTCTTGGAAAAGACTAAGGAAATCTCTTTAGCTTGGGTATTCGATTTCATAAATTGTTTGTCGGCTAGGTAAGGAGAAAATCCATTTTATTTCGGATTTCTAGCTGAGTTTGATGGTCGTAGTGGTTTGGAGGCGTTGGGAAAATTATTTCCCAACTTGAGGGATGGTGGGCGTCAGCATGATATTTTTGGTGGAGTCATGAAGGCGATACAACTGTATTATAATTTTATTTTAAAATTTAGTAATCAAACCAGTCGGTTGGTTCTAGGTTCAGGCCCCGCCCCAAAATGTGCAGGCTGTCGACCACATTCCTTCAAGCCAGTCAATCGCTCTACCCGGTTGGGTCCGGTCCGAACCAGGAGCGATGTATATGTAACAATTGGGAATTTCGCTCGATCCGAATCGATCACTAAACTGACCAAGACCGTTTGAAACACCTGATTGTTTTGAGAACACGACGAGTCGGAACGCAAACAGAAGAACATTTCATTGCTTATTACAACAATTTCATCAGAATACAAGAATATACAGAGTATGAATAAATATTACACATTTACTAAACATCAGAGATTTACAATTTACAATGCAGCGGAAAATAATAAAAAACACAACTAAAAGGAATATACGGATACAGAGCTTTCCGAATATCATTCCAGCTGTAAACCAAAATCCTGTGAATATAAATCTGCAAAACCAAATCTACTAGCTGCCCGAGCGGAAATAGGGGCACCCAGAGTTTAGGTTAAAACAATAAACTCCAGGTCAGTCATATGACTGGTGTGAGAACTAAAACAGTTATTATTCTTTATTTTAAAGTTAGGTAAATTAAGGGACCACGCCGTATAACATGGAACGGGTTTCCTCCCAAGAATACTAGTGCATAAAACAACAGCGCAATGCTAAATAAAGAACAATGAAGCTATTATAAGACCCAGGTCCCATCACACAATGCAACACAAGCTGGAGGATAGGGTTTTTACCTTATAATAGCCAAAGAATGCTTGGTACGTGAAATTTCATCTTTTATTATTACTATAAATGTATAGTGTCAAAACAATTTCAATCATAAGTATCTATCATAGACGACATAAGTGTCCCCATACCACTATGTCGCCATATATAGGTATACAATCAAAACCGCACGATGTCGTATTTGGAAATTGGATTTCCATCTGTGAACCGAGGCAAAAGATAGTCCTCACCGATTCGAGACTCTCTAGCCCGAGCCTCAAGACTCAGACACAGGTGAGCCCTTGGATCGTCAGGGCCGGTCCACCGATGTGGGTTAAAATGCCTGAACACTGCATTTCCCCGCCCTTTGGGGCATAAATTAGTCCTATGACTCCATCGGCTCCACATAGTCACCGATATATCCGAGGCGCCTCGTAATCCAACAACCGCACAGGTGAAAATAATATAAATGTTAGGGCTGGTAGGTCACTGATACCACCCTAGCTAGAAGGAAACCATGTCCTCCCTGAGGTCCTCTCCCGTTTCTGGTTCACAACGGTGGTGTGAGGCTCGTGAATTAACGATACACAAAGCTATTCCACACAGGCGGTGCTTTGATCATCAACCACAAGACTTTGCTTTTCAACAAAAGCCTTGATCATTTGCCACTTAGACATGCCACACAGGAAATTCACACCATGCGACCGATGTCTATCGATATACAACCTCTGATCCCGTACATCTCAGAGAAGGGTGAAGTAAGGGAATGAATTCACCTTCACCAGGCAGATGTATATTTAATAGAGCTCAATCAACACAGAGCAAAATCCAATGTCAGACTCACAGTCCATACAAGTTCGTTCTGGGTCTGAACGAAACCGGAGGCACCTTATACCTCGCATATCCATCGATCTCCAACTACGTTTGGACAATCACCAACTGATTCCCTCCTCTTGGGTGTACAGCCCAATCAAGATCATCAGTAATTATCCAAACGATGTGAAGACCTCCGGTCTTCAACCACAACCTTCATCCTTGACACATCGTCGATTCAGTTATTCAGAATGGGATAAACCCGACTTTTCCGAATAACTCACGTATATAATTAACAAGTGTTACACAAACACAACATACGCCTCATTCCAATTCAGAATATTCTTCTATTCAAATATTCTTATACGTTGGGAAAGGTTCCCATTAATTTTATCAAAGATAAATTCTTTAAATTTATTCTTTAATCTACTTTTGAATATCAATTCAAACCAAATTATGGTTTATCCAAACTAGTCGGGATTAGCGAACCTTACCGAAGTAATCACTTGTTAAATTTCCCAACCCCAACCTATTCATCCCATGAAGTAGAACTGGTCATACTTCATATCTAACATCACGGTGTTATCGATAAATTCTATTACCATTTCACGTTAAAATCTAATTAAAGATTTAACTATCGCCTGGAGCAAAACTGGTGATACTCCATTTTCGATCATTTCAATCTAATTAAAGATTCATTAAAACTCCACTTGGTTTTAATCTTCCCAAAAATCAATATTAATGATTGTTTAACTTGGGAAATCATATCCTGTCTTTAACTGGGTTAAAGAACCAATGTCATTTAAAACACGGTTCAATATAAACCCAAAATAACATTCCATTAACGACGGAATCTTCATGGAAAACAAATCGATATATATAATCGATATAAACTTCCATATCCGACTAATAATATAAATGGAATAACGGCAAAGCCTTTTAATTTCCAGATATATTAGTTGTCTTCCTCCACAGAAATTCACTTCGATTATTACCAAATCGATTTCCATTCCATTCCAATTTATTTTATTAAATCGGAAAACTTTACTTTGGAAAATCTCCTTTAAATCTTATCAAAAAGATTTATAAATTGCAAATATCATTTCACTGTAAATCGGGTTAAAGAACGAATGTTGTTAAAACACAGTTCACGATAAACCCAATTCACATTCCATTAATTATCGGGTTAAAGAACAAGTGTTATTTAAAAAACCGTTCACGATAAACCCAAAAATCAATTTTAATTCAATTCCAATTAAACATTATTTAATTGGTATACTTCATTAAATCTAAATAAAAAGATTTAATCTTTTTCTCTACTGGGTTTAAGAACAGTGTTAATGAAGACACCATTCACGACAAACCCAAATCCCATTTGATATTAAATACAAGGCTCTGAATAGAAAATATATCGGCTTATATTCAATATCAAATTCTACGACCAACAAATATCATATTGGAAATAACGATATACATATATCTTTCTAATTTCCATAACAATATTTGTATAATCACGAAATCCAACATCGAAATATTCCAAAGACAATTTCGATTCAAATCCATTCCAATTTATTTTATTGGAAATTCTGGTTACTTTTAAAACCCTTTCAAATCCAATTTATTTATTTCAAAAATAAATGGATTATAATTCTAGTTCAAAACTAGTTCATTTCGATAAAAATCTATTTTTATCTTTTCAAATATGGAATTTTTCATCCCAATTCTTTCCAAATCATTTCTTATGATTTTACACAAATTATTGCTATTTTTAATAATTTTATAAAGGCTCGTACAGTCGATCTCCATCAGCGGCCATCGAACTGCACTTACAGCGACCTTTTCCAAATTTGATTTGGACATAATTCCAAATCCAACCGTTAGATTTCAAATCACTAATATTCATTAGAAAGCATTAAATATAATTAATTAACACTTACACAGTCTGTCAACCAATCGATCGACATACAAATAAATAATTAGGATTAGTGTACGCCAAATATCATCCCAACATCCGTGTGGGGTTTCAATCCACAAACACTGAATATTATTTTTGCAGTTTGGCGACATGTAAAATTTATCGTCCTAATCAATATCCTTCAAATGGGTGTACATAAACAAATCGTCCGATTTATTTATAAATATTTATTTTATATACACGTTAAAAATTATATTTTTAGCTATAAAATATTTATTCATTCCACATCACACAATAAAAATTCACAACACATCAATCAAACAAACAAATCATCCATGGTCTGTGGACGACGGGTGTCGGGTGCTGCAAAGCACCATCTGCATCCTAGTATATATTTCAAACTAGAAATTAAATTAAAAGTGAGGAGTTCTCACCTTTGGTTTCTACTCCGTCATTCTTTAGCGGACGATGGTTTGGATTTCATTTCGCTTTCATTCGGTTCCACCGCCATCCTTTTCACGCTGTTCATAGTTAAATCACATTTTTATTATTCTGTTTTATATATATAAATCATATTATTATTTGGCTACTTCGTTATAAAAATTATATTTTTATATCGCTCTTCTTTTAATATAGATTATATTTTTATTCTGTTCATATAATAAAAATTCAATATTTTCGTTTATAAAAATCTGATCTTTATAGCAATGTTTGCATATCTAAAAATCACTTCTTTTCATTCTCTAAAAATCTATATTTCATACAATTAAAGATCTCATATATATCTTGTTAATCCTCTAAATAAAATCAAATTTTTATTTCCCTATTTACATATTAAAAAT
The DNA here is from genome assembly GCA_030737875.1 of Allium sativum. Lineage (NCBI taxonomy): Eukaryota > Viridiplantae > Streptophyta > Magnoliopsida > Asparagales > Amaryllidaceae > Allium > Allium sativum. Next base: position 282,288,664 of record CM060919.1, on the reverse strand, counting down.
CTCGTTTCTAATTTGCTTTATACGTAATAAAAATCCTATTTTTATTTTGATGTCATGTACAAATAAAAATCAAAATTTTAAAGTTTCTACACATGTAAAAATCATATTTTTAATAATTTAAGAAGGAAAAGAAAATCAGAATTTCTATTAAGCTAAGTAAATAAATAAAAACTGATTTAAAAAAAATGAATAACCCTAATTACATTGAATAAATTAAAAATAAACAATAAAAAGACTTACAACGGTGGAGCGGGTGTGAGGATAGGCGGCGCAGGCCTGTGATGTAACACCCCGTAATTTTAATATTAATGTTAAAAAATTAAAGAATACTTAATTTCAAATGTGAGAATTAAGGGAAACGGGTTGTGCCATTGTGTTCGCCTCGGAATTCTGGTTGAGATAGAGTCCGAGTTTGTGTGAATTGGACTTCGTATGAAGAATTTATGGCCATCGGAAGTTCCATAAAAATTCAAACAGATTTCAGAAATTCAAATAAATTCAAACAGAAATCAGAAGCGGGCTGGGCGGGAAAATTCCCGCCTAGGCAGGTCAACCAGGGGGTCGACCCTAGTGTCAACCTCCCCTAGAAGTCGACCTGGGGGTCGACCTGGGTTCGACCTGGCCCCCAGCCAGATCTGAATTTTGAGCGACTGATGACTTGCTGTTGAGTCACTAGGGTTTCTGGATTGTCCTGATCTAGTCTGAGTGGCTGCGATTAACCCTAGGTTCATCCGACAGCTATAATTAAACTGAAACTCTATATAAACACATGTAGACTCAAATCCTAAAATCTAATTAAAATCAGATCAATGGTCATCATGTTGTCACTCCAAAACCTAGAGTAGCCGCCACCAACTATAAGCAAAGTAAAGCAACTCAATTCAAATCAAAGCCTAATCTCAACAACGATATTGTCTACACCAAGGGAACGCTAATCAATTACAGAATTCAGATTCCAGAACTCAAGATTCTCTTTTTCTGTGAGTTCTGGTCACTTTTAGGTTTAAATAGATAAATGTGAATTGTGGTAGACTATGGATTGGGTATAGGTTGTATGAAATCATGCAAGTTTATTATTGTTATGAAATTATGCAAGCTGCTAGTTATGTTGTGAATCATGAACCTATGCAAGTCACTTATGCAAGTTGTTATATTGTGAATCATGAACCTGTGCAAGTCACTTATGCAAGTTGTTATGTTGTGAATCATGAACCTATGCAAGTTGTTATGTTGCAAAATCATGAATCTATGCAAGTTGTTAATTATGTGGTGAATCATAATTATATGCGAAGTTATCATGTCATTTTCCCTAGTTGTCATGCTTATGCAAAAAAATGTACTGAAAACGATCACCTTGTCATTCCCTTTATTTTATTGTTATGGCGAGGCTACTTTATAACCTCGATGACGCCAAAAACGCAAATGGTTACGCTAGTTAAGAAACGGGGAAAAGGGAAATTTGTAATAGGCATAATTTACATAATGTTTATGTAAATTGGGCACATGATTCTAGTTGGGAAACATATAAATAATTACCTATTATGACATAGGTAAAGTTGAGTAAAAATGGTATAATTTGAATATGACCATTTATGGATAGGAAATTCAAATTGTTAGTAAAAATAGGTATTGACACCTATAAAAAGGAAAGGGTTAATTAGTTAACTTAATTAATCAAAAGAGGAATGTTTAAGCAATTAAAGTCTGGAAATTTAATTAACACTTGTGACACGAGGTTAGGTTACATTAGTGGTGGAAGTCTGCCCGGACCCGAACGACATATCCAACAGCCACTAATGTTGAACCTAATGTGAGAGGTCTAAGTGTGTGAATATGACTCGGGCTAAGATACGAGGTTAGACCCAACTGTGAAATAAGACTGCCCGGACCCGACCAGCATATCCAGCATCCACATGTTGTGGCCTAATGTGGGAGGTCTAGCTTAATATAACCATAATTGGACATGGTAATAAGAAAGGACTACTTAACCTAACTTAATACATATGGACTGTATGATGATAGACATAAGTTAGGGTTAAGTAAAATGAGTTGGATTGTCGGTGGGTTAAGTACAAATGATGGGTAGGTGGGTAATATTAAAATATATATAGGCCCGCAAACTTAACTGGATAAAAAGGGTTATGTAATTAAAGACACCTAATGGTATACATAACCAGGGCAAAATAGTAAAGTTATATATTAAAGACACCCTTAGGGGTACGCATAACTAATGGGAATAGATAGAGTTTTGTATTAAAGACACATGTAGGTAAGCATAACTGATAGGTAGATTAAGGGTTATGTATTAAAGACAACTATAGGTACACATAACTGATTGAGCGCTATGTTATTAAAGACACCTTAGGTTATACATAGTCAGTAGAAAACCTAGTGTGGATAAAAGACATAGGGGAGAGCTTGTATCATGTTGTGTGGGACCCATTTCAGTCAGTAACCCGGAGGGGTATCAAAGTAAAGAAATCTGTACTAGGCGGGGAAGGGGCACACTTACTGATTGATTGTAAGAGATCCAAAACGAGACGGATGGTGTGGGCAGCGCAAACCGACCGGGGACATGTGCGTGCATGGGCCCGGGCAGAGGGTGACAAGACGACCGTGACACCAGTAGGTATAACTGTGCACACATTGGGTTGCCACTTTAGGGAAGTGATACCCCCTAGTTGTGGGACCAGCACAGGGTATCTACAGAGTAGGGAGCAGATCGATTAGGGTAATGGTTTGGGTATACCCGGACGTATGCCCTAAGTCTGCCAATTTGTAGTAGGAGGGTAGTGGGTACGACTAATTGAGATAGGAGCAGGCGGCACCTATGACAGCAACTAGGAATACACGAAACTACCACCATCGTTATCGTTATTATGGTTAGCGGAAGGGATCATCCCATCTTGATTTTACTAGTAATAGTGCAAAGTAGTTTGTAGTGAAGCACGAATACACCTTACCTTATTTATCCTGTCATACCTTCCATCTGTACCGTGAACCCTCTTATCCACTTTGTATGCCTGTCATGTTTACCTTTATTTATTTACTGCCTAAAAGTTACTGGACTCACCAGACGTATGTCTAACCTAATTTTTTTCGCCTCTTTTCTTCCGTTTCCCCCTCAGGTTCTCTGTGAGGAAACACCCAGATTTAGTCAGGATTTGGATATCATCTTCTAGGAGCTACTTCTGAAGTATGGCTCGAGTCTCTGTCTCTTATATGGCTTGCTCTTAATTTGGGGAATGATGTTTTTCTTTTAAAATACCTATGTACTCTTATAATGTAAGACAAAAGTGTTTTGTTGTAAGGGTTTTATGACTCATGTTATTATGTAACAAAGTATTTTGGTGATTTAATAAAGTTGTTTATTTCCTCTGCAAAAATTTTATATCTGTCTTATGATATTCTGTGTCTGTTTACCTAAAATGCATCATTGAAGTTAAGGCATTCCCTTTGTGAGTGACCTTAATGGAGGTGGGGTGTTACACATGGTATCAGAGTTGAAGGTTACCAGATTAGATAAAGGTTTTGAAAAATAATTTTCAAGAAAGGTTTTTTTAAAAGAAAGTATTTTCAAAAAGGAAAGCCTGTTTTGAAAAACATTACCCAAAAAGCCATATGTAGTATCCTTCGGTCCTTTTTCTAAAATCTCTCCCTTTTTCTTCTTAGCATGTCTGAAGATCTTAACCTTCCAGAGGGTGTACCGATACCAGGATGGTTTAGGAGGTATTTGGAAGCTAGGGCCACCGCCGTAGGTCCAGCAAATGTTCCTCCTCCCCCAGCTGCACCCGTTCCTCCTCAACCCCCTCCTCGTGTTGATACTTTTGCAAAGATATGTAAAAACTTTTGGGTAATGGGCGGGAAAACTTTTCACGGGTCGGAGACGTTTGTTGAAGCTCGAAATTAGCTAAAGGAGGTGCAAGAATTGTTTGGAATCTTTGAGGTAGAAGATGGAAGAAAGGTCCAGTTAGCTGCCTGGTTAATGAAGGATGAGGCCTCATTTTGGTGGGAGGTCACTAATGGAGAGTGTCCAGTTGATACATGGCTAGATTTCAGGCGTAGGTTTGAGGCAAAATTTCTCTCACAAGCATAAGAAAATCTATACATGGAAAGGTTCTTGGCATTGAAGCAGGGGAATCTGTTAGTAAAAGAGTACGTCAACAAGTTCAATCAGTTGGCGAGGTTGGGTTTAGACTTGGTGAACACACCTGAGAAGAAGGCTCCGAGATTTGTGAAAGGCTTGAATAAGCCGCTACACGGATTGGCTATGACCCACGTTCCCATGGGGGCCACTTTTGTAAAGCTTGTGGATTTGGCCCTAATGCATGAAGAGGAGAAGGGAGCAAAGAAAGAGAAAAATTGAAGGGACATTGAAAAATGAGAATGCGGGACCCAAGAAAGGACAGCAACAGTAGAAGAAAGGCGAAAAGGATGACAAGGGCAAGGATAAGAGGAAATGCCACTATTGTGGGAAAGAAGGTCACCTAGTCAAATAATGTAAAAGGAGGAAGTTCAATTGCTTTATGTGCGGAGAGGTCGGACACTTCTCCAAGGAATGCCCAAAGGGGCAGGGATCGCAAGGGACTTATGGAGGGCAGGCGAATGCTCTCATGGCAGATGGATAGGATAGAGACAGGAAAAAATTATGTAGAAGTTTTAATTTCCTTATCTGATTATGAAGTTAAGACTCTTTTTGATTCTGGCATTTTGATTTTGTAATTGAGACTCTGCACTTTAATACTAGTCTTGTTTCTGATCCCGTAGTTGTTTCAACCCCTTTTGTGGTTAGGCTCATTTATTGGTGATTTGCAAGGGGTTGAAATTATCTGAGTTAGGCATCAAAAATTTGAATGTGACATTTGTGTGCTAAAGTTTACGGGCTATGGGTTGGTTCTAAATGGATCAGTTTTCTATGTAGAGGGCCGTTCTAGATTTTGAGAGGAGGGTCGTTAAGTTTCTAACTTGTCATGGGAAGACTCCCAAAGTTTCTTGTAACCCGCAAGGGTCTGTTATGCTTAGCTTTCTGAGAATCATTCTGTAATCTGATCTGCACCAGTAGTCTATAAATATCTGAATATTTCTGAAGGATAGGGGTTTCTACTCGAAGCATGAAGTAGATTTCCAGTTTTGACATTGTTTAATGAGGGTAATTCTCTGAGCGTCAGTCTGATGTTGATTTCGGTCTTCGGGGCTGACACTTAGGGAATTATTCTCTTAACCGATGTCAAATGGGAATAGAGCTTTTGTTTTAGTTATATCATTTGTTTGTATCCCATCGACCAAATCTTCGACCTTTAGATAGGAAATCCATGGATGTAAACATGTGTTTGAGACATGTTATGTTTGGTGGTTGTAAGTGGATGCAAGTGTTTGCTAGTGGTTACCTGTGGACACATATACACACACATTAGGCACTAGATCGGCTCAATCACTCTCTCATTCTGCATATGGATGTATGTGCATCTTCTTTAATTTTTATGGATGAAAATGGATGAGCTATCATATGGATGTTGCATTTGGATTAATGTGTGTACACACATATAGAACTTATATGATGTAATAGGTTTACTTGCATACATAATGGACTCATGGAACTGACATAATTTGCATTAAGGAGGTCAACTGAATCAGTAGACCGCCTGATTTTGCATTAGATAGGGACATGTACACACACTATGCATATGAACATAAAAGCATTGGAAGACTTTTAAGGACAATGGATGCCTGTGTTTGATGGTTGAGTAGGTGGATGATTGGATGGTAGGATGCACATTCTTCTTGACTTGAAGATTTCGGGGACAAAATCCTTTAAGGAGGGGAGAATATAACACCCCGTATTTTTAATATTAATGTTAACAAATTAAAGAATAATTAATTTCAAATGTAAGAATTAAGGGAAACGGGTTGCGCCATTGTGTTCTCTCAGAATTCTGGTTGAGATAGAGTCCGAGTTTGTGTGAATTGGACTTCGTATGAAGAAGTTATGGCCATCGGAAGTTTCATAAAAATTCAAACATATTTCAGAAATTCAAATAAATTCAAATAGAAATCAGAAGCGGGTTGGGCGGGAAAATTCCCGCCCAGGCAGGTCGACCAGGGGGTTGACCCTAGTGTTGACCTCCCCCCTAGAGGTCGACCTAGGGTCGACCTAGTCCCTGGCCAGATCTGAATTTTGAGCGACTGATGACTTGCTGTTGAGTCACTAGGGTTTCTACATGGTCCTTATCTGGTCTAAGTGGCTATGATTAACCCTAGGTTCATCCGACGGCTATAGTTAAACTGACTCTATATAAACACATGTAGACTCAAACCCTAAAACCTAGTTAAAATCAGATCAATGGCTGTCATGTTGTCACTCCAAAACCTAGAGTAGCCGCCACCAACTATAAGCAAAATAAAGCAACTCAATTCAATTCAAAGCCTAATTTCAACAATGATATTGCCTACACCAAGGGAACGCTAATCAATTACAGAATTCAGATCCCAGAACTCAATACCCTCTTTTTCTGTGAGTTTTGGTAACTTTTAGGTTTAAATAGATAAATGTGAATTGTGGTAGACTATGGATTGGGTATAGGTTGTATGAAATCATGCAAGTTTATTATTGTTATGAAATTATGCAAGCTGCTAGTTATGTTGTGAATCATGAACCTATGCAAGTCGCTTATGCAAGTTGTTATGTTGTGAATCATGAACCTATGCAAGTCACTTATGCAAGTTGTTATGTTGTGAATCATGAACCTATGCAAGTTGTTATGTTGGAAAATCATGAATCTATGCAAATTGTTAATTATGTGGTGAATCATAATTATATGCGAAGTTATCATGTCATTTTCTATAGTTGTCAGGCTTATGCCAAAAATTGTACTGAAAATGGTCACCTTGTCATCCCCTTTATTTTATTGTTATGGCGAGGCTACTTTGTAGCCTCAATGACGCCAAAAACGCAAACGGTTACGCTAGTTAAGAAATGGGGAAAAGGGAAATTTGTAACAGGCATAATTTACATAGTGTTTATGTAAATTGGGCACATGATTCTAGTTGGGAAACATATAAATAATTACCTATTATGACATAGGTAAAGTTGTGTAAAAATAGTATAATTTGAATTTGACCATTTATGGATAGGAAATTCAAATTGTAAGTAAAAATAGGTATTGACACCTATAAAAAGGAAAGGATTAATTAATTAACCTAATTAATCAAAAGAGGAATGTTTAAGTAATTAAAGTCTGAAAATTTAATTAACACTTGTGACACGAGTTTATGTTACATTAGTGGTGGATGTCTGCCCGGACCCGACCGGCATATCCAGCAGCCACTAATGTTGAACCTAATGTGAGACTTCTAAGTGTGTAAATACGACTCGGGCTAAGACACGAGGTTAGACCCAACTGTGGAATAAGACTGCCCGGACCCGACCGGCATATTCTGCATCCACATGTTGTAGGCCTAATGTGGGAGGTCTAACCCAATATAACCATGGTTGGACATGGTAATAAGAAAAGACTACTTAATCTAACTTAATACATATGGACTATATGATGATAGACATAAGTTAGGGTTAAGTAAAATGAGTTGGATTGTGGATGGGTTAAGTACAACTGATGGGTAGGTGGGTAATATTAAAATATATATTGACCCGCAAACTTAACCGGATAAAAAGGGTTATGTAATTAAAGACACCTAATGGTATACATAACCGAGGCAAAATAGTAAAGTTATGTATTAAAGACACCCTTAGGGGTACGCATAACTAATGGGAATAGATAGAGTTATGTATTAAAGACACCTATAAGTAAGCATAACTGATAGGTAGATTAAGAGTTATGTATTAAAGACACCTATAGGTACGCATAACTGATTGAGGGCTATGTAATTAAAGACACCTTAGGGTATACATAGTCAGTAGAAAACCTAATGGGGATACAATACATAGGGGAGAGCTTGTATCATGTTGTGTAGGACCCATCTCAGTCAGTAACCCGGAGGGGTATCAAAGTAAAGAACTCTGTACTAGGCGGGGAAGGGGCACGCTTACTGATTGATTGTAAGAGATCCATAACGAGACGGATGATGTGGGCAGCACAAACCGACCAGGGACATGTGCGTGCATGGGCCGAGCAGAGGGGGACAAGACGACCGTTACACTAGTAAGTATAACTATGCACACCTTGGGTTGCCACTTTAGGGAAGTGATACCCCTAGTTGTGGGACCAGCACAGGGTATCTACAGAGTAGGGAGTCGATCGATTAGGGTAATGGTTAGGGTATACCCAAACATATGCCCTAAATCTACCAATTTATAGTAGGAGGGCAGTTGGTACGACTAGTTGAGATAGGAGCAGGCGACACCTATGGCAGCAACTAGGAATACACGAAACTACCACCATCGTTATCGTTGTTATGGTTAGCGGAAGGGATCATCCCATCTTGATTTTACTAGTAATAGTGCAGAGTAGTTTGTAGTGAAGCATGAATACACCTTACCTTATTTATCCTGTCATACCTGCCATCTGTACCGTGAACCCTCTTATCCACTTTGTATGCCTGTCATGTTTACTTTTATTTATTTACTGCCTAAAAGTTACTGGACTCACCAGACATATGTCTGATCTACTTTGTTTCTCCGCTTTTCTTCCATTTCCCCCCAGGTTCTCAGGGAGGAAACACCCAGGTTTAGTCAGGATTTGGATATCATCTTCTAGGAGCTACTTCTGAAGTATGGCTCGAGTCTCTGTCTCTCATATGGCTTGCTCTTAATTTGGGGAATGATGTTTTTCTTTTAAAATACCTATGTACTCTGATAATGTAAGACAGAAGTGTTTTGTTGTAAGGGTTTTATGACTCATGGTATTATGTAACAATGTATTTTGGTGATTTAATAAAGTTGTTTATTTCCGCTGCAAAAATTTTATATTTGTCTTGTGATATTATGTGCCTTTTTACCTAAAACGCTTCACTGAAGTTAAGGCATTCCCTTTGTGAGTGACCTTAATGGAGGTGGGGCGTTACATGTGAGGAGGTGGCAGGCGGTGTGGCGACGGAGCTGGGGGAGCAACAGGGGGGCGCGACGACTGTACAGCAGTTTGGGGGGGTGGTTTCCTCGATTGAACCATCAGTCTGGAAGGAAGCTAACGCGAGGAGGAGGAGGGGGTTTCGATTGGCGGCGGCTCGAAGGTGGGTGGCGCACTCGATGGTGGGATGGTGCGACACCCTGGTGCGCAACGAGATCAAGCTCGGTTTTTTTTTCTTTTTTTTTCTTCGATCTGGAGTGTAAAGGGGAGGGAGAGAGAAAGTAGGAGGGGTTAACTTTTATAATTTATTATATATTTATTTATTTCAATCTTCAAAAAGTTAATCTTCCCAATTGAACTCCGATTCAAACTCAACGACTGTCGCCCTTAGCTAATTACCCCCATTCCGAACACAATGGGATATGTTTCATAAGCCAATTCGTCTGTTTCGATCAGTTTTCATCAAAATCAAAATATAACTCTATATATTGAATTTGAACGCACATTTCAATTTACCAGAGAAACATACGGACTCTAAAAGTTCCCAAAAAATATTTTCTAGCTTCGTATTGACGATACGGTTCTAACAAAACTAATTTCGTCAAATTCTGAGACCGTTTGAAAAATGGCCATTTTCTAGTCGATCGAAATTGACTAAAACTGTCAAAACACATTTTACTTCGCCACGCTCACATACTGATTCGAAAAATTATGAATTTTGGAATCTAGCAATAATTCCACACCCCGGATCCAACAAAAGTGGTTTCGTCGAAAACAGAGGTCGTTTGCAAAATTGCTATTTTTAAGGGTTATATTTCCATAGCGACTATTCTGAATTTTCAACTGGACATAACTTTTTATTCCCGCTATGAAATTTCAATTTTTCGGATTCATTGGATAGATATTCTCAAATAGATTCTAATATTTCTGGTTTCGCCAGAATCCGGTTTATTCTGAATCATGTACATTCATTTGAAATTTGAAATCGAATTTTCAAACTACCGCGCCATTTTCAATTCCTTTTATAATTAAAATAAAATATTTATATTCTAACGATGATTCAAATAAATATAAACGTTCCAATTCTATTCAAAATAAATTTCTCGTCGTCATTATTTAAAATAACTCATTTTAAATATTCAAAATTCATTAAAATTGCCAAAATAAAAATTTTAAATTGGTTCAGATTTTCCGGGTTATTACAATCTCCCACACTTAAAACTTTTCGTCCCCGAAAAGGAACGAAGCCAAAAGTTGTTTTACAAACCAACTCAACTTTCATTCTTTTCATTATGGCTTAAGTTCTTCAACTTTTCAGTTTCTAAGAATTTTTCAAATTTTTCAAAAATTTGGCTAACACCCTAAATTTTCGAAATTTTTTGCCATAACCTCCCTTGCACGAGAGCACCGGGAAAATGCCGAAATTGCCATATAGGCCTCTCCAATCCAAAAGGAAAAAAGAAACAGCCAAGCGGCTAGCCAATCGGCTCATAAAATCATCAAAAACCCAAGAAATTAGTAAACATGTACCTATTTGTCGGGCAAACAATTTTATTCCTCCTCTCTAGCCTCCTTGCTATGACTTGTTTAATGAAGTACATGTATATGCATGCAAATGCAATAAATTTTCAATACAATTCACTATTTGGTTCAATTTGGCTAAAGGTTTAACATTTAATTAATTAAACAATAATCAAACAACACAATCGGCAATCAGTTAGTTGATTAACGTTTCAAATTCATAATTTTGATAAATAATCAAAAAATCACATTTTTGTGCCAAATCACAACAATAAGCCCTATCTAATTTTGGTTCTCACACCAGTCAATTGGAAACATATAGAAATTCCACTTTCAAAACACGAAAATAAATTCTGATGATGACGCGTCAATCATCAGAATCATGTCCGAGCGACTAGAGTGTGATTCTATATCTATCCAACATATTCGAGGCTTCAAATACATAGGGATCAGACGTATATTAAAATCTCTATATACTCGATTGTCCAAATCAATTTAAAATAAATATTCAAATACGAATAATAGATTTAATTTTTCAAAGCAAAACTTGTTTTCACTTTTATTTTTTTTAAAACAACACTCTTCACAGTCGTTCTAGGATGCTATTGATCCCATTTCTAGCGAGTCATTCTCATTGGATATTACTAATCCAATCTCTGATGAATTCTTTCGTTTGGTTCGTGTCTTGTTCTCGAGCTTTGTAAACCAAAGCTCTGATACCAACTGTAACAATTGGGAATTTCGCTCAATCCGAATCGATCGCTAAACCGACCAAGACCTTTTAAAACCCCTGATTGTTTTGAGAAAACGACGAATCGGAACGCAAACAGAAGAACATTTCATTGTTTATTACAACAATTTCATCAGAATACAAGAACATACATAGTATGAATAAATATTACACATTTACTAAACATCAGAGATTTACAATTTACAATGCAGCGGAAAATAATACAAAACACAACTGAAAGGAATATACGGATACAAAGCTTCCTGAATATCATTCCAGCTGTAAACTAGGATTCTATGAATATAAATCTGCAAAACCAAAACTACTAGCTGCCCGGGCGGAAATAGGGGCACCTAGAGTTTAGGTTAAAACAATAAACTCCAGGTCAGTCATGTGACTGGTGTGAGAACTAAAACAATTATTATTCTTTATTTTAAAGTTAGGTAAATCAAGGGACCACGCCGTATAACATGGAACGGATTTCTTCCCAAGAATACTAGTGCATAAAACAACAGCGTAATGCTAAATAAAGAACAATGAAGTTATTATAAGACCCATGTCCCATCACACAATACAACACAAGCCGGAGGATAGGGTTTTTACCTTATAATAGCTAAAGAATGCTTGGTACATGAAATTTCATCTTTTATAATTACTATAAGTGTATAGTGTCAAAACAATTTCAATCATAAGTATCAATCATAGACGGCATAAGTGCCCCATACCACTATGTCGCCATATATAGGTATACAATCAAAACCGCACGATGTCGTATTTGGAAGTTGGATTTCCATATGTGAACCGAGGCAAAAGATAGTCCTCACCGATTTGAGACTCTCTAGCCCAAGCCTCAGGACCCAGACACAGGTGAGCCCTTGGATCGTCAGGGTCGGTCCACCGATGTGGATTAAAATGCCTGAACACTGCGTTTCCCCGCCCTTTGGGGCGTAAATGAGTACTATGTCTCCATCGGCTCCACATAATCATCGATATATCCGAGGTGCCTCGCTATCCAACAACCACATAGGAGAAAATAATATAAATGTCAGGGATGGTAGGTCACTGACACCACCCTAGCCAGAAGGAAATGCATGTCCTCCCTGAGGTCCTCTCCCATTTCTGGTTCACAATCGTGGTGTGAGGCTCGCGAATTAACGATACACAAAGCTATGCCACACAGGCGGTGCTTTGATCATCAACCACAAGACTTTTCTTTTCAACAAAAGCCTTGATCATTTGCCACTTAGGCATGCCATACAGGAAATTCACACCATGCGACCGATGATATACAACCTCTGATCCCGTACGTCTCAGAGAAGGGTGAAGTGAGGGAATGAATTCCCCTTCACCAGGCAGATGTATATTTAATAGAGATCAATCAACACAGAGCAAAATCCAATGTTAGACACACAGTCCATACAAGTTCGTTCTGGGTCTGAACGAAACCGGAGGCACCTTATACCTCGCATATCCATCGAGCTCCAACTACGTTTGGACAATCACCAACTGATTCCCTCCTCTTGGGTGTACAGCCCAATCAAGATCATCAGTAATTATCCAAACGATGTGAAGACCTCTGGTCTTCAACCACAGTCTTCATCCTCGACACATCGTCGATTCAGTTATTCAGAATGGGATAAACCCGACTTTTCCGAATAACTCGCGTATATAATTAACTAGTGTTACACAAACACAACATACGCCTCATTCCAATTCAGAATATTCTTCTATTCAAATATTCTTATACGTTGGGAAAGGTTCCCATTAATTTTATCAAAGATAAATTCTTTAAATTTATTCTTTAATCTACTTTTGAATATCAATTCAAACCAAATTATGGTTTATCCAAACTAGTCGGGATTAGCGAACCTTACCGAAGTAATCACTTGTTAAATTTTCCAACCCCAACCTATTCATCCCATGAAGTAAAACTGGTCATACTTCATATCTAACATCACGGTGTTATCGGTAAATTCAATTACCATTTCACGTTAAAATCTAATTAAAGATTTAACTATCGCCTGGAGCAAAACTGGTGATACTCCATTTTCGATCATTTCAATCTAATTAAAGATTCATTAAAACTCCACTTGGTTTTAATCTTCCCAAAAATCAATATTAATGATTGTTTAACTTGGGAAATCATATCTTGTCTTTAACTGGGTTAAAGAACCAATGTCATTTAAAAAACGGTTCACTATAAACCCAAAATAACATTCCATTAACGACGGAATCTTCATGGAAAACAAATCGATATATATAATCGATATAAACTTCCATATCCGACTAATAATATAAATGGAATAACGGCAAAGCCTTTTAATTTCCAGATATATTAGTTGTCTTCCTCCGCAGAAATTCACTTCGATTATTACCAAATCGATTTCCATTCCATTCCAATTTATTTTATTAAATCGGAAAACTTTACTTTGGAAAATCTCCTTTAAATCTTATCAAAAAGATTTATAAATTGCAAATCTCATTTCACTGTAAATCGGGTTAAAGAACGAATGTTGTTAAAACACAATTCACGATAAACCCAATTCACATTCCATTAATTATCGGGTTAAAGAATAAGTGTTATTTAAAACACCGTTCACGATAAACCCAAAAATCAATTTCAATTCAATTCCAATTAAATATTATTTAATTGGTATACTTCATTAAATCTAAATAAAAAGATTTAATCTTTTTCTCAACTGGGTTTAAGAACGGTGTTAATGAAGACACCATTCACGACAAACCCAAATCCCATTTGATATTAAATACAAGGCTTTGAATAGAATATATATCGGCTTATATTCAATATCAAATTCTACGACCAATAAATATCGTATTGGAAATAACGGTATACATATATCTTTCAAATTTCCATAACAATATCTGTATAATCACGAAATCCAACATCGGAATATTCCAAAGACAATTTCGATTCAAATCGATTCCAATTTATTTTATTGGAAATTCTGGTTACTTTTAAAACCCTTTCAAATCCAATTTATTTATTTCAAAAATAAATGGATTATAATTCTAGTTCAAAACTAGTTCATTTCGATAAAAATCTATTTTTATCTTTTCAGATATGGAATTGTCATCCCAATTCATTCCAAATCATTTCTTATGATTTTACACAAATTATTGCTATTTTTAATAATTTTATCAAGGCCCATACAGTTGATTTCCGTCAACGGCCATCGAACTGCACTTACAACGACCTTTTCCAAATTTGATTTGGATATAATTCCAAATCCAACCGTTAGATTTCAAATCTCTAATATTCGTTAGAAAGATCTTTTTGATACGAACCCATAGGTTCTGATTTTAGGAGAATCCGACGGTCGGATCTCCCGTAATATCCATTCGAAGTCAATGGTCGAAATTCGCGAACTACCGCGGCGCGGCGCGTTCTATTCAGGCCATTATATATATAATATATATATTATATATTTCGTCTATTTCCTTTCAAAACATATTTTATAAATCGTTTTAAATTTGTAACGACCCAGATTTTTCGTTGATTTATTTTAAATATTTAATATAGTTTTAAATATTGAATTTATAATATAAATGGTATTTTATTGGGTTATCGATTAAATAATCAATATACAATCTAATTTGAATATATTGAATAGTTGTTATACGAAAACGTAATATAATTGAATTCAGAATTTAATACTGAATCGAAACACTTCGGTCAATTAATATAAATTCTAGGTTGAATTAAAACGATAATAATTTATTATCGATGGAAGTAAATGTTGAAATCTATTTATATTTTTAATCAAATTTAAATTAAAGTGTTAGTTTAAAATTGTTCTCTTCTATACAGTTGAACTTAATTTCAGAACTCGTCCCGTTAAGTTCAGGGTAACGAATAACGCTGAGAATGCCGATTCGATGCGATTAAAAAGCGGTTCAAAATGTTAAGTATGGACCAAAAGATATTTTAGAGTATTTTATTTTATAAAAATCATTTCAAAGTTTAAATCAAATGTTCCTCAGCCGACCTGTCCTTCACGCAGACCTCCACCTTCTCAGCGCAGACTTATTCATCTCGAGCACAATTTTCTGTCTTCCCTCTTCGTTATCAGGGGAACACATAATTAATGGCTTTGGGTACGATTGTCCCTCCATCTGCATCTATATAACATACGAATCCTATCCGCTGCTCATCGCTCATTCAACACTTCAGGAAAAACCGAGTCCCTCCTTTAAATCAAAATCATCAAATAATTTTTATAAATCAAGTTCTCAATGAAATTCCTCAATCTTGGATATGTTGGACTCGTCTCGTCTCTCCCTTCAAAATCATGTACCTATTGAGGGTTGCGGTTTTAATTACCGGAGCTCGATTGTTAGGGCAGCGAGCTATTTTTTTCGTTCGACTTCGAGATAATGGCAGCGGTTAACTTCGACATGATGATTGGGGGTTTATTGAGGTGGAGCGATAGTGGGGAGTTCGATTTTGAGGGGATGTTTGTGCGATGAACGAGATGATTTGGGGGGTCGCGATCATCAGAGGACCGCAAGCTCGACAGTGGGTTAGGGCATCTCGAGGTCAAGCTCGACCTGGAAGCGACCGCGATAGGTTCTGGTATTGGAGTTGCGATGGAAGGAGGGATTGAAATGTGGGATGCGACAGTATGTTAACGGTAAGGGAGAGAAGAAGATGAGGGTATTAAGAGCACTGCCTATAAAGTGTTCAGTGAATTGTGTGAAAGAAATAGGAAGGGTTCGGCTCTGGAAATCATAAGGAAAAGCTTCGGTGGAGCTAAAGACGGTTTTGCACAACGGAGAGAACGTTCATTCCTTGTCCTTGAAAATGAAGTAGCAACAAGGTAATTATTTAATAATTTTTTTAGAATAATTTGTTTATTTTAGTAGGCTAATTTGAATAAATAGAAATGTTTAATCGATAGATAAAAATAAATTAATCATAGGTATAGACGACTTGAGACGATTCGTAGGCACAACCATATGAAAATCAATTGGATGTTCTGCGAATGAGAATACAAGGTGAGTAAATCTCACTCGCCTTTTATTTAAAATTATTTCTACTTCGTAAAAATAATTGTCTGTTGCTTGTGTGAATGCTTATGGTTGATTTACATATATTAGTTATTTAGGCTATATATATA
Organism: Allium sativum; assembly: GCA_030737875.1. Taxonomy (NCBI): domain Eukaryota; kingdom Viridiplantae; phylum Streptophyta; class Magnoliopsida; order Asparagales; family Amaryllidaceae; genus Allium; species Allium sativum. The sequence goes on along the minus strand of CM060919.1, from coordinate 282,272,255 downwards.
TATATATTGGGTTGATTGATTGGTTGGACTCCCGCAGTCTCATTAGCGGATGCCCGCAGTTTCATAGCGGATGATTACCCTATACGCCCCACGCTATGATTAGTGGATGACCTTCTATACCGCGATATTCTGCCACGAAGCAGAATGGGTATTATTTATGTGCTAACATCTGTGGATGCAGGAAAACAGGTTGGAGGAATCCAACTGGATTCCTCAAAAATATATTATCTGTTTGTTTATTTGTTTGCATATATATTGTTATATATGACGTGTTAGAAAAATAAATAATTCGTTGCTTTGTGTGTTTAAATATCACTGGGCCAATTGAAAGAATATTTGAAATTTAAAAAGGGAAAATTCTATTTTTTTTTTAATAGAATTTGAATTTTAAATGGAATAAGAATATAAACTTGTTTTTGAAAATAAAACGAGTAGTTCTTTTATAAACGAAGTTTATAAATAGTTCTTTTATAACGAAGTTATAAATGAAGTGAAAAGAATTATCATTTGATAATTCAGAAATAGGAATACAAGTGTTTTGAAAATATGATTCAAAAGGAAATTTAAATATAGAATTTGAATAATAGGAAAGGAAATGGAAATTTGAATTCAAAAAGAAAAGGAAATAGAAAATTTGAATTTAGAATTCAAATAGAAAATCCAAGGTGGATTTGAATATAGAACTTTCAAATGGTGTTTGAATATAGAGAATTTGAAATAGAATTTCCAAATAGAATTTGCAATGATATTTGAATTCAAATAAAAAGAGAATTTGACTATAGAAATTCAAAAGGGTTCAAAAGGGATTCAAATATAGAACTTGAATTCAAAGGGATTTAAATATGGGATTTGAATTTAAGGGAATTGGAATAGGATTTGAATTCAAAAGAATTCGAATGGGATTGGAATAAAGGAAATTCAAAATGGAATTTCAAATAAAAGAAATGTAATTTGAAATGTTAAGAATTTCAAAGAAGAGGAAGTGGAATTTGAAACATTTAGAATTTCAAATGGAATCTTAAAGGGAGATTGAATATCAGAAATTCAAATAGAAGTTCAAATAGAATTTGAATAGACGAAATTAGAATCAAAATAGAATTTGAATTCAAGAAATTTAAATAAAGTTGAATTCAAAGGAATTCGAATAAAGAAATTCAAATAGAGATTTGAATGTAGAATTTCAAAATAGAATTTGAAATAAACTTTGAAATAGGATTTTCAAAGCAGAATTTGAAATAGAATTTCAAATAGGATTTTCAAAATAGGAAATCCGAATAGTTTTGAAATAGAATTTGGATTCAAGGAAATTTAAAAGGGATTTGAATATGAAATTCAAATGGGTTTTAAATTATGGAATTCTGAATATAGAATTTAAAAAGGAGTTTGAATATTTGAACTTCAATAGAATTCAAATATAGAAATGGGAATATAGAAGTTCAAATGGAATTTAAGTATAAAGTTTGAATAAGAGAATTCAAATGAATTCAAGTCTAGAATTTGAATATAGGGAATTCAAATAGAAATTCAAATATTGAATTTGAATATCAAATAGAAAAGGAATTGGGATTTGAAATATAGAATTCAAAGGTGAGATTGGAATTTGAATCAAGGAATTCAAATGGAGTTAAATGAAGTTGAATTCATTTTTAAGAAGTTTAAAAAGTTTATATATATAAATATAATTAAAACGAACTCGCCGCAGCGCTGCAGTTCGTAAATTGGCGATTCAAACTTCAATTGAGTATACAGAGCGCAATTGAAGTTGGAATTCTTCGAAACAAGAAACGTCAGGACCGGTTTGATAATAGTTTTCTAATGAAAGAGAAAAATATGAATTTCGTCGTATAGATTTTGAGTTATGTCAAAATCAAATTTTCAGAAAAGCAGCGCCAGAACCATTATAAAACCATAACGGTTTATTTAATGATATAAAAGGATTTTAAGCGAATAAAATCGAAATTTCTATTTAGAAAAATCCAGATTTGAGTTATAAGATATATGTGAACTCCAGTAGAATAATGAGTTGATTTCTGAAACAGAAATCAGATTTTTGATTTATTGAATAGAGTTAACTAATTCGAATAGAAATTAGTTAATGAGATTTCGAATGAATATTGAGCTTTAAATAAGTGAATTCGATTTGAGAATTTATATTCGAAATAGAAAAGAGAACTAGAATTGAAATTGAAATTCAATTTGGTTATGAACGAGTAAAATATTTTGTTTGAACATGTTATGTTCAACAAAGAAGTGAAATAGGCAAAATGACTAATTAAAGAATAAATGGGCGAAACTGAATTCAAACGATTAGATGGTATTGAATTGAATTGAAAACAGGTGAACAAGTGTTAGACAGGTATGGGATGAGGTATATGAAGTTTATAAACGTAATGCCGACAAAAAGGTACATGTTTAAATTCATATATGGGGTTTTATGCGCCGTATCGGCAAGCCGCTTGGCTTTTCCTTTTTCTTTTTGATTGAGGAAGATACCGGGAAGCTATTTGAAATTTCCCGATGCTCCCGATACAGGGGAGGTTATGGCGAATTTTTCCGGGAATTTAAGGAGTTAGAATATTTTTAAGAAATTTGACAATTAGAAATATATATATCGATATATATAGAATTCGATAAGGAAACGAAATCAAAAATAGCGTAAAGGGCCAAGAGGGTTATTGGAAATATTTGGTTAACAAATATTGATAAGGAAATGGAGAAGAGATTTAATTAATGAATATTAATTAAAGAGCCCAGTGATTTGTTTGATATGTTGGATGGACACTTGTTTTTATTCGATAGTTAAATCGCAGACTATCGAAGTTTTTGACCATCGTTGTCAATATGGAGAGACCGGTTGGATTATTATCCGAAAAACCACTCTGTATTGGCATAAGCGTTGCGAACCAAGTATGCTGAATATATTGAAGACGGAGTGAAGTGCAAGGGCTTTTCTATTTATAGAAATAGTGCCTTCGGTTTCGTTCAATCCCAGAACGAACGTAATATGGACGAATGTCTGACAAAGTATTTCCAATGATCAAATGGGTTGGTCTGTATGAATGTATATGGTTGCAACGGATTTATCCCTTAGCATAATATCCAGAATATTCGTGCAAACTCAACTAGTGATTAACGGATCTGACGATGTGGCATTCAAAGTGATTGTGTTATCGATGAATGGTAAGTATGCGTAGCCTCAGGCCTCAACAACCGGGAAAGGACAAAAATCGGGCAGGCAGCATGGCTATGTGGGTCGCACCCATTAGGGTGTATAATCACCTATCTAGAGAAATTCCTTTTGTTTCTAAATCTATCGATTCTGCCCATTCGGGAAACGGTGGTTTGAGTCCAACCGTTGGTGATATACATTCGATACACTCAAGCGAAATGAGTGGTCGGTCATGTGTGGGCCGGGTTGCAAGACGTTCTTGTTGAACCCAGGTGTATTTGCCTCTAGAGATGCACTGTCGGAAGGTGGTCCCATACCTTGTCATGTTGGAAATCCAATCTCCAATAAGCGCCATGCGGTTTTTGATTTTATAATATATATGTGGAGCGTGAGATGCAAGCGTTCTGCTATTTGGTTATTTACTTGATGTAGACATTATTATAATATCATTGGATTTGATATCAAAGTGTTTTGGGTTATAGTAAGATAAAAACCGTCCGTGTTTATGTGTGGGCTGGTCTTACTATTATCTTTTCTTTCGAAAAGGGTTTTGAAAGTTAAACAAGTGGTTGAAGTTTACTCACACCAGTCCCATGACTGACCCAGAGTTTATTTTGTGTTGTTTTCCCTAAACTCTTGGGTGCCCAAATTTGTACGGGCAGTCAAGTGTTTCAGGCTTTTACAGATACACTTGGAGGAGCTTGAAGCAGGAGGCTTCAACGTTAGTTATTTAGAGTTACTTCCGCTGGATCAAATGTTATGTGTACTCTGATGATGGTATGTATGTATGTACAAAACAGATTTGTATTTCGAAGCTTATGTTATATAATATATTTTATTCGTTCCGCTGTGAGTTTGTGATCTTCGTTTTCTTCTATTCTAATATTTCTTTCTTTCTATTTCTCATCCTCTAACTTCTTTCTAATAATGAGTCGTATTTCTGTGTTATTTGAGTTGGACGTGTGGTGTTTTTAGTCAACTCAGATAGCACGGATTTGCGGGTCGTTTCAGGTGGTATCAGAGCTTAGGTTGAGCGAATACCTAGGCTTGTGTGGCATGTGCTCATTAGAGATAGGGTCAGTAGTACCCTAGAATGGGTTGAGTATATATATACGAGAGAGCGTATTTGTTAATTGATATAAAAATTGTTTTATATTGTGTTGGCTAGTCTGTTGGGTGATTTATGAATTCTGGTCGAATCGTGGGACGCCACGAAGTCGATAGGGATTTCTAAACACTTGGACAGAAAATACGACATGATATTGTTTTAAAGTGGGTAAATGAAATAATTTTACCCAAATTTCTATTTTGATATAGAAGGAATAATTTTCCGAAATTATTATATGGATGTGTTGATTGTTAGGATTATAATCAAATGAGATTATAAATTTAGAATAGTTATTTATAACCAGAGTAGAATTTGTATAGGAATTAAATATACAAATGAGATGAATTAGAATTAAATTCAAACCAGAATTAAGAATCCAAAAATCCTGGGAAGTTGACAAATATTTTTCAAAGTATGTTAAAATAATATAGATTTGTTTTAGAAGGATTTGAAAGAAAATCATTTTAGATGGATTTAGAAATAATAAAGCACTGAACTCACTTCAGTGGCTTGGAAATAATTCTGATGAGGACTGCAGTATCATCAGTGTTCATTTTCGAGTTTCTAAGTGATGGATTGCTACCTTAGAAAGATTTTGATGGAAATTTGTTTGGAAGAAAACAAATAGTTTGGAAATATTCAAATGTTTTGAATTTGAATTAGTTATAAGTATATGTGATTTCGAAAAGAATTTAAAATGAAAACCCTGGGATTTGGATTCTGGAATAAAAATTTAACTGAAGCAAGTTAAATGGTTCGAGGTAAATAAATTGACTAGAATCAATTTGAAATAAATTGAAATGAATATGAATTAGAATGCATATGAATGGAAACCAAAAGTTTTGGTTGGAGTTAATTTGTTGAAATATGAGGGGTTGAGTTTCAACATAAGTGAGATTTTGAAAAGTAATGAGTTTGTACCATTTTTCCTATCTTAGCAATTTCGAGGACGAAATTATTTTAGAGGGGGAAGAATGTAACGACCCAGATTTTTCGTTGATTTATTTTAAATATTTAATATAGTTTTAAATATTGAATTTATAATATAAATGGTATTTTATTGGGTTATCGATTAAATAATCAATATACAATCTAATTTGAATATATTGAATAGTTGTTATACGAAAACGTAATATAATTGAATTCAGAATTTAATACTGAATCGAAACACTTCGGTCAATTAATATAAATTCTAGGTTGAATTAAAACGATAATAATTTATTATCGATGGAAGTAAATGTTGAAATCTATTTATATTTTTAATCAAATTTAAATTAAAGTGTTAGTTTAAAATTGTTCTCTTCTATACAGTTGAACTTAATTTCAGAACTCGTCCCGTTAAGTTCAGGGTAACGAATAACGCTGAGAATGCCGATTCGATGCGATTAAAAAGCGGTTCAAAATGTTAAGTATGGACCAAAAGATATTTTAGAGTATTTTATTTTATAAAAATCATTTCAAAGTTTAAATCAAATGTTCCTCAGCCGACCTGTCCTTCACGCAGACCTCCACCTTCTCAGCGCAGACTTATTCATCTCGAGCACAATTTTCTGTCTTCCCTCTTCGTTATCAGGGGAACACATAATTAATGGCTTTGGGTACGATTGTCCCTCCATCTGCATCTATATAACATACGAATCCTATCCGCTGCTCATCGCTCATTCAACACTTCAGGAAAAACCGAGTCCCTCCTTTAAATCAAAATCATCAAATAATTTTTATAAATCAAGTTCTCAATGAAATTCCTCAATCTTGGATATGTTGGACTCGTCTCGTCTCTCCCTTCAAAATCATGTACCTATTGAGGGTTGCGGTTTTAATTACCGGAGCTCGATTGTTAGGGCAGCGAGCTATTTTTTTCGTTCGACTTCGAGATAATGGCAGCGGTTAACTTCGACATGATGATTGGGGGTTTATTGAGGTGGAGCGATAGTGGGGAGTTCGATTTTGAGGGGATGTTTGTGCGATGAACGAGATGATTTGGGGGGTCGCGATCATCAGAGGACCGCAAGCTCGACAGTGGGTTAGGGCATCTCGAGGTCAAGCTCGACCTGGAAGCGACCGCGATAGGTTCTGGTATTGGAGTTGCGATGGAAGGAGGGATTGAAATGTGGGATGCGACAGTATGTTAACGGTAAGGGAGAGAAGAAGATGAGGGTATTAAGAGCACTGCCTATAAAGTGTTCAGTGAATTGTGTGAAAGAAATAGGAAGGGTTCGGCTCTGGAAATCATAAGGAAAAGCTTCGGTGGAGCTAAAGACGGTTTTGCACAACGGAGAGAACGTTCATTCCTTGTCCTTGAAAATGAAGTAGCAACAAGGTAATTATTTAATAATTTTTTTAGAATAATTTGTTTATTTTAGTAGGCTAATTTGAATAAATAGAAATGTTTAATCGATAGATAAAAATAAATTAATCATAGGTATAGACGACTTGAGACGATTCGTAGGCACAACCATATGAAAATCAATTGGATGTTCTGCGAATGAGAATACAAGGTGAGTAAATCTCACTCGCCTTTTATTTAAAATTATTTCTACTTCGTAAAAATAATTGTCTGTTGCTTGTGTGAATGCTTATGGTTGATTTACATATATTAGTTATTTAGGCTATATATATATATATATATTGGGTTGATTGATTGGTTGGACTCCCGCAGTCTCATTAGCGGATGCCCGCAGTTTCATAGCGGATGATTACCCTATACGCCCCACGCTATGATTAGTGGATGACCTTCTATACCGCGATATTCTGCCACGAAGCAGAATGGGTATTATTTATGTGCTAACATCTGTGGATGCAGGAAAACAGGTTGGAGGAATCCAACTGGATTCCTCAAAAATATATTATCTGTTTGTTTATTTGTTTGCATATATATTGTTATATATGACGTGTTAGAAAAATAAATAATTCGTTGCTTTGTGTGTTTAAATATCACTGGGCCAATTGAAAGAATATTTGAAATTTAAAAAGGGAAAATTCTATTTTTTTTTTAATAGAATTTGAATTTTAAATGGAATAAGAATATAAACTTGTTTTTGAAAATAAAACGAGTAGTTCTTTTATAAACGAAGTTTATAAATAGTTCTTTTATAACGAAGTTATAAATGAAGTGAAAAGAATTATCATTTGATAATTCAGAAATAGGAATACAAGTGTTTTGAAAATATGATTCAAAAGGAAATTTAAATATAGAATTTGAATAATAGGAAAGGAAATGGAAATTTGAATTCAAAAAGAAAAGGAAATAGAAAATTTGAATTTAGAATTCAAATAGAAAATCCAAGGTGGATTTGAATATAGAACTTTCAAATGGTGTTTGAATATAGAGAATTTGAAATAGAATTTCCAAATAGAATTTGCAATGATATTTGAATTCAAATAAAAAGAGAATTTGACTATAGAAATTCAAAAGGGTTCAAAAGGGATTCAAATATAGAACTTGAATTCAAAGGGATTTAAATATGGGATTTGAATTTAAGGGAATTGGAATAGGATTTGAATTCAAAAGAATTCGAATGGGATTGGAATAAAGGAAATTCAAAATGGAATTTCAAATAAAAGAAATGTAATTTGAAATGTTAAGAATTTCAAAGAAGAGGAAGTGGAATTTGAAACATTTAGAATTTCAAATGGAATCTTAAAGGGAGATTGAATATCAGAAATTCAAATAGAAGTTCAAATAGAATTTGAATAGACGAAATTAGAATCAAAATAGAATTTGAATTCAAGAAATTTAAATAAAGTTGAATTCAAAGGAATTCGAATAAAGAAATTCAAATAGAGATTTGAATGTAGAATTTCAAAATAGAATTTGAAATAAACTTTGAAATAGGATTTTCAAAGCAGAATTTGAAATAGAATTTCAAATAGGATTTTCAAAATAGGAAATCCGAATAGTTTTGAAATAGAATTTGGATTCAAGGAAATTTAAAAGGGATTTGAATATGAAATTCAAATGGGTTTTAAATTATGGAATTCTGAATATAGAATTTAAAAAGGAGTTTGAATATTTGAACTTCAATAGAATTCAAATATAGAAATGGGAATATAGAAGTTCAAATGGAATTTAAGTATAAAGTTTGAATAAGAGAATTCAAATGAATTCAAGTCTAGAATTTGAATATAGGGAATTCAAATAGAAATTCAAATATTGAATTTGAATATCAAATAGAAAAGGAATTGGGATTTGAAATATAGAATTCAAAGGTGAGATTGGAATTTGAATCAAGGAATTCAAATGGAGTTAAATGAAGTTGAATTCATTTTTAAGAAGTTTAAAAAGTTTATATATATAAATATAATTAAAACGAACTCGCCGCAGCGCTGCAGTTCGTAAATTGGCGATTCAAACTTCAATTGAGTATACAGAGCGCAATTGAAGTTGGAATTCTTCGAAACAAGAAACGTCAGGACCGGTTTGATAATAGTTTTCTAATGAAAGAGAAAAATATGAATTTCGTCGTATAGATTTTGAGTTATGTCAAAATCAAATTTTCAGAAAAGCAGCGCCAGAACCATTATAAAACCATAACGGTTTATTTAATGATATAAAAGGATTTTAAGCGAATAAAATCGAAATTTCTATTTAGAAAAATCCAGATTTGAGTTATAAGATATATGTGAACTCCAGTAGAATAATGAGTTGATTTCTGAAACAGAAATCAGATTTTTGATTTATTGAATAGAGTTAACTAATTCGAATAGAAATTAGTTAATGAGATTTCGAATGAATATTGAGCTTTAAATAAGTGAATTCGATTTGAGAATTTATATTCGAAATAGAAAAGAGAACTAGAATTGAAATTGAAATTCAATTTGGTTATGAACGAGTAAAATATTTTGTTTGAACATGTTATGTTCAACAAAGAAGTGAAATAGGCAAAATGACTAATTAAAGAATAAATGGGCGAAACTGAATTCAAACGATTAGATGGTATTGAATTGAATTGAAAACAGGTGAACAAGTGTTAGACAGGTATGGGATGAGGTATATGAAGTTTATAAACGTAATGCCGACAAAAAGGTACATGTTTAAATTCATATATGGGGTTTTATGCGCCGTATCGGCAAGCCGCTTGGCTTTTCCTTTTTCTTTTTGATTGAGGAAGATACCGGGAAGCTATTTGAAATTTCCCGATGCTCCCGATACAGGGGAGGTTATGGCGAATTTTTCCGGGAATTTAAGGAGTTAGAATATTTTTAAGAAATTTGACAATTAGAAATATATATATCGATATATATAGAATTCGATAAGGAAACGAAATCAAAAATAGCGTAAAGGGCCAAGAGGGTTATTGGAAATATTTGGTTAACAAATATTGATAAGGAAATGGAGAAGAGATTTAATTAATGAATATTAATTAAAGAGCCCAGTGATTTGTTTGATATGTTGGATGGACACTTGTTTTTATTCGATAGTTAAATCGCAGACTATCGAAGTTTTTGACCATCGTTGTCAATATGGAGAGACCGGTTGGATTATTATCCGAAAAACCACTCTGTATTGGCATAAGCGTTGCGAACCAAGTATGCTGAATATATTGAAGACGGAGTGAAGTGCAAGGGCTTTTCTATTTATAGAAATAGTGCCTTCGGTTTCGTTCAATCCCAGAACGAACGTAATATGGACGAATGTCTGACAAAGTATTTCCAATGATCAAATGGGTTGGTCTGTATGAATGTATATGGTTGCAACGGATTTATCCCTTAGCATAATATCCAGAATATTCGTGCAAACTCAACTAGTGATTAACGGATCTGACGATGTGGCATTCAAAGTGATTGTGTTATCGATGAATGGTAAGTATGCGTAGCCTCAGGCCTCAACAACCGGGAAAGGACAAAAATCGGGCAGGCAGCATGGCTATGTGGGTCGCACCCATTAGGGTGTATAATCACCTATCTAGAGAAATTCCTTTTGTTTCTAAATCTATCGATTCTGCCCATTCGGGAAACGGTGGTTTGAGTCCAACCGTTGGTGATATACATTCGATACACTCAAGCGAAATGAGTGGTCGGTCATGTGTGGGCCGGGTTGCAAGACGTTCTTGTTGAACCCAGGTGTATTTGCCTCTAGAGATGCACTGTCGGAAGGTGGTCCCATACCTTGTCATGTTGGAAATCCAATCTCCAATAAGCGCCATGCGGTTTTTGATTTTATAATATATATGTGGAGCGTGAGATGCAAGCGTTCTGCTATTTGGTTATTTACTTGATGTAGACATTATTATAATATCATTGGATTTGATATCAAAGTGTTTTGGGTTATAGTAAGATAAAAACCGTCCGTGTTTATGTGTGGGCTGGTCTTACTATTATCTTTTCTTTCGAAAAGGGTTTTGAAAGTTAAACAAGTGGTTGAAGTTTACTCACACCAGTCCCATGACTGACCCAGAGTTTATTTTGTGTTGTTTTCCCTAAACTCTTGGGTGCCCAAATTTGTACGGGCAGTCAAGTGTTTCAGGCTTTTACAGATACACTTGGAGGAGCTTGAAGCAGGAGGCTTCAACGTTAGTTATTTAGAGTTACTTCCGCTGGATCAAATGTTATGTGTACTCTGATGATGGTATGTATGTATGTACAAAACAGATTTGTATTTCGAAGCTTATGTTATATAATATATTTTATTCGTTCCGCTGTGAGTTTGTGATCTTCGTTTTCTTCTATTCTAATATTTCTTTCTTTCTATTTCTCATCCTCTAACTTCTTTCTAATAATGAGTCGTATTTCTGTGTTATTTGAGTTGGACGTGTGGTGTTTTTAGTCAACTCAGATAGCACGGATTTGCGGGTCGTTTCAAAATTCGTTTTCAAAACGATTTCAACTTCCTATTCAATTTCTAATCAAAATTGAACATTCCATATCATCGAAATATATATGATAATATTTTCAAAATATTATATTTTGAAATCAATTCCTTTTCGATATTCATTATAAAAATGAATAATATCGATATAAATATCGTTCGCGTCAAAATGGCACATATCTAATCAATACGAATTTAAATATTTCAATAACTTCGTTATTCTATTTAACAAATGAATATTTTCTTCAACACATAAATATTTATTTTATTCAACACATGAATATTCTTTTATCCAACACATGAATATTTATTCTATTCAACACATGAATTTTCTTTTATTCAACACATGAATATTTATTCTATTCAACACATGAATTTTCTGTTATTCAACACATGAATATTTATTCTATTCAACACATGATTTTTTTTATAATATTCTTTATTTTCCAAATTGGAATGAGGCCCAATCAATTACCATATAATGTTAATTATATGGATTCTATACAACACATGTATATACTAGCAACGATAAATAATCAACCATCATCCAGAGTGCACCACACAACTGCATAAGCATTAAATATAATTAATTAACGTTTACACAGTCTGTCAACCAATCGATCGATATGCAACTAAATAATTGGGTTTAGTGTACGCCAAATATCATCCCAACACCCATGTGGGGTTCCAATCCACAAACACTGAATATTATTTGTGCAGTTGGGCGACGTGTAAAATTTATCGTCCCAATAAATATCCTTCAAATGAGTGTACATAAACAAATCATCCGATTTGTTTATAAATATTTATTTTATATACACGTTAAAAATTGTATTTTTAACTATAAAATATTTATTCATTCCACATCACACAATAAAATTTAACAACACAACAATCAAACAAACAAGTCATCCATGGTCTGTGGACGACGGGTCTCCGGTGTTGCTAAGCACTGTCTGCATCCAAGTATATATTTAAAACTAGAAATTAAATTAAAAGTGAGGAGTTCTCACCTTTGGTTTCCACTCCGCCATTATTTAACGGATGATGGTTTGGATTTCCGTTCGCTTTCATTCAGTTCCACCGCCATCCTTTTCACGCTGTTCATAGTAAAAATCACATTTTTATTATTCTGTTTTATATATAAAAATCATATTTTTATTTGGCTACTTCGTTATAAAAAATATATTTTTATATCGCTCTTCTTTTAATATAGATTATATTTTTATTCTGTTCATATAATAAAAATTCAATCTTTTCGTTTATAAAAATCTGATCTTTATAGCGATGTTTACATATCTAAAAATCACTTATTTTCATTTTCTAAAAATCTATATTTCATACGAATAAAGATCTCATCTTTATCATGTTAATCCTCTAAATAAAATCAAATTTTTATTTCTCTATTTACATAATAAAATTCTTGTTTCTATTTTGCTTTATACGTAATAAAAATCCTATTTTTATTTTGATGTCATATACAAATAAAAATCAAATTTTTATAGTTTCTACACATGTAAAAATCATATTTTTAATAATTTAAGATGTAAAGAAAATCAGAATTTCTATTAAGCTAAGTAAATAAATAAAAACTGATTTTAAAAAAAGGAATAACCCTAATTACATTGAATAAATTAAAAATAAACGATAAAAAGACTTACAACGGTGGAGGGGGTGTGAGGATGGGCGGCGCAGGCCTGTGAGGAGGTAGCGGGTGGTGTGGCGACGGAGGTAGGGGAGCAACAAGGGGGGGCGCGACGACTGTACAACGGTTTTGGGGGGGGTTCCTCGATTGAACCATCAGTCTGGAAGGAAGCTAACGCGAGGAGGAGGAGGGGGTTCCGATTGGCGGCGGCTCTGAGGTGGGTGGCGCGCTCGACGGTGGGATGGTGCGGCGCCCTGGTGCGCGACGAGCTCGAGCTCGGGATTTTTTTATTTCTTTTTTTCTTCGATCTGGAGTGTAAAGGGGAGGGAGAGAGAAAGTAGGAGGGGTTGACTTTTATAATTAATTATATATTTATTTATTTTAATCTTCATAAAGTTAATCTTCCCAATTGAACTCCGATTCAAACTCAACAACTATCGCCCCTAGCTAATTACCCCAATTACGAATACAATGGGATATGTTTCGTATGCCAGTTCGGCCATTTTGACCAGTTTTCATCAAAATCAAAATATAACTCTATATATTGAATTTGAACGCACATTTCAATTTACCGGGGATGCATACGGACTCTAAAAGTTACCGAAAAATATTTTCTAGCTTCGTATTGATGATACGGTTCTAACAAAACTAATTTCGACAAATTCTGAGACCGTTTGAAAAATGGCCATTTTCTGGTCGATCGAAATTGATTGAAACTGTCAAAATACGTTTTAATTCGCCACGCTCACATACTGATTCAAAAAATTATGAATTTTGGAAGCTAGCAATAATTCGACACTTCGGATCAAACAAAAGTGGTTTCGTCGAAAACAGAGGCCGTTTGCAAAATTGCTGTTTTTAAGGGCTATATTTCCATTGCGACTATTCTGAATTTTCAACTGGACATAACTTTTTATTCCAGCTATTAAATTTCAATTTTTCGGATTCGTTGGAAAGATATTCTCAAATAGATTCTAATATTTTCGGTTTTGCCAAAATCCGGTTTATTTTGAATCTTGTACATTCATTTGAAATTTGAAATCGAACTTTCGAACTACCGCGCCATTTTCAATTCCTTTTATAATTAAAATAAAATATTTATATTCTAACGACGATTCAAATAAATATATACATGCCAATTCTATTCAAAATAAATTTCTCGTCGTCATTATTTAAAGTAATTCATTTTAAATATTCAAAATTCATTAAACTTGCCAAAATAAAAAATTTAAATTGGTTCAGATTTTTCGGGTTATTACAGTATATATCCCTCCCCTTACAACCGAACTTTGTTTCCTTCGTCCTCCCCAAATAGCAACGGACAAACCTAACTTCCCTACCTCCTTCTAAGCCAAAATCAACTTTTTGACCTTCATTCATCCTCCAATCACCACATAAATCCTTACATCTTAGATTTACCCCTTCCATACTCCAATTCTATAATATCTTTCGCCATTTTCTCCATTTTTTCAATGGCACCTCCTTCAGCTTCTAACATCCTCGTATAACACCCTGGTGTCATGCCTTAGGAGGCCTCATGGTTGGACCGCAACCCGAGAAAATTAGCGACTCATTTGGAAACGAAATTTTTTGAGTTTAACCAAGGACGCCCAGGTGAAATTCGTTGATTTTGCCCCTATTCATTTATAGGAGATACTTGTCGCCACAGAACTAACACCGATCCTATGCCACGACACTTTCGAGCACGAGTGTTATCCACCTGTATCCGTCTGTTTGACGCCCAACTTTCATGAGGTTTCAAGCAGTTATAGGCGAAAGGGATCGCTATTGAGTTCACACACCAAAAATTGGCTAAGATACAAGGAATATCCACTGTTGGAGCGTATTTGGATGACATTAAGAAGACCGACCCTTAGATCCTCTCTCTCATCTTCGTTGGAGTTGCCGGTGCTTGGGATACCAGTAATTTGCAACCCATCGCCCGTTTGGTTCTACACATCATTCAGTACAACATCATTCCCAAGATGGAAAGCCTCGAGTAGGTCTACCCTTCAATGCGTCGAGCCACTTATTCTATTATTTGCGGCGTAGCAGTTAACTGGCTGAGTGAATTGATGATCCACCACTCCGAGCCTTCAATGGGTACCCCGATGACCCACTTCCCATATAACATCTCCTCACCTGTGTCTTCTGACACTTTCACGTGAACCTTCGCGGGGAATCGGTGGTCAAGAATATCCCAACTGTCATTGATCGTGCCTCCTTTAGGGGGATGCACATCAAACTGCCCGTCACTCCTGCCACAGCTTCCATCCAGTTTCTGCACTTCCCACTCCAATTAAGAAGCAACCGCCACCAGCCGTTGTAGGCTAGGAGATCCTTGAGCTTGCCACCCCCGTCAGATCCAGGCAGAGATTCGCGAGGTTCGCACGGAGAAGCATCAACAAGCGCATGAGATTGGCTGTATTTCTTCCTTGCTATATTTCTGGTGTGGACGTGGCAATGGATTGAGTTCCAAACGTGGTACTCGACCTTCTCGTAGCTTGTAGGTGATATCTTTTATGTCTTGTATCATGCGTGTCATTTCCCTTTCCAACATTTTATCTTCGTTGTAGTAGTTGTGTTTGTAACTATTAGTGTTATGTTCTTGTAAATTTCACGACGATTATAATGGGATTTCATGTGTGTTTGTCTTTCACGCTTCATTCAACTAGAATTAGAAATGAATTCTCATTTTCTTTTCTAATTAACTGTTGTCTTAAAGCTGCAAAGTATAGAATTATGTAGTGGGTAAATTTAGCGAAGGATAGGTTTTTGCGTTGTTTCGTCATGGGTATATTTATTAATTATCTCCTGTTCCACTTTGAGCTAAAATTTATTTTTTGTTTTTGTGTGTGGTTTCGGTTTTCTTATTTTCCGCATGACCGACTTCCATCCACGCTGACATGTGACTTGAATCGTTTAAGTTCCTGCAAAAAAATTTTTTTTGAAACTTTCTCAAATGCTACTTGAAAAAAAATCCTTTTTAAAATTTAAATTTTTCTAGTTTATTTTCTTTTAATTCGATTTGTGTTAAAGCATAGATTTAGGTATGGTAGTTTACGTATGTTTAAACTTCTATTTTGCCTAAAAATACATGGTTTAAATTTAATAAAACACACGTTACCAAAATTTTGTTTTATGCAAATTTGATAAAGAAAGAAAGATGATACGAAAAAAGGAATTTCAAAATTCACATAGAAAGTGAAATTTTATTTTCTGTGGGAAATCTCGATTTCTATAGTCATATGTAAAGTGTAAGGAAGATTTTGGATGATTTATTTGCGCGTTTTAGCGTTGCATTACGGACGATGATGCGAAAAGACGTTAGTGACAACAAGGGAAATATTGTTTTAGCCGTAGTAACATTGCTTGCATACCTTGTCGACTATGCATATGAGTTATTAATTAAGTCATTTTACGTTTTAGAGCTTGTTTTAAACCTCCTTTGCATTCTACATATGGAAATTTACAAAGTTTTTTCGGGCTACGG
This sequence comes from Allium sativum, assembly GCA_030737875.1. Classification (NCBI taxonomy): domain Eukaryota; kingdom Viridiplantae; phylum Streptophyta; class Magnoliopsida; order Asparagales; family Amaryllidaceae; genus Allium; species Allium sativum. The sequence goes on along the minus strand of CM060919.1, from coordinate 282,256,032 downwards.
AGGTAAATTTTTGCTATAGAACGAAAATTGGAATGTTTATAAGCGGAAAGAACGTTGAATTTCTCTTCTTTGATTTTCTTTTTAGGGCTTAGGAGAAATTAAAAGGAAACGATTTAGATGTGTTGACGTGTTGGATGGTAGGGTTTGGATGAAAAATTAGTTTCTTTACACTTCTATTCGTAGTCGTGTGAACATTATGGATGAAAAGCGTTTTCAAAATTTGCATTCATATAGAAGTGCCAGTATATTTTAAGATGTTTGCATCATGTTTCAAAATCGTTTACAAAATTGAAATGCATACATATAGGAGGATCTGATTTAGAATCATTACGCAAGCATATTTTGTGGTTGCAACTCAATATATACACTGTGCATATGCGCATGTTGGTTGAAAAATTGGATGTACACTAATAAGTTGTTTAGTTTAGGATAGTTAGGCCCCAGCGCCATGACTTCGTCATTGGAAAAATTTCGGGGTGAAATTTATTTTATGGAGGAAAGAATATAACAAAAAGGAATTTTGATGAAAATTAATTTAGTTATTTAATTAGATTTCCAAAAATGGAATTTTCGCAAATGATCGAATTTGACCACGAAAATTACAATGTTGTGTACGTGATGGAATTATGGTCAACTTCCGTGTTTCGAACTTCAGAACAGATTCCGTACAAAAAACTAACGGACGAAATACGAAAACATACGAAAAATAAATATATAAGAATCTATTATTAATAAATACTATTTATCACATCCATGGTAGGGTAGTTCCGACCTAGAGCGGTCAACCCTAGGGCTGCCCCTCTTATCAAAAACTGCCAGTGACGACTAGGTTTTCGAGTGTATTTTTATTTTAAATTTTATATTAATGGATGAATCTTTATATAACTAAATCTAACAGTCTATGGTCATTTCTACACCTATAAATAAAGGGCTAGACCCTCAACTACTTATTCATATTTTTCTAGAGGCAGCAGCGAAGCTCTGCCATTTCCAATCCTCCAATTTCACCTAAAACATAAAGCATAAACACATACAAATCAGATTAACAAGAATTGGATTGATTAGACTCAAATCTATGGAAAAGAGGTGGCTCTTCGCTTAGGTAATTTATATTATTGAATTTCCTTTTTATTTTCCTTTTCTTCTTTTAGATCTACAAATCTAAATGTATGTTTGTGAATCCCCTTTGGAAATAAATTGTAAATCTGTAGGATTTTGGAATTTTAAAGTTGAAAAGCATTATCATATTCATATCTGGATAGCTTTCAGGTGAGTGGAAAATTATATACATTTCTTATAATAAACATATATAATTCGTTTGTGTTGGATTTGAATTATATGCGTAAAGGTTGTTAGATTTGTTTATTTGGTAAAATATGAAATATTATGAATACAGGTTAAATATGGATTTGTAGGCCTTTTTATAATATATCATTTTTCTGCCTATAGCTACTCTTAGTTTATTGTGGTTATGTAAACACCTTGGATCTGGAAATCAGTCCCAAAGCCATTGTTAGATTTATAGTTTTATTCCAGATTCACAAGACTGGGTGTTGATTTGTAGTTTATGCAATTTTTGTTAAAACAGTAATAATCCAGTTTGTGTTTGATATTGTTTGTGGTTTTGCATGGTTATTGTAGTTTTTCCTTTTTGCATTAGAAGACATTATTTTAAAACTACAAGGGACATAAGCAAACCAAATAAGAAGAGATATGTAAATTTACATATTTTCGCACGTACTTTGCAACAACTATTCTAAACAAATAAAATATTAAATTATTTGCTTGGGATTTGAAATAATGTCAATTTTCCTCTTTTAAACAGTTTGGAAATTTTTTACAATAATTACAGTAAATAACCTTTTATAAGATCTTGAATCTTAAAACAAGACTAAACACAAAAAGTTTTTTTTTTGGTCATTAGTTTAGACCAGAATATAATTAATAAATAATATTAAAATATAAATTAGTAACTACGTTAACCGCAATCAAAATATAAATATATATAACTTTTTCCATCCAAATATACATAAACAACACTAATATATTATAATACTAAATGTCTATTGTTATATGTTTGAATAGTTTCCGTTTTTATGGGAATGTATGTGGACATATAAACCGTATTGAATGAAAATAATATTATGATCGTTAAAGCACTAAATGTAATTGATTTGCTGCAAATAAAAAGTGTCATAAATAAGGTAATAAATATTGTGACCATATTTTTTTGGGGAAAAAGAATTTAATAAGATAAATATGGCTAAATGGTTACAAATAAAAATTGGTATTTAGGAATAGAGATTGTAACTCCAACTAGGAAATAAATAAATAACAAACTTATATATATTTAGATACGAATTAAATGGTATCAATTATTTTCATAATATTTAGGGTTACAATAACTAGAGTAGAATTGAAATGGGACTGATATAAATGACATTTGATAGGTTAATTGATGCCTTAGGAAATATGACTGTTAGGGTCATTAATGATATGTGACCTAATTAATAATAATAAATGTAATTAAATGGAGATTAATGTGAATTGATTTGCACAACAATTGCAAAGTCCAATAAGGAAATAAATGGTCAAACATACTAGGATAGGAAGCTATAGGTTTTCCTTATTTTAATCTAGTCAATCTAGAATTAATATAATTCAAAATAAGGATTGAACTTAGTAAGTTAATGATGTGAGGTTAGTTTCCATATTTGACAGAAGTCTGCACTTTCCATTAGTCGGAATTATGTACAACTAATGTGAGATATCATTTACATAGGGACATATGACAATAGTTATTTGCGTAGCGAGAGTTATTTCCTAAAATAAGGTTTACTGTAAGTATTAAGGTGTTAATTGGTCGTAGGGCCTACCTTCCGTTCAAAAGAAGAAATCATCAAGGGGAATAATTCATAGTCGTAGCATACTTCGGGATTTGAGGTATTGAGTGGTTAGATCCACCCTCAAAAGGGTATTAAGTGATCACATAGCTTGCCTCCCCATAGATAGGAAGTATTAAATGGCTAACTAGACTCGAGATCGTTAATCTCTGCGATAATCCGCTTCCTCTAGGTAGTAAGTGACTGGGGTGAGAGTCAGCCTTGGGATTATGTATTAAATGATTACTACGGAGGTACCACAGGACTTCAAATCCTTCAGAAAGTATTAACTGACTAGGGAATTATCTACTAAGGTCATCTAGATAGCAACATGGGGGTCCGCTCGGGGAAAGTTGTAAAAGACGAGATGTCGTCTACCTATCCTGTAGGTAATAAGTGACTGCTTACTATTCTCGCCATATGCGGAGCATGGATATATGCGTGAATGACGGAAGCCTTAAGTTAGTAGTACTTATTAGCTAGTGTCCTCTAATTTATACTAGCATAGAGTAAAACACCGAGTAATGCATCTAGTGATTGATAGGTTTGTCTTGGGTCTCAAGTGATCGGAAGGGTCCACCTTTATCTTATATTGATAGCGAGGTCTTAAGTGGCTACATAGAAATAATTAACCTCCTTATAGTAGGGCGAGTAGTTGGAAGCCCGCCTCTTAGTCTTTAGTGATTGGTTGAATGGTGGTTTAATGGCTTCATACTTATGCATAAACGTTCTACCTCATTATTGCTATATCGTTACCTTTGAGAATACTACCTTGGGCAGGGTATTTAGTCGTCGTGCGGAAATCTTTTCAAGGTTAGGTTAGAATTACTAACCTTGTTAGATATATATTTTGGTCCTGACCAAGCAGGATACATTTGTGTATTATAGACAGTGTTATACATTTTCTACCCACTAGGACTTTTTTTCTAACCCCCTCCTCATAACAACTCTTATGTTTATTTCGAGGAAGACAGGTCTTAGCAGGTGACCTATTTCATTTTCGGTTCTCGTTCTCTTATGCTCAATATCGATGTGGTGACATGCTTTAAGGTAGTTTCCTTAGTCGTTATTAGTTATCTTATTTTGTTTCCGCTGTAAGTTAATTTTAGTCTACTCTGATTATGCTCATGATCATTATTTGCAAGTAGTGGATTTATACTCTCTATTCTTGGATGGGCTTGAGTCCCGATTTTTGTCCAAATTCAGGAGCAAAAAAGTGTGGGGTGTTACATTACCACCACCTATGATCCAACTTCACTGCAATCAAAAGAACCTTAATTCAAATACCCACTTGAATCGTGTTGGGTAGCGAAATGTAAAAGTGCGAAAGCTTGGGAGTTTGGGGTTCAAAGTTCGGGGAGTTTGGAGCTCGAAATACTAAGTGTGAAATAGTGCAACTGGGAAGGAGTGAGGATTTCTAATCCAAGTTACATAAGGTAAGTGGGGAATAACTTCCAGAACTCAGAGAATTTTCCTTAGTACTGGGATCGGTACCGACTCCGATATGTAAAAAAATAACAACAAAAAGAAGGGGAGGGAGGAAGAGACGTGAAGCATTCAATGACTCCGGAATCGGTGAAACTTTCAACTCCAAGCCCGGCTACGATCACATATACAAGTTTCCGAAACTTCAACTGTCGAAACCAATCCAACTCGCTAACCCCTCTTGTACTCGCTAATTTAAGTAATCCAAGCGTACACGCCAAGCGATCGAGCTCTTAATTCAACATTGTTTTCGAAAACTAACTCACGCGATAGCATGCTTGAAATTTAACCTTTGGATTCTATTTATTTTGTAAACTTTGATCGTATCGTACGAAATCGCGAACAAACGCATAAGCACATATGAGACACTGTGTCTACAACTACTCGTTTACTTTCCGACGTAAGCAGGAGTCGACGACTAATGTTTAATTTCTTCATTCGATGGGAACTAGAAACTCACTTAGGCAACCAAAGATGATTTCCAATTCGAGTAATCAAAATTCAACATGCTCAACAGAAAGGTCACGACCAATTGTTCGACTCAACATAGAGACCTTTCCAGGTTCTTGAAATACTTGACTCAACTCAAAGCACATCTTATTAAGGCAAGACGTACTTTAGGTGGTAAGTGTTAACTGATCTTTTGGTCTGGTTCCCAAAAGCAATTTGAGCCCACATGACTCGGCGCATCACGTGGCCCAATAGCCCGAAGTGTCGCCAAAATACCGAGGAATCAATCTCGTGAGAAGTCGCACAAGTGTGGTCATCGTAACTAGTCGAAACTACTCAACAAACAGCTCAACACCCGGGATCGGTGTAGACCTCAACAATACTTTCTTCGTATCTCGACGCAACAACTAGAATTTCAAATCCCTACATCACCAGTTTTTCATATCCTGATCAACCGCATTCCTATGCTTCCCACACTTCGACATTTCATACTCCATAAATTTCGTATCCCGCGCAATCTGCAATTCGTATCCAATGCATCCATAAAAAATGAAGTGGGGGGATTCGAAAAGCAACGAGTATGAAGAATTAAAGACTTCAGAGCAGGAAAAAGAAGAGGCTATCAAGAGAAGTGGATACCTTGGGCTACGTACTGATCTTGGGGTACGAAAAATAGCCAGTTGGCCCACTCCTTACCTGCTCCCATCAACTACACTACCTATAAATATCCATTGGCCTACAGTGTTTGAAGGGATGGCGTTTGGTTGATTTGACACTTTGTGAAGGAATTCTTGACCTTGGACACCATTAGAGAACCTTGAAGTTTTGAGAAGAAGAAATTACATACTTCTCAATGTTTTGAACTGCCGGACAACAAAGGAATCTTCGGAATAAGAATTATAACTTTGTATTTGGATAACATAACTTATTTATCACCATTACCTTTGTAATCACTTGTAATGATGATATCCACCATAGTACTTCTACAAGAGTGAATAAAATTAGCAAAGCCTTCAAAGTGGACATAAGTTCAATCCGAACCGAACCGCTATAAATATTGTATTTATTACTTTCTGCACTATTTCCTTACACGAAACGTTATTTCTGTTAATTTGGAAAACTTTTGATGTTGTCCCAATTTTGCGCATCAACAATCGGCAAGTGAGAATGGAATTGAATTAAGTTGTATTCTATTATAACGTAATTATTAGGGTTTTATTATTGCACAAACTTGCTCAAATTTTGATGGAAAGATGTAAAGATCACCACTTTTATAATTGCCAAAATTTGGATGTGTGCTAGTGTGGCTCGAAAGAATTTCAAAGTGATTTCCTGTTGGGATGAACAAAGTTAAGCAAGAAGGGATAGTAGCTCGATCAAAGAAAATTATATCCATGATTGAGTTTCTATCCATAAGAGAGACAGACGTTTGTTCATCATTTAAGAAAATTTTCTTATTCGAGTTAATTGATACATGGACATGTCATGAGTTCAAACGCGCATGCATGTGGAAATAGAACGAGAAGATAAAGAAGAAAAAAAATCAATGGTGAGAGAGTAAAAACGAAGTAAAAAAATTCTTGGGACTTTTCTTTTTTATACAAGGAAATTTTTTTTGGACCGTTTTGCTTTTGTTTTTTATTTATGCATGAAATTAATGCAAGTAGATGGACAAAATGACTTTATTAGGAACTTTTTGTCCTTAATAGCCCCTAATCCAAAATTGCATCATGGCACTTTGAGTTAATTTAACAAAACAATTCTTAGCCATGTAAGAGACATGATTTATTAATGCACTATAAATCACCACTATAATGCAACTAAAGGTTTAACCACATTTTGAGAAACAATCATTATAATATCGACGGATCACCATGATAATAATAAATGATTGAAACTCTATCTTTTCCTTACAAACCAAGTGAGAGTTTTGATAAAAGATATCATGTTTTCAAAAGACATATTTACTCTATATGAGTTCGTAACACTCTTAAGTTCAGCGTCTAACTTTATTTATTTGATTCAATTTCCTACGAAGAAACCTAATTTTGGGCCAATGAAAAGTTAATGTACTCCTCCAACTTTTATGAAGTTGGGTGTTTCTCTTAGAAAATAAAACAAGATATGATGATGTAGAATAGAAGTTAAACTGGAATAACAACGAAACTACAAATGAATTTTCGTTTATTTTGCTTTAGACATAGACAACCAATAATGCAAGATAAGTAAAAAATATTGCAACAACGCATGTTGAATAATCTATCTACAAGCAACGATTTTTTATGCAGATTTGACAAGCAAAATAGAGCTATTTTTTAGCAAGGGGATTTTTTATTTTACTTTTTCAAACAAAAAATAAAATAAAAACGAGAATTATAAAATATAAGTCATTTAAATTTGGGTTTTGGCCACAACACTCACAAAAAAAATAGAGGAAAACGTTATATTTCTTTAACTCTACAACACAAAAATACAAAGATAATCAATTCATGCTCTTTATATATATATATATATATATATATATATATATATATTATAGAGAGAGAGAGAGACCCTGTTTTGTAGCACCCATTTAGCACCCCTATCCGTCCGTGAGTTACACCAGTTCAAATCCGACAAGAATTTGTAGATGTTCAGTCCACACATATTTAATATCATCTATCCAAAATTTGAGTTAGTTCAGACATTTAAAACATTTTCAAAATCTTAACTCAAATATTCACCGTTTAGACATTTGTTCGAACCGTTAAATTTAGAAATCGAATATATTATCCTACGAATGTCGAAAGGAGTTCAAAGTTTGGATAGATAATTATATATATGTGGATTGAACATCTACAAATTCTTGTTGGATTTGGATTGGTGTAGCTCACGGATGGATAAGGCCGGTGCTAAAGGGGTATCCCGGAACGCTCCTTATATATATATATATATATATACATGTATGTGTATATATATGTATATGTATATATATGTATATGTATATGTACATATATATGAGCGTTCAATGTCACCCCAAATAGTGTAGCATCCTTTTAGGAGACTAATTCTTCTGTACCCAATTCCCCTATCCCCCATGTCCCCTCCAATCAAATCTCCCTATTTCGGTTTTTTTGCATTTTAGTCTCCGGACAATTTAAGGGTTTAGCTACAAAAGGCGGAAATCAGGGGGCTATGATTTGTTGGGGACACGGGGCACACCGAATTTCGGCACAGAAGAATTGGTGCGCCCTTTTAGCCCCCTGATTTCCACCACATTCTCGTTTCTCTCTTCTTCCACTAGTTCTCTCTCCCCCTCACTACTTATTTAACTATAAATGGGTGGCTTTCCTTCGGATGCAAAAGAAGTGCCAAGAATTTGGGGTGTCATATAACTCCCCAATATATATATATATATATATATATATATATATATATATATATATATGGCAAGCGTTCGGTTGCACCCCAAAAATGGAGCACCCCAAATGCCCTCCGATTTCCACCATCCGTTTATATTAAAGAATGTGAGTGGGAAGTGAGAGAGTGAGTGGAAAGAAAGAGAAGACGAAATACTTGGTGGAAATTGAGGGGCATTTGGGGTGCTGCACTGTTTAGGGTGCTCTCGAACCTGCCTATATATATATATATATATATATATAATGGGGTTCAATGACACCCGAAATAGTGGCGCATCCCAATAGTCTCCCTATTTTCCACCAAGTATTTCTTATGTCTTTCCTTCTACTCATTCTCTCACCTCTCACTAATTTAAATTAATATAAACAAAAGTTGGAAATCAGGGGGCCACTGGGATATATATATAAAGAGAGAGCCCTCTGCAGGCCCACGAGAAGAGGAGCCCAAACTCACTATGCAAGCTAAAATAAAAATTCGACCGCTTTCCTTTTACACTCAAAAATCTACTGCTGTTCTTTCTTCATTTAAAAAAAACAGACAAGAAAAAGGAAAAAAAGAAGCGAAGTCTAGAATTCAAAAATGATTTGAGGTTCAATATTGGAAAGTGGGTTCAAGTAATGTGAAGGTCGGCTTAGGTCTTGCGATGTAGATTGGAGAAGAGGGTTTGGGTTTCGACTACAGATTAGGGAGGTGGTTTCAAATTTCCGGAAAAGTGGTGAATTTGTGATGGGTGTGCTTCAAGGAAGTCGCGATATGGAGTCTGTGATTGTAAAGATTTTACGTTCGACTTTGGTTGAAGGTTGCAGGCAGGAGGTTTGGCTTTTCAGGTTGGTCTTGTAGCGGCAATTTGAACTTGCAGTGAGGTAGGAGTATCGATGATTGATGTGGGGCAGTTGATTGTTGTAGGGTAAGGTAGCTGAAGGAATAGCATACAAGTAGCTCTTGTTTGAGGGTGATCAAAAATTGGTCGCGTGAAGCTGAGGAGATGTTATTGGTGGTTAATTTCATGAGGGTTGTGGGAAGTGCAGTTTTGTTGCGGTGAAGTGGTTTACGGTGATTGATGGATAATGTGTGCAGTAGCTGTTAATTGGTGGTTGTTTTTGAAATGCGATAACAGTGGTGATGTTAAGTTGTGATGAAGAGGAGATAGGGATTGAAGTTGAAAAAGGTATGCTGAGAAGACAGATTGTGATGGTGATTGGGTTGCAGTTGAATGGCTTATTTGAAGTGGTTGAAGAAGGTGGAGTGGATGGATTGTTGCAGTGAAATGGGCTGATACGTTGAAGGTGATGGTGTGTAACTTGTTTTGAGGTTGAAGTTGAGGGTGTTTCGGTTGGTGGAGGTTGCAAGTAGGTTGTCTCGACCGGTGGGTGTGTATGTTGAAGGGTGATTAGTGAAGCAGGTGCTGTACTTTGAATTGCATGGTGTCTGTTGTTGTTGATGAAGTTAGAGTTTTGGTTACATGCATTAGTGGGGAGTGGGGGGTCTGCTCGTTTGAAGAGTTGATATGAAGCAGTAATGGTGTATGGTTCATTTTTGGTAGGTGAAGTTGAATGGCGTTGCGTGGACCCGTGGTGATGCAGTTCAGGCGACAGGCGGTATTAGATGGTGGAGTTTGGTTCCTTGGTGGAGAAAGGTTGTATTCTGGAAGTGGCGGGATGGTGGTGAAATGTGGTTGAATGCCGCTGGCGGGATGATGTTTTCAGGTTTAGATTGCTAGTTGATACAGAGGAAGTGAGCAAATTATAAATCAGTGTATAGACCAGGAGACAAACAAATGTTAAAAAAATATGCAAAGACGCAATGTAAATTTTGTAAATGGAATGGGAAATGCAATGTAAAATGAAAACAAATTTGTAAATAACACAAAATGAAGAAACTTGTAACAGAAACAAAATGAGAACAAGAAAATTGAAATAGAGAATGGATAGGATGGTGGTTCTGTTTTGAAAATGAAGTGTGTGTCTCAAAAGCAGATTGAAAATAAAAAAGAGCAACACTAAATCAAAATCCGATGCAAATGCAGGTGGAAAAAACAATTGGTTCTTCTGGCACAGGTCCTTATTAAGGTTTCAAATACACGAAAAGTCGTCCTTCACTAAATTTTAGTGTAAACTAGGTTTTTGTTTTTATCTCCAATTGTTTCATACATATCAACAACATTTTATAAAAATTGCTGACATATCAGCAACTTTTCTGTATATATGGTATAAAAGTTGTTGAGAAAAGTTGTTGAAATATCAGCAATTATTTAAAAAATCGCTAATATTTCAGCAATAATTTTTCATTTTTCTGTATATTATATAAAAGTTGCTTATATATCAACAATTATTTATAAAAGTTAGCTGACATTTCAGTAATAATTTTTCCTTTGTTTCCGAAAAACAGGGGGCAGATTTACTATGAAACTTTACTAGAGGAAGTTATTGACATATCAGCATTTATTTATAAAAACTGCTGACATATTAACAATAATTTTTTTTATTTCTAAACTAGTACTACCGCACACGGTGGGAAAACCGACCATTAAGGTGTTCAATATGAAAAATAAAATTATTTTTTAAAACATATTTCAAGTTAGATCTTATTTTAAAAAAATTCAAGGCACATTATCATCTACTATAGACTATCCTAAGTGGTAAATTTTTACAATTATTATACATGTTTCCATTTTAAGGTTCAAACAATTGCAAGGCAACAGTATGCATAAACAATACAACACTTTTTTAAACAGAAGACTAATTTTTCTGTATGCCTGGGGGTTCAAACACAGGAAGCGAAGCAACTACTTAAGATAAATAACATACCTATGTATGTATAATAATATAAGGGAAAGTCTATTTTGACACAATTTGGTGATACAATTGGTGACACAATGAATTCTCACCATTGGATTGCCCCCTGAATTCCACATTTCCATGTAAAGACAAAAAGATCCAATGGTGCAGATCTTTTGTGTCACCATTTGTGTCACCAAATTGTATCAAAATAGACGCTCCCATAATATAATATAACACTGATTTGAGCTTAATGCACGTCTTTGAAACAATTTTGAATCTATGCATAAGAGGTGTTATACAACCCAACCTCTGATAGTCATTTATTGTAAATAAACAACAGCCAAACTCAATAACCTATCATCAGAACGATCTATGTGTTAAGTTCATATACATGATCTAAACAATATCTTATGCAAATCAAACAAGTTTAGTAGCGCTTCCACTATCTCTGCTATGCAAAATTCAGTGATACACTGGTATATAATTTATTCAATTATAAATGTATATATATCATATATACAAATAATTACATATTAATAATCGAATTGCCACTAAAAGACTCGAGTGAGCAAAGAGAATCAAACCTTTTTGGGTTTACAATTGGTTTATGTAACCCATACTTGGGGCACATATACAAGCTCTCCACGAAACGCTGCAGATGAGTAATTTATAGTGATTATATTACTATTAAAAATCATAAAATTACACATATAGGTAAATTAAATATTAGTATGAATATTTTATACCTTTTTATCATCTCCCTGAACCTCTGAAGCATTTATAAAAGGTTCACCGTTCAAAGGACCAAATATTGAGTTCTGTGTATTCAACTGCTTCCATCCACCCTGAACTAGAACATTATAAACTCCATAAACTACTATCTCGAACTACAAATTATGTGAAGAGAGCGGAGATACATGAATATAATATTAAAAGTATATGATTACCCAAATTTTGCACATGTGCAGGTTGAGAGCCAGAAATCTCATCAACAACCACTGTATCAAAACCGTGTATACGTCTTCCAAAGTGATCACAAACATATCATTTACTGTCAAATGATTTAAAAAAAAATACACGCAATTACAAACACACTCTTTAATAGAAAAAACAAAATTGTTAGCACCTCGAAGTGGAAGATAACGATTGACGAAAGCAGCTCAAAGCCTTTAACCCTCCTTTAGAGCTCAATCTATGAATTGCAGCACCAAAAATTTAATTTGATATCAGTTAAATTGAGCAAAATTTGCAGTCTGGTGGTATTAAATTGGGATTTGGGAAGGGAAAGAACAAAGAAGACTCCTAATTTATTAGCAAGCACTGAAATGTAAGACAGGTTTCTTATCGGCGCATTGTGTTGTGTTGTACCGTGTGTTATTCTTAGTTCTTACTGTTATTCCAGTAAAATTTATCCTTTAAAACATGCAAAACAAATTTCAAAGCAAATAACAAAGCCTCCACGAAAGATATATAACAAAGCATCCATCAGAAATTCACATAACTTGTACAAAACTTCTATAATATAACCATTACCACAAGAACTACCATCCATTTCCCCTTTATCTTTGCTTCTTCGAAAGTGCCTTTATAATTTATACCACACTAAATTGAAATTTAACTTAAAAAATGACCATTAGTAATCAACAAAAATATACAAAAAGCAAGCAAGGTGAATTAGTTGCCAGTTTTGTAAATACCAAGAACATTCTTAGTAAACTGCCTCATTTTTTACTGAGGCTAGTTAAAACTAACCCTCATGAGGCTCAGTTGTCTTAGGGCTCAATCAAACTGGGCCTCAGAGCATAGTTTCCTTAAAGCTTAGTAAAACCGAGCCTTAGAAGGTTTTGTAAAAATCAAAATTAAGTTCCTGGGCTTAGTAAAATAAATCTCCGGTATACATTAAGGCTCAGTTTAAACAAGCATCTGGAAAGCTTAATAAAACTGAGCCACAGTGGAGCTAAGTTAGAAAAGGCAAGGTAATTATTATCAAACAAACAACAATTTTGTGTGATACTAGAGCCAAAATCAATTTAATCATCCTAACAATTCTTTTACCATAGTACAAACAGCAATTTTGTATTCTATCAATGTATTTGGCATGTTGAGCATGAACTCAGAAAGTGCACTGCACAACAAGCAAATGCTACTATAGCAATAGCTTCTACATCTTCAACTACACCACATCAAAAATTGTCATCCAAATGTTAGAATATAACTCTAATGAGTTATATATGTTATTCAAGAAAATATCACATAGCATAACTACTGGTTGATGGAAAGAGTCTAATGACGGAGTTCTTAGTCACACGTACTATATTCAGTTTTAACCATTCCACTCAAAATTCCATGAGTGCTTTTGGAATTTTCATTATAAAGCAGTGCGAAGTGCATAAGCAAGTTAAAAGAGAATAAAATACAAATAAGAATTTGTTAACAAACATGATAAATCACAAATATTATCTTTAAAGAATTAATAATTAGTGTAAAGTTGCAGAATCAACGATTCTATCATTAAACATTTCCACGATAGCGGTAATAGTGACACAACTGTTCGTAAATCGTGTAAAAATATGTAGAATACAAACTACGGGACTGTCAAATTTGCATTCATAGTGATTTGAGTATTCTGTAAAAATACATTTAATGTTAATATATGTGGTGTAGGAAACTACAAACTCGTACCTGAGACATAACTGAGTATACCAAGATCTCGAAACTAAGCAGTTTGGAAGAACAGTTATTGTTGTAACATTGCAAAGGCAACATCAGAAATGGGATGATTTCCAGCTATGTTTAATTCTGCACTAGGAAAGAGTGATGGTAAAACATCTCTCTTGTATGATATTCTCCACGCAACAACCTAAAAATAATAGGTATAAGTGTCGGTTCAAGTCAGATTATATCCAAGTCAAATTGACTGCTCATAAGGAAATCCAAATATATGGCATTAGCATGCCAAAATAGAGATAAATTTTGTTAAATTTTCTATTTTATCTGACTCCTATCACAGGTAATGAGACGGTCAGAGATAGCATCAATGAAGTCTAATTGCACTATAGAATACGGGTACTGCTCATATCCTCATGTACAAGTAATGCTGAGAGCTCCAACATTTTAAAAGCCTGTTTTCAATATAGCTATTGACGGTCTCAAAACATGGACTCAACTGAAATCGTTGTTAAATCGAGAAACCAAGATAAAAAAAATTCAACAATTCTTAAAAAATAGTGCATAAACAGTAAAAGTTAAAAATGCTAATTAACGTGAAAATAAAAAATCAAGTTGCAGATCACATGAATGGGAAAAAGGAATTGATTGGAACAAATAAAAGTTAAAACAGATGTACCTTGATTGAAAGTGGTGAACTAAAAAATCAGAGAAATCAGACGATGATTGGAGAAATATGGGAGAAATATTGGTCGGATTTTTAAATCGTCCAAGTTCCGATTTGAGAGGAGAAAGATTGGAGAGAATCTGAAACCAGAAATCACCCGATAAAATGAAATTGCGATAGAAGATGAGGAACGAAAGAAAAATGCAGAATTCAGATGTGAGGAAGAAAGAAGTCATAGGAAATAAAATGGAAATGAGAAAAACGCAGAAAGGAATTTGAGAAAGAAGGAAACTGATGGAGACAACATTGGGTGAGCGAAAATTATGCCGTAATTTGTTGGTTCAGACAATTTGTTTTTAGCTCTTACAGTAGGGAAACCTCCCTAACGGTCGGTTTGAAAATAGGGACCGGATTTACAATGAAACTTTGATTGGGATCGGCTTTACAATATGAAAGTATAATAGGGATGCCTCCCTAATTTTCACAAAATAAGATCCATAGAACTAAAACAAATAAATGCACGAAAACATGAGAATGAATTATGGCAATGCAATTGAGCGAAGTATTCTTTTTTTTTAAATTGAAAACTATGTTCAAAAAATGAAGTGCAATGAACATGGGATTAAATTTGCATAGTAAAGAAAAATGAAATGCACACATGAATAGTAACAAATGCACCTTAGTCAAACTGAAACAAAGCCATTATGGAATTTAAAAAATCATTTTTTATAAAAGGAAAAAGGAGAAAAAAATTAATTCGAAGTGTAAAATCATGATTAAATAGCTAACTCCAGCAACCAAAAACTATTTGAGCATTGGTTAGAAAACCACTGAGCTTTCTCTGAAAATAAAACTAGCCCAGATACATGGCGTATAATCGTATTACGTATAAGAGTCCAAGTCAATTCCATAGAAAAAGAAATAATTTTAAATATTTCTCAATCAAATTAAACTAAAAAAATTGAAATTTTTGTTAACTAAAAATTGTTAAAATTAGAATTTTTTTGGAAACAAATTATGATATTATAAGACAATCTACGGGCAAACCCCTCTCAACACCATACAAGTTAATACAACATGGATTTATGATTTCTCTTTTTAATCATTTGTGGAACTGATAGATGCATTTATTATAAGCATGACCTAATTATATTATTAATTAACATAACTTAAACAGTCAAACTCTAATATACCCTTTGATCACTTGTCAGGTCTCATGAAGATGACATGAAGTTAAAATCTAAATCTACTTTAAGAAGGATTTATTTACTGTTGAACTAGTAATATAGAACATCAAATTTTGATTCTAGTTCCACTTTCATTAACATAGTCAAATTTTTAAATGAAAGTATAACTTATATTCATATATGATTAAGCACACTGATGTACTATGTTACTTATTTATGGATGAAAGCCTTCTAACTTAATTTCTTAGCGAAGTATGAATACACGCATAGATGAAAAAAGAGTTTTTATTCATACCTGAACTATGTAAAAGAAAACTGATATGGAACTTTGTATGCAACAATACATTTATTTGTTCACACGCAAGTTAGCCTTCTAGGTTTGGAAAGATGATTCAACTAAATATCCATGCGTATATATAAATAACTACTTAATGGCTTAAACTACTACAAAATGTAGTGTAATATCTCTAAGGTAATCATCACAACAGCCTAAAGTAAAAAATCACACAAGGATAGAACAGAACATCGGAATGGTAGTGGAATTTCTGTAGCTAAACAGGCCAGTGAGAGTTGAACTAGATGGTAATAGATTAAACAGTTAAATAGAACAAACAAACAACCTTTTATAAAAGGAAAAAGAAACATAATAAAATGAATTTGACATGTGCATTTCTATACTATTGTAACGGCTGGAAATTTTCGACTCCTCGAGAGTCGAAAATCCCGAGACGTTAGTGAAAGAAAGTAGAGGGTGAGGAAGAAAAGATAGAACTAATAGAATAGAAGAAGAAGAAGAACTTACATCATCAGAGTAAACACGAATCTCACAGCGGAACGAATAAAATATAACATAACTTTGAAATACAAATCAGTACTCGTATATACATACCATTTCAAAGTACAACACTTAACAACACAGCGGAATAATAATAGCTATAATCCTGAAGCCTCCTGCTCCAAGCTCTCCAAGTGTATCTATAAAATCCCGACTACTTGACTGCCCGTACAAATTTAGGCACCCAAGAGTTTAGGGGAGACAAAACAAAATAAACTCCGGGTCAGTCATGGGACTGGTGTGAATAAAACTCCAACACTTGGTTAAATAAAGGATATCTTTCTGATATTATAATAATGTCTAAATACAAATAGATATCAATCTAGCAGAACGCTTGCATCTCACGTTCCACATACATAGTATACAAATAAAACCGTGAGCGCTTATTGGAGATTGGATTCCAACAGACAAGGTATGGGAGCACCTTCCGATCAGTGTACTCTAGAGGAGATACACTAGGGTTCAACAAGAACGTCTTGCAACCCGGCCACACATGACCGTCCACTCATTTAGCTTGAGTGTAACGAATATATTATCACCGATGGTTGGGATCAGCAACCATCCTTCCCGATAAGGGACAGCATTGAAATAGATTATAAAGAAGTACAATTGAATATTCTCTAGATGGTGATAATACACCCTGCTTGGGTATGGCCCAACTAGCCATGCTGCCTAGCCCAACTTCTGCTATTTCCCGGTTGTGAGGTTTTGAGGTCACGTTTATCACTTTGACAGATTATTTCTTCAATTACTTTGAATGCCACATCGTCATACCCGCCAAATCATTATCGATTTCTCAAGGCATCACGGGTATAAAGCTAAGAGAAACGAATTTCTCCGCCACCCAACGTAATACATTTGAAGAGATCAACATATATGATTCGTTAAGAATACTTTGTCAGACACTCGTCCATATACGTTGTCCTGGGACTGAACAAACCGAAAGCACTATTCAGTGAATCCATCCTACCTAGGCTTTTCACAATAGCCCTTGCACTTCACTCCGTCTTCAATTATCTTCAGCGTACTTGATTCGCAACGCTTATGCTAATACGAAGTGGTTCTTCGGATAATAATCCAACCGGTCTCTCCATATTAACAACGTAAAAATGGTCAACTACGATAGTCTGTGATTCAACTATCAAAAGAAAACATGTCGGTGTACAAACAACGATCTTATTTCCAAATGGAAATTCGATCGATCAATCATCATATGTTCATATTTCCTTATTTCATTTATTTAGAAAATATATGTTATTAATCATTGGAAAACATTTCCATAGCTTATTTTCACATCACTATTATTTCGCAACTATCAGTCCGTAACTGTAACTAGTATGAGAACAATTCTCTAAGTATCAATCCGGAAGGTCGAAACCAACATCAGATCGTCACTTAGAAAACCGTTCAACTTACCCTCTCCAGTCAGTTTCTGAATTTGCTTAACTCTATTTCTTAAATTCTTATCATGAAAACATTTCATTTTCTATGTTTAGAAAACATATCTGACTATATTTGGAAAACGTTTCCAAAACTCATTTACGGATTTCCAATGAACGTTGTATACAACATCATTTCGCTTAATCCATTTATCGCTTATTCCTTAACTTTATTCCTAATCAACCTTTTAGATCGAACCACAACTATTCCTTTGTCAATTCTGAAGTCAATCAAGTTGGGGTATAATTACCTCGCAGACCTTAATTGAACAACGTCCTTTACTGTGAAATAGATGAAGCTCATCACTCACTTTTTTACAATCATCTGTTTACGCAAATTCTCGGATTCAGGTTACGAATCCACTTATTATATGACAACGTTTGATTATAACTATAACGTTATGATTCCTACCCCTAAAATATCTAACCTAAATTATAAATTTATTTCCTAACTCGAATAATTTAACAGACACCTAATTTCTAAATCAATAACTAAATCTTGATTTAAACCCTGGAAAGTAAATAGTACTTTCCCGAATTTGCTATGATCGAATTCGACGTATAACTCTCTTTCGAGTAATCTCTATTCGATTAACTCTCCCTTTTTAATAACTGATATTCGATCTAACTTAAATGGATTTACTCTTATCGAATAACTTATTCGATTAACTCAACTTGATTTTCTTAACTCGATTATCTCAACTCGATTTCTTAACTCGATTACTTAACTTGATAAATCTTAACTCGATTACTTAACTCGATAACTTAACTTAACCCAAATCGATTAACTCAACTCTAATCGATTAACTTAATCTGATTTACTCCTTCGAATAACTCATTCGAATAACTTAATTGATTAACTCCTTCGAATAACTAATTCGAATAACTTACCTTCGAATAACTAATATTCGATTTACTCTAACTCGATTAACTTAATTCTAATCGATTTACTCCATTTCGATTCAACTTAATTCAAATCGATTAACTTAACTCAAATTGATTAACTCCTTTCGAATAACTAATTTCGATTTAACTCTTCTCGAATAACTAAATTCGATTAACTCAAATTGAATAACTAATATTCAATTTACTCTTACGTGTTTAACTCTATTCGAATAAGTAATTCGAATCACTCTAATGTATTTAACTCTATTCAAATATCTAATTCGAATAACTCATTTCGAATAACTAAATTCGATTAACTCCTTTTTATAACGTTTATTCATTTCAAAAGATTTCCTTTTTACAACGTTTATCCATTTATAAAGATTTACTTTTTACAACGTTTATCCATTTATAATGATTTACTTTTAGTAACAATTCTTCACTTTATAAATGTCCTTTTAATAACGTTTCTACTTCTCTATATAAGTCTAGACTTATATATCCCATTTATCAAACAATAAATATTTTATTTAATTTATAAAACATTATTTATAGATTAAATCTTCTCACTTTATCTATTAAAAATAGATTCCCTATTTAATATCTCCTTAAAATCTATATCGTGTTATACTTGTGTGCGAAGCACGTGTTTAAATCTATCCTTGTATAATTCTGTTTATTTTTCGAACAAGTGTTCCTTTATTTATTCCCTAAATAAATATTCCTTTATTCCATTTATTTATAATCTAAATAAATGTTCCTTTATATTCTAATTCATTTATTTTCTAAATAAATGTTCCTATTTTATTTCATTTATTTTCTAAATAAACGTTTCCTTTTTCATTTATTTATTTTCTAATTAAATAAATGTTTTCCTTTTATAAAATCCTATCGATTTGATAAATAAGATTCATTTTCAATATAAACATTGAAAATCCCCTTATCAACATTTCGGTATGTTATGGTATTCAATCATATCAAATCACGATGTTCAATATCGTCCAAGCACATATGATCGCCCACAGATTTTATATCACATCATATAACAATATATGAAAAACAATAAATTAACTGTTGAGGAATCCAGTCGGATTCCTCCAACCTGTTTCCTTGCATCACAGATGTTAGACAATATAGATAACATCACTTTCAGTTCCATATGATATATTCTGTTAAACAGAATCAATATAGAAATTTAACTAACTGACTAGCAGTTCAATCAAACAATCAACACACAGTCAAACAGACAATTTTAACAGTTCTAACAATACAACATGAAATTATAAACTGTTCAGAGTTAGTGAGATTTACTCACATTTGCAGTTCATCGTTAAAGAACGATAAACTGTCGCTTGATTTTGAATCAAACAGTTTATTTTGTCGTAAATCCAAACGAGCTCCACTCCACTTCTAGTCAGTTCCAGTCTGTAGCTCTCGTCCGTACGGTCCCAATGGGTCTGACGGTTTGGAATTCTGATATCGTACATAGAAGTTATCACATTCAGAAGTTAATACATTTTTGAAATAACGGAAGTTGATAAATAAATTAATTAATCCATTTGTTAATAACCTCAATCCCGCGTTAAGCCTAAAATCCATGGTTTATACCCTGCTAATTCTTCTTCTAACTACTCGTTCGAAACAAAAACCCCACCATGTCGCACTTGTTCCCTTCGTTCATCTCCCAGCCTTCACCAATACTCTAGAACGAACTAAACAAGATATAACAACGATATCCACTTCTTGTCCAACTCGCCTTCCTCCACAAAATGATTAGCAGCAGTCCCTTTGTGACCTTACAGAAACCATGAACTTTTTAACACATGTTATATACTCAATACAATTGACCAATAACTTGAATATACTTAATTATAACGTTAATCACGATTATACCTTAGCCGCATTTACTGGTAATCCTATTCCCTCTCCACCGTATATACAAATCTCATTCCAGGTGCTTATAACCCATGGTCGATTCCTCCTTCGACATCAGCTCCCTCTCCAGACCACCGAACTTGACACAAACTCCATCGATGAACTCCTGCAAACAAACTCCATTACCTCGTGGTCCTAACACCTAGCTCGCACCATCCACTTCAGTCCCGTCGTTAGCAGTAAGTCGCGCCTCACAGTGGTTCGAGCGACACTTTTCCAAACGAAAACCCATCCCGCTGCGACAACCGAAGCGCCTCCTCCCGATGAACTCAATACCAGCATCGAATTCGAGAATATCCGCTCAACACTCAAGAACTTCGAAGCCCTAGGCTTCCGCGCCTGAAAACCGCGAATTGAGAAGAAGTCGAACCCATAAAAATGTGTATCAGCCTGAAGAGAAACACTCAGCGATCTTAGATATATGTGTATTTCCATTTATAGGGTTTTAATTTGATTTTCCGTTGATTTTCGAAAATGGATGGCTTTAGTTTTCATATGGTTTTATACGGGTTTTAGGAAGACGTGGAGTTTGATTCTCCTCTCCCTAAGTAGTGGCTGAGATATGGTGTACATGTGGCCTGTTTTAGTCCTTAGAATTAGTTAAGATATTTTCTTTTGAATTTCTATATTTTATTTTATAAATTTTCCACTCGTCTCTGGTCCTTTAAAAATCCCCGCGACCACATAAAATACCCAAAAATCACCAAATTGCATAGGTAGTTAGAGTTTGACATTACGGTCCCAACGAAACTGGTTTCGTCGAATTCCGACTCCGTATGCTCACACAGCATATTTTTAACTGTCAAAGTACTGACTGTTTCTCACTCTAAAAATCTGTACGATCACACAGTGACTCTAAAAATCACCAAACTTGGAATCTGACAACTATTTGACATTGCGGATCCAACAAAACTGGTTTCGTCGAATTCCGACTTCGTATGCAAAAGTGGTTATTTTTAACGCTCTAAATAGCCTATTTAAATATATAAATATATTTAAATAAATTAAATTAAATATTAATAAATTAATATTATCGTATATCTTCACATATGATATCATACAGCTCTAGAATATCATATCAGAATTTACAGTTTGATATTTTAGATTTTAGATTATCCCGGTATTCAGTTTATACTGAAAATCTCTTTTATAACATATATAAAGCGTCGCAAATTATAAAGGAATTCTACAGCGACTTTTCTGAAATTTGATTTGGACATAACTAAAAATCTACACGACGAAATCTTCATTTTTCTCTTCCATTAGAAAAATATAGCCTAACAGATTCAAACGTTTCTTGTTTCACAGAAATCCGACTTATAACGAATCTTGTACATTCAGTTGAAGTTCAAATCGCCAAATTGCGAACTACCGCGACGTTTCAGGTTCGTTTTAATTATAATTATAAATTATAAGTTCGAACATTGTACTTTAAGTTATCGATATCACCAAATCGATATATAAATAATTAAATAAATTAATTTTTCGACAGCTAACAAAACACGCCATTACAGACTTCCCCCCTTAAAATAATTTCGTCCTCGAAATTGCTAAGTTAGAAAAATGCTACTAACTCTACTAACTAGATTTAAAAATCTTTTTTTTGTTTACCTCTAAATTTCAGTTTCGACTGGACCCATTTAATTTTAATTAATTTATTAATTCATTTCCGACCAACTAAAATTTTCAAAAATTCTGAAAATTTTCAAACACCTTAAATTTTCGAAAAATTTCGCCATAACCTCCTTTGTACGGCTCAATACGTCAAACCACAACTCGCCTCTCTAGGCCTCCTCCAATCCAAAAGGAAATCAAAATAGCCAAGCGGCTTGCCAATTCGGCTCATAAAATCCAAACTCATATATGATATAAACTTGTACCTTTTTGTCGGGCATTTAACTCTATCCCTTTCATCTGCTACCACTTCAACATATACCAATGTTATCCATTCCAATTGATCTCCAATCAGTTCATATCCTCAAATGCAAATCGAATTTCATTCGAACTCTAATATCAAATTCCAAATTATTGACTTATCAAATTGGTTCCATTCTAGTTTATCTCTAATCCAATTCAATTTTATTTAACTCGGTTCAAGTTAAATTTCAATTTATTTTTACCATCTCATTTTATTTAACTTCATTAGTTAAATTTTAATTCCAGAACTTAAGTTCCTGGATTTCTTTCAAATCAATTTGAAATCATAATGCCAATTCAAAACCTTTGAATTTCTAAACAACTTGTTTTCTCAAAACAATTCAAAAACAAAACCTTTGGTAGTAATCCGTCACTTAGAACTCGAAAATGAACACTGATGATGTCTAGATTCATCATCAGAATCTATTTTCCAGCTACCGAAGTGAGTTCAATACTATATCATTTTCAATTTGAAAAACATTTTCAAAATCTCCCAGGAACTTAAAATTTCCTTATTTTAAATTCCAAATTCTGATTTAAATTCATATTTAATTCAAACTATTTCATATATTACATTCATATGAATTCTGATTGGTCATTTATAACCATTTCACCCTTTTATAATCTTATTCGATTATAATAACAACCAACACAATCAATATACTATAATAATTTCAAGATATATATTTCTTCTACAAACAAATATATTTGGGAAAAATTATTTCATTTACCCTCTTTCAAAACATACCATGACGGTTCATCGTATTCGAGTGTTTAGTAACCCTTATCGATACAGTGGATCAAACTGATCGACCAGAATTCATAAGCCACTCAACCAATGAGTCTCCACAATATAAAACCATTTTATATTGAATAACAATTACGCGCTCATATATATACACTCAAACTCAATCTAGGATATTACTAATCCCATCTCTATCGAGTTATGCCACAGAGCCAAGGTAATCACTTAACTTAGGCTCTGATACCAACTGTAACGGCTGGAAATTTTCGACTCCTCGAGAGTCGAAAATCCCGAGACGTTAGTGAAAGAAAGTAGAGGGTGAGGAAGAAAAGATAGAACTAATAGAATAGAAGAAGAAGAAGAACTTACATCATCAGAGTAAACACGAATCTCACAGCGGAACGAATAAAATATAACATAACTTTGAAATACAAATCAGTACTCGTATATACATACCATTTCAAAGTACAACACTTAACAACACAGCGGAATAATAATAGCTATAATCCTGAAGCCTCCTGCTCCAAGCTCTCCAAGTGTATCTGTAAAATCCCGACTACTTGACTGCCTGTACAAATTTAGGCACCCAAGAGTTTAGGGGAAACAAAACAAAATAAACTCCGGGTCAGTCATGGGACTGGTGTGAATAAAACTCCAACACTTGGTTAAATAAAGGATATCTTTCTGATATTATAATAATGTCTAAATACAAATAGATATCAATCTAGCAGAACGCTTGCATCTCACGTTCCACATACATAGTATACAAATAAAACCGTGAGCGCTTATTGGAGATTGGATTCCAACAGACAAGGTATGGGAGCACCTTCCAATCAGTGTACTCTAGAGGAGATACACTAGGGTTCAACAAGAACGTCTTGCAACCCGGCCACACATGACCGTCCACTCATTTTGCTTGAGTGTAACGAATATATTATCACCGATGGTTGGGATCAGCAACCATCCTTCCCGATAAGGGACAACATTGAAATAGATTATAAAGAAGTACAATTGAATATTCTCTAGATGGTGATAATACACCCTGCTTGGGTATGGCCCAACTAGCCATGCTGCCTAGCCCAACTTCTGCTATTTCCCGGTTGTGAGGTTTTGAGGTCACGTTTATCACTTTGACAGATTATTTCTTCAATTACTTTGAATGCCACATCGTCATACCCGCCAAATCATTATCGATTTCTCAAGGCATCACGGGTATAAAGCTAAGAGAAACGAATTTCTCCGCCACCCAACGTAATACGTTTGAAGAGATCAACATATATGATTCGTTAAGAATACTTTGTCAGACACTCGTCCATATACGTTGTCCTGGGACTGAACAAACCGAAAGCACTATTCAGTGAATCCATCCTACCTAGGCTTTTCACAATAGCCCTTGCACTTCACTCCGTCTTCAATTATCTTCAGCGTACTTGATTCGCAACGCTTATGCTAATACGGAGTGGTTCTTCGGATAATAATCCAACCGGTCTCTCCATATTAACAACGTAAAAATGGTCAACTATGATAGTCTGTGATTCAACTATCAAAAGAAAACATGTCGGTGTACAAACAACGATCTTATTTCCAAATGGAAATTCGATCGATCAATCATCATATGTTCATATTTCCTTATTTCATATATTTAGAAAATATATGTTATTAATCATTGGAAAACATTTCCATAGCTTATTTTCACATCACTATTATTTCGCAACTATCAGTCCGTAACTGTAACTAGTATGAGAACAATTCTATAAGTATCAATCCGGAAGGTCGAAACCAACATCAGATCGTCACTTAGAAAACCATTCAACTTACCCTCTCCAGTCAGTTTCTGAATTTGCTTAACTCTATTTCTTAAATTCTTATCATGAAAACATTTCATTTTCTATGTTTAGAAAACATATCTGACTATATTTGGAAAACGTTTCCAAAACTCATTTACGGATTTCCAATGAACGTTGTATACAACATCATTTCGCTTAATCCATTTATCGCTTATTCCTTAACTTTATTCCTAATCAACCTTTTAGATCAAACCACAACTATTCCTTTGTCAATTCTGAAGTCAATCAAGTTGGGGTATAATTACCTCACAGACCTTAATTGAACAACGTCCTTTACTGTGAAATAGATGAAGCTCATCACTCACTTTTTTACAATCATTTGTTTACGCAAATTCTCGGATTCGGGTTACGAATCCACTTATTATATGACAATGTTTGATTATAACTATAACGTTATAATTCCTACCCCTAAAATATCTAACCTAAATTATAAATTTATTTCCTAACTCGAATAATTTAACAGACACCTAATATCTAAATCAATAACTAAATCTTGATTTAAACCCTGGAATGTAAGTAGTGCTTTCCCGAATTTGCTATAATCGAATTCGACGTATAACTCTCTTTCAAGTAATCTCTATTCGATTAACTCTCCCTTTTTAATAACTGATATTCGATTTAACTTAAATAGATTTACTCTTATCGAATAACTTATTCGATTAACTCAATTTGATTTTCTTAACTCGATTATCTCAACTCGATTTCTTAACTCGATTACTTAACTCGATAAATCTTAACTCGATTACTTAACTCGATAACTTAACTTAACCCAAATCGATTAACTCAACTCTAATCGATTAACTTAATTTGATTTACTCCTTCGAATAACTTAATTGATTAACTCCTTCGAATAACTAATTCGAATAACTTACCTTCGAATAACTAATATTCGATTTACTCTAACTCGATTAACTTAATTCTAATTGATTTACTCCATTTTGATTCAACTTAATTCAGATCGATTAACTTAACTCAAATTGATTAACTCCTTTCGAATAACTAATTTCGATTTAACTCTTCTCGAATAACTAAATTCGATTAACTCAAATTGAATAACTAATATTCAATTTACTCTTACGTGTTTAACTCTATTCGAATAAGTAATTCGAATCACTCTAATGTGTTTAACTCTATTCAAATATCTAATTCGAATAACTCATTTCGAATAACTAAATTCGATTAACTCCTTTTTATAACGTTTATTCATTTCAAAAGATTTCCTTTTTACAACGTTTATCCATTTATAAAGATTTACTTTTTACAACGTTTATCCATTTATAAAGATTTACTTTTAGTAACGGTTCTTCACTTTATAAATGTCCTTTTAATAACGTTTCTACTTCTCTATATAAGTCCAGACTTATATATCCCATTTATCAAACAATAAATATTTTATTTAATTTATAAAACATTATTTATAGATTAAATCTTCTCACTTTATCTATTAAAAATAGATTTCCTATTTAATATCTCCTTAAAATCTATATCGTGTTATACTTGTGTGCGAAGCACGTGTTTAAATCTATCCTTGTATAATTCTGTTTATTTTCCGAACAAGTGTTCCTTTATTTATTCCCTAAATAAATATTCCTTTATTCCATTTATTTATAATCTAAATAAATGTTCCTTTATATTCTAATTCATTTATTTTCTAAATAAATGTTCCTATTTTATTTCATTTATTTTCTAAATAAACGTTTCCTTTTTCATTTATTTATTTTCTAATTAAATAAATGTTTTCCTTTTATAAAATCCTATCGATTTTATAAATAAGATTCATTTTCAATATAAACATTGAAAATCCCCTTATCAACATTTCGGTATGTTATGGTATTCAATCATATCAAATCACGATATTCAATATCGTCCAAGCACATATGATCGCCCACAGATTTTATATCACATCATATAACAATATATGAAAAACAATAAATTAACTGTTGAGGAATCCAGTCGGATTCCTCCAACCTGTTTCCCTGCATCACAGATGTTAGACAATATAGATAACATCACTTTCAGTTCCATATGATATATTCTGTTAAACAGAATCAATATAGAAATTTAACTAACTGACTAGCAGTTCAATCAAACAATCAACACACAGTCAAACAGACAATTTTAACAGTTCTAACAATACAACATGAAATTATAAACTGTTCAGAGTTAGTGAGATTTACTCACATTTGCAGTTCATCGTTAAAGAACGATAAACTGTTGCTTGATTTTGAATCAAACAGTTTATTTTGTCGTAAATCCAAATGAGCTCCACTCCACTTCTAGTCAGTTCCAGTCTGTAGCTCTCGTCCGTACGGTCCCAATGGGTCTGACGGTTTGGAATTCTGATATCGTGCATAGAAGTTATCACATTCAGAAGTTAATACATTTTTGAAATAACGGAAGTTGATAAATAAATTAATTAATCCATTTGTTAATAACCTCAATCCCGCGTTAAGCCTAAAATCCATGGTTTATACCCTGCTAATTCTTCTTCTAACTACTCGTTCGAAACAAAAACCCCACCATGTCGCACTTGTTCCCTTCGTTCATCTCCCAGCCTTCACCAATACTCTAGAACGAACTAAACAAGATATAACAACGATATCCTCTTCTTGTCCAACTCGCCTTCCTCCACAAAATGATTAGCAGCAGTCCCTTTGTGACCTTACAGAAACCATGAACTTTTTAACACATGTTATATACTCAATACAATTGACCAATAACTTGAATATACTTAATTATAACGTTAATCACGATTATACCTTAGCCGCATTTACTGGTAATCCTATTCCCTCTCCACCGTATATACAAATCTCATTCCAGGTGCTTATAACCCATGGCTGATTCCTCCTTCGACATCAGCTCCCTCTCCAGACCACCGAACTTGACACAAACTCCATCGATGAACTCCTGCAAACAAACTCCATTACCTCGTGGTCCTAACACCTAGCTCGCACCATCCACTTCAGTCCCGTCGTTAGCAATAAGTCGCGCCTCACAGTGGTTCGAGCGACACTTTTCCAAATGAAAACCCATCCCGCTGTGACAACCGAAGCGCCTCCTCCCGATGAACTCAATACCAGCATCGAATTCGAGAATATCCGCTCAACACTCAAGAACTTCGAAGCCCTAGGCTTCCGCGCCTGAAAACCGCGAATTGAGAAGAAGTCGAACCCATAAAAATGTGTATCAGCCTGAAGAAAAACACTCAGCGATCTTAGATATATGTGTATTTCCATTTATAGGGTTTTAATTTGATTTTCCGTTGATTTTCGAAAATGGATGGCTTTAGTTTTCATATGGTTTTATACGGGTTTTAGGAAGACGTGGAGTTTGATTCTCCTCTCCCTAAGTAGTGGCTGAGATATAGTGTACATGTGGCCTGTTTTAGTCCTTAGAATTAGTTAAGATATTTTCTTTTGAATTTCTATATTTTATTTTATAAATTTTCCACTCGTCTCTGGTCCTTTAAAAATCCCCGCGACCACATAAAATACCCAAAAATCACCAAATTGCATAGGTAGCTAGAGTTTGACATTACGGTCCCAACGAAACTGGTTTCGTCGAATTCCGACTCCGTATGCTCACACAGCATATTTTTAACTGTCGAAGTACTGATTGTTTCTCACTCTAAAAATCCGTACGATCACACAGTGACTCTAAAAATCACCAAACTTGGAATCTGACAACTATTTGACATTGCGGATCCAACAAAACTGGTTTCGTCGAATTCCGACTTCGTATGCAAAAGTGGCTATTTTTAACGCTCTAAATAACGTATTTAAATATATAAATATATTTAAATAAATTAAATTAAATATTAATAAATTAATATTATCATATATCTTCACATATGATATCGTACAGCTCCAGAATATCATATCAGAATTTACAGTTTGATATTTCAGATTTTAGATTATCCCGGTATTCAGTTTATACTGAAAATCTCTTTTATAACATATATAAAGCGTCGCAAATTATAAAGGAATTCTACAGCGACTTTTTTGAAATTTGATTTGGACATAACTAAAAATCTACACGGCGAAATCTTCATTTTTCTCTTCCATTAGAAAAATATAGCCTAACAGATTCAAACGTTTCTTGTTTCACAGAAATCCGACTTATAACGAATCTTGTACATTCAGTTGAAGTTCAAATCGCCAAATTGCGAACTGCCGCGACGTTTCAGGTTCGTTTTAATTATAATTATAAATTATAAGTTCGAACATTGTACTTTAAGTTATCGATATCACCAAATCGATATATAAATAATTAAATAAATTAATTTTTCGACAGCTAACAAAACACGCCATTACAACTATGCTGCACAATGTTTTGTGCCATCTTTTATCATCTGTTATTTTTAACATACCTTATACTCCTCAACAATCATCTGCGTTTGAAGACCAACTTGGCCCAACTCGAGTCTTCGTAAAATGAATCGGACTCGCTACTGTAGGTATCGCTATTAATAACAAACAAAACCTATGTTATATGCTTGTTTGTTTGTGTATGAGCTTGTATCACAAGAATATATGTAATAAGCGTGAAATGTTAAAATATGCATCGTTAGCTAAAAGGAATTCTTGCATATTGTTGTGTTGATATAGGTGAAATTCTTTCTTCTTGTATAGACGACTTGACCTGTATTTACGGATGAGACTGGAACTCATATTGGTATCTAAGATTATTGACAATTGAGATAAACTACTAGCTTGGCATCTTCTGTATAGTATCTAGATGTGGTAGTTAATCTACGTGTGTTGTATTTACTTTGGGGCCATATTGGAACCATTGACATGACTATTTTATACAAATGAATTCATGTAGCTGAATAGGGATTGGAGTTGCATGCATTGTTAGCTGGTTTCTAATGTAGTAACATTCTGTAACATATGAATTATTGTTAATTTATAATGTTTTATCGTGGTTTTCTATAAGTAAAATTAAAGTTGTGTAGCAGGCTGACGTTGGATCTAGATTAACCCTAGAGGGGGGTGAATAGGGTTTATCACAGTTTTTCGCTGAGTTGAAAATCTGACAGGATATTAAATAATAAACAGATAACAAAATGCAACAGAAATAAAAAGCAGAAAGGAAATAACACACAGAGATACTCAGCTTCGGCAAAACCCAGCCTACTGCTGCATTCCTAAGGTTTCTACTAGGTGTTATAAACATATCCCGCTTACAATCCCATGTAAACTCGTAGCACCTACTCCAGTCCTAACCCTACGCTCAAGACCCTAGACTGACCGATATCCCCTCGATCAGATTTTCCCGAATTACAAACCCTATAACTCGTAACCCTAGATTTTACAGACCTAGAAACTGTTTGTTTGTTTACAAAGAAGACATAATTAAAAAACAATACAAAATAAAACAACACAAGCTAAAAAAACATAGGAATTAAAATAGATGGGTCATCCCCTTATCCATTTAGAAACTTGGCCGGCCCATTTCAACGCACTTCTATGTCCCGATCCCTTTTTCTCTCGAGATAAAAAAATGGCGGCTGCTCTGAAAGTAATTCTAGGGTTTTCCTTGTTCTTCCCCAAATCGATTGATAGATGGAAATTGACTAGATTGGTGACTTTGATAGCTTTGGTATATGACGCTTCCTGCTCAATGATCTAGGATTTTACAGGCGGTCGAAAAACTTGTGAGTAAATCTGAATTTGAATATATCTTCTCTTTTGATTTTTGATGCTTTGTTTTCAATCTGCCTATCTATGATATAAACGGTGTTACTTATAGAATTATAAATCCTCTAACCACTCTCTGATTTCCTCAAATGACTTGGCATGATTTCTGCTTGTTTTCTCTTTTGATTCTCTTGTTATTCTCGACTTTGATCTGGTGAATGAATTACTGGAAACTAATGAATTGTGGTCCCTTGATGATTTTTGCGTGATTAGTTCCATCGATTTAAAGCCGTGAAAAAAAAAGACTAACTCATTTCTGGAAATACAATTTTTCCCCTGTGTAAAATCTTTGATTGCATGATATATTAGTAAATATGGAAAAGAATAATTTGAAATGTGGCCCCTTGCATTCCCATAGCGCACCAAAACAAAATTTTGAAACTTGAATGCAGATTCAAAAACTGGAAAAAAATGTTTCCATAGCTCCTTGTGAGATTGATAAACTTGATTTGTTGCAATAAAATCTTTGTTTCCATGTTTTAAAAATGCCGTGAATTCCATGATTGAAATTGGAAACAAATTAAAATTCATTTTGGCCAAATTGACCCCATGGCTAAATCATATGATATTCTTGGCAACTAAATAAAATCCTTAAATGCAGGTAACATTAGAGAATGTTCAATTTGAGTTTCGACAAATCTGGAAACATTAAAATGGTTGTTGTGAGTCCATCCTTTTAAAAAAAACTTGCGTGATCCTTGCCAAAAAATTATGATTAGCACTTGCCAAATATGTTTTGAGATGCTGAGTCAATCATGACATCGTTTACATGAACATTCTTGGTTTACCTAAAACTGCCATGTTGTTGTTTGTGTATATGTTTGTCTTGTCCGTGTTGCCTTGAAATGCTTTGCACCATTTGTACATGCTGCATGCATGTAACTTGACTTAAACTTGTCTACTTTGGCTACTTGCATTTCCTGCCATGTTATTTCTGTGTACATCCAAGCACGACTTTTACTGTCCATGTTTGCTCAGCCATGAGTCGAACCCTGACCATGATGATTTGAACATAATTGTACATGTAACTGCTATAGCTTTGTATCCATGCTTGAATCATTTTGCTGTAGCACCATTCACCCGCTATAACTTTACTGTTGCACCATGTATCTTTGACCATACTGTCCTATGTTGGGCTACACCATTGTGACATGTTATTCTTGAGCACTTTTGTCTTTGAACTAGCTCGACCAGCTTACATATACTTGAACTATGAGCCTTGCAGCCTTGATTACTTTTGGTAGTTCACTTTTTCTGTTTGACATGTATTTTCTTTCATGTATACATATATGTATATATGCACGTATGTGTGTGTATACATGTGTGTATATACGTGTGATTGTCCAAATGAAACTTTATCAGCAAACCGCTACACTGTGTTGAGGCTGTTCAGAATCAGCTGGTTCTGATCAGCAAACCAGTGTGGTGTGTTGAGGCTAATCTGTGAGCACTAGAGTATACAGTCCAAATAAATCAGATCAAATCATGATGATGAGAAACACACCAAAATTCTGAGGCAAATAAATTTTAAAAATAAAATAATATTTGCTAGATTATGAAATTTTTTCTATTCAAGATTACTGTGTGTGTTTCTGTTTATGACAGGTGTAGATGGCTGGACTGACTGTGCAGTGAAGATAGAAGACAGAAGACAGAAGACAAGTATAGGCAGTGAAATGTATGAGTGTCTGTATATGAGTCAATGTGATTGTATATATAAATTGTAACTGTGTATCTGTTGTGTATCTATAACTGAGTGACAATGTATGTACTGAGTGATGAAAGAACTATAGTGAGGAGTTGTGAGAGAATTGTACTGATATATGTAATAAACAAATTTGATTGAAATATTTTATTGTTGTCAAACAAACTTGTCTATCGTATTCATTTTATTTACAAGTACAATCTCATGTGAATTGAATGAATAGTGGAGTTATAAATTGTTGTATTGTTTGCATATATGTAATATAATATTCAATATAAATAAAATACTGTATGAATATATGAATGTCTGTACAGTCGTATTCTATTAAAATATAAATATTATATTCCTGTGTATATTTAGAACAGTATAGTAACAAACACATTTAAATTAATATTTATTTGATTGTTATCATCAAACAAAAGTCATATAATTGTGTATACAACACCGTTATATACAACAATCTCCCCCTTTTGATGATGACAAACAAATAAAAGATTTCGAGCAATGTGTTTGACAGTGAATTTTGAACTCCCCCTATTTATTAGCTCTCCAAAAACTTCCCCTATTTATTAGCTCCCCAAAAACTCCCCCTATAATTGTGCATGAGTGAAATGAACCGAAAAATAATGAATTTTCAAAATTAAAATATTTATAAAATATTCACTCATAAATCAAAATCTCAACCCATTCTCCCCTTTTTATTATCATCAAAAGGATACAGAAATTAAAATATAGATGAAAAGTGACTAAAAAATATAATATCAGCATAAGAGGAAGAACGGTCATCATAAATCTCAATCAGTCAAACAAAAATCATAATATTCTAAGAGCTAGTGGCATATTTCACATTTTAGAGAATGACAGATTTACGATGAAATTTATATGAATGGACAAAGTTTTAAAACAAATACTTTCAATTATTTTCCAATAAGATTTTCAAAAATAAAGCACAATAACAATGATGGATTTGGACTATAATTATATATTCAGTTTAAGTGACGCATTCATATAATCTCAAATCCCAATAGCTATCAATCAACAAATCATAAATCGTCATAAAATATTAACACATTTCACAGATTAGAAAGTGGATTGAGATAGGCTGGTTTTTACACAACAAGGAGAATTTCAAATAAATTTCTATTTATAGCACATTTTTTCTTTTTCTTTTATTATTTAAGAGCACACTGACCATGCTTAACCAGAGCTTGGATTTTTAAATGAGGTCAGTCGCAACTTAAATTATAAGTAATCTCTTAATCATGCATGACCATAGCTTGAATTTTTAAATGAGGTTAGAGACACATTATGTATTAATTATATATTTATCATTTTCAGTTTCAAAAAATGAAAACTCCTCTGTATATAAAACTAATATAAATGATAGAAATGTGGTAGGTACAGAAATGGACAGTGAAATAAATTTCTAAATTAATTATATTATGAAATATGATCAACTGTACCTAAATCATTGAAAATTTTCAATTATCACTAATTTTAAATAATAACATAGTCCAATTTCAATCACAAATATTTCCACCGTTTATTTAAAAAGATTTTTTAAAAAATATTAAACTCTCCACATTAATTAAAAAAAATGATGGATGACAGAATAATGGTAGATTAAGAAGATGGTCGTGAAATAATCGCCAATTCAAAGATATTATAATAATTATTCAACCATCATGAAAATCTAAATAAAAATCTCCTCTTGCTGTTGAATATACTACAATCACAATTCATCACAATTTCAAAGTCTAATAATAATTTTGATGAATTATAAATACAGTTCAGTTTGGTTATTGATTTCAATTTCTGAATGAATAATCAATAAATAATTTTAAAATTGAAAATAATTACAAGAGGAAAAATGAAAAGATCTATACAAAGCAAGTGAGATTAAAAATAGAGGTAATTAGGGAGAAGGACAAACTTAACCGAAAAATTAGGCTGAAGGACAACAAGTTTTATTTTTAGTCTAAAGGACAAACTTTAAATCAAAATTAAGCTGAAGGAAAATGCTAAATGTAATTAGCATTATATTCAGTTTTTGCACTACACGAAAATGCTAGTTTTAACTAGCATTATTCAGTTTTACACTGCAGAAAATGCTAAGTATATTTAGCATTATCCTTCAGCCTAATTTTTTTCAAAGTTTGTCCTTCAGCCTAAGAATAAAACTTGACATCCTTCGAATTATTATTTTTTTCAAAGTTTGTCCTTATGCCTAATTTCCACTTTTTTTTTCAAATGTCATGGCAAAATAGCAAATCTTGTTTATTTGGCAACAAGTTGAAATCATAATCAAGTCGAAACCAACAAATAAAAAGAAGGCAACTATTTCAACCAATCAGGGCTATTTTTTTTTGGGAACAAATCAAAAATACACTGTGCAAATCGCGAGTGGCCACAAAATTTCTAGAATTGCTCGATTTAATTAAAGCCAAATTCACACCCAAAAAAAAAAGAAAAAAATCAGGTAACAAGAAATCAGAGAATTATCTGCAGAAAATCACAACAATGTCTTGGAGAAAACATCAATTCGAATTGCCAATCACAGTTTAAATTTTGGACATAAAAACAATCACTTGTTTCAAAATTAAACCAGAATCTCATGGCAATTTTTATCAAAGAAGAATCGTGGCATCAATCACGCAGTCCAAACATGGCAACAGGGAGGGACAGTCACATAAGGGCCATGACATTCAAAGCAAAGTGATCATGCAGTTTCGAGACAAGAACAAACTCAAGACAGTATACAAATTCCAGGGTATATGTATGTGCATATTCATGCAAGAGCACAAATTCAAGGTTGTGCACACCTTGCAGTGAGAGGAAATTTTGCAACAAAGAAATTGTAGTAAAACAAGTAACAGAGTGGAGAATTGGTTCAAGCTCAATGCATGTATGCAAGTAGGTGAAGCATGAAGTCAAGGCATGCATACACAAGACATTTGTGTAAACCAGGCTAGAAGGCATAGCAACACAGAAAGGCTCAAGTAATACAAAAATGCAGGGATACAAAATGGTCACAAGCAACTCAAACATTTCCAGTACTTTTTTTTAACTGAATGTATATATAGGCCAAGAACTTGTTGCAAAACTCAGTCTCATTTCGTTTCCGGAAAATCACTCAAACATTTTTTTTTTTCTTTTCATCTTGTTGGCGTAACGCACTTAAAACTCATACGTTAATATTTGTTAAACCGCATGTATTTGGAATCTTACATAAGCATAAATCCGCTCTTGAATAAAGCCAACATATATTGAAATTTTCCATAGTACACAACATTTTTGAACTATAATATATTTTATATTATCATTATTGCCACTTGTGAAAAATGCATTTACCTTCCAGTTTATTACAACTAGCATCATTCAAGTACGTTTCACTGAACTTTAGTTACTTAACAAAATAATATTTATAACTTTTTCAAATATTTAAAATTCATAAACTATTTATATACATACAATTTTCTCCAAGAATTATATCTAATGTCCCATTTAAGTGTTTAAGAAGCTTTATCGAATACATGTGCATTCGTATTGATAAATTTTGTTTACGCACTCAAATAGACGAATCAACATCATATTTTTTCGTATCTCATATAAGTATCGCATTTAATACTTTCTTAAATTATAGTGTCTAATTGTCTCACAAAAGTATTTAGGAATCCCTATCGATAATGTTGATCAGATGTATCGATCAGAATTCTTAAACTTCTTCACGGACAAATTAACACAACTAATCTCCTTTATACATATTCGTAGGTATATTCTTTTAACAATTTCCATTATTGTTATTATCATTGCAGTTATTGTTGCATCATTTGTTTATTTAAACTTTACTAGTTATTTCATACACGCTTTTTCATTAAATTCAACATCCAATTTCAATACATTTAATAAACTCTCAGTAAACACACAACGCCTTCAACAGAAGTTTACATATTAATCTCCGCTGCGCAACTACTTATTTCTTATCCACACACAATCATTTAAATTCCAAATAAAATTAAATATTGAATTTGTGGGGGAAGTAAAACAATATATTATTATATAGTAGAAAAATAACAAATATGTTCCAGAATATTACCCAGTAATCATCTTATTCTATTATTATTATCATATAATTATAATAAAATCTACCGCACACCCATGGGGATAGGGACCGTAAGTCTCCCCTAAGGTCTAGACTTGTGTATCTTTTATATATATAGCGTATTGTTCTAACCTCGCTCTGATACCAAAAATGTAACACACTACCTCTATACCCATATTATCCAAGAATATTACAAAGTAATATCGTTAGATAACACGGAGAATGAGGCTCTTGGGACACACACGTGTAAATTCTCTTGGACTAACACTGGTACGTTTAAAATTTCTGAAATATAACTTACTTATACGTACACAGCATCGGTACAAAACAATAACACGTGTGCTTCCAGGATGGAACAATACAGAAATACAGAGATCACATAGTCAGTCGCAGCGATGAAATATATAAATATAATATTTAAAATTTCATATACATTAACTTACTATACACCAAAATATATACATCATTCTATTTAATACATGGTAATAAATAATTTGCTAAATTACTATACTCTTCTAAACCCAGTAAATTACCAGTTGGTCTCTGTATCCCTGCACCTGTAGTGTCTCGGTCCGACCCGAGTATTATATAAATAATAAATGGATTAGTCTATGTTTAAATCCATTATAGTTAATATATAATGTTTGGGAGCTCTAAACAAGAATAATATCATAAAGAGGTACAACATTAATCAATCCACAATAAACATTCGTAAGAAAGGAGACATCAATGATTCATGCCTCATGGCTAAATATTATGGAAGCATTTCCATATATGAACATATACAAATGACAATATAATCTTATTCAGATGAATCTCATTCAAGAGTTATACGCATTATAAATTCGCCAAAATCTCACAATCATATGATAGCGTAATGAAGCGCAAAATTATAAATGTCAAGATAACATTATAGCTCTAAGGCTATATATATATATATATCATCGCCAACAATAAAGGTGAAAACATTTGAAATTCAACATCTCTAGAAAACAATTAATGAAACCCAAAAATATCATCATAAATTGGATCCAAAGCATTGAATGACAACAAAAGCCATAAACTCAACAACGGCATCATAAAATGGATCCAAAACAACAATCTTATCAAAGCGATAATTCGAATCCAAAACAACATAGTTTTGCACGTGCTAATAAGCTCCCCCGAGCTTAACCAAGTACTATATACATATTTAAACACCTA
Organism: Allium sativum; assembly: GCA_030737875.1. Lineage (NCBI taxonomy): Eukaryota > Viridiplantae > Streptophyta > Magnoliopsida > Asparagales > Amaryllidaceae > Allium > Allium sativum. Next base: position 282,218,200 of record CM060919.1, on the reverse strand, counting down.
ACACTACGATCCTCCCGGTCGAGTATAACTTAACCCCCCTCCCCCGGCCAAGTGAATACGTATATGAGGCTCCTCCCCAGTCTAGCTTCCCCCCGAAGCGAGAGTACTGGCTCAATAACAAACAACATTATGTGTTACAGACTCACAGTTAGTAACCCAAGTAGTGGTACCTGTGTGTCCCATACCACACATTTCCACCACTGGTTTACTACCCGCTAGTTAGCTTCACAATGGAAAACTCAAAAATCTCAAATCACAAAAACCTCACGAATCATAACATCAACTAAATAGCTTCAATCAAATGAAATAGGAAATTAACCAAGCTCATATACCACCATTTACAAATCTATTTATTTAGTGCTCGCACACCACACTTACCCTTCAATACTCTACATAAACAAGTCTTGTAAATAACCAAAAAGGTGATACCGAAAGTCCCATACCAGACAGTTTCACCAAACCGTTTATTCAAATTTCTAGTTATATAGAATGTAAATGTCATAAAAGCATATAAAAAGTATCATCACTGTATCATATTTAAAGTACTAAGCAGTTCAATATCAACAGTGAACCATTTACAATATATAAAATATTCACACAAAAATTGGAAAAAAAATAATAAAGCAATGAATGAAATTCAGAAAATATAAAGCAATAAATGAAATCCAATTTAATTTACAAATAAAAATGGAATAGAAATTCTGAAAGAATAATTTAAATATTAAAAGGATAAAGACTTCTATTGTAAATTTATTTAACCTCACAAAAGCATATCATTCAATAAAACAATACAAAATTATGCTAAATATTGTTTTGTAATGATTCCATATTATAACGACAAGGGTAACTTCTTGAATGATTTATTCAAAACAATTATAAACTACTTCTCCTTTTTTATTTTTTTTACTTATATACTAACTAGAATTATACTAAATGTTGTTTTCTATTACGATAAATGAATTTAATTAAGCTATGTAATCAACTTATTATTCCCATGCACATGTTAACCAAAGCTAAATCAACCAGTCATGACATTCGTAGTACTTCATTTAAATTAATCTATTTATAATTTATACTCTAAAAACATCATATTTTTATATTTACCTACATAAATATATTTTTTCAGACTTTCTTAATTTATTTAAAATTAAACACTTGATCAATCGTCAAAACATCAATTTATATATAAATATAATACTGAAAAAAAAATTGATAGCGTCCCCTCTACATATGAACATCCAACCAACACAACTTCATCAAAAACTCAACTCATAATCAATAGCACGACAACCAATTCAACATGTAACCAATTCAAACTTCCAAGCAATCAAATCCAATTCGGATAGCAATATAAAAACTTATATAACTATTACGGAATAAAACATAGATGTGAGTGGGGGGAAACTCACCTCAAACAACGCTTAAGTTCTAGAATTTAAGAAATTGACAGGTGACGTTATTGCTGCCCAAATTCTATAGGCACCAACCAAGACGCAATCATCGGGATGTTCGCACCTCTCTTACCAACAGCGTTCGAACTCCAGCATTTTTTCCCCTCAACATCATTCACTAGAGCAGTAATCGAACTCCGGCGTCTGCAAAACGGCGACCGCTGTGCCTAGCTCCTCCCCTGCACCATCCGCCAAGCATGCGCCTCCAGGTCGAGGCCTGGCCTTCTTTGCTTGTGCCCGATCATGGCTTCAACGATCGATTTTTTTTTCTAATCCGTTGTTTTCTTTTTAGGGTTCGAAAAATAAATAAAAAGGGATCGGCTGTTGGGAAAAAAATGAGGATAAGGGGAGAATTCAGAAGCAACGTGAAATCAACTTATGGGCTTTGGGCCATATAAGTTACATTGAACCCACTTATTAATATAATTCAAATGTTAATTAATTCCTATTATATTTTAAGTTAAAATTTCTATGATGAATAAATTACATTTCTAACATAAGATGATTCGCAATGTATCATACAAATTATATGTCAACAATTGACTATTTTGTTTAATCCAACAATCATTTACTTTACTGACTCAATTTCCATTACAATTAAACATATTTATTATTTTATTTATAAAAACTTAAGAATTCCAAAATCATTTTATATCAAATTGATTAGTGTCATGTTTGAAAATTTGTTTGCTTATCACAGATAATTTTATTTAACGCAACAGTTAGCAGTTCATTTGATAAACCAATGTTCATTATAAAATAATTATATTTTCATCTACTCTAATCATATATATACATAAATATGTATAAATAAAATCATTAAATATTATTACAAAAGTTTTATCTAGTTTAACACGTTCATTCAATTAGCCAAATCGACATAATTCAATTTAACACTTTTATTTTAATTAAACTCACATAAAAATTAACTGGAAAAACAGGGTTGTTACAAGTGGTATACATAACCGGTAGAAATAATAAAGTTATGTAATTAAAGACACCTTTTAGGGTAAGCATAACTTGTAGAAATGACATAATTTAGATATGCATAATAACCTGCTAAGTATAACATGTTATGGTAACCAGACAAGAATACAAAGGGATTGTGGATCACAGATCTTGGACCACAATCTAAAGAATAATATGTGGGCTTATTAATAAACTTAAAGGGGTTAAGTCATATAACTGAAATTAATAAGCAAAAGGAACTTAGTAACTTGATTAAGAATTCAATATGAACGAGAATAACCCAGTTGAATAAAGCCTAATGTGTAAGGCAAGCGCGTAAAAGAATGTTTAGATATAGGGTCTAACAACATATTAAAGTGAGGCGCTTGGACCAGTCCACACGTTTAAGGGTGAATAACAAAACGTGGTAGATCATCGTGATGTTATAAGGCACGAGGGGGAGCGCACATTCATCTGATTGTTCTGACGGCTCCAAAGGACTGGGAGGGGGAGCACAGGGCTTCTTGAGGTACGTAAGGTGCTCTTAGTAGTCCTCTGTGTGGTGACAGATGTTTTAGGTTGTGCTAGCAGAGCTTGGGTTTGCGCGTAACTACTAGGTAGGTAGGCCTTGATTGCAGAAGTAGCTATGCAGTCAGAATGCTGTGACACGGTGACACCAGGGTGATTCGACAGTTTTCTCAATGAGGAGGCGAAGAATCACGACCAACAAGGATAGTAGATCGTCAGATACTCGTCATCGGCAACCAGTGGGATGTGGAAAGACTAGAGCCAAAACCAATAGACCATTCATCCTTCACTATTGGGGTACGGTGGTTGAGGGAAGACGCAAAATGGATGTTTAGGTTGTTTTCTTTAGGGGCAGTCGTTTAGCTCTTGTAGTCATTACTAGCTGAGGGAGAGGCCTAGGTGGGGCTATAGCCACCGTGAAAACAGACCCTAGGAATATCTGTAGAGGCTCTTAAAGACGGGCCTGTACAGATATGGAAAAGCTCCCAACCGAGTTCTGTGTTTCTTGTATCGCCCTGCCACGGAACTCGGTGCACATTAGAGAACGTGTGATTGAGGCATCGAGCTACAATTACAGTACATACGTGGGACAGTCTAGATACATGAATGACTACTCTGGGTGATGTATCGTAGACTTGAGGGCATTACTCCGAAATGAAATCTGATTCGATCAATGGTGGCAGTCCATATGTTTACATAGCATAGTAATAATAGATATATGCAGAACGTAACATTGTTATATAGAGATCCGTACGTCACTCTGGCGTAGGATGAGAGGCTGCGTACTTTTCTGTGGTATTACGAGCGAGACTGTGCGAATAAGGTAGCATGGAGTGTACCTCAGTATTAAGGGGTAGCTACAAATATACCATATTAGGTTAATCCACTGAGAAGTAAATGTGTATGATGCGTGTATAAGCGTTGAGTGACGTTATCCCAAGTAACCTAAAAATCAAGAAAATGTAATGGAACAGTATTTGTAGGGATCATTCTGTTTCAGAGATACTAGTATTGGTGCGGTGCAGAGAAACGTATTCAAGAAGCGCAGTATATCCTGTTCAAACTTATCTTGCTCAGTTCACACTTGTCCTGATTATTGTTATCTTGTTCTTCCAACTTTTATATACCTACCATGATACTTTTATTTAATTATATTTAAAGGTAACGGGACTCGCCAGACTTTATGTCTGACCCTTTTTGTTTCCTCTTCTCTCTCATTCTCCCCCCCCCCCCCAAGGTTCTCAGGGTAGAAGTGCTTAGAGTTGATTTGGATTCTTTCAGCTTAACTTGGATTTTGGATATTGATTTATCGCTTTGACTTCTTGTCAACTCTCTTATGGCTTCGCATGGGAAATATGGTTTTATGCTCTTGTACTCATATATTTTTGGCGAGATAGATTATTAATGTAATTGGTTATTTCAACTTATGATGTAAACTCTGTATTTGGACCATGATGTTTTGATTTAAATAATTTTTTAAATTACGCTACTATTTTACACATCTGTCTTGTGATATTATGTTCTTATTTACCGATAACACTTCATAAAATTTAATGCATTCTGTGTAGAGTGACATTACCTGATGTGGGCTGTCACACATGGTCTTGTTTTTGGTGGTAATGAAGGGATGAGTTGCAAGTTGGTTGGTTATTGTCACTTGGACTATGTTGGTGATAGAGATAATAGGAAGTCAACTTTCGGATATGTACTCACACTTGGTGGAACGACCATTAGTTGGAGATCGAGATTGCAAACCATAGTTGCTTTATCCACTATGGAGGCAGAGTTGATAGCCGCGGTGGAAGCGGAAAAGGAAGCACTCTACTTGAAGCAATTGTTGTGTGACTTGGGGTACGAACATGATAGTATCGACGTTCGATGTAACAGCCAAAGTGTAATACATTTGACGGAGAATTTGGCGTTTAACTCACAAACTAAGCATATTGGGGTGAGGGAGTCATTTCTTGTAGTCGTGGATGAGGGTAAGCTAGTATACCTTCGGAAAGTGCATATAAAGGATAATGCGGTAGATATGTTCACTAAGTCATTGTCAGTTGGGAAGTTCGAGCATTTCTCAAACTTAATTCGCTTGTTGAGTTGTTAAGTGCCACGGGGTGGCATGATTGGAGAGCGTGGCCTTGTATGATGAAAATGAGTATCAGTGAGAGGTTATAAATCTATCTTCATGGTAGTACCTGTTTACACTTTCGAGTAGATTGTCTTTTGGTGAGACTGTTTTTGGTTTGAATACTTTCAACACTTCGGTGGCGGGCGGTGGCTTTGTCGGAGTTCGTTAACGGAGTGCAATGGCCAATGTCTTTGCCAGAGCTCATAAGGAAAGTATTCATGATATTGGTAGAAGGTAGAAGGAAATGTTTGGGTGCATTGGAGTTTAGAGTTTGGAGATGGTTATAGTATTAAGGCGGAGTGTTGAATTTTGCAGTTCTATAAAGTTGGATTAAAGTAGCTGGAAGTAACTTTGTACCAGAGAAGATGGTTTGCAAATCCGAGCTTATTGGAAGAAATCATAGCTGAATAGGTGAGGGGAAGCTGAATGCTTTGGCTCAGATATCTGAGGTGTTGGTCAGACATATGAGTTTTCAGGAAATACTTTCCTGAGAGCTGGATCAAACGTCTGACCAAGGGGTCAGACTTCTGAGTTTACTGGGAAGTTTTCCCATGTCCTAGGTCAGATGACTAACCCTTCTGATCAAATGTTTAAGGTGGTTTCTGGGCTATTTTAGGCTGTGGACATTACATGTTGATTTGTGAAGGTTCAAGGGGAAATTTTGAAAATTGTCAAATGTTAGCCTCTTCCTGTATAAGCTATTTTCAGTTTTTGAAAAAGAGAGCTTGGTTGATCAAGGGTTTATTCTCAAGAGAAAATTTGGGTCTCATAACCTAGTTTTTATTATTCTATTCTCTAGAAACTCTTTTTTATATTGAAACATAGTTGTCATTGTATCAATCTCTTGTGTTCTTTACATCATGGTAATAATACTCTTTCCAAAGCGTAAGTGCACTAACAAGTTATTAGTGAAACCACTATAAATCGGTGTGTGATTATTTTTGCTTTAGTCATTATTGATTTCTTGTGATTGAGTTTGGGCTGTTTGGATTGGTTGATCATTGTTTAGTGATTTGATTTATTGGTTTTTGGTTATTTTTTCAAATCTATCGGGATCTCATCTTCCATAAGACACTTGTGATTTGAGTATTTGATTATGTGGTCTTGAGTTAAACTAGTCATAATGGTTTCAACAGCAAGCAAGTCACATTTTCCTTCATTGTTTTTTTTTGGCCTTTTTGTCTTTACTTTGTGCATTACATATCATGGTACAAAAAGCTGATGTTTTCCAAAACTGCTATTACACTCGCTCTCTATTTTGTCAAAAACTACGACCAGAGACTAAAAAATAGGAGGGTCGTCTACATGACTATCCTTTGAATTCAATGTCTATCCTTATTTCATAGTTGTTGACATAAATTGTTTCACTCATACTAGCATAACTCCATGTTTTCATATGTGGCTACTTCTAGCCTTCGGGTCTTGGCTGCACTCATGAGCTTTCATATTTTTTTAACTATTTACATATTCAGTTGTCATGCTCCCATGAATCAAGCTTGGTGAATTTAGATATCATTGTTGCAATTGGTTTGACTTCCATAGCCGCATATCATTGTTGATACTTTCTTAACTATAGGTTAAATAACAAATATTAGATTTGTGTTTATTTTTCCCATCCTCTGATGACAAGATTTATATTAATTTAAAGATACCAAACATCACATTATTTTATAAATATAAAATTTTCAAGGCTGTAAGTTGAAATACCAAAAGGAAGAGGCTATGATTGCATGCTAATTGCATCTCTATAATCAAGGAAACACAAGTTGTTATTGATTTCATCCTTTTAAATGTTTATTTGCCTTACTAAACCTACCAATATTCTAATAATCAAATAGCTCACTGCAAAATTAAATAAAATAAAGACTGGTTTTTTTTAGTCTTTAATTCAATTATTCAATCTTTAATCAGTATTTAAAGACTGACTAAAGACCATTGTGTTAGTTACTAAATCTAAAATCCAAAAAAATACTTAAGACTGGAATATCAGTTTTAAACTTTAAAGATCAAAATTTCAATTTCAAAAATGACTAAAGATTGAAATATAAAGACTAAAATATAGTTTCTAATCTTTCTCAATTTTAATATACACAAATATATAGACATATACACACATACATCCGGATCTGTTTATATATATATACAAATGATTTTTCTTCCTATTTGAATGCATAAAAAATAAAGTTGTGGCCTAAGGCCCAGCAATTCGATTACTAACATAAACCCGATAGCCATGCATAATATCAACATGAAACCCTAGCCGTCATTCGACAACGACCCTAAACCAATAATTCTCCATAAAATTAATGGCAGTCGAGAAAGGAGAATCATCCAACCCCATTGTCAAAGCAGCAACGCATCATGGCGGCTACCAGATATAATCTTCACCCTTTTTCGTCATCACTTCGGAGTAGCTAGGGTTAGCTAAATTGGCACTAACTCTAGTTTCAATTCCAGTCTTTGTTGAGTCCTCAGATCTGTACTTTCCAGTGCTTAAAGAGCTGAAGAAACTTTCTCTACGCATCATTAAACTCTGAGCTTCCTCAATCTTCTTATGTCCACTGCTTTCACCACTACTCCAGCAAGATAAGTGGTAGATCTGGTTGTTTATCTTGCTTTTGTAATGATTACTACCAACTTTAAGTAGAAATCGATGTGAATCTTCCATTTTTTTCTTTTTCAGAGGTAAAAGAAGTAGGATCTAAATTAACCCTAGAGGGGGGGTGAATAGGGTTTATCGCGGATTTTCACAGAATAATTAAATAATCACAGCACATATTAAAAACAGAATAAATGCAGAAAATAAATAACACACAAATATACCCAGCTTCGCAAAACCCTGCCTACTGCTGCATTCCCCAAGGTTTCTACTAGGAGTTAAAACAATCTCTACGCTTACAATCAACTGTAAACTCGCGACACTTGCTCCCAACTGTTCTTAACCCTACGCTCAAAACCCTGCACTGGTTTTTATCCCCAAAACCAGATTTCCCGAATTACAAATCCTATAATTCGTCTCCCTAGTTTTAGAGACAAACTAGAAAACTCTCACTCGATTACAATTTGAAATTAAAGACGAAAAAATAAAATTCCCTAAGACAAATTTAGAACCCTAGGATTTAAAATTAGGGTTATCCCCTTTTAATTGAAAACTTAGGATTTAAAAAAGAGGGTTATCCCCTTTTGTTTAACACTTGGCTGGCCTTTTTTATTTTGCTCCACCACTTTTTACTTGAGCCCGACTTCCTTTGTCTCTCTCTAGAAATAGAAACAGCGGCTTTAAAAAAACTAGGGTTTTTCTGGAAACACTAAATCGAGATGCCTGGTTGATGAAAATCAGTTCTCTGCTGCTCGATTCTTCTTGGCTTCAATCTCTGGCAGCTTGTATCTTCTTCGATTGAATTTATGGACTCTGATTTGGATCCAAGTTTTCTCGATTTCTGGTATGGTTTTACTATTCGATTTTATGTTTTAATTGTGCTTGAACATGGATTGATTGCCTGTGATGAATCGGTGGTTATTTATAGGATTAAAATCCTAAATATATGCTCTGATTTCATGTTAGACTCGGTTTGATCTTTGAGTAATTTTTGGGCTTTTGCAAACGGCTTTTAATTGTTCTTGATCTTCTGGAAATTTCTTCGATTTGAATATTGTGGAGTAACTTGCGTTTAACCTGTATACTTTATACTTGAATTTCCTACTATAAATCAATCCCTTGATTTCTAGAACTTTGCGAGAATTTTGGCATTTAAATCTTCCTTATATATTTCATATATACTACAAGAATTTAAACTCCGACTTTTTGATGCTTCCTGAATATTTTTAAAAAAAATGAAAGGATACTATATTTGATTTTGTATTTGTTGCCATATCCTTGTCAATGTGCTTCTGCATATGCCTGTGTTCCCATGTGGTCTTATGCTTGACAAGCTGTTTTATTTTTCTGTCTCGAATAAAATCTGATACTACACTTTGATTATGCCTCCGAGTAGACTTGTGCTTGTGACTTGTTTAATTCAACTCCCATTGAATAGATGCTTCTGATTTGAACTGATATTGTACTTGATATTTTTGCCTCAACCTTGGTTTGCTGCCTTTATCTTCCTTTGAACAATACTTGAGCTTGCCAGATAATTTTAAACTGATAAGGATGAATATAATATTTGATCAATTTGGCATAATTTCTTTTGTACTAGAACTTGCCAGTTATCATTCTTCTTCTTTGAATTTGAACTGATATTGTACTTCTTGTTGGTCTGTTGTTGCTCGAGTTGTTTGTTGCCCAAACACTTTGCTATACACTTTGCCAAGTCTAATTTGAACAGATAAGAACATATGCTACATATGCTTTGGTCTTGCCGAATAAAACTGTTGTTATACTTTTCACGACTTATCAGACAATATACTTGATCTTGCCATATCATTTTCATCTTGTGGTTGCCTGTAGTTTCAAAACTATTGTACTGTGCTGTTATATGATCTTCTACCTGAAATTTAGAACTGTCTTACTATCACATTGTTGTATGCACTCTTGTACATGCTGTAGAACCATTTTAACATGCTCGATTTTCTCTTCTTTGTGTTGAGTTGTTGATGTTTTGTCATCTGCCTCGATATTTTGCTTGCCCCACTATATTTGTTGCTTCACTCTGACTTGGAACTGAGATGTATCATGCTTGTATCACCACTATGCTTGACTATACATTACTGTCTCATTTGAAACCTGAATTTTGCAAACCACTGCCATGTTCTCTTGTCAGTTTGTATATGTTATTAAAAAAAATCTGTAGTGTATGATGACATTTTCACTTTCATTTACACTAGTGCTTGCCCATGTAATCTGGCATTTGCACTTTCCTGCACCTTGACATTATTTGTTAACTATGTTGACTAAACCATGTTCCCTAATGATGCACCTGCCTTTTGTAACTTGCTATTCACTGCCTTGATCCTGTTGTTTGTTCATGCTGACGTGTACTTGGTCTGTTATGTCCACCTTTTCTGTTTCAGCCTACATGCTGGTTTGCATTTTGATGTTGAGCCACTTTGCTGAGTACACTTGGTTATGTAGTTGCTCCATTCACCAAACTTGTTGTTTTTGCCTTCTCGACCAATTTTCATTGCTGCTTTGATTTGTACCTTGTTTGTGCTATTTTGAAAATTGATTTGATCTCGACCACTTGCACACTGATTTGCGCTGAGTCGAGAAGGTCCACGTGGCTACTCCTCAGTTGCACACTGATTGGCGAGGCAGTGCACACGTGTATACACGTGTGTACATGCAGCCATCAGATGAGTTTTTCTGTCCCTGCATATCAGACAAAGTCTAGAAAAAATGATGAGAAACACACCGTAATTCTGAGGCAAATAAAATTTAAAAAATAAATTTTTATTTGCTTTTATTTAATTTTATTTTTGTTGTAGTCTATTGTGTGTGTTCTTCTGTATGTGACAGGTATGAAGATGGACTGACTAAAAGTTGTGAAGATAGAAGACTGAAGATGAAGACAAGAACAACGCTAGTGTGTGTATATATGTAAGAAACAGTGTTTGTACAACTGAAAGAATATGTAATGAGGAATTTCTGTATTGATTGTGGGCGTGAATAAAAATTGTACTACTATTTGTAATAAACAGATTTGAATGAAATAAAATATTTTTTTTGTAGCTCAATTCAATCTATCTATTTTTATTTTGTTTGAATCTTTTAATAGTACAATGTCTGTGATGTGTTAAATGTGTCATGACAAAAATATTTGAATGGGTAAATAGTGGAGTTTTGCATAGGTACTATTTCAAATGCTGAAAATAAATTTTTTATTCGAATAAAAACACTGTTTGGATATTCAATTCTGTATAGTAGTGTTCTATTCAATAAATATTTATTTCTGTGTGTAAAATATAGAATAGTACTATTTACAAACACATTTATAAATATATATATATATGTTTGTAATCATCAAACAAAAATCACACTGTTATACTCAACAATCTCCCCCTTTTGATGATGACAAACATATACAAGATTTTGAATGTGTTAAATGTGTTTGTACATGAAATATATTACTCCCCCTATTTGTTTGCTCCTCCTACAACTGAAACTCCCCTTATATATGTGGAAAATATGAATGATGAAATCCAATTGACCATTCTTCCTCTATATATTTAATTTCCAATCTTAAAATATTTTTGAATTAAATACTCATCAATCAAAATCTTGACCATTCTCCCCCTTTTATTATCATCAAAAGGAAAATAAAATTGAAACAGTGATGAATATAGACTAAATATATATTCAAATTAAGAGAGAGAATATATATCGCAAATCCCATTTAAACAAACAAAAATCATAATAATCTTTAAATCAGAAGCAAATTTCACTTTCAGAATAAATGGATTTACGATGGATTTTATAGAATGAGGAGAGTTCAATAAAAATTGAATATTTGAATATGAATTTTAAAGATTTTAAATATGCTCAAAAAATGTGTTAAGCACTTTCTAACCATGCATAGCCCAAAGGCCTTTTAAATGGGGTTAGTAGTAACTTAACTTTATCCTCTCTAATGAGTTCTATCCATGCACAGCCCAAAGGTCTTTTAAGCGAGAATGGAAGCACATAGAGATTAAGGTAATTCACCCATGCATAACCACGAGGACTTTTAAATGGGAGTGAATACCAAGGATTTTTTTTTTTAATTTCAAGAATAATTTGAACTCCCCAAATTAAATAAAACCATGATGAATGACAGAAATATGGTAGATATAGAAGATGGTCGTGAAATAAGCTCTAATTCAAAGATATTATAAAATCTGTCCAATCACCATGAGATTTAAAATAACATCTCCTCTATTTATGAATTATACCATAGTCATAACCGATCACAAATTCATAAATCTATTAATAATTTTGATGAGTCACAAAACGGTTTAAATTAATCAATAATTTCAATTTTTGAATAAATAATCAAAAATAATTTTAAAATTGAAAATATCAATTTCAAGAGTAATTTTTGAAAATATTAATGCAAGTTTGAAAATCAGTTTCAAAAAACAATCAGTAGAATATGAAATTATCTAATTTTTCTAATGCTAATTGTTCCTAGACAATTTTGAAACAACTTATATATTTAATTCAAATTGTCTATGGAATTTTAAAGATATTTAATTACTGATTTTTCAACTCATCGTCCAATCACCAAATCAAATCAAATTCCATATCAGAGCAACACAAGATCATTTTCAAAGCAAGAATCATGAGTGAAATTTTCAGAGAATTTTGTAGACAAACACAAGAAACATTCAGCGATCAAATCTAAAAAAATCAAATTTTTCATAATCTAGGAAATTCAACAATCTATAATGAATGATTTCAAAATCAGCCAAGTAAAAAAAAACTAAAAGAAAATAAACTATGGTTAAGGAAAATAAAAGAAATAAAAACTAAAAAAAACTAAAAGGAATTAAAATAAAAGTACGAGTTTAGAGATCATACCTGACTTACCATAGTCAATGTTATCCAATGAATCTCCAACTCTGAATCTATGGCTAAGGAACTCCAAATAATTTGATATATGAATCAATTTGAATTTTGTTTCACTTAAGCACAGTTGTTTCTTAGCCTCCCACAATACCTAAATGTTTATATGATCGAGTGGTCTAACAAAAGTTGTTTTACCACTCTTATCTTCGTTTACACGTTTTGGTACCCAAACCCATTAATATAACAATCCATTACTATTCACTAGCGTACTCTTTGGAACCCAAATTTGTTTAGATTTGTTAAAATTTATTTTGTTATTTTTTGGAATCCAAACAGATCTAAATGAATTGTTTTTAAACGAGTTATCAATTTGTTTATGATTTAAAAACCCTTTGAAATTATTAAATTTCAAAAATTCAACTTGATCATTTCCAAAGCCAATTGAAGGATTTTTAAAATCATTAAAATTTTGTTTTTCAACTTGATCAGATTCAAAACCAAGACCCTTTTAATTCTGAACAAAAAATTGATTTTTTAACAACAAATTCAATGATTTCTCTCCTTTAGAAAATTTAGCCAAAGTTGACTCAAGTCGTTGAATTTTAAATTTATGATCACTATTTTCTTTTATTAAATTTGAACAATGATTAATAGCGATTTTCCTCTTATCAGCATCAGTTTGTTTTAAAATCAAATTTTCATTTTCAAGTGCTTTGATTTTAGCATTGGACTTGGAAATTTCAATTTCAAATTGTTTTCGCTTTTCAAAATCAAGTTTTTCATATTCTCTAAGCTTTTCAATTTCCTTCTCAAAATCACGATTTTCGTTTTTCAAAATCACGTTTTCACTTTTAAGTAATTCAAAATCAGTTTTGAATTTCAAAGAATCATTACTCAAAAATTGACATTTTTCGCATTTTGAAACCGGTGAATTCTTAACTTTTTCAAGTTTTCTTTCTAACCTGTTATTTTCATGAACTAGTTTTGACCTATCAGATTTTAATTTCTTGACTTTTAGTTCAAGAGAATCAATGGTTTTTGTGTGGTCATGACACAATTAAATTAATTCTTTATAGGTAAAATTCGATACCTCACTAGAATCCTCTTCACTACCTTCCGAATCAGATTGAGCCATAAGACACAAATTAGCTTCTTCTTCATCACTTTCAGAAACTTCTTCTCCTTCCTCGTCATCCCATGTAGCAGCAAAAGCCTTCTTCTTCCTTCTGAACTTCTTACTCTTTTCATTTTTAAGTTGTGGGCAATTTGGTTTGATATGTCCGGGTTTCTTGCAGTTGTAGCAAAACACTTCATCGCCTGAACTATCTGAACTTTCGGACTTGTCGGTTTTTGAATTCTTCTTTCGTGGTTTGTATTTTCCTTTGGCCCACTTTTTCAAAACCATGGCTAGCTCTTCAGCGGGATCAACATCATTACTTTCAACAGAATTATTTAAAGCGATCGTCTTTTTCTTTGATTCAGAATCCTTTCGTTCTTCTCTTGCTTTTAACTCCATCTCGTAAGTAATCAGATTTCCGATCAACTCTTCCATGCTTACTTTATTCAGATCTTTTGATTCTTGTATCGCCGTCACCTTAGCTTCAAAATTCATCGGTAGCACTCTCAGTATTTTTCTGATTAATTCCACTTCGGTATAGGTTTTGCCAAGAGCTTTTGCATTGTAGACCAGTGATGAGAAGCATCCATACATCTCTTTTATATCTTCGCCTTTTTGCATAGAGAAATTTTCATATTCGTTGCTGAGAAGAGCGAGACGAGATTCCTTCACTTGAGATGTACCTTCGTGTGTAACCTCCAACGTATGCCATATTTCGTGCGCAGTCTCACAATTAGAAATTCGATTAAATTCAGTTTTATCAAGAGCACAGATTAAAGAATTCATCGCTTTGGCATTAGTTGAAAATAATTTTTTATCATTAGCATCCCACCTGTCTTTTGATTTAGGAATTTCAACACCACTAACAATAACAGTGGGAGATCTATAACCCGTTTCAATAATATCCCATACATCATAGTCGACAGAACACAAATAAATTTTCATCCTAGCTTTCCAATATGCATAATCAGCTCCATTAAACATCGGTGTCCTAGCTTTGGACTGACCTTCAAAAAACGCGTTATTGGATAGATTCATGACTCTAGAGTTAAAATAAAATAAAAAATACCTGCTCTGATACCACTTGTAGGATCTAAATTAACCCTAGAGAGGGATGAATAGGGTTTATCGCAGATTTTCACACAATAGTTAAATAATCACAACACATATTAAAAACAGAATAAATGCAGAAAATAAATAACACATAGATATACCCAGCTTCGGCTAAACCCTTCCTATTGCTGCATTCCCCAAGGCTTCTACTAGGAGTTAAAACAATCTCTACGCTTACAATCCCCTGTAAACTCGCGACACTCACTCCCAACTATTCTTAACCCTACGCTCAAAACCCTGCACTGGTTTTTATCCCCAAAACCAGATTCCCCGAATTACAAATCCTGTAATTCGTCTCCCTAGTTTTAGAGACAAACTAGAAAACTCTCACTCGATTACAATTTGAAATTAATGACGAAAAAATAAAAATCCCTAAGACAAATTTAGAACCCTAGGATTTAAAATTAGGGTTATCCCCTTTTAATTGAAAACTTAGGATTTAAAAAAGAGGGTAATCCCCTTTTGTTTAACACTTGGCCGACCTCTTTTATTTTGCTTCACCACTTTTTACTTGAGCCCGACTTCCTTTGTCTCTCTCTGGAAATAGAAATGGCGGCTTTAAAAAAACTAGGGTTTTTCTGAAAACACTGAATCGAGATGCCTGGTAGATGAAAATCAGTTCTCTGCTGCTCGATTCTTCTTGGCTTCAATCTCTAGCGGCTTGTATCTTCTTCGATTGAATTTATGGACTTTGATTTGGATCCAAGTTTTCTCGATTTCTGATATGGTTTTACTATTCGATTTTACGCTTTAATTGTGCTTGAACTTGGATAGATTGCCTGTGATGAATCGGTGGTTATTTATAAGATTGAAATCCTAAATATATGCTCTGATTTCGTGTTAGACTCGGTTTGATCTTTGAGTAATTTTTGGGCTTTTGCAAACGGCTTTTAATTGTTCTTGATCTTCTGGAAATTTCTTCGATTTGAATATTTTGGAGTAACTTGCGTTTAACCTGTATACTTTAAACTTGATTTTCCTGCTTCAAATCAATCCCTTGATTTCTGGAACTTTGCGAGAATTTTGGCATTTAAATCTTCCTTATATATTTCGTATATACTACAAGAATTTAAACTCCGACTTTGTGATGCTTCCTGAATATTTAAAAAAAATGAAAGGATACTATATTTGATTTTGTATTTGTTGCCATATCCTTGTCAATGTGCTTCTGCATATGCCTGTGTTCCCATGTGGTCTTATTCTTGACATGCTGTTTTATTTTTCTGTCTCGAATAAAATCTGATACTACACTTTGATTATGCCTCCGAGCAGACTTGTGACTTGTTTAATTCAACTCCCATTGAACAGATGCTTCTGATTTGAACTGATATTGTACTTGATATTTTTGCCTCGACCTTGGTTTGTTGCCTTTATCTTCCTTTGAACAATACTTGAGCTTGCCAGATAATTTTAAACTGATAAGAATGAATATAATATTTGATCAATTTGGCATAATTTCTTTTGTACTGGAACTTGCCAATTATCATTATTCTGCTTTGAATTTGAACTGATATTGTACTTCTTGTTGGTCTGTTGTTGCCCGAGTAGTTTGTTGCCCAAACACTTTGCTATACACTTTGCCAAATCTAATTTGAACAGATAAGAACAAATGCTACATATGCTTTGATCTTGCCGAATAAAACTGTTGTTATACTTTTCACGACTTATCAGACAATATACTTGATCTTGCCATATCATTTTCATATTGTGGTTGCCTGTAGATTCAAAACTATTGTACTGTGCTGTTATATGATCTTCTACCTGAAATTTAGAACTGTCTTACTATCACATTGTTGTATGCACTCTTGTACATGCTGTAGTACCATTTTAACATGCTCGATTTTCTCTTCTTTGTGTTGAGTTGCTGATGTTTTGTCATCTGCCTCGATATTTAGCTTGCCCCACTGTATTTGTTGCTTCACTCTGACTTGGAACTGAGATGTATCATGCTTGTATCACCACTATGCTTGACTATACATTACTGTCTCGTTTGAAACCTGAATTTTGCAAACTGCTTCCATGTTCTCTTGTCAGTTTGTATATGTTATTAAAAAAAATCTGTAGTGCATGATGACATTTTCACTTTCATTTACACTAGTGCTTGCCCATGTAATCTAGCATTTGCACTTTCCTGCACCTTGAGATTATTTGTTAACTATGTTGACTACACCATGTTCACCAATGATGCACCTGCCTTTTGTAACTTGCTATTCACTGCCTTGAGCCTGTTGTTTGTTCATGCTGAAATGTACTTGGTCTGTTATGTTCACCTTTGCTGTTTCGGCCTACATGCTGGTTTGCATTTTGATGTTGAGCCACTTTGCTGAGTACACTTAGTTATGTAGTTGCTCCATTCACTAAACTTGTTGTTTTTGCCTTCTCGACCAATTTTCATTGCTGCTTTGATTTGTACCTTGTTTTTGCTATTTTAAAAATTGATTTGATCTCGACCACTTGCACACTGATTTGCGCTGAGTCGAGAAGGTCCACATGGGTACTCCTCAGTTGCACACTAATTGGCGAGGCAGTGCACACGTGTATACATGTGTGTACATGCAGCCATCAGACGAGTTTTTCTGTCCCTGCATATCAGACCAGGTCTAGAAAAAATGACGAGAAACACACTGTAATTCTGAGGCAAATAAAATTTAAAAAATAAATTTTATTTGCTTTTATTTTATTTTATTTTTGTTGTAGTCTACTGTGTGTGTTCTTCTGTATGTGATAGGTATGAAGATGGACTGACTAAAAGCTGTGAAGATAGAAGACTGAAGATGAAGACAAGAACAACGTTAGTGTGTGTATATATGTAAGAAACAATGTTTGTAAAACTGAAAGAATATGTAATGAGGAATTTCTGTATTGATTGTGTACGTGAATATAAATTGTACTACTATTTGTAATAAACAGATTTGATTGAAATAAAATATTATTTTTGTAGTTCAATTCAATCTGTATATTTTTATTTTGTTTGAATCTTTTAATAGTACAATGTCTGTGATGTGTTAAATGTGTCATGACAAAAATATTCAAAAATATTTGAATGTGTAAATAGTGGAGTGTTGTATACATACTATTTCAAATGCTGGAAATAAAATATTTATTCGAATAAAAACACTGTTTGGATATTCAATTCTGCATAGTAGTGTTTTATTCAATAAATATTTATTTCTGTGTGTAAAATATAGAATAGTACTATTTACAAACACATTTATAATATATATATATATATATATATATGTTTGTTATCATTAAACAAAAATCACACTGTTATACTCAACAAAAGACACTCTGAATTAGTACTAGGTGGGTTGCAACTTCTCGTCTTTGCAACAGGTGAGCAGTATGAATTACTGTCAAGTTTGTTAAAAAAACACAAACTTTTTCTAACTAAATTATGTTTACTTCCCTTTAAGGTCATATTGTTGTCGAGATTAGAGTTGTTTTCCCCAGGAAGGAAACCAGAATGCTTGGTTATATCTCTATTGTCATTAAACATATTTGAAAGATGATTATTGTCATTTTTTTTGAAGAGGACAATGTGATTTATTAGAATTTCTTCTACTCAGAGAAAAGAGGTATTATGGATCCTTGCTGGATGGATAGTTTACTCTTCCCTCTACATCAGGTAAACAATAGAGATTACTATTCATTTTATTAGTAACAAGAATTTTTTTTAGTAAAGTATTCATGTTTACTTCAGTTGTAGATTATGATGGTGTAGAGGTATGAGTTGCTGCCTCCAGAAAGGAAGTCAGAAAACCCTGCTTGATTGTTGTTGCCAATGTCATGAGTGAGATGACCTTTAATGCATTGCTTACCATTGAGTAAAAAAAATCTTCAACTTGTTTATCATAGTCTGCATCTTTACAATATTTGGTCTGATTATGGAAGCTATCATTTTAGTATCTGTTGGCTTTACTCATAATAAGTTGGCAATCAGCTAATATGCTTCTCCAAAGCTTATTGCAATTAGTTTCCATATTTGTATGAAGTCTATGATTTCTCTCTTTCCAAATATAAAAAATCACACCAATTAACATAATACAAGCCTTGATGAATGAGTTAGACTTGAGATTAAATGATTTCAAAATATAATCAATACAGCTCCTAATATTTAAAGTGGGGATAAATTGATTGAATCCCAAAGTGCATTTGGCATTATACCAAATGTACTAGGATCAAAAATTAAATGATTGGAACTTTCAATTTCTTTTTTGCAAAAAAGACAAAAGTTTTTCTGAATCTTTACTCCATTTGCAACATCTTCCTCTTGTGGGAAGTTTATTCTGAAGGGAAAAAAAACACAGTGGGCCATTTTGGGGCAATTAGTTTTACACCAAATTACTTTATGCCTTCAACCTCTACTTCTTCACCCTTAAGAAATTCCCAAGTTTTTCTGAAAGAGAATTTTCCCTTTGAACAAAGTTTCCATTCCCAATTATCTCTGAAATTGTTTTGATCAATATGTATACTATGTATTGCAGCTTTAAAAATAAGAGCAGCAGTACAATTTTGAAGGCTCCAACAATTATTTATAATAATCTTCTGAACATTATCTTTAGCCCCACCAAGGATATATAGTTATTCTATCCAAGCAAGTCAATAAGTGAATTCCGACAGATCCAAGGATCAAACCACGAACTAGTTTGATTACCATCCTTTAGTTTTCTTTCTATTAAATTTTTGCCCTTATTTCTACAATCTAAAATGTTTTACCACACATATGAGTGATGACACTCTTTTCTAATAATCTAGAAATTTTTGTTCTTTAAATATCTAGCTTTCATCCATCTGGCCCATAATAACTTTCCTTCCAAAAATTTATATAATAATTCAAATTTACATACTTCTGAAAAATCTCTTATGTTTCTAAGCTCAAGTCCACCAAATATTTTTGTCTTGCTAATTTTATCCCATGCAATTTTGTGCTGTTTTCCTTTCCAAATGAAATTTGTACACATCTTTTCAATTTTTTGAATGATACCTATAGGAATGTTGTGTGTTTGAATCCTATAGATGATAACTGTTGCGATGACAGTATGTGTGAGTTCCATTGTATCATCCAAAGAGAGAAGTTTGCTAGACCATCCTTCTAGTTTACAATGAATGATGTCAAACAGTCTAGAGCAGTCCCTATCTTTAACCTGGTTAATGCTTAATGGAAGGCCAAGATATTTGACTGGTAGATTCCCTTTTTTGTTATTCATGAGTTTCAGTATTTCTTCTTTATGCAAGGCCTCTTTACTAAAATATATCTTACTTTTTTTTGAGTTGACAGTAAGGCTAGCACACTTTTCCATGTTGTCCAGTATTCTACTAATTGTAATAGCATTTTTCCTGTCATCTTTAAAATAAAGAAGCATATCATCAGCATATAGTAGATGTGTAATATGTGGCTTATTTCTGTTAATAGGTTTAATGTTTCCCCTAATAAGTTCCATTTCTATTTGAATGGAAGAATATTCCATAACAACAGAAAATAAGTAAGGAGACAAAGGGTCTCCTTGTCTAGTTCCTCTGTTGCTGTGAATAAAATCATTAGGTGAACCATTAATCATAACAAAATATGTCACATTAGTTATGCATTCTTTGATTCAAGCACATAATTGCTCATTAAAACTCATTTGCTGCATAATGAATATAATAAAGTTTCTATTAATCTTATCAAATGCTTTATGCAAATCAATTTTAATACACATGATGTTTTTATTTTTCTTATTAAAATCCATTATCAACTCATGGGCTGATAAAGTATTTTCAGAAATTAACCTCCCAGGAATAAATGCGCTCTGATTTTCAAAAATGATGAATTTAAGAAAATATTTCAAACTATTACAAAGAATAGTGGAAATAATTTTATAAATAAAATTGCAGCAAGCAATTGGTCTATAATCATCTAACCCTAAAGGAGTTTCCACTTTAGGATTTAGTGTTAAAAATGCATGATCAGTATTTTCAATAATGTACCAAATTAAAAAATTCTGATATGAAATCAAACAATGCAGTTTGCATATCAGCCCAATGCGTTTTATAAAATTTGGCATAAACCCATCCAGACCTGGACTCTTATCAATATTAGCATAGAATATGATGTTTTTAACCTCATCATTTCTAACAAGGGCTAATAATATATCAGTACTGTTACTATTAATAGTAATTTAAAAACAATGTTGGGAAAATTATTTGAATAGTTAGAAGTATTGTATAATAAATAAAAGTAATTAGTGGCCTCTTTCTCTATATGATAAGCTTCATTAATTACTTTGCCATTACAGTCAATAATTTTCCCAATAACATTCCTATTTCTCCTATTTGACATTCTAGTGTAAAACTTGCTAGCTTCATCCCCAGTGGTTAACCAGTCAAGCTTGGCTATCTATTTAAGATTAACAGAGTTAACATGTAGGGAATTGACAAGATTGGCTTGTGCATTAAAAAATGATTTAGCCTTAACCTTGTCCGAGCAGTTATAATTAAGATCATTTTGGAGTCTCTCACATTCATCTCTAGTAGCTTTAATATCACTTTTATTCCCCTTATTATTCCAATTCTTATGATTTGATTTAACAATCTACAAAGTTTTAATAATTTTGTGTTCAGCAGTTCCATACAAGTTATTAATAAAACTGTTATTAACTACATCCTTATATTTGTCCTCATATACCCACCCATTTACAAATCTGGAAGGGGTGTTATAACTACCATTTTTATTAAGGAGAAAAGACACAAGGATATATGTATGATCATTGGAATTTTGGGGTAAAGTACTGCATTTCACGCTAGAAAAAAGATTCATAAAATTCCGGTTAAATATAACCTTATCTTGTTTACAGTGAATGTTTCTAAATTCATCAGATTTCCAAGTGAATTTATTACCAAGAATGGGGTTCTATAAGACCAGATTTTAAAATAAAATTAGCAACCCTTTCTAATTTTTGGAAAGGGATGGGGTTACCACCCCTCTTCTCAGAGTTATGAAAAATAGCATTGAAATCCCTCATTAAAATCCATGGACTGTCAGTAGAAAGGATGAACTGCTCAATACAATTCCACAACTTAATTCTATCAGCTTCATAATTGGAAGCACATATGAAGGTGATCTTAAGAACTAGGCCCCCTTTATTTTTAAGAATACAACGAAGGTACAGTAAATCTATAAAATAATTAATAAGAGACCAAATGTTAGGATTATGTAAAACCATAATACTACCATTACCTCCCATTATATTATTATTAATAAAGGTCTAATTTGAAAATCTCCTAATTTGCAAATCAGCTAATTTCTGATCACTTAATTTGTGCTCAAGCAAAACAATAATGCTTGGTTTGTACTTGTTCAAAAAAATTAGAAAGATCAAGTTTGCTTTCAAGGGAATTAAGTCCCTTAATATTCCATGCAATGATATCAATGTATAAAAAATATAAAAATTATAATAAATGTTTTGGATATAATTCCAAAGATACACTGCAGCTACAGTGGGTCATTGTGCTTGATGCTTTCCACTCTAACCTCCAACTGCTTGCCACTTTTTTTAAACTAGTGTTGTCTGTGGCTTTTAACTGTTTTCCTATTCTTTTCTATGTACTTCTTCTTGAAGTCATGATCATTGGCATCCTATGTATCTTCAGTTGAGCCTATGTCTATTAAGCTTTTATTTCTGGTCTTATTATTTCTTTTGAACGGAATTACTGATTTGAAGTAGAAAAGGTTTGGCTAACTGCCTTCTGGATATCAGCTTCAGAAATAGAAGACTGTTTAGATGGATCAAGTCCATCAAATAATAGAGAAGTATCAGTAAAGATACGATTTGTTGAAAGGAGAGAAGCACATTCTGCTATTCTCTCTTTTATTGTATTCAAATTTAAAGTGTTTGTAATTAAACTTGGGCCCTTTATGTGGGTGGAGGACTCAGTGACCTGTTCTGTTGTGCCTACATCTGAAATTTTATTTTTGCTGCATTTTGAACTAAAATGCTATTTCATAACTAATGTTACTGAAGAAGAATCTTTAGTTATGTTATGAGCATTTTTGGTCTGCATATTTTCAGGAATGTCTGCAGACCCATGATAATATTGAGATGAGTTGCTTAGATTAGAGTTACCCAATTCTGCAGCAGTTTTGTCTAAAATATCAATATTCATCTTTTCTCCATTATTACATGGAGGGATGTATGAAACTGAAGCTATTGGTGTGATGGCTGGTCAAATAACATACTAGCATCACCCACGTATCTCATTACCTTTGCGCTATTGATCCAAATCATCCCCATTGTAAACCCTAATTTGTCATAAAGGCGTTTCCTCGGCGATGTACCGACTGACAACTATGGCGATAAAAATTACAATAGAGGTAAGTTCCGGGGGGTAAATCACGAAAGTCTGTACAGATCGGTAAAGCATAGGATGTTTGTACAAAAGAGATGTGAAGCATAGGGTTTTAGAGGGAAAAGTCAATCAGACCGGTGTCGATAGAGGAGTAATACCTCCCCTTTTATGACTCATCATAGGAAAAGCATATTAACTTTCAATTTGCTTTAATGTAATGGATTTTTTCTTGAGTAAAAGAGTTAACTCGTAATTAGAGGTGAAGAATATTTGAAGTTGAGTTTTAATTTATTGAGTGAAGAATAAAGGAACTGATTAGTTAATGGAGTGGAGATGATATATGCGTGAGTGGGGAGGCAAATTAAGGAGGTCGTGGAATTTTTCAGGAGTATTACAACTAATAGATTATTTGTTTTCAAATGATGCAGATCAGCAGATTAACCAACAAATTCAAAGAATAAAAGGACTTAGATGCGTAGATGTTAAGATATCAAAATACAAATCCGTGACCGACCCAAAGGCTGAAATTTGAAATCTTACCAGCCTTAAATATTTGTATATGATCTAAGATAGAATTTCAGTCTCTAGAGCTGATAAACTAAGGCTGTCTTTTTCAGTATATATCTAGTCTTAAAGTTAAAGGCGACAAAATGTGAGTTTTTAGTTATCAGTCTTTATTTGACAGTTTCTTTTAGTGAACTATGTTTCATGTAAGTAATAGTATCTTGACAAAGCATTCAATTGGGTTGAATAAGCACATCTATATTCAATCAGTCATTTTAATTTAATTATGTATGTCTTCACATAATTCTATCTGTTTTGTTGTTGTCCGTAAAAGTGGTACTCGTATAGTATACAATACAAATTGAGCAATAATGAATTTGCAAGCAGCTCTTGGGTCACAAAATAAAAAACAACAACAGATATATGGAAAAGCTTTAGGTTTCTAATCCAAGCATGCTAAAATGCCTACAGGTGATATATATATGTGTCTCTGTGTGTGTGTGGTGTGTGTTCATGTATAGACACACGCATGCACATACATACACACATATAATATAATGTTTTCATCTTCCAACGGGTAGAGCATACTACATAAGGTATCTATAAATAATGGATAGTAAACTCTATGATAAGAAAATGTCAACTCAACAAGATGACATTTCACGAATACCATCTGCAATGAAGGACAGTGCATAGATCCAAAAATCGATAAGTGACACTCAAAAGACGATTTTATTTGGGTGATAAATTTTCTTTAGCAATGATATATCAGGCAAAAATTTAAATAAAATTTTATTACCTTATTAGTTTTCTTCTTTTATTTTTGCAAATAGATTTTACAAAGAACAATGGATGGTGAAGAATATATATAAATATGCCGCTATGTAGAAATAAAACATAATGATTTGTTATTTGTAATAAAAAAAACTAGCATTTATTAATGGTAGTCTTTATCAGTCTAAGCCCAACTACTAATATGGAAAGCACTATATAGTCCTTATTATTATGTATTCCAAATTTGAAATAAATTCTTACTTATATTAATGTTTGTAGATAGTGTTATTACCTTATCGTTTTTATGGCGTTGGTATACAGTTCCATTTTAACAGGTTTACCGTTATATTTATCATTATCTTCACAACCACCAACTGCTATGTGCAGTTAAAGTATTTATGTTTAAAAAAATAATTACCTAATGGTATTTATTTTTAGGCGACTATAAACCAAAAATGAATAGTCAAAGGAGACAAAATAGAAGAACTAACATTTTAATTGACGAACAAAGAGAAATGCATCGTATAAGAGACAAAGAATGAAGAAGAGGTATGAGTCAAGAACAAAGAGAAAATGATATAACTCTGCATCCTAAAATCTATCGACAAAAAAAGAAATATCCACAAATGCATCTGTAGGAGCAAATTCAAATACAATAGTCGATGATGTTGTACAAATAATTGCACAAATTGCTCCAATACCCAATATGTTGTGCAAAATACAGATTTGATGTGCACAGACTTCAAAATTGCACAATGGAATAGAAAAGACGCAGGAGCAATACAAAAAAGAGCATCTAGTTGTGCAAAAGAAAAGACGCAGAAGCAATACAAAAAAGAGCATCTAGCTCGTCAATTAGTTATCAACTGCCAACTCAATGAATAGTAATCCATCAAACAAAACAAAAATAGAATTAAAATGAAAATAACAATGTAAATCCACAAATCGCCATTTCCTTTAAAGTTATTTTGTCAAACGCTTCTGATCCTCCTATTGACAACCTGTCGAATCTTGATAATGGAATTTTTTTAATGCCAACAATGTGGAGCATTCATCTCTGAACACTGCTTTTGGCAAAGTAAACTCTCAAAACCTAATTCTTCCAAGATCACTTCGTCGAACACTTCAAATCGTCCAAATTTCATTTCATCGTACATTCCCAATCTTAATCCTCCTTCTATCAAATCTGATTTTGCTTCACTCGTCAAAGCACTACTGCGTAATGCAGGTATTTTCAAGCCTACATAGTATGTGAATGTCAAGGATGGTAAGCGCAAGATGATTCCTGAACAGATAAAAGAGGAAGGTATGAAGTGCTGGAATAACCATCTTGTAGGATTCTTCTTATATCATACTTTATCTTATCTTTCGGCTGTGAACTGCTTACATAGATTTTGGAAATTAGACGGTGAAGTTGATATTAACATTGATGTGTTTAATTTTTTTCCTTAATTTTTCAAACGATAATGATAAATAAAGAGTTGTGCATGCTGATCCATATTTTTTAAGGGGTAGGATGTTCATAATAACTAGATGGGACCCCTCAATTGGTAATGCACAATCTCAAATTCGAAGTGTTCCAATTTGGATACATTTTCACAGAATTCTGCTATTGCTCTGGACTTTGTTTGGAATTAATTGGCTAGCATGCCATGTTGGTAAGCAACTCTGTTTTGATGAAAGCACAAAGAAAATGCAAAGATTCAAGTATGCTAAGGAGCTTGTTGAAATTTCTCCTGATTATGAGTTGCCTGAATGCATAGAGGTAGATGGCCTAGGCGAGAATTGCCCTTCAGTAAAGATCTCTTATGACTGGAAACCAAAAATTTGTACTCATTGCAAATTTTTTGGTCATAATACTATAGAATTTGAATTGATAAATTGTCATAATAAGGTGGATGTTCAGAATCAGGAGGAAGTGAAGAAGGAGTATGTTAATGCCAATATCAGCTCTAAACAATATTGGATAAGGGATAATATTAATACTAATAAGAGAGAATGGAATCAAGTCGGTTCAAAAAAGAAAAAGATCTGGAGAAAGAGCGAAAGTGCAAAACAAGTAAGTAATGTGAATGTGGACATAGATGGTACTGGAAATAAAGTCAATGAGGGTCTTAAGGGTAATCAGACTAGGTAAATGTCAGAAGTAAAAAGGAATGTGTTCATCATTGATAGTAATTGTACTGAGAACCATTCTGGAGTGAAGAATAGTGAATTGCAAAAAAAATCTAAATATTGATAGTAATACCAATGGAGATCGAGCCAGTGGAACTTTGAACAAGGGGAAACAGATTGTTATTGATAACACTCAAGTTAATGAGGAATATCATGTTCATAATACGTTTTTAGTCCTAGAAAATATGAATACTATGGATGATTCAAATTGTGCCACAACTTCTTTCTTCTCATCTGATGGAGCTTCCATTTCATCTACTGTTTCATCTATTCACACCACCTTATGTGCTTTTACCTTCATCCTTCAAGTGCCTTCTAATTCCTCTTTCAGTTACAAGATTAATTCTTCTAAAACATCATCTTCACCTTATTTACCCCTTTCTACTCCTTCCTACAGTATCCTTCCACCTCCAGCCAATATTTCCTCCTCTGCCAATATTTCTTCCTCTACCAATATTTCATCTGCCAACTATTCTTCTTCTCATGGTAGTAAGAAAAAAACAAAAGGCAAGAAAAAGAAAGCTATGAAATCTTATATTAAAACTGAGGACTTAAATGATGGTAAACAATTCACTCCAGGTGATGTAATGCCTTTAGGCAGTAAAAGTCAACCATCAAAAAGGCATACCAAGGATACACCCTACCTCTTTTATAGACCCTCTATTATTTAAATGATGCACAACATTGCTTTTTGGAATGTTAGAGATATGAATCTTACATCTAAGAAAGGAAAATAAAGGCTTTGATTAGAGACAACAACATTCATCTATTTTGTTTATCTAAAACAAAATTGGATGTAAATTCAACTAAGAAGGCTGCTGCTTTCATTTCTTCCACATGGTAGTTTGAACATAATCATATCTGATGCTTTCTTTGGCAAATTATTAGTAATGTGGAATCCATCTTTCTTCAAACTCTCAAAATTATCCTCTTCTGAACAATTCATTCATTTCAACAATGAGCATCTTCCTTCTAATTCCATCTTCTTTTTGACTTCAGTATATGCTCATAATGCTCTTTCTTTGAGACTAGTCTTTCTTAACAATTTAAATCTTATTCATACATCTTTTGAACCTTGTATCATTGATGGAAATTTTAATTGTATGTCTTCATGCTATCAAAAATCTAGTGGTTTCCCTTTATCCTTCTCTGACATTGCTCCTTTAAATCAGGCTTTGATTTCCTCTTCTCTTTCTCCAGTTAGCAGTTTTGGATCATTATATACTTGGTCTAATAAAAGCAAAACTAGAAATCCTACTTATTGTAAGCTTGATCATTTGTTTGGAAATATCCACTTCTTTAATCTTTGGCCAAATTCCTTCTATCAAGTCCTCCCTTCAACTTTATCTGATTATAACCCTCTGCTTTTCATTGGGGAGTCACCGATGCCATTAGTAAGGGTAAATCCTATTTTATTTTATTTGAAATTTTGGATTAATCATGTTGGTTTTTCTAACATTTTATTGTAGATGTGGTCTGGTCAGTTTAAAAATATCCTTTGTTAACTCTTGTGAATAAAATAAAGCCACTTAAGGTTCATCTTAGAGCATGGGATTCCAATAATTTTGGCAAGGATTCATTGCTTTCTTCTTCAATCAGAGCTAATCTTGCAAAAGTGCAAGAGGCTATAAATTTGGATCCTAATATATCAAACTGATTAGGTCGGATGATGAGCTTAAGAAAAATCTGGAAAATGCATTGGATATTGAAATACAAGCAATAAGACAAAAGGCTTATTTCATAAGAAAATTGGAGGGGGATCACTGTACAAAATTCTTTCATAATTCTCTGAAGCAAATAAGGACTACTGATGCAATATTTATGATCCAGGATATGAATGGTAATATTCAATCCTTTGAGAGTTGAATCCAGTGCCTTTGTTCAATCTTTTTCATCAATTCTGGCTTCTCCAAGTGGTATTACACCTGAAGTGCTTCCTCTTTTTAACATTCTTCCATTACTGACTTCATAGTAGTCAGATAATCTTATCAGCCTTGTCACCAGTGACGAAATCAAGAATGCTGCATATAGTTTGGATGCTTCAAGTTACAGTGGGCCTGATGGATTTAATGCATTTTTCCTTCAGAATTACTGGTCTGCAATAGGTGATGAATTGGTAAATGCTATTCAAAATTTCTTCTGGCACAATGAGTTACCATCAAGTTTATCTGCCACTACTTTCCTTTAATGCCTAAAGTCGATAATCCATCTTCAGTTTCAAAGTTTCGACTTATTTCTTGCTGCAATATAGTTTATAAAGTTATATCTAAGGTCTTGGCTAGAAGAATGCAAGTTATACTTCCTTTTGTTATTTCAAGTAGCCAAGTAGCTTATGTAAGTGGTCGATCAATAAGTGATAACATCTTAATCA
Source organism: Allium sativum (assembly GCA_030737875.1). Classification (NCBI taxonomy): domain Eukaryota; kingdom Viridiplantae; phylum Streptophyta; class Magnoliopsida; order Asparagales; family Amaryllidaceae; genus Allium; species Allium sativum. The sequence continues at coordinate 282,189,277 of CM060919.1, read as the reverse complement.
CTCAGGAGTTGTTGTATGGTTATAATAGGAGGTGCATTTTGCTTAATTGTATGATTAAATTGGATATTAGAAAGGCTTTTGATACAGTTTCATGGAATTCTATAATTGTAATCATGTCGAGGATGAATTTCCCAAAACCATTTTTATCATGGATTTGTACTTGCATCTCTTCACCAACTTATTCTATATCTAGAAAAGGCTATTTACATGGATACTTTAAAGGTACTAATGGAGTTAGACAAGGGTATCCTATTTCTCCATAGCTTTTCATAATCGGCATGGAACTATTAAACTTTCTTTTTATGGATTAAGTAGAAAAGGGAAATTTGGAGCTTCATCCTAAATGTAAGAATCCACTGATTACACATCTTCTTTTTGCTGATGATCTGGTTATATTTACTAAGCCAACTCTGCCTATTATTTAATGTACTTTATCTACCTTGCACGAGTTCTGCAGTATCACTGGACTGCAAATTAATGTGGCTTAATTGTCTTTACTTGTTGGTTTACAAGCAGACAAGAAAAAAGATATTATTAAGTCTTCAGGTCTTATGGATTTATCTAGCAATGCATCATATCTGGGTCTTCCTTTGATTTTCTCTAAAATTACAAAAGATAAGTGCACTCTTTTATTTGAGAAAGTCGTTGCGAAATTGATGCTTTGGCCTAGCTGCAAGCTATCTCAAGCAGGCAGGCTCACTATTGTTCAATCAGTAGCTATAACTATGACCACTTATTGGTCAAGGCATTTCATTTTGCCCATCAAGCTCATCAAAATGATTACAAGTAGTTTGAATAAATTTTTGTGGCATGGTGACCCTTTTTCCAAAAAGTTAATATGTACTGCTTATAGTAAACTCTACGATGATAATAAGCATGGTGGTAAGGTATTAAAAAAATTTCTTTGGAATAAAACTGTTATTTCAGTGTACTTTAATAAGTTGCTCAGTAATGATGGTAGTTTATGGACTCAATGGATGAAAAATAACATGATTGGTAGTAGAAGATTTTGGAAAATGCAGATAAATTAGAACTCAAGTTGGCGTTGGAGGAGTATTTTGAAGCTGAGGAATTCTTTTCTTCCTCTTATTCAGCAAAATTTTATAATTATGAAGAATACTTCATTTTAAAATGATCCATGGGCAAGGAAAGGTTTAATCTTAAGTAATGTTGTAGAGTACAATATCAAGTTGAACTCTGGAATTCTAGATTCCGCTCTGGTAGATGATTTCTTGCATGATGGAGAATTTATTTTTCCTTATTTTAGTTCGGCTTCATTAAGGCATCTATGGAGGGGAATTACTAGAGGAAGTGTTATTTTGAATGACACTGAAATTTCTTGGAATGTAAGTGCTCATTCTATTATGAATGTGTACAAGGCTTTGCAACAGGTTAAGGATATTTTTGCATGGTCGTCACGCATATGGAATTTAGAAAGCTCTGCAAAGGAATTTTTTTATTGTGGAAAGTGATGGAAAATGCAATAAATACAAAGCATAAACATCATTCTTTCGATTTGATTTTGATGAAAAATGTACCCTTTGCAATGTAGAATCTGAAACCAATGTTCATCTTTTCTTTGAATGTTCATTTGTCTACAACATATAGTTGAGAATCTTATCAAATGGAAAATTCTACAGACCGTCAAATGTTAATGTCGTGGAATGGTTTAGTATATTCAAAGCAACAAGATGGAAGAATTCAAAAACCAAGATGTTGATGAAGATCCTAAAGAAGTGTACGTATGGGATTGGTCTGAGAGAAACAGAAGAGTCTTTGGTCATGGTTTGTTGAACTCTAATGAATTATATGTCTTGATTCATAGAAGTATTTTGAAGGACCTAAGAGCTACTTTACGACTTGTTTAATGTATTGTTGATATGTATTTTGGATTTCTTTGATTATATTGTTTTCTGCTTTGGAGGTAGGAAAGGTAAATTCATGTAGATTGGTGTATCTGTGAAACAAGTGTTTATGTAGAGAGCATATGTAGTGAGGCCGATATGTTTTTGTGGTTGGTTGTTAGTTGTAAATACATACATTGTAATTTCTTGTGTAAATAATTTTTTGCTGCCTTTCAAGAAAAAAATAGAAGAAGAGAAGAGGACATCAAGATTTAACGTGGTCCGGCTATGCTTACATCCACGGACCCAATTTTTTTCTCTCTTTATTTCACTAAAGAAACAGAGTAAAAAAGAAAGCAAAAGATATTACAAAATTATAGGTAGCAAATTGGAGAGACTACCCTATAACGACAAATTGAATCATCAATTTCTTCAACGAGTTATTGCACCGAAAACCCCTAATTGATTGACTGCAGAATTAGGGTATACTGAAGAAGAGGATAATGGTGGATGCTCTCTCATATTCATGCTCCACAAATATTAAAACATAAATAGGCTATAGGATGAAAGGTTGCTTGGAGATGAAGAAATTAATTTCTTGATTGTCTTGAAATCTTTCCAAATGTCCATGATTTAATTGTAGTGTAATGGAAAGTGGAGATCTTGGTTTCCATATATTTCCTTCCTTGCATGATTTCCCAAGCTAATCATTTGTCTCTTCATATTACAAAATAAATGAATATACACCTTTCTCCGTTTATAAATCCATTGATTGATTAATTGACTATGTAATCAATTTTTCCCCAATCAAAACATCCTCTCAAATATTTCCACATATAACATAATTAATTGACTGAATCAATTAACTAATTATTTTCCCTCTTAAACAAATATTTGAATCACGAAAATTCAACACTCCACCTTGATTCCAATATAACAATCTCTCTTTATCATCAAATTTCAACAAATTGTTGGGTCTACACCATCAAGATCAATGTGAACTACTTTGGGAAATATTGCCCAAATAGAGCTTTAAAATCTATCCTAAGCATAAGAAAGATTGTATGCACATCAACAAACAAAATGATATGAGCGAATATCAAAATTCTTCAACATATCCGATGTAAGAGATAAATAAGCAGAAACTATGCTTCGAGAGACCAATGGAGATTCAACAACATACTTCACCTTCTCTGTTCCCAATTGAGAGAGTACATACCCAATATTATCTACTCTAATCTCCTTCACAAGAATTTTGCTAGGATTTTCTTTGTCAATATTAATAGACTCACCAACAAGCTCTGCAACATTAAAAGCATAAGATGAAGAATCATCATTAAAAATATGCTTACCAATAGGGCCAACTGAACTAAAAGGCATTTTCTGCAATTGAGCTGCACCTAGAGTCTAAACCTCTGAAATCTTCTCATCAACTAAGGCACCATCGGAAATACCGCTTTCTCTCCGTATATGGAAACAATCTGATGACTCCAAACGTATTTGGAAATTTTGTGTCCTAATAACATCATCACTTGATAGAGGCTCCACCTTTAATAAAGACCTCTCATCAAATTTCGCATGCTTGCTAGTCACAATTCTCTTAGTTGTTTTGCACCATAACCTATACTTCATTCCTTTTCTATAATCCAACAAAATGTGCTTGCTTCCTTTAGACTTTAGCTTATCATGTCTTTCATCTTCTAAATAAGCTGAACAACCAAACGCTTTAAGGAATGAATAATCAACAAGCTCTCTTTTCCATACTTCTTCTGGGATCTTCATATCTATGGCGATAGAAGGTGTTTGATTGACGATAAATAATGCTATAGATATCACTTCTGCCCAAAATCTCTCTTCTAGTCCAGCAGTCTGTCTCAAGCTCATTGCACTTACCCATAATATCCGACGCATGCTCTCCGCCACTCCAAAAGAATGCGACTTCATAGAAAAATCTATAAATATATGCTTGGATGCACAATAGTTAGTGAATTCTTGTGATGCAAATTCACTACTTGCCAACTCTAATAACTCCCAGTTGCTTTACTGACTTCTTTTTAACTAAGGTCTTCCACTTTCTAAATTAGGCTAATATTTCAGATACAGTGTTCATGAAATAGACCCAGATCTTCCATGAGAAATCATCAATAAATATGATGAAGAAACGGGCTCTACCTAAAGATGCAGTTGGGGTGGGATCCCCCACATAAGAATGAACATACTCTAGAAACTCTATAGCTCTAGATCTTCCAATATTAAATGTGACATGCTTTTTCTTTCAAAAATAAAATCTTCACAAGAGGTAGGATTTGATTGAGAATCATCAACAATTAATCTATGCATCTTTAATACTTTAAGACTCTCCTTATCTACATGACCTAAACGAAGGTGCCATAACTGAGTACAATGCGAAACTCTAGAATCAGTAGAAACTACCGAATCTCCCAAGACCATCTCTCCATAACGCATATAAATATCATTGACTCGCACCCCTTTCATCAGTACTAAGGAACCCTTCACCACTCTTAAATTCTCTCCATCTATCATTATCCTCATGCCAAGTCTACTCAAAACTCCAACTGACAACAAACTCTTTTGCAGTATTGAAACATGTCTAGCATCCGTGATAGTTCTAATAGCACCATCATGCATCTTAAACCTCACATTTCCAACACCAACAATATGAAAAGATGTGTCTTCTTCCAACTGAACTGCTCCGCCATCAATCTTCTCATAACTGACAAAACAACTCCTATCTGGCGTCATATGACAAGAGGCTCCATGATCAATCACCCAACTTGTAATATCTAAAGGTGAATACTGGCTGAAAATAATGATGTATCACTAATACATTTATCTGCATCAGATATAACTACTGCCAAAATTGAAGCTTTCTCCTTTTTCTCTCTCTTCTTTTTAAGAGTTGAACAATTTCATATGAAATGTTCTTTCTTCTTACAATAATAGCCATCACCTCTTCTAGAACCCAAGAAGTGGGACCTATGCATATCTCCTCAAAGGAGCTTCTGCATCTTATCTCTTTCTTTAAGTGAATGAAGTTGTTGTTGAAGAACATCATCATTTGTCTTCACTTTGACCATCCATGTCCCAAAAACTTCTCTTCTAACAAATTCGATGAGGCCATAATTTTTCGTACCATTACTAGAAGAATTAGCCATTGATAACTAATCCAGAACAAGATAGCTAGCTCTGATACCAAACTATTGTGTAAATAATTGCACAAATTGCTCCAATACCCAATATGTTGTGCAAAATATTGATTGGATTTGCACAAACTTCAAAATTGCATAACAAAATACAAAAGGCACAGGTGCAATACAAAAAAGAGGATCTAGCTTGTTGATTACTTATGAACCGTCAACTCAATGAAAAATAATCATCAAACAAAATAAAAAAAGAAGAAGAGAAGAAGACACAAAGATTTAATGTGGTTCGATTATGCCTACGTCCACGGACCCAACAACTTTTCATTATTTCACCAAAGAAAGAGAGTAGAAAAGAGAGCAAAAGATATTACAAAATTATAGATAGAAAATTGGAGAGACTACTATATAATGACAAACTGAATCATCAGTTTCTTCAAAGAGTTGTTGCACTCAAACCCCTTAATTGATTGGCTGCAAAAATTAGGTTATACTAAAAAAGAGGATAATGGCGGATGTTCTCTCACATTCATACTTCACAAATGTTAAGAATAAATAGGCTTCAGATGAAAGGTTGCTTGGAGATAAAGAAATTAATTTCTTTATTGTCTTGAAACCTTTCCAAATGTCCATGATTTAATTGTAGTGTAAATGGAAAGTGAAGATCTTGGATGCCATACATTTCCTTCCATGCATGATTCTCCAAGCCATTCATTTATCTCTTCATATTACAAAATCAATGAATATATATCTTTCCTCATTTGTAATTCCATTGATTAATTAATTGATTATGTAATCAATTTGTTCCCTGTCAAAATATCCTCTCAAATATTTCCATATATAACATAATTGATTGATTGAATCAATTAACTGATTTCTTTCCCTCTTGAGCAAATATTTGAATCGCGCAAATTCAACAGATGAAAATCATAATTAAACCCATGAATAAAATAGAAAAAATAGAAACTATATCCGTTGTGGAAAGATAACATATTTTAGATGATATTTTACAATCTGTCCAAGAGCACAAACAATCATCATAAATAAATAATCAACAACCAAGTTGTCAAACTATGCAAAGAAATATTAAAGCTCATAATGTTGCAAAAAAAATGAAAGATCATTTTGAATTTTAGAAATTATTTTTGAAACAACCAACATGATTAAAATGAACGAAATGATTAAAATTCGACGGGGGTATGTCGAGTTTAGATATAAAAGTCGGCAAAGGGCCGCCAAAAATGATTAAAATGAAAAAACGGTAGAGGAATACCAAATTTTTATTTTTGAACATGACGTCCCTTAACCAAAATTGGAGTGTCAATAACAACGTTCACTTTCAAAACCGAGCAGAATTTGAAAATTTTCAAATGAATGAAATGGAAACCAAAATCTTGAAGTTTGGTATTCTTTTACTGTATTTCATTGTCATGCGCAAGGGTAGTAGTATTTCATTGTGGTATTTCATTTTCCCTTTCTATTTATAATATTTCATTGTCGACCGCTGGTTTATAACATTAAATATAATTTAATATCAAATGTAATTTGTAATATTTCAATATGAAATGTGATTTTTATCATTTAATTGTACTGTTTTTCTATCAAGTGCAACTTATGTAAATTTGTTATAGTATTCAATATGGTTAGAGAATTCAGCCTCATTATCAGTATCTTCTTTCAATTTCATTTGATTAATATTATAAATTGAAGTATATCTTTCATTTCTTAATTTGGATAATATTGCAATCAAAATACAGTAGTTATTAGGTTTAATTGTAAAATCCGCTAGCAAAACATGCATTTAACTACCAAGAATCAATTTTAAATTCAATACATACCAGTGAATTAATTTATCATATTAATTTGTGACAATTATGTCATGAAGCATTTTTTTCATTCATATTTAAAAATAAATTTTGTTTTTTTTATTAAAGAGCATATTTCTATCTTTGAGGTTGTGATTTGAAACATCTAATTTCCTTCTTTTTCCTTACAAATACATTTATTTCTTCCTTACTTTTTTACAATTTAAGAGACGAAGAGAAAATTTTCACATAGATTTTGTGAGTTCAATATTACTTTTTAGCGAATATTAGGCATACATTCCTAAAATAAAACTTGTTTCAAAACACACCCCTCTCAACCATGAAATGCAAAGTGGATCCCTAGAATTAGTTTAATATAGTGAATTCATTTCCTCTTTTGCTGCATTGCTTTAAAAACGATCCATTAAATTGTAAATATTAAGACTAGGCAATTGGAGGGAAACAAAACTAAATGTAGAAATGTCTATATAGTTTTTAAGATACATTGCAGACATATACGTAAATATTCACTTAATAATTGCAAAAATATATGAAAATATTCACTTAATAAGCCAATATTTGTAGACATCGTAAAACTGCATAAATATCTACAATTATTCTATAAAATTGCATTTTTCAATTTTCAATTGGAACTGATAAGTTTTTTATTTGTTATGCATTAACTTTTTCTTTTCTTTTTTCTGCAAATAAATATGATATAATTTGAAATAAATTTTGAAGTATTCATCAAAATGTATAAAACTATGTAATTATTGGCTATAATTGCTTGTATGGCACACTACTTTTTTACTACGCCTAATTCTACACCCCTTTATGCTTAATATCAAGCTGCTTGAGATCAAATTGAACATTAGAATGTTCAATTACATTATGAACATCATGTACATAAAAATGAGATCTTTTCAGAACTTCTAACATGTTTGAAACATTCTATAATAACCGAGAATTTCTGAACCAATTTAAATTTTTTATTTTAACTATTCTAATGGATTTTAGAGATTTAAAATGACTTTTTTTAAATAATAACGACTAAAAATTTATTTTTAAATGAAGTTAGAATGTATAAATTTAAAATTTAATTAAAAAGAACTTGAAATGCGCGGCTATTTGAAAATTCGATTTTAAACTTTGAATGAATGTACATAATTCAATATAAATCGGTTTTCAGTAAAACAAGAAACGTCGGAATATTGTGAACTGTAGTTTTCTAATGAATGTGAAAAATTCAGATTTCACTTTATAAATTGAAAGTTATGTCCATTTTAAAATTTAAAATAGTCGTTGTGGAATTTATATATATTTTAACTAATATATAGCCCTTAAAATAGCCATTTTGCAAACGACCTCTGTTTTCGACGAAACCACTTTTGTTGGATTCGGAATGTCAAATTATTGTCAGGTTCGAAATTTCATAATTTTTGGAATTAATATGTGAGCACAGTAAATTTAAATATGTTTTGTAATTTCAGTTTAAATTTAATTGACCAGTTAAAAAGGCCATTTTTCAAACGGTCTCCAAATTTGACAAAATTAGTTTTGTTAGGACCGTATCGTCAAAACATTGCTAGATTTATTTTTCGGTAATTTTTGGAGTCAGTATATGGCCCCGATAAATTAAAATGTAGGTTCAAATTCAATATTGAATGTCATATATTTTAATTTTGAGAAAAACTGACTAAAATAGTCGAATTGGCTTACGAAACATATCCCATTATATTCGAAATGGGGGTATTTAGCAAGGGGCAACAATCGTTGGGTTTGATTTGGAGTTCGAATGCAAAATCCCACTTTTATGAATGAAATAATATATATATATATATATATATATTCCTAAACCTGACTCCATCGTTCAGAAATAAAATCCACCGCCACTATCGTATGAATGGCCAAAACTGCTCCAATTTTCTTCCTCCTTTTTCTCTTGATCCACGCAACAAAATCAAACAACCCAAAAACCAAAATCAGAGTACTTTTATTGCTCTTCAAATCCATACAAATTTGACAGAATTTAATTAGGGGTTGAGCTTGATTTTGTGCCCCGAAGCGCCGTCGTTTGGGGGAGTTTTTAAGGCAGTGGGGGCCATTGATTTGGTGGTGGCGCTGGAAGTGCGGTGGCGGCACGTAGGCGCGCGACGTGGTTGGTTCTGATGGTGGTCCGGCGGCGAAAGGAAGTGGCGACGATGGTGGAAAAGGTTGGAGCTTTGTTCGACTGTTTTGAATGAGGGTGAAGATAATTAGGACATTAATTAGTTTTAATTATTTAATTAATTATTTAATTAATGTAACTTACCTTTAAACCACCGTATCTTTTTCATACGAGGTCCAAATCCGACGATTTCAGTCACGTTGGAGTCGTAGGATCAAACTCTACAGCAAGGAACTGACCAGAACGGTAACGGAGCAAATTGGATTTTCAGTTAAATTAAATGCACGTTTAATTTAGTTGAAAAAAATCTTCAATTAAAGAATGGCGGAATGAAATCCAATGTGGGAACTCTCTCGCTAAAATATTTGTACTGTTATTTAATTTATTTTATAACTGTAAATATATAGAAATTGTCAGTATTTATTTTTATCTGTTGTATGTGACATTGCTTGAGTTCAACACATGAACTATTCATGACTCATTTGCACAAGAAGCGTTGTTTGAATATACGACACTCGTATTTCAAACAGTGTAGGTACACTTTGTGATTGTTGAAATTAAATTGTAAATATCCATTATAATTTAAACAGTGAAAATTGATTAATTAGAAAAATAATTCGAACTGCATTAAAATTGGTTAAATTTATTAACCAATGAATTATTTAAATAGACTGTTGTTGTTTGAAAACCCCACACAGGTATTGGAATGATATTTGACATACACTAATCTCAATATTTAGTTGTATGTCAATCGATGGATTAATAGACTGTGGTGATCGTTGTTTATTTATTTTAATGCTTATGCAGTTGTAGAATGCACTTTAGATGATGTTTGAATGGTTAATGATTATTTATCATTATTGTTGAATACATGTGATGTATGAAATCCATATAACTGAAATTATGTTGTAATTGATTTGGTCGCATTCCGATTCAGAAATAACGAATATTTTAAAATAACAAATATTTTAAAATAATATTCACTAAAGAATCAAAATCTGATTTTGATGTCCGATTTTGGATGGACACAAAAATACTGAAATGTGAAGCCGAGTTAAGTAGTCAAATGCCATTTCACTTCGAACGAATTTGTTTATCAATTTTATTCATTTTTTAATGAATATGAAAAGGAAATGGATTTCAAAATCACATATTTTGGAAGTATTATCATTTTAATATTATAATGATATGGAATATTCAATTTTGATTTAAAATTGAAAATGAAGTTGAAATCGTTTTAAGATGGATTTATAAACGATTTATAAAACACATTTTAAAAGGAAATCGACGATATATATATTATATATATAATAACTTGAATAGAACGCGTCGCGCGACGACCGTTCGCGAATTTCGACCATGAACTTCGAATTGACGTAACGGGAGATCTGACCATCCGGATTCTCCTAAAATCAAAACCATTGGGTTCGTATCGAAAAGTGCTTTCCAATGAATATAAGAGATTCAAAATTGAATGACTGGATTTCAAATTATGTCCAAATCAATTTAAGAAAAGATCGCTATGGATGCAGTTTGGTGGCCGTTATTGGAAACTGATTGTAAGAGCCTTAATAAAATTATTAAAAATATAGAAAAATTATGTAAAATCATAATAAATGATTTGGAAAGATTTTGGATGAAAAATTCCAAGTTTGGAAAGATAAAAATATATTTTTGTCAAAATGTACTGGTTATTAACTAGAATAATAATCTAATGTTTTTAAATAAATAAATTTGATTTGTAAATGGGTTTGGAAATAACCAGATTTTTCCAACGTATGAATTGGAAAAGATTTAAATGGAAATATTCTTTGGAGTATTTAAATATTAGATTCCATAAGTATATGGATATAGTTTTGGGAATTTGGAAGATATATACATCGTTATTCCCAACACGATATTTGTTGGTTTCAGAATTTGATGTTGAATATAAGACGATATAATTTCTATTTATAGCCTTATATTTAATGTCAAATTGGATTTTGGGTTTGTCGTGAATGGTGTCTTTATTAACACTGTTCTTAAACCCAGTTGAGAAAAGAATAAATCTGTTAATTAAGATTTAGTGAAGTATACCAATTAATTAATATTTAATTGGAATTGAATTGGATTTTGGGTTTATCATGAGCGATGTTTAAATAACATTAGTTCTTTAACCGCATTAACAGTGAAGATATGATCTGGAATTTATAAATCATTTTATTAAGATTTAATTGAAATTTTCCAAAGTAAAGTTTTCCAATTTAATATATTAAATTGGAATTGAATGGAATTCGATTTGGTAATAATCGAGATGAGCTTCTGTAAAGGAAGACCGTTAATATATATGGAATTTAAAAAGGATTTCCCGTTATTCCATTTATATTATTAGTCTAATACGAAAATTTATATCAATTATATATTGATCTGTTTTCCGTGAAGATTCCATAGTTAATGGAAGTTGATTTGGGTTTATTGTGAACTGTGCTTTTAATAACATTGGTTCTTTAACCCTATTGAAGACGAGTTTAATTTCTTAAAAGCTGAATAATCATAAAGTAATGATTTTTGAGATTAACACTGAACTAGGGTTTTAATGAATCTTTATTAGATTAAAATGAGAAGGGGATAGTTAAATTTATCGAATTCATGAAATGATCGAGAATGGAGTACCACCAGTTTTACTCCAGTCGATAGTTAAATCTTCAATTAGATTTGAATGCGAAACGATAATTAATTTTACCAATAACATAAGGGGTGTTAGATATGGATGCTACCAGTTTTGCTCCATGGGATGAATAGGTCGAGATTGGGATTAATATAATAAATGATTACTTTGATAAGACTTGATAATCCCGACTAGTTTGTAAACCTTAATTTGGTTTAAAATTGTTAAAGGATAAAATAAAATCTTATGAAATTGATATCCAAAGGAAGATTAAAGAACAAGCATAAAAGAATTTATCTTTAATAAAATTAATGGGAACCTTTCCCTAAAGATGTGAATATTTGAATAAAAGAATATTCTAAATTGGAATGAGGCGTATGATGTGTTTTTATAGCACTTGATTATTGATAATAAAATACGCAAATTATTCGGAAAGACCGGGCTTAACCCATTCTGATAACTGATACGGCGACTAAAAATTGACGAAGAAGACGGTGGGTGAAGACCGGAGATCTTCACATCGTTTGGATGATTACTGATGTCTTGATTGGGCTGTACACCCAAGACAAGGTTATAAGTGATGATCTTCCAGACGTACTTGGGGATCGACCGGATATGCGAAAACCTCTCTCCTATATTGGACACATAGGACGAGGAATAAGGTGCCTAGGGTTTCATTCAGACCCAGAACGGATTTGTAAATGAATGTGTGTCTGAAATTGTATTTCATTCTGTATTGATTGATTTCTACTAAATATATATATGTTTGGTGGCGGAGAATTTATTCTCTTGCTTAATACCCTTCTCTGAGACGTACGAGGTTAGAGGTTATATATTGATAGACATCAGTTTTATGGCGTGAATTGTCAGCGTGGCATACTGAGAGGCAAATAATCAAACCCTTCGTTGAAAAGCAGAGTCTTGTGGTTGATGATCAAAGCACAGCTTTAAGCAGTATAGCTTTGTGTATAGCATTAATTAGCGAGCCTCACACCTGGTATGAGTCAAAAACGGGATAGTGACCGTTGGGAGAACTTGCGTTTCTTTTTAGCTAGAAGTGGTGTCATGATATGGAACCCAGAAATTTTTACTTATGTGGATGATGGATAGCGAGGTACCTCAGATATAATTGGTCGACGGACTGACCATTTTGGAGGTCCGATAGGACAGGGAAACGTATTGTTCAGGAATAACCAATCCACACAAGTAAGTGTGGAATGGCCCTACCGTTCATAGGATTCGCCAACGTCCGAACCTTGAGGCATTTTCTAGAGTGTCTCGAATCAGTGAGGAGACATCCCTTTCCTCGACTCATAGATGGACATCCAATTTCCAATACGTGACTTTTCGGTTTTAGTTGTAAACCTATGTATGGCGGCATAATATATGGTACCTACATCGTCTATGATTGATACATTTATACTTGAAGTTCATTTTGACACTATGCACTTATAGAATTGTCAAAATGATTTTTTTTAAACGTATCAAGCATATTTGGCTAGTATAAGGGAAAACTCTGTCCCCCGGCTTGCGTTGCATTGTGTGATGGGACCTGAGTCTTATAATAGCTTCATTTTCCTAAAAGCGTTGCTTTGTTTTATTTTAAACTGAGATTCATGTGGAGTAAACCCGATTTGTGTTATACGGCGTGGTCCCATGATTTCCTAACTTTTAAAGTAAAGAATTAATAACTGTTTTAGTTCTCACACCAGTCCCATGATTGACTCAGAGTTTATTGTTTCTACATAAACTCTGAGTGCCTATATTTTCCATACGTGCAGCTAGTAGTATTAGTTTGCAGATATTTCTTTTCACAGGATCCTGGATTACAACTGGAGCTATATTCAGAAAGCTTTGTATCTATGTATCTCTTTCAGTTGTGGTTGTTGTTGTTTTCCACTGCACATTATATTCATGTATTATATTTTCCACCGCTTTGTAATTTGTAATTCTCTGATATTTATTTTTACGCTGTATATTATTTATTCTCTGATATATTCTTGTACTCTGATGTAAATTGTGGTAATAGCAATGAAATGTTGTATTGTTTTAGTTCTGATGAGTCGTGTTCTCAAAGCAATCCGCTATTTCTCACCTCTTCGGAGATCGAGGGATTTCGATCGTTTCAGTTTGGTGTCAGATCTTTGGTTTGCAAAGCTCGGAGAACAAGACACATTAGAACCAAACGAAATAATTCATTAGAGATAGGATTAGTAATATCCTACAAGAACGACTCGTTAAGGATATGGTTAGTAATACCCTAGAATGAGTTCGAAGAGTATTATTGTTAATCCATAAAAAATCTATATGCACATTGGGTAAAGGAAACAAGGCAGATATCACCCAGGTCGAGTCGGCCAATGCGACCCAATAAAACATCATAACATATTATGAGAAGTGCGACCCGATAAAGATAAAGTTCGAATATCCTAAGAACCGCTCAAACACAAAAACGAGACAAGTCGCTCACTCAACCTAAGCAGGAGCGACGTCATAACAAAGCCTTGAAGCCAAAAAGCGACATAAAAAGGCAGCGCGAAGACGAGCGCCCTTGGACCGAGAAGAATGATCGCACAAGGGGCAGAGGAGGCTCGACGCCAAACCCTCATCCCTCTCTTACAAAATCTCTTGAGGTGCTCATGGGACGCTTGCTTACATGGATCTGCTCAGTTATTCAAGATACTCGTTGTAACGAGCCGCCCGCACATGATATCTGGATACAACCACGAATAGCTGGATACAGCTAGACGGTGGCATGATCGTAATTAGCAAAATGGACGACCCACAGCCTGGATAAAGGAATTCCAGGTTGTTTACAAAGGGGAGTTCACCTATAAATAGACGAGGGCTACCAACGTAAAGATGGGGGCTTCTAAAAAAACCATGAAGTGCTGCCGAACTTCATCCTCAACCACAAATTATGCCATGGCGTCAAGCATAATTTCATGATGAAGGAAAACAAAGACACCCATTTTCTCAGTCATTCATCCATCCTTCTTCTCCTCAAATTCCGTTATTCTTTTGTATAACTCCTTAGATTGAAATATATTAATGAGGATATATTGAGCGGGTATAGAGATGTATGAAAAGAGAGAGTTGATATGTTCTGTAATTATCATTATAAGGCAGGAAAACACTTTCATAGTGGATGTAGGCCTCATTAACGGTTGAACCACTCTAAATATCGTCTCTACTTTTCTGCATTTTTTCACTTTTTACTGCTGATAAAACATGGCTTCCTTTATTTCTTACCAAATTGGTGAAGTACAGTTTAGTACCTTGGGTGTTTAGACCATTTTTGGTGTAAACTTTTTGGCACCCGCCGTGGAGCCGTGTTCATAAATTCCTTTTCGTAGTTTAGTAAAAATAACATCTCAAAATCGTTTTCTCCTTCGGAATCATGGTTGGATCGAAGAAAAGCGGCAAATCTATTAAAGTCACTGCGGTCAATGAGGATGGCAATGCTGACGAAGCTACACCTCAGATCTTGAATCGAGGGGCTGGGGAAATCCCTGGGCCATCTGTAACACGAGATGAATTGAATGTGGTTGTAACCGGTTTGAATGAGAAAATGGATAATACAGCGAAGATGATAATGGAAAGGTTTGATGCCCTAACCAATGGTCAAACCAATTTGTTGCCGCCAAATACTATGGTCGATGCTGATGAAAAGGAGGACTCATCAGCCTCAGACCCTGAACGACCTCACAGCCCAGTGAGAGACAGGGGAGAGGCCGGCGTTGAGGATCCTAAGGTCAGATCTCCACAGCACAAGGAAGAACGTGTGATGGATCACACCAACACAACCTCCCTCAAGAAAGATGCAAGGCGCCGAAGCTTAAACCATGGGCGCGCTGATAGGAACATCGGCGTTAATCCTGATGAACAAGTAGGCGATGAAAGGCGCATCACAGACCTAATCCAGTGAGTAATGAAGGAGAAGGTGATTCGAAAGGATGAGGAGAAAAATGGGAGTTTCCCCCCAGCAAAAATTCATTCACAGAGGAGATCCGTCAAGCGAAATTCCCGAAGAAATTTATACCACCAGCAATAGCGCCTTATAACGGAGTAGGAGATCCAACCATTTTCCTGTTCAAGTACGACCAGTACATGAATGGAGCTAGGGCCACCGATGAAATCAAGTGCTTAAACTTTCCCGTGTGCCTAGAAGGCGTGGCCTTGCTATGGTTCACCAGACTTCCACCTAGATGTATTGATCAGTTTGCAGATCTAGCAAGGAGGTTTCAGGATCAATTCCAATTACAAACCACCAAGGCAAGGGATGTGATGTCGCTTAGCGAAATGGAACAGAAGCATGGGGAAACCATCAGAGCTTTCCTTACATGTTTCAATGCTACAGCGGAGGTCATAGAACCAGAACCTTGGCATTTGCTGGCAGCCCTGAGAGGGGCCATCGATAAGAAGTCAGAATTTGGAAAGTGGCTTAAAATGAAGAAACCAAAGACTCTAAAGAAGTTTTACAAGAAGGCTGAGGAATATATGAGTGTGGAAGATGAAGCTCCAGGCATCCAGAAGACTACAGAAAATAACGCAGCCAGAGAAGGAAAGAGCGATGAGCCCAGGGTAGAGCAGAAGAGCGATATAGGACAAAAGACGGGAAACAATGAGAGGGATAACAAAGCTTATAAGAAGACACGGATGTACAAACCATCTGAGTTAACCCTCCTGAATGAAACCCCAGAATGGATTTACCAAGCCGCGAAGGACTCGGGCCTTTTCCCTCAGATGAAGCCGCAGAAGGTAACTGAGCAGCAGGAAAATTCCGGAAAATTCTGCCGTTTCCATAGCCAGCCAGGGCACAGCACTAACGAACGCCGACACCTGAAGAATTTGACTGAGGAGCTCATCAGGAAGAACTGACTTCAGCAGTATGTGTAAAATCCCTAAAGCACTCCAGCCGCGCAGGGGCATAGCAATGCGGCTAGCCAGCCCAACTCGAGTGAAGAGGACCAAATGCCTGTTGACTCAAGGCCAATAATCAATATGATATTTGGTGGTCCCCACCCGGTCGGGAGTAGTTGGGCAGAAATGGAAAGATACGCTAACGAATTGAAGCATGTCACGGGAGAGGAAGGATGCACGATCTTGAACAACGAGCTTCTAACGAAAATGCATAAAACTTCAACTGAGGATGTGATATTCAGAGATAAGGATGCAGAAGGCTTAATTATGCAAACTATTGATGCCATGTGATCACGATCGGTGTTGGGCCTGCAGTGGTAAAAAGGGTCCTAGTCGACACCGGGGCATCAGTCAACGTGATCTTTATAAACACTTTCCAGAAGATGAATCTCTCCATGGCAAAGGTGCGTGCGTACCCGCATAAGATCCACGGTTTTACAGGTCAACCTACGCAACCCATCAGAACGATAGATTTTCCTGTCGAATTGGCAGATAGGGAGCGTCGAGTTTCCATGGTACAGACCTTTGTCAAAATAGACGAGTTCTCGTGTTACAATGCATTTCTTGGGAGACCGACTCTTTTGGGTTTCAAGATCGCTTTAGCTCCTTAGTGTTTGGTTATGAAGTTTCCAACCGAAAGGGGAATCGGAGTAATCAAGGGCGATCAAATTGCTGCAAGGGACTACTATGTCACAAAACTGAAGGAGGCCAAGAGAAAAGAATCAGGAAAGGATGTGAAGGTTCTCCCTCGTATCCAAAACTCCCCCTTATAGCAACTAAAGAAAGGTCAGTGCACTGGTAAGCATAGCGGGAAGCAAAAAGAGATCGATCCTAGAGAAGCCAGTACAGAGGACGAAAGGGCGACCTCGGCCGAAGACACGATTCCTATAACTGTAAATCCAAAGGACCCAAACCGTGTGTTGAATATAGGATCTTGGCTGAACCCCGAATTGAAAAACCAATTGATTGCCTTTTTGAGAGCTAACTTTGATGTGTTCGCATGGAACCATTCCGACATGTGCGGGGTATCTCCGGATGTTGCAGTTCATAAGCTAAACATTGACCCACGCATTCCGGCTATCAAGAAAAAGAGGAGAACCCAGGGGTCGGAGAGATCGCGCGCCTTAAAAGAAGAGGTTGACAAATTAACGGAAAACGGTTTTATTAGAGAATCTACATACCCGAAATGGGTATCCAACCCGGTGCTCTTAAAGAAATCAAACGGCAAATGGCGGGTCTGTGTGGATTATTCAGACCTAAATAAAGCTTGTCTGGAAGGTAGTTTCCCTCTCCCCAGAATCGACCAACTGGTGGATTCCACGGCCGGCCATGAGTTGTTATCTTTCATGGATGCATATTCCGGCTACAATCAAATTATGATGTATGGTCCAGACCAGGAAAACACCAGCTTCATTGCCGATCTTGGCCTATATTGCTATAAGGTAATGCCATTTGGTCTAAAAAAACGCAGAAGCAACCTACCAGCGACTGGTAAATGCTATGTTCAAGAAACAAATTGGCAGGACGATGGAAGTCGATGACATGTTGGTTAAGTCGAAAAAAGCAATAGACCATTTGGAGGACCTAGCCCGAATGTTCGACATCTTACGACAATATGGCATGAAGTTGAACCCTTTGAAATGTAGTTATGGTGTTGGCTCAGGCAAGTTCCTTGGGTACATGGTCAACGCTAGAGGTATAGAGGCTAACCCAACCAAAATATCAGCTCTGAAAGAAATGCGTGCCCCAGGAACCAAGAAGGAGCTTCAGTGTTTGAATGAAAAGATCGCAGCTTTAAATCGCTTCATATCTAGAACAACAGACAGATGTCTTCCATTCTTCGATGCCCTCAGGAAAGGAAAAAAGGAGATACAGTGGACCCCTGAGTGCCAGAAATCCTTCGAAGAACTGATTCAACATATGGCAACACCACCCATGCTATCAAAGCCTAGTGACGGGGGAAGAGTTGTTCTTATACCTGGAGGTCTCTGCCCATGCTCTAAGCATAGCATTGATCAGAGAAGACATGAAGATACAAAAACTAGTCTACTACATCAGTAAGAGGTTGTCCGGAGTGGACTTTAATTATCCAAAACTTGAAAAACTCGCTTATTGTTTGTTATTGCAACAAAGAAGCTTCGTCCCTACTTCCAAGCTCATCCCATCAAGGTGCTCACAGATCAACCTCTGAGACAAGTCCTGTCCCGACCAGAAATCTCCGGGAGATTATTAAAATATAATATAGAGCTTAGCCAGTATGACATTACATATCATCCCCGAAAAGCGATCAACGGACGAGCGCTTGCCGACTTTATCACCGAATTTACCGACTGGGGGGAGGTAAAGGAGTAAGTTGACATCGAAACAAATATTCAATGGAAGCCCTTTGTAGATGGGGTGTCGAATGACTGCTGTTCGGGGGCAGTGGTAGTTCTCAAAACACCTGAGGGAGGATCCTTATGCTATGCACTTAGGTTAGAATTCACTTCAGCTAACAACGAGGCTAAAGACGAAGCCCTTGCAGGAATAAAGCTGGCGAAAGAATTGCAAATAAAAACTATACAAATCTTCAGTGATTCCCAGGTCGTAGTATGCCAGATTCTGGGGGAATTCCAAGCAAAAACGGGGAACCTGCCAGAATATCTTACAAAAACCTTAGAATTGCTAGAAGCCTTCGAGCATTACACCATATCTCAAATTCCTAGGGAAGAAAATACTAAAGATGATGCATTAGCCAAATACGCAAGCACAGGAGATGCACAGTTAATGGGGTTGGTCCCAGTGGAGGTCCTTTCCAATTCAAGTATAAAGCAGACCGAAATGGACGGATCATGGAAACAACTGATGAATCAAATTCATGGATGTCTCCAATTAAAGAATACCTCACGACCGGGGTACTCCCGGTTGAAAAGCTCCTTTATACCTTATTCAAGATGGACGACTGTATAGACGGGGATTTTTTACACCTTTACTTCGCTGTATCACAGAAAAGGAGTCTAAGGCAATTATGGCAGAGCTACACGAAGGGGTATGCGGAGGACATACCGGAGGACAAACTTTGGCTAAGAAGATCCTACGATATGGTTACTTCTGGCCAGATATCAACAATGATTTCGCGAATTACACCAAAAAATGTGACAGGTGCCGAAGATTTGCCAAAATCCCAAGGATGTCATCCACAACTATAACCCACATGGTCAGCGCGTGGCCATTTGCTATCTGGGGCATCGACCTCATAGGAGCTCTTCCCACCGCAAAATCCGGTTTCAAATATGCAATTGTTGCCGTTGACTACTTTACGAAATGGGCTGAAGCAGAACCATTGGCCACTATAACTTCAAAGAAGGCAAACGAGTGAGCAGGAAGCACTAACTTGAGGAGTTCCAGCATCCATCAGGAGACACTGGACCTCTCAGCACAGGAACAACAAAAGCTTGGTGCCAGATTAAAAGAGTCAATGCTGGAGAAAAAGCAACTCAAAAGTCCCATGGATAAAACTGCTAAGCCCATCGAAGAAGCACCTTCTTAGGTGGCATTCCTAGGTGCTGGACACGTCTGTGTCCTTGGTCAAAGCACAAAGTCGGAAAAACCGACATGTCCCGAAACGAAAAAATTGCTAATTTCAAGGAGCACCTACCTTGGTAGGTAAAAGACGCAAATTTTTCCCTTCTGAGTTAAAACTCGATGAGATGAATTAGTATCCGCCCCTCGGATGAAGCATAAAATGGGGAAGGGTTAAACATGCTGGAAAGACCAGCACAAAATAGAAACCAGACCTAAAGGAGGTGGCCATCCTTGTCTCTGTTATTAAGCAAGTCAAACAGAGCCAAGGATGGATTACAACAGAAGAAATCCTAGCCGTATGGGGGTGCCCACTCTTGTTCTTTGTTGTTAACCAAGTCAAACAAAGCCAAGAGTACAAAAGCAGAAATCCTAGCCATATGGGGGTGTCCGTTCTTGTTCTTTGTTGTTAACCAAGTCAAATGAAGGCAAGTTCGGATTCTACATTAGAACCCAAGTCCTCCCATGGGAGCACGCATAAAATTGCATCACGAAAATACCCCAAACAAATAAAGCAGGATATTAAATAAAAAATAGTTGACCTGCTAAAGTTAAAACAACTAAAGACTAACCAACCAAATCAAATACCAAGGGCTGGATGATCCCGGCTTAATAAGAACAAAGTAAGACTAACCGTAATACGACATTGACGAGCGAACGCCTCGAATTAACGTACGAACAAGCGCCTCACGATACGCTATTAACGTACGAACAAGCACCTCATGATACGATATTAACGTGCAAACGAACGCCTCGTGATACGATGTTAATGCATAATCGATGCGAAAAATTTATAAGAAAGATGTGTGTGTATTGTCAAAGTAGGTCAAAGAGACATAGCATAGCGTGGACATGAAAAGCATCACAAAACCAATCAAGCAATCATTCATCAGGAGCACAAAGAGTGTCACAGGTCAAACACAAAGTCACAAAAAACAACCAGCACGATGTTATGGGCAAGGACCGGCACCCGCTTACACAACCGGTCTTAAAAATTCAAAAGGCAAAACAACCATGATAGAAGAGATTACAGATCCCTGGCCTTCCTTGGCCTACCAACTTTCCTCTTCATCAGAGCAGAACAAGATGAAGGCCCTTCAGCATGTACAGAAACCACTGACTCAACGTCCCCAGGGGCAAAGGAAGCAACCATGCTATCTTTGGACCTGAGGGCCTAGATTAACTTCGCCTTATCGCTCTCTAAAACAGAAATGCGCTCAAGGTTGTCCTTATGAATTGTCTGGAGATCAAAGGCAAACTTATATCAGCCAGCCATCCGCTTCAAAGAATGATTCTTCAGCAAATCCATCTGTTCTCCAAACTGATGCACGACAGTCTCAAGGCGAGCCAACATTTGACCTTTCGCTGCAATCATATCACAAGCGAAATTTAGAGAGTCAGCCGGAGATACATCCACATTTGAAGGGACCCCCGGTAAACTCCATCCCCGAAAACGCTTGGCGAACCTGGGACTGCAAGCCCCAGGAGCATAACGAGGCCTGTTGACAATAGCTTGGAGTTCCGCGTAAGAAGGGCCGGAAGGAGAATTGACGGACGGTTGACCAACTGACTGACTGTCGTCTCTTGAAATGCTCAAATCGACAAAGGCCCCCTTTTGGCATTGTTCCGGAGAAGTGACCATCCTGTAAACGGACCAGGGAATAACCATAAGACTCAAAGGGAGAATGAGCACAAGAAGGAATCAACAAACCTGAGTAGCAGTGAAAAGAGATACGAAGTTTTTCTTCTGGATTTGACAGACCCTCCTGAAGGGTAGATGGAAACAAAATCGAATGAAAAATAGGAGAATGAAGGGGAGATTAAAAGGCATACCTCAAAAGTACTTTTCGCCACATCACCATAACACTTGAGTACTGAAGCAAGGGTCCCATCAGAGGACCAGTTGGCGTATTCACTTCCACATAATTTGACTATTTACGATAGAGACAAAGCAGTCAAAATGTCTCACCCAAAGATAAAGGCGCTAATCAGTTACAACGAAGCGATCTCAGTTCCTGCACGACCGAACCCTTAAAAAGTCAGGACAAAAACTACTACCCAACGTGCAACCAAATATGTCGAAGCTAATGACTCCATTCAAAAGAAATCATGGACTTCGAGGGGCAAGTGTTAATCCCTAAAAAATCTATACGCACATTGGGTAAAGGAAACAAGGTGGATATCACCCAGGTCGAGTCGGCCAATGCGACCGAATAAAACAGCATAACATATTATGAGAAATGCGACCCGGTAAAGATAAAGGTCGCATATCCTAAGAACTGCTCAGACACCCAAACGAGGCAAGTCGCTCACTCAACCTAAGCAGGAGCGACCTCACAACAAAGCCTTGAAGCCAAAAAGCGACATACAAAAGGCAGCGCGAAGACGAGCGCCCTTGGACCGAGAAGGACGATCGCACAAGGGGAAGAGGAGGCTCGACTCCAAACCCTCATCTTGCTCGTACAAAATCTCTTGAGGTGCTCATGGGACGCTCATTTACATGGACCTGCTCATCTATTCAAGATACTCGTTCCAACGAGCCACCCGCACATGATATCTGGATACATCCATGGACAGCTGGCTACAGCTAAACGGTGGCATGATCGTAATTAGCAAAATGGATGACCCACAGCCTAGATAAAGGAATTCCAGGTTGTTTACAAAGGGGAGTTCACCTATAAATAGACAAGGGCTACCAACGTAAAGAGGGGGGCTTCTAAAAAAAACCACGAAGTGCTGCCGAACTTCATCCTCAACCACAAATTCAACCATGGCGTCAAGCACAATTTCACGATGAAGGAAAATGAAGACACCCATTTTCTCAATCATTCACCCATCCTTCTTCTCCTCAAATTCCGCTATTTTTTTGTATAACTCCTTAGATTGAAATATATTAATGAGGATATATTGAGCGGGTATAGAGATGTATGAAAAGAGAGAGTTGATATGTTCTGTAATTATCATTATATGGCAGGAAAACACTTTCGTAGTGGACGTAGGCCTCATTAACGGCTGAACCACTCTAAATCTCGTCTCTACTTTACTTTTCCGCGTTTTTTCACTTTTTACTGCTGATAAAACACGGCTCCATTTATTTCTTACCGAATTGGTGAAGTACAATTTAGTAACTTGGGTGTTTAGACCATTTTTGGTGTAAATAATTATTTATGAAAACAAATTTAATTTTGAAAAATTTATTTTATAATACATATTTGAGTATTTTATTTTAAATTGATTTTGGACTATCGAGTATGAGGTGATTTTTAATATATGTCTGATCCACGTATATTCAAAGTCTCAAATATACTAGATAGATATAGGATCACACTCTAGTCACCCGGAGATGATTCTGACGATTGACGCGTCATCATTAGTATTTATGTTCGAGTTTCGAAAGTGCAATACCTATATATTTCCAGTTGACTGGTGTGAGAACCAAACTTAGTTATAATTTGTTGTTTGTAATTTGATCTTGAAATTGGATTTTTGAGTATATATAAAAGTCATATATTTAAAAAGCTAATCAACTAATTGATTGCTGATTGTGTGTGATTATTAATTTAACTAATTAAAAGGTATTGGAATGATCTAACCAATATGTGAATGAAAGGTAAATTTAGCCAAATCGAATCAAATATTGAATTAAATTGAACATTGATTGAAATTGCATATATGTACATGTATATATATTGAACAGGTCATAGCATGGAAGCTAAGAAGAGGAATAAAATTGTATGCTCGACAAACTTATACATGTTTACTGTATTTCTTGGGTTTAGATGATTTTATGAGCTGACTGGCAAGCCACTTGGCCTTTTCTTTTTCTTTTTGATTGATGAGGGCCCTATGAGGAAAGTTGTGGTTTTACCAATCAGCCCGCACAAAGGAGGTTATGGCCAAATTTTTCGAAAATTTAGGGTGCTAGTCAAATTTTTGAGAAATTTGAAAATTCCTAGAAACTGAAAAGTTGAAGAATGAAAGCCAGAATGAAAGTTGAGTTGGTTAGTTAAACAACTTTCAGCTCCATTCCTTTTCGAGGAAAAAAAGATTTTAAGTGGGGGGGATTGTAACAACTGAAATTTCTGAATCAATTGGAATTTTTTAATTTAGCTATTTTAATGGATTTTAGTGATTTAAAGTGATTTATTTTAAATAATAGCGAATAAAATTTATTTTTAAATGAAGTTAGAATGTATAAATTTAAAATTTAATAAAAACGAACTTGAAATAGCGCGGTAGTTTGAAAATTCAATTTTAAACTTTGAATGAATGTACAGTATTCAATATAAATCGGATTTCAGTAAAACAAGAAACGTTTGAATATGGTGAACTGTAATTTTCTAATGAATGTGAAAAATTCATATTTCACTTTATAAATTGAAAGTTAAGTCCAGTTTAAATTTAAAATAGTCGTGGTGGAATTTACATATATTTTAAATAATATATAGCCCTTAAAAATAGCCATTTTGCAAATGACCTCCATTTTCGATGAAACCATTTTTGTTGGATCCGGGATGTCAAATTTTTATCGGGTCGAAATTTCATAATTTTTGGAATTAATATATAAGCACAGTAAATTTAAATGTGTTTTGTACTTTTAGTTTAAATTTAGTTGACCAGTTAAAAAGGCCATTTTCAAACAGTCCCCAAATTCGATGAAATTGGTTTTGTTAGGACCGTGTCATCATAACATAGCTAGATTTATTTTTTGGTAATTTTTGGAGTTAGTATGTGGCCCCGGTAAATTAAAATGTATGTTCAAATTCAATATTGAATGTTATATATTTTAACTTTGAGAAAAACTAACTGAAACTGTCGGATTGGCTTACGAAACATAACCTATTGTGCTCGGAACGAGGGTATTTAGCTAGGGACAACAGTTGTTGAGTTTGATTTGGAGCTCGAATGCAAAATCCCACTTTTATGAATTAAATAATAACATAATATATATGTATATATTCCTAAACCTAACTTCATCGTTCAAAAATAAAATCCGCAGCCACTATCGTATGAATGACCAAAACCGCTCTGATTTTCTTCCACATTTTCTCTTGATCCACGCAACAAAATCAAACAACTCAAAAACAAAAATCAGAGTACTTTTAACGCTCTTCAAATCCATACAAATTTGATCGAATTTAATTGGGGATTGAGCTCGATTTTTTGCCCTGAAGCGCCATCGTTTGGGGGAGTTTTTACGGCAGTAGGGGCCACCGAGTTGGTGGCGGCGCTGGGAGTGGGGAGCTGCCACGTAGGCGCGTGGCATGGGTGGTCCTGATGGTGGTCCGGCGGCGACAGGAAGTGGCGACGGCGGTGGAAGGGTTAGGGGCTTTGTTCGATGGTTTTGAATGAGGGTGAAGATAACTAGGAAATTAATTAGTTCTATTTATTTATTTAATTAATTAATGTAATTAACCTTTAAACCACCATGTCTTTATCATACGAGGCCCATATCCAATGATTTCAATCGCGTTGGAATCGTGGGATCAAACTCCGCAACATGGAGCTGACTAGAACGGAAACGGAGCAAATTGGATTTTCAGCTAAATTAAACGTGCGTTTAATTTATTTGAAAATTAAAATCATCAACTAAAGATGGAAGAGTGGAACCCAATGTGAGAAATCTCTTACTAAAATATTTGTACAGTTATTTAATTTATTTTATAACTGTAAATATATAGAAATTGTCATTATTGATTTTTATCTGTTGTATGTGACATTGCTTGAGTTCAACACATGAACTATTCACGACTCATTTGCATAAGAAGCATTGTTTGAATATACGACACTCGTATTTCAAATAATGTGGATACACTTTGTGGTTCTTGAAATTTAATTATAAATATCCATTCATAATTTAAACAGTGAAAATTGATTAATTAGAAAAATAATTCGAATTGAATTAAAACTGGTTAAATCTATTAACCAATGAATTATTTAAACATATTGTTGTTGTTTGAAAACCCCACATGGGTATTGTGATGATATTTGACATGCACTAATCCCAATATTTAGTTGTATGTCAATTGATGGATTGACAGACTGTGGTAAGCATTATATTTATTTTAATGCTTATACAATTGTAGAATGCATTCTAGACGATGATTGAATGGTTAACGATTATTATCATTATTGTTGAATACATGCGATGTACGAAATCCATATAACTAAAAGTATATGGTAATTGATTGAGTCGCATTCCAATTCAGAAATAACGAATATTTTAAAATGATATTCAATGAAGAATCAAAATCTGATTTTGATGTCCGATTTTCGATGGACACAAAAATATTGAAATGTGAAGCCGAGTTAAGTAGTTAAATGCCATTTCAACTCGAATGGATTTTTTTCTCTCGATTTTATTCATTTTACAATGAATATGAAAAGGAAATGGATTTCAAAATCAGATACATTGGAAATATTATCATTTTAATATTATAATAATATGGAATATTCAATTTTGATTCAAAATTGAAAATGAAGTTGAAATCATTTTAAAATGGATTTATAAACAATTTATAAAGTACGTTTTAAATGAAAATCGATGATATATATATTATATATAATGGTTTGAATAGAACATGCCGCACAGCAACCGTTCGCAAATTTCGTCCATGAACTTCGAATTGACGTAACGGGAGATCCGACCGTTGGATTCTCTTAAAATCAACCGTTGGGTTTGTATCGAACAAAGCTTTCTAATGAATATAAGAGATTTAAAATTGAATGGTTGGATTTCAAATTATGCCCAAATCAATTTCAGAAAAGGTCGCTATGGATGCAGTTCGGTGGCTGTTATTGGAAACCGACTGTAAGGGCCTTAATAAAATTATTAAAAATATAAAGAAATTGTGTAAAATCATAATAAATGATTTGGAAAGATTTTGGATTAAAAATTCCAAGTTTGAAAAGATAAAAAATATATTTTTATCGAAATGTACTAGTTATTAACTAGAATAATAATTTAATGTTTTTAAATAAATAAATTGGATTTGTAAATAGGTTTTGAAATAACCAGAATTTTCCAACGTATAAGTAGGAAAGGATTTAAATGGAAATACTCTTCGGAGTATTTCGATATTGGATTCCGTAATTATACGGATACGGTTATGGGAATTTGGAAGATATAGATATCGTTATTCCCAATACAATATTTGTTGGTTTTAGAATTTGATGTTGAATATAAGCCGATATAATTTCTATTTAGAGCCTTGTGTTTAATATCAAATTGGATTTTGGGTTTCTCGTGAATGGTGTTTTTATTAACACTATTCTTAAACCCAGTTGAGAAAATAATAAATCTTTTAATTAAGATTTAGTGAAGTTTACCAGTTAATTAATATTTAATTGGAATTGAATCAGATTTTGGGTTTATCGTGAGCGATGTTTTAAATAATATTAGTTTTTTAACCTAATTAACGGTGAAGATGTGATTTGGAATTTATAATTTTTTATTAAGATTTAATGGAAATTTTGCAAAGTAAAGTTTTCCAATTTAATATATTAAATTGGAATTGAATGGAATTCGATTTGGTAATAATCGAGATGAGCTTTCGTAAAGGAAAACCGTTAATATATGCGGAATTTAAAAAGGCTTTCTGAAACACCCCATCTCCGTTAAGGTCACTTACAAAGCGAATTCCTTAACTTTGGTGGAGAATTTTAGGTAAAAGATGTAGATAAATTACAAGATAGACAAATAAAGCAGCGGAAAATAAAGTCATTTTATAAACAATATGGTTCAGTCAAGCTTTTACAACGGTTGTCTCAATAATACTTAAAAGTAATACATAGAACTTTTATCTTGATCTAAAAACATCCAAATATAAAAAAAGCACAAAAACAACAATGATATTCCCAATAAAGCATGAACCAGCAATAGCAGTGGAAGAGATAGTCCAAAGCAATACATCGACTATCTTCGAGCTTGGAAAGAAAACTGAGCTAAGTTGTAACATTTCCTCCCTGTGAACCTCGGAGGAGGGGGGAGGGAACGGAAGAAAAGAGGCGAAACAAAACTAGGTCAGACATAAGTCAGGTAAATCCAGTGACTTTCAGCATATAAACAGGAAAAAGCATCATGACATGAATAAACAGAATATAAGACAATACCGTGATAACAGGGATAACAAGATAACATAGGATAAGCACAAGGTATGATAAGGCAAGATAAACTGAATGCGCTCATACTCTTTCTCTGCTTCGCTACTACCTTGTTATTCTGATTTCTATATCTATCTCTGCACCACCTAACTAGTGTCCTAACTAGTAATCTGTATAAAATAATAACGTGATCCCAATCTCCGCAATTGTGATAGCCTTCAGGTGTACATCTATCGTGAGGATTCCACCTCAATCTGCCTAATTTCCATGAACATGTTAGATGTACCCTTACTACCCTATCGATCGGCTCCCTACTTGTATTAATTTCTCTTGTGTCTGTGTCAATCGGCCCTCTCTTGCGTGTAGATACCCTGTGTTGGTCCCACCATAAGGTGTATCAATCCTTATGATAGCGACCCAACACGATTCAAGATGCACAGTGTATAACTACTGGTGCTCAGTGCATGCTTTTTCCCACTTCGGAGTACGTGAATGCCCATAAACTGTCGGAACCTACACTGACGTACCCCCTGCCGCTATTTTGACCGCTTATAATCAGCTCAGTAATCGTGCCCTACCCTGCCTAGTTCAGGGTACCATTATACATCCATATGGGTTACTACTGAAATGGGTCCCCGTTACTAGGGTGTCCTATTGGTTAAGTTTGTGGGCCTATATTTATAAATATTACCCACCAACTCGATTTGTACTTAACCCTTCCATCGATTCAAGCATGTTTATTTAATGGTTAAGTTTTGTGGGCCTATATTTACTAATATTACCCATCAACCCGATATGTACTTAACCCTCCCACTGATTCAAGCATGTTTATTTAATGGTTATGTTTTGTGGGCCTATATTTACTAATATTACCCACCAACCCGATATACAACAAGGGTAAATATGGTTGAACTAGTTTCATAGTCAAAAATGATTCCCAAAGATATATATATACACTCAAGTACATATTTCAGTGAAAGGATAGCTTACATCAGGCATATTCTCATATCCAATTTATTACATGTCACAATTAGATTTAGGTGTTCAAATCTAAAAAAGTAACTGACTTTCAAAACAAAGGCAAATCTTGTTTTCATGCCTAAGCCATGCATCACTATACACACTAATCTTCTTTTTCCAAATCATAAACTATCATATATATATATATATATATGTATATATGCCCCAATTTTAGATCTTAAACCACAACATGTACTATGCCTTATATTTATAGTTCAATTTACGCCCCAAATCCCAAGTCATATTTCCAATACTTTATGTCTCAAATCTCAAGTCATATGTCCAATACTTTTTGCCTCAAATCTAAAGTCATATGTCTAATACTTTGTGCCTCAAATCCCAAGTCATATGACCAATACTTTATGCCTCATATCTCAAGTCATATGTTCGATACACTTTATATTTTGAATACAACATGTGTTATGTCCTCAAATCAATTACAACTCAATTATTCCCAATTATACACAATTTAATTCTTTTTCCCAAATTTTAGCGCTGGTCATGTCCAAATCATATATTATGCCCTGTTTTATTTCCAATGTACGTTCATCTCTTATGAGATTTGGCTCAGCCTCGCAGTAGCCTGACAATAAAACAAAAAGGAAAGAAGAGACAAAGAATGGAGATAACATTATCAATGAGATAGATCCAAAGGATATAGAAAGACAGATAGAAATAGGCATAATCTCAGATCCAGATTTATTACAATGTCAGAATCACAATTAACTTTTATTTCTGAAAGTAACGTGAGCTTACAAATTACAGAACGGTCTTGAATTCTGGGATCTTTATTCTGAAACTGAATAGCTCTCCCTTGAAGTAGTCTATTTGTTCTTCTAATTTAGATTTGATTTGATTCTTATAAATAGTTGTTGAAGTCGTTGAATTAGCCTTTGAGACTCTACTTGAATTCTAACTTGATTCTACTTGAGCAGCATAACCCCGTCTTTGATTTATTTTGATATGAATTAGGGTAGAGTATAGGCGTAATGAAGTTGTGTAGAGAAAACTGTAGCCTTAGTGGTGTTTATATAGCATAGGGATCAACAAATCTGGTCAGAACGGGCGTCCAAATGTAGAAAAATGAATATGTCCTCGGATCTGGAAATAAGGGGGAGGTCGACCCCCTGATCGACCTGTGTGAGGTCGACCTGGGTCATGGGTAGGAAATTTTCCGCCCAGCCTGGGTGTGTGATTTGAATTTCGAATTTCAAACCTGAGCTGTTTTATTTAAGTCTCTGAAACTTCTGAAGGTCATAACTTCTTCATACGGAGTCCGATTTACGCAAACTCGGAATCTATCTCAAACAGAATTCCGAGACAAACGCAATGGCGTAACCCGTTTCCCTTAATTCTTCTCTTAAAATTTAAGTATACTTTAATTTGTTAGTTTAATATTCACAGAAAATACGGGGTGTTACATTCTCCCCTCCTTAAATGATTTCGTCCTCGAAATCTTCAAGTTAGAAAGAACGTATATCCTACCATCCAACCGTCCACCCACTCAACCATCAAACACAGGCATCCATTGTCCTTAAAAGGTTTCTAATGCCATATGAACATATGCAGAGTGTGTGTATATGTTTCTTATATATTGCAAAATCGGGCGGTCTACTGATCCAGTTGACCTCCTTAATGTGGATCATGAGAGTGTCATGCGTCCAATATGTATGCAAATATCCGTAATCATGTAAATACAATATGTGTGCATATTCACTCATCCATATGCAACATCCATATGATAACACATCAAGTTTCAATCCATATACAAATACATTCATATGCATATGCAATATGAAAGTGACTGAGCCGATCTAGTGCCTAATGTGTGTATATGCATCCACAAGCATCCACTAGCTACCACTTACAACCATCAATCATAACATGTTTCGAATACATTTTTACATCCATTGGCTTCTACCTAAGGATCGAAGGTATGACCTAGAGGATATATTTAAAAGATAAAGACTGGCATGCGAATAAATATTACAGAAAAAGAGGAATCAAGGATATACCCTCAAAAAGGGTACGATGCGCGTATTTAGTCTTCAGTCTTCTAGGTTGCATCTTCTTGAGCTCCACTCTACTGTACCTTAAATTTAACTTCACAGTTGTGAAGCTTCCTCAATCACTTACTATGCTAGAGGATATCCCATGTAGTTGAACCATCTTTCCAAGATAAATAGATGTTAACCATGATACCAAGTGTATATACTAAGATGATTAGAGGTCTCTCTTCTACTTAGCTTATCCATCATGTCACAAATCTGAGGGTCTAAAGCTAAAGGTTGTTATGTACTTTTTACCTCTCTTAAGGTCAGTCTTACTTAGGGCGCCTGCTACAATCATTTATTTCTCATGCAAACCAACCAAGTCGAACTCGACATCCCTCAATTACAAGCCCCAAAGGCCTAAACCAATATCAGACAAGCACCCATGGAATACCTCCTCCGAATTTGGACGATTTATGTGAGATGATACTAGCAAAACAACCAAACAATTTAGCACTTAACCGACTCTGGCTATCCTCGCCAATCTTGTTTCAAAACTATCGTTGGTCGCATAACTGCCTTTGCATTGTCAACTAGATATATGCGGAAGTCTACCTCACATTTTAGGGGACAAACCCCTAACCTAATCAAAAACATCTGCGTACTCATGGACTACTCCAA
Organism: Allium sativum; assembly: GCA_030737875.1. Classification (NCBI taxonomy): domain Eukaryota; kingdom Viridiplantae; phylum Streptophyta; class Magnoliopsida; order Asparagales; family Amaryllidaceae; genus Allium; species Allium sativum. The sequence continues at coordinate 282,157,374 of CM060919.1, read as the reverse complement.
CTGATCGAAAATCATCGATAAATACATAAAGTGATTCTAGGTATCTAAGACAAACTGATCCCTTAGGATCGCATGAAATCTCGAGGGTATTCCCAAGGCAAGTCGAAAGTCTAACTATCCTCCTTACACAATCACTAGCTAACAAATCCATGCCTAGAATCATCCCATAGCCCATGAAACCAACATAATTGTTTCACTTAGACTCAATACTCAATATAGCTATTCTCAAATCCTTACAAATCAAAGATAAATGAGCCGAACCACCAATTGGATTTGAGACAATAATAGGATCTTCTACTATACAAGTACTAAGGTCAACTATGGAAGCAGATATAAAAGAATGTGAAGCGCTAAAACCAAAAGAGTACTAACAGGATGTTCAAAAGAAAACTAAACTTTTTTAACAGAGACTTTACTACCTCTCTCAGGTATGCTGGCGGTGAGAGCATGCATTTGCCCTCCTGAAAATCATGTCATTTGTTCTTGCCCTTGTCCTTAATTATACGACCCATTATACCATAATAAAGATACTTCCTCTTGTCTTAGGTTATACTATTCTTTCCTTCTCTGGGAACCAAGTCCATGTCCATGAGTTTCTCATCCTTGAGTTGTGCTCCTTAGCCAAACTCCCTCATTCTCATCTTTGCCATCCGTGTGTAACTTGTTGATAAGTCTCTTGAAAGCTGCCTCCATCGCATGGAAAAACCTACAAAGCTTGAAAGAAAATTAGCCGCAGGTGAAACTACAGCGGTTATAGATGGAAGTTGGGTACTTCTTCTCCCTTTGATAGGTGTCGTAGTCTCATCAAGCCTACGGAAGCATGTCGCAATGAGGTTACCTCCCAGAAAGCCGGGAGCCCCGGAGACTCAGGAAAGAAGGAAACAAGGATTCAAACAGAGGATCAAAAAGATAGTGCATATGGCTTTGGGGAATATGCCTTTAAAACAAAACTTTTCTTTTGAAAATGCTTCTTTTAAAATCTTTTTAAAAATAATTTTTTAAATCTTTTATCTGATCCGGTAACCTTTAGCTCTGATACCAAGTGAAACACCCCACCTCCGTTAAGGTCACTCACAAAGGGAACGCCTTAACTTTGGTGGAGCATTTTAGGTAAAAGATGAAGATAAATTACAAGACATACAAATAAAGCAGTGGAAAATAAAGTCATTTTATAAACAATATGGTTCAGTCAAGCTTTTACAACGGTTGTCTCAATCATATTTAAAAGCAATACATAGAACTTCTGTCTTGATCTAAAAACTTCCAAATATAAAAGAAGCACAAAAACAACAATGATATTCCCCAATAAAGAATGAACCAACCATAGCAGTGGAAGAGAGAGTCCAAAGCAATACATCGACTATCTTCGAGCATGGAAAGAAAACTGAGCTAAGTGGTAAATTATCATCCATGTGAACATGGGGGGGGGGGACGGAAGAAAAAGGAGAAATAAAATTAGGTCAGATATAAGTCTGGTAAGTCCAGTGACTTTCAGCATATAAACAGGCAAAAGCATCATGACATGAATAAACAGAATATAAGACAATACCATGATAACAGGGATAACAAGATAACATAGGATAAGCACAAGGTATGATAAGGCAAGATAAACTGAATGCGCTTATACTCTTTCTCTACTTCGCTACTACCTTGTTATTCTGATTTCTATATCTATCTCTGCACCACCTAACTAGTGTCCCAACTAGTAATCTGTATAAAATGATAGCGTGATCCCAATCCCCGCAATTGTGATAGCCTTCAGGTGTACATCTATCGTGAGGATTCCACCTCAATCTGCCTAATTTCCATGAACATGTTAGATGTACCCTTACTACCCTATCGATCGGCTCCCTACTTGTATTAATTTCTCTTGTGTCTGTGTCAACCGGCCCTCTCTTGCGTGTAGATACCCTGTGCTGGTCCCACCATAAGGTGTATCAATCCTTATGATAGCGACCCAACACGATTCAAGATGCACAGTGTATAACTACTGGTGCCCAGTGCATGCTTTTTCCCACTCCGGAGTACGTGAACGCCCATAAACTGTCGGAACTTACACTGACGTACCCCCTGCCGCTATTTTGACCGCTTATAATCAGCCCAGTAATCGTGCCCTACCCTGCCTAGTTCAGGGTACCATTATACATCTATGTGGGTTACTACTGAAATGGGTCCCCGTTACTAGGGTGTCCTATTGGTTAAGTTTGTGGGCCTATATTTACAAATATTACCCACCAACTCGATATGTACTTAACCCTTCCATCGATTCAAGCATGTTTATTTAATGGTTAAGGTTTGTGGGCCTATATTTACTAATATTACCCACCAACCCGATATGTACTTAACCCTCCCACTGATTCAAGCATGTTTATTTAATGGTTATGTTTTGTGGGCCTATATTTACTAATATTACCCACCAACCCGATATACAACAAGGGTAAATATGGTTGAACTAGTTTCATAGTCAAAAATGATTCCCAAAGATATATATATATACACTCAAGTACATATTTCAGTGAAAGGATAGCTTACATCAGGCATATTCTCATATCCAATTTATTACATGTCACAATTAGATTTAGGTGTTCAAATCTAAAAAAGTAACTGACTTACAAAACAAAGGCAAATCTTGTTTTCATGCCTAAGCCATACATCACTATACACACTAATCTTCTTTTTCCAAATCATAAACTATCATATATATATGCCCCAATTTTAGATCTTAAACCACAACATGTACTAGGTCTTATATTTATAGTTCAATTTACGTCCCAAATCCCAAGTCATATGTCCAATAATTTATGTCTCAAATCTCAAGTCATATGTCCAACACTTTATGCCTCAAATCTCAAGTCATATGTCCAATACTTTATGCCTCAAATCCCTAGTCATATGTCCAATACTTTATGCCTCATATCTCAAGTCATATGTTCGATACACTTTATGTTTTGAATACAACATGTGTTATGTCCTCAAATCAGTTACAACTCAGTTATGCCGAATTATACACAATTTAATTCTTTTTCCCAAATTTTAGCCTTGGTCATGTCCAAATCATATATTATGCCCAGTTTTATTTCCAACGTACGTTCGTCTCTTGTGAGATTTGGCTCAGGCTCGCAGTAGCCTTGCTATAAAACAAAAAGGGAAGAAGGAAAAAAGAGACAAAGAATGGAGATAACATTATCAATGAGATAGATCCAAAGGATATAGAAAGACAGATAGAAATAGGCATAATCTCAGATCCATATTTATTACAATGTCAGAATCACAATTAACTTTTATTGAAAGTAACGTGAACTTACAAATTACAGAATGGTCTTGAATTCTGGGATCTGTATTCTAAAACTGAATAGCTCTCCCTTGAAGTAGACTATTTGTTCTTCTAATTTAGATTTGATTTGATTCTTATAAATAGTTGTTGACGTCGTTGAATTTGCCTTCGAAACTCTACTTGAATTCTAACTTGATTCTACTTGAGCAATATAACCCCGTCTTTGATTTATTTTGATATGAATTAGGGTAGAGTATAGGCGTAATGAAGTTGTGTAGAGAAAACTGTAGCCTTTGGGGTGTTTATATAGCATAGGGATCAACGAATCTGGTCAGAACGGGCGTCCAAATGCAGAAAAATGAATCTGTCCTCGGATCTGGAAATAGGGGGAGGTCGACCTCCTGGTCGACCTGTGTGACCCAGGTCAACCCCCTGGTCGACCTGGGTCCTGGGCGGGAAATTTCCCGCCCAGCCCGGGTGTGTGATTTGAATTTCTAATTTCAAACCTGAGCTGTTTTATTTAAATCTCTGAAACTTCTGAAGGTCATAACTTCTTCATACGGAGTCCGATTTACGCAAACTCGGACTCTATCTCAAGCAGAATTCCGAGACGAACGCAATGGCATAACCCATTTCCCTTAATTCCTCTCTTAAAAATTAAGTATACTTTAATTTGTTAGTTTAATATTCATAGAAAATACGGGGTGTTACACTTTCCCGTTATTCCGTTTATATTATTATTCTAATACGGATATTTATATCAATTATATATTGATCTGTTTTCCATGAAGATTCCATAGTTAATGGAAGTTGATTTGGGTTTATTGTGAACTGTGTTTTTAATAACATTGGTTCTTCAACCAAGTTGAAGACAAGTTTAATTTCTTAAAAGTTGAATAATCGTAAAGTAATGATTTTTGAGATTAACACTAAACTAGGGTTTTAATGAATCTTTAAGTAGATTAAAATGAGAAGGGGGTAGTTAAATTTTTCGAATTCATGAAATGATCGGGAATGGAGTACCACCAGTTTTACTCCAGACGATAATTAAATCTTTAATTAAATTTGAACGTGAAACAATAATTAATTTTACTGATAACACCAGGGGTGTTAGATATGGAGTGCTACCATTTTTTCTCCATGAGATGAATAGGTTAGGATTGGGATTAATAAAATAAATGAATACTTCGGTAAGGCTCGATAATCCCAACTAGTTTGTAAACCTTAATTTCGTTTAAAATTGTTAAAGGATAAAATAAAATCTTTTGAAATTGATATCCAAAGTAAGATTAAAGAATAAATTTAAAAGAATTTATCTTTGATAAAATTAACGGGACCTTTCCCTAAAGATGTGAATATTTGATAAAAGAATATTCTGAATTGGAATGAGGCATATGATGTGTTTTTATAGCACTTGATTATTGATTATAAAATACGCAAATTGTTCAAAAAGACCAAGTTTAACCCATTTTGAATAACTGATACGACGACTAAAAGTCGACGACAAAGACCGGGGATCTTCACATCGTTTGGATGATTACTGATGTCTTGATTGGGCTGCATACCCAAGACAAGGTAATAAGTTGTGATCATCCAGACGTACTTGGAGATCGACTGAATATGCAAGGACCTCTCTCCTATAATGGACATATGGGACAAGGAATAAGGCGCCTCCGGTTTCGTTCAGACGTAGAACAAACTCGTAAATGGATGCATGTCTGTCATTGAATTTTATTCTGTATTGATTTATTTCTATTAAATATATATCTATTTGGTGGCGAAAAGTTTGTTCTCTTGCTTAACACCCTTCTCTAAGATGTACGAGCTCAGAGGTTATATATTGATAGACATAAGTTGTATGGTGTGAATTGTCAGTGTGGTATGCTGATAGAAAAATGATCAAGGCTTTTGTTGAAAAGGAGAGTCCTGTGGTGATGATTTAAGCACAGCTTTAAGTAGCATAACTCGTGTATAGCATTAATTCTCGATCCTCGCACCGAGTATGAGTCAAAAACAGGATACTGACCGTAGGGAGAACTTGCGTTTTATTCTAGATAGAAGTGGTGTCATGGTATGGAGCCCAGACATTTTTACTTATGTGGACGATGGATAGCGAGGCGCCTCGGATATGATTGGTCGACGTACTGACCATTTTAGAGGTCCGATAGGACAGGGAAATGTATTGTTTAGGAGTAACCAATCAACTAAAGTAAGTGTGGACCAACCCTACTGTTCATAGGGTTTGCCAACGCCCGAACCCTGAGGCATTTGCTAGAGTGTCTCGACTCGGTGAGGAGACATCCCTTGCCACGACTCATAGATGTAAATCCAATTTCCAATATGTGACTTTTCAGTTTTAGTTGTAACCTATGTATGGCGGCATAATATATGGTACCTATGTCGTCTATGATTGATACATTTATATTTGAGGTTGATTTTGACACTATGCACTTATAATAATATCAAAATGATTTGTTTTAAAATGTATCAAGCATGTTTGGCTATTATAAGGGAACACTCTATCCTCCGGCTTGCGTTGCATTGTGTGATGGGACCTAAGTCTTATAATAGCTTCATTTTCCTAAAAGCATTGCGTTGTTTTATTTTGAAATGAGATTCATGTGGAGTAAACCCATTCCGTGTTATATCGCATGGTCCCATGATTTCCCAACTTTTAAAGTAAAGAATTAATAACTATTTTAGTTCTCACACCAATCCCATGAATGATTCGGAGTTTATTGTTTCTACCTAAAGTTTGGGTGCCCATATTTTCCACACGGGCAGCTAGTAGTTTTGGTTTGCAGATATTTCTTTTCACAGGATCTTGGATTATAGCTGGAGCAATATTCGAAAAGCTTTGTATCCATGTATCTCTTTCAGTTGTGGTTGTTGTTGTTTTACACTGCATATTATATTCATGTATTATATTTTCCGCTGCATCGTAATTTGTAAATCTCTGATATTTATTTTTCCGCTGTATATTATTTATTCTCTGATATATTCTTGTATTCTGATGTAAATTGTGGTAATAATCTAATAGCAATGAAATGTTTTATTGTTTGTGTTCTAATAAGTCATGTTCTCAAAGCAATCCGCTATTTCTCACCTCTTCGGAGATTGGGGGATTTTCTTCATTCTATATCCATCATTATTTTAATCGTGAATTTGAAAGATTGTTCATTAAAACATATATTTTAATTGTTAATTTGAAAATTGATTAGAATATATTCAAATTAACCAAAAAATTATAGAGATAATCTTGTGTCATGCAAGAACATGTCTATAAATTTTTGTTTGATCTAAAATTGTGTAGCCTAAAATTGTAGGTATGTAGATGTGGTCTAGTGAAGAGTGGTGTCATGGTATCGTTTAGAATATATTGTTATATAATATATCTCTTATAGTCAATAGTCCATAATTAATCAAATATTGCCCTTATTCAGCTTAATGACTATCAGCTTAAGTGCAAGTGATTGGACATTACAAATTGGAGTTCTAAAGGATATAGATTTTGAACCTCTAAAACAAAAACGAGTGCTTTCTCTTAATAGAATATTACTCTTAAAGACTAAGGCATTCTAATTTCCCATCACAACAAAAATTCTTTCATAGTGTCATTTCTCATTCTCCTCCCTAATGTTTGACATATGTGACAATATATAGAGATTATAAGTTACGAATGTTATGGTATCTACTTTGCGCGTGTTGATAACACACTCTTCGAGAAAGAATTGTTATTTTATAAGTTATATTTGTTTAACACATTCAAGTGAAATTGATTTATAGAAATATCTAATCATATTTTTTGCGTTGAAATTATATGGAGGTAATTTGAATTTGAATTTTTACCTTTCGACATAACTTCATTAGTTTATTTTTTATATTATTAATTTGTAAAAATGAAAATCAAGATTGATAACATTTATAGATTAGTGTTTTGAGTTAATAGCATAATTTATCTGTTAGGTCATATTTTAGTGATTAATATTTGTAGAGGGGCATTTTACATTTGTAAAGGAAGTTTAAATATTTGACCACAATTTAGATAGTATTAAGTTTTGATTATCCATAAAGGAATAATCTTAGTACTTCCCGCTCACATGTGGAAATTTTTAAAACAAACATGAAAATAAGGTTCATGGGCTAAAGCAACAAGCTTAGGTCCAACAACAGACGAAATACAAATCTAGAAAATTAGAATACATACACATGTATACAAGCAAAAAAAAACTGAAGTAATAAATGCACTGCCACCAAACTCTCTCTTCAACCATTTAATCTCTCGCGACTTCAGAAATAAAACCAAAGAAGGAACAATGGCGGCTGATAATCTAATGCTTTCAAGATACTTTCTTTTGCCGGTCTAGTACAAGTAAATTGTCTTCTCTTGATCTTGTGGATAATAATTTTCACATCATCATATATCAGTTTGCTAATCATTTAATCCCCACGAATTCGGTTTTGAAATATTCGATGATTTCTCTTCTTCCAAAAATGATGAACTGCTGTAGTAATTGCAATTCAATAGACTTCTTTTTCAGATCCATGCCATTCCAGCAATACAGGTGAGTAAATTCATCTTCAAGCTTAGTAGTACTGCTGTTGACATTAGATTTATTTTTAATGGCTTGCATGATTTTACTACTGTACTTACAATTGAAAAAAAATGATTGTGTGTCTCATGATCTTTCCCATATAGTTCGCATGTTAGATCTACGTTCAAACCTCATTTAGAAAGTTTGTCCACTATCGGGAGCTTGGAACGGAACATATATGGGAAAGAAAGTCTACCAAATTACAATTACTACTGTTGTTCATCAATTGTGAAAGGAGAGAAATCGTTTAATTTTTCAAAACCAAATTCACAGTAAAGAAACAATTAGCAAGTTGGTAGAAAATGATGTGAAAATCATAATGTGCAAGATCCAAGAGAAGACAGTTTACCACTATTGGACCGATGAAAGTAAGTATCTTGAAAGCAATTGGGATTATCGTCCATCATTGTTCCTTTTTGGGTTTTCTTTTCTGAAGTTGCAAGAGAATAAAGGATTGGAGAGAGAGTTTGATGCTAGTGCATTTATTACTTTAGTCTTTTCAGCTTGTATACATGTGTTTATATTTGTATTTTCTAGATTTGTATTTCGTCTGTTTAAGCTCATTACTTTATCCCATGGATATTTGATACAAATTAATCAGTGTGTGTATGTGTACATATATGTTGAATTTATTGATTTAATTTTTTTTGAAGAGGAATGTAATCAATTAATTGATTTGATAGATTTGTTGATTGGTTGATTGATTTAATTTATCATAAAAGGAAAGAAAAAAATATTCTAGAGATATTTTGAAAGGGCATTTTTGATATTTGCCTACGTCTTCTATTCTCCTATGCATGCAGCCTTCTTGTTAGATCAAAAATAAGAAACCATGTGAGAATATATGCAGAGGTCGTGTGCCTCTAGGGCTGAGAGAAAATATTCCTATTTACTGCTGATAAACACAATTGGTGCCTCCAGGTTGAATCAAGGGTTTGTCATCGTTCTTTATTGCTCTTCTTCTCTAACAATTTTTGTAATCATCTAGGTATTCTTTCCCTTTCTTTCTTTTTGGCATACCCGACCGGTTTTTATAGTGTTCCGTAACACTATTTTATTATGACTAATAATAAAATTACAATATAGTACATGTGACTATAGTTAGTAGTCAACTAATTTCGTCTTAAGGTGGTCCATCCACCGCCTACGGCGTTTATTGTGGGTCGTCTACAGTCTCTAACCTAGATTACAGATCAGGAGCTAGCTTGTAGCGACCCGAATTTTCGGTACCTTTTGAGCTGACCAAACAACCCAAGTCCAACTCAAAATGCACTAGAAACCCAGATGCCAGTACAAAGAATTCAGAGGGTGAGATAAGAAAGAAATATTATAATAGAAGAAAAAGAACCAACACAACACAACATAGAGTCTCACACCATAGTATAACAAAATATAATAATAAAAATAAACTTTTATTGAGAGCTTGAAAAAAATTACAATCATCGGAGTACAACAACACATCTGGACAGTTATATTAGTCTGTCCTCATATACAGCACACAGCGGAAAAATATTATATAATATCATACGTCTGAACACCTCCAGCTCATATCTGGACTTCGCAGCATCTGATAACCTAGACCTGTACAACCTAGTCTAACCCGGGCATTACAAACGCTGGATCAGTCTGGTGAACAAGAGTGAGAAAAACACACTCAGTTTAAAGGTATCATCCAACTTGATTTTAAAGTCAAAATCCTTTCAAAAGAAAAGGATAATCGTAAGACCAAATCCACACATAAATACGGATGGTTTTTACCTTACGATAACCTAAAACATTTTTGAAATCAACATCTTTTCTGATATTATAGTAATGTCTAAAAACAAATAAATAACAATCTAGCAGAACGCTTCGTCTCACGCTCTACATACATAGTATACTATCAAAACCGCGAGCTCTTATTGGAGAATGGATTTCCTGGAAAGGTATGGGCAACCACCTTTTCGACAATGTACCTCCAGATATGAATACATCGGGGTTCAACAAGAACATCTTGCAGCCCAGGCTAAACATGACCGACCCCTCATTTCCCTTAAGAGTACCAAATATATCATCACCACGGTTAGGGGCCAGCCAATCGAACCGATAGCATACATACAAAAAACAAAATAGGACAACCAAAGGCATTTATATCTCCAGATCAGTAATGATATACCCTTTTTGATGGGTGTGACCCACTTAGCCCTGTGACCTACCCGATTTTATACCATTTCCCGGTTGATGAGTCTTGATGTCATATTAACTCTTTAGAACATCTAGCCACCATTCACTTTGAATGCCACATTATCAAAGCAACCAGAAATCCCAAATTGACGTCCATAAAAATACCCTAGTTGTTAAGCTAAGAGAAAGTGCATTTCTCTGCCATAAACTTGGTACATTTGAAGAAATCCACGTACGTGACTCTCTTGGAAATACTCCGTCAGACATCCGTCCATAGAAGTCATCCAGGAACAAGATGAACCGAAGGCACCCTCCTACCACAACCTATATAGGTATCACCCCAAGGATCACTAGCAAGTAGTCCTTGCAATCCGAGGATTTCACTCATGATAGAATCACTGCCGAGATATCTCTGCTAAACCAGAGAAACTCAACAAGTGGTTCTTCCGTTTATGAAGATCCACGGTCTTCAAGGCTCCATCTTCAATCAACATCTTCCACGTATTTGCTAGTCGGAATGGTTTTCGAATATAATTTTGATCCTGGTCTTTCCATACCAACAATCGTATAGGTCAGATTTGATAGTCGGTTATTTAACTATCAAATAAATAATTTTAAGAATAAAATGAGTTCATTGATTCAGTACTAAGCATTACCTGAACTTGTTAATTAAACATATGTTACTTATATTCTTTAAATCTCCCAATATTTGGAGTTTATCTTTTACTTCTTATTGTAAATAAGAATATTCTTAAAAATCGTTTCATTCACTTATAAACTTTTCGAACACAGTTTCTAATATCATTTACGGAATCATAACTTATGTTTCCTCAATTTCTCTCATTTATAAACTGATACCATTCTTGGATAATCGTGAAGTCGTTCAAGTTAGGGTATTTTATTTGCCTCTCAAACCTCGAACAACAACATTCATATCTTCAAAATAAATAGAAGTTTATTAATCGCACGCTTTTCCTTGAAAAACTTATTTAAATCTCGACAACGTTTACTTAATTAATTATTAAGTAAACTCTAATTATACTTCTATATTAATCTTTAATAATCCTTTATAATGTTATACTCGAGCTTCGATTCCATTATGGATAGAATCCTTCATAAACTTGCTTCAACATCTCTTTATAAACATTCTTCAACTTGTTTGCAACACAATCCTATATTTGTTTTTAAATCATATATAATTGTCTTTAACCAATCTAATATAAATATCTTTATAAATCTCATATAAATATCTTTATAAATCTCACATATTTGACATCTTGTATGAATCCTTATATTTACTTATATCAAAACAATTCAACTCATCATTTGTAACAAACGTTACAGATATCATATCAAAACCTTTTATTTTCTATATTATTCCTTTTTCAAATCATTCCGACAACTTATGCGTTGTCTAAAATCACATAGCGATCTTTTTGGTGATCTTCAGTTTATAAATCAAATAGTTCAATTTATTATTTGCAACAATTTTTACAAATTCATTTTCCCAAACTCTTACTTCATTTACAAGTCCCATTTGTAAATTATTACCGACAACTAATATTTTGATTACATTTCTAAACTCTTAACTTCCAATTACGAAATCGTTTGTAAATCTTTACGACAACTGATATTCATTACCATTTCCAAAACCTTTTACTTAGCTTATCCTCTCGCCTTTAATTAACATTCGGAACCTCAGAATATCACATTCCGAACCTCCGAATAAATCTCACTTAGCCATTTCATACCATTTTCCAATTCCTCAATTTCCTTTTTCTAACTTCAAATATTAAATAAATATTTAATTTAAGCTATCGTATTCGCATAAAAATCCCTTTCATAACTTCGTTATAAAAACTCGGGTTTTTAATATAAAACCCATTCATAAACTCCTTTCACATTTCGATTAGATTTCACTCCAACTTCGATCAATTTTTAAATGAATTTTAATTGAAAAGTAATCCCCTAAATTATTATTAAGTAAAATAATAATTTACTTCAATTATTAACTACAGTAGCAGTAGTTAACATCTTATTTAACAAAAATAAATAGTAAATTCCTTTTTAAAATATTATTAAACTTATAAAAATATTTGTTAAACTTATTTCATTAGATTAATTCAAAACAAATTAATTCAATAAACAATCCAAGTTAAAACGGTTGACATAGTCAACACAATAAACAATTAATTCACTAACCCATTTCAATTATAGTCCTTCCTCTAAATTAATTAATAGTACAATTAATTTAAATAATTCCATTTAATTACTTCTTGAAAACAATTATTCCAAATCTTGACCGTTAGGTAAATTTTCCGCTCATTTGCTTATAAATCTTCTTAACATAAGAATTTACTTTATAAATCAATTAATAATTAATTATCAACTTAATTAATAAATAATAAATATTTATTTTCTTTTAACAAACTTTTATTCAAAATAATAGATTTAAAAATCTATCTTTAGTTATAAAATAAATTTTATAACTTCACTTCTATTGATTTATCTGACGGTAAATCAATATTTAGAAAACGATTTATTTATAGGCCATATACTGTCAATTACTCAACCAATATTACCCATTGGTTTAAACATAACAAATGCTGAATTTCAGGTCAACGATCAGTAACCAAATCAATCATTTAATCAAAAAAGTTCATATAATGATAATATGAAAATAAATATCATTAAATATATTTTAGGAATCCCGTTGGATCCCTCCAACCTGTTCTTCCCTGCTACCAAATACGTTATTTCAGATAAGTTCATTCAATTCAATTTAACTGATAATTTCTATAACAGTAAATAACGGCTATTTAACATCAACTAATTAACAAAATAATTCAAACAATTTAACATGTTTATTTTATAAACGTGACCAACAAGGTAAGTTACCTCCATTTGTTCCAATCGTTAAAATAACGATTTGGTTTTTCACTAAAATTAAACAAACGTTTAATTTCATTGATTCGATCAACATATGAATATATATTTAACAAACAAATAGTCAACCAATGGCAACCATAGCACACAATTATAAAGCCTGACTTATATAAAATATAAGTGGGAAGAACTGAGTGAGTTTAACTCACCTTGACCTGATTTGTCGTGGAAACTGTTGGTTTTAATTAAATTAAACAAATTTTTAATTTAGTTAAAAAATTCGGTTGATCCCTATCCTATCCGATTTTGTTCCATAATGTTGTGTTCGTTGAGACGAGTCTAATGTCTCTTGAATCATTCCATTCTGATAATATATGATGGAGTTATTAACATTTAAAGCTAATATAATTAATTAATTCTCTAATTAGGGTTTAAATATTAACTACTTACATTAACAAAAATTGGGTCGATCTCCTTCTTCTGTTTTAGCATTTGTTCACTACAGCCCCAAATAGTATTCCTGTTTCATTTTAAGTTACAGTAAACATATAAGGAGTCTTATTAAAAATAATAATCCTTGATTAATAACTAATTAATCACGCAGTTACTTTGTTATGCTGATTATTATTGGTTCCCATCGCACTGCCTATTCCCTGAAAGCCTTTGTTAACACAGTTTGTCTTTATTCTGCATCACGATTGGGAAACAAGACACCTTGCCGTCGCTTCCTTGATCGGAGGCCGATCAGGTTAAACATGACCAAAATGGTAAGTTACTCCATTAATTTCATTGGTTCGATTAATATATGAATATATATTTAACAAACAAACAGTCAACCAATAGCAACCATAGCACACAATTATAAAATCCGACTTATATAAAATATAAATGGGAAGAACTGAGTGAGTTTAACTCACCTTGATCTGATTTGTAATTGAAACAGTTGGTTTTAATAAAATTAAATGGGAGTTTAGTTTAATTAAAAAATTTGGTTGATTCCAATGTTGTCCGATTTTGTTCCATTATGTTGTGTTCGTTGAGATGAGTCCAATGTCTCTTGAATCGTTCCATTCTGATAATATATGATGGAGTTATTAACATTTAAAGCTAATATAATTAAATAATTAATTCTCTAATTAGGGTTTAAATATTAACTAATTACATTAACGAAAATTGGGCTAATCTCCTTCTTCTATTCTCACATTTGTTCACTACAGCCCCAAATAGTATTCTTGTATCATTTTTAAGTTATAGTATATATATAAGGAGTCTTATTAAAAATAATAATTGTTGATTGATAACTAATTAATCACTCAGTTACTTTGTTATGCCGATTATTCTTAATTCCCATCGCACTGCCTATTCCCTGAAAGCCTTCATTAACACAGTCTGTCTTTATTCTGAATCACGCATCATGATTGAAAAACAAGCCACCTCGTCGTCGCTGCCTTGATCGGAGGTCGATCAGGTTAGCTCTCTGCATTCGCCTCACCTCGGTCCAGCCTCTGCTTGAAACTCGCCCAACGTGGTGACCCTGTTTGCATCCAAACCCTCCTACACCACCAGCACTTTATAGTGCGTTCTTGGCCACAGTGGTTGATAAGAGATGATCGCCACCGCTCTTAGTAAAGATCTCGACATGCTCAACCAGGTTGCCATTGAAAAATTTCGATAAGGAGGAAAGGATTTGGAGATTGCGGGAAGGAAACTGAAGAATTCCTGTTTGTTTGTTAATTTGGGTGGCAGCAGAAATTATGTTGACTACACAATGCGTTTTGACCGTGTATTAGGGTTTCTGTGGTGAGGTTTGGGTATATATAAAGCTGAGGGTTAAATAAAATAATATAATATTTACGAAACTTCGTTGTGAAGTATCATGTCAAAATACCCATGTACGATTTCCAATCGAGACGAAACTCTTAATCCTAGCAATAAAAAATATTTCGGACCTGATGGGACAGGATTCATCAAATTCCGAATCATTTGTAAAAAGTCCTTTATAAATGACAGGCTAAAAATCACGCGTCACGGTCACAAAATGAATCCAATCAACTAGAAACTTTAAAATTCTACTAGACCTTTTCCTTATGGATCCAATGAAATTTATTTCGTTAAAATCGGGGTTCATTTGGCCAGTCGCTTATTCCTTTAAAGTTACCCCTGTCTAAATTGGACAAAATAAAATAAACGATTAAAGAAAAACAGGAGCGTTTGACGCTGCCACGATCACATGGTAAATAGGATTGCTACCAAATTTGAAATGTAACAATAACTTACTAATAATAATCCAGCAAAACTCATTTGGTCAAAATCCGACTCCGTTTGGAAAACGACGTTAGTTTATAATTTAAATTGTTTGTCGGTTTACAATTAATACTGAGCAGGAAGGAGATGATACCACTGTGAGAAAACAATGAAAACAAAGAACTAGCACACCTAACTCTTATTAACAAATTATGCACCTGAAAATTACATGAACCATAATGCAAAGCTTGACAAAGAACCAGAGAATAACAATCACTATAATAGACACCATGCATGGTCAGTGCTTCGCATCTCGTGTATAGTTAATATCAGTGTGATGAACAAGGTTGAGACTCCATACAAATCAAACCTAACAGATAGTAATTCCATAATCAGATTTTGAACTCCATTCACCGATAACAGTTACCAAACACCCTAGGAACAACCAAGTCTTCCCCCCCCCCAAAAAAACATAGACAAGAAAGAACTAGCGACAAGACGATGCAATGATTACATTGAATACCTTACCATCCAAAAAGCACCATTGCAAACACTAGGTCGAAACGCGAGAATAGTTCAAGCAAGTTAGGAGTTGTTGCGCACCAAGGACCTCCGCGCCAGTGTCAAAACCACCTCTAAAGCAAAAGCCCCCATTTGAAAAACGAGAAGAGCTCGTAATTTCCTGAAGTATTCTTAACACAGTGGAAGAGGGGTTGTCCAATACGTTTTATGGGATAGGGTTGGTGCTAAAATGAGGTTGAGGAAGATTGGGGAGATATGGAGTCCAAAACAATATCATGGGTAAGCTTCTGATCTAAGTGATTAGAAGTAAGCATGAAAACCACTACGTGGAGCAAAAGCAAGGAAGGGGCTGAGATGATTTGAGAGGAAAGAATCTGCAGATACGAGGAAGGGAAGAAGTAATTAGAGGAGAGAGATTGAAAAGAAGATAGCGGCGGTTTCCTTGATGCCATTAACAGTGGTTTTCATGCGAACAAAGCCTTTTTTTGTGCTGATTAGTTTTCTTTTCCTTTCTCAATAAGGTTATTGATTCAATTGTAATTTTATTTATTTATAGTTCTAATCCACTGAGTGTAAACAAAATATGTTTTTGGTGAATCAATAAAGAGGGTGGTTGGATGGAATATTTGTGTATTGCTATTATTTCCGAACTATTGTTTTGCTATTTTCAATCAAATTCATCTTCAAGTGATTGGGTGAAAAAATCGTCTTTTTGATGTTTGGTCTTTTCCGCTATGCACAAAACCTCAACAACACACACGCACACACACAAACATATATATATATATAAGGAGCGTTCCCGGGCACCCTTGTTTTGCAGCACCCATATGCTACCGTGAGCTACACTAATCCAAATCCAACATGATTTTGTAAATTTTCAATGCACATATATATTATCATCTATTCAAAATTTGAGCTCGTTTCGTTATTCGCAACCTTATCAAAATCTTAGCTCAATTATTCACCATTCAGACATTTATTCAAACTGTTATATTTGAACAAAAAATATATTAAGGTGTTGTTATCTACACTCCGTTTTTGGATAAGGGGCGGCTTCAAATTTAATTTTTTGTTTTTTTGTTAAGGGGTGGGCCATTAAAATTTGTTGCCCCTTAAAATTTAATTTATAGAAGGACCAAAGTACCCTTATTATGTTTTACTGTTAGTTAGTTACTGCTGTAAACAACAATTAAAATCCTAATTGAAATATATGAAGGAATCTGCTGAGCCATCTTCATAGAATTATACTGAGCTTATTACAAGCATCTGCATTGCTCTACAAATCAAATCAATTTTTGTTTATGTAAGAGTCTATAAAATACATGAATAATAAAAAATATTAGCTATACTTTTTTCAGCTTTAAGTTTTTCTTTGGTATCAAGCATATGTTGCCAAACGGCCAATCCTTTGGTAGGATCTGAGGCATCAGTTTGAAATGCAACACCAGTTCTAAGTGTTGTTATGATGCCACCTAGATTTAACTTTTTATGACTTCTGGCTTTCTCTCTTCCAGCTTCTCTTCAATTACATTGATGGGGATGATTGAAGCCTTCCCCCTTTTGGTGGTGCTGTTAAGCAGAACATGATTTTCGATGCTTGTTTTTTTATCTGTAATCGTATACACATGTATATAACAAACAAGAAGAAGAAAAAAGAACAGAAGAAACAACAAATTCAGGAAAGTGTTACAAGATAAGCTGGGCCATTTTATGATGGAATGGAATAGAAGAAACAGAAGAAACAACCGTGTTTCATCTTGTCTTAAATTGGCGGATGTGTACCATTTTCATTAAATAAAATCAGCACGGTTATGCCGACTATGCAGGAAAAAATTCACCATCCAATTCCTGAAACTTTCCATTCATATACCCACCATTTAAACATATATAAAACGGCACACACCCACTGTTTAAACATATATCTTAAGTTTCATTGTTATTGATTTGCAGCCTGCAAAAAGCCAAACCTATTTGGAATCATATTTTACATATTAACTTTTGAAAAACAATATTTTACATATACAATTACTTTTTTAGATTTTATAATATATTTTATATATACCGGGAAAATATCACAAGATGATATAATATATTTACTGCTCTAGGTTTGGTCTAGTTCTGACACCCCAGTCTAATTGCAAATAAAATCATTTGTACCCAAAATTCTCTATCCCTCCATACTTAACCGATCAAACACCCCTAAATTCCACTTTTTGTAATTAAACCCTTTTTTTTCTATGACTTAGTTAGAAAAATCTAACGAACCGAACTTGTAACACCCCACGTTCATTAATGTCACTCACAAAGGGAATGCATTAACTTCCATGGAGGTTATAAGTGAATATAGAACAGAAAAAATACAACAAGACAGATAATAAGTAGTACTTGGAAATCTAAAACTTCATTTTATTGCAGCGGAATTTAAACATGTTTGTTACATCATAAAACCATAAATCAGAGTCAAGTACAATATCCATCTTGATAAAACAAAATACATAATCCCATCACATAAATAGCCATTAAAGAAGATAACAAGCTGGACTTTACTTCAACGGTCCAAGCTTTCCAAAAGAGAGATAAAGCAATCCAATCAAACTCCGCTAGAGCTGGGTCCACCCTGAGGACCTGGAGGGGGAAAAAGGATAGAAATAGAGGGGGTCAGACATAAAGTCTGGCGAGTATGATAATTCTAACAATACTATTACCAAAATAACTAGACTAAGGCATAAGCTGGAAAACAAGGAAATGTCTATGAACTATGGGGTATGGAAGAGCAGATAAAGATAACGTTAAAGGCACACCTAATTACTAGCGAATAATTACTACACTGCACCGCACCAGTCACCCTAAAGGTTGATCCCGCTTGCTTCACACAGAAACTATATAAATAGCCTTGCGTACCCCTAGCTGACTACATAGGTGCCGTCCGCCCCTATCTCCGCTAGGTGTACCCCACTACCCACTTTCGATCGGCTCCCTACTCGTAGATACCCGTGCTGGCCCACAGTGGGGTGTATCACTCCCCTAAAGTGGCAACCCGATACAACTTGAGAATGTACGGCTTATACCTACACGATGCAACAACGTCTTACCTACCAGCCCGGGTCCACACACGCATATGAAACCCGTTGGACTTGCGTTGCCACCGCTACCCTGTTTTGGCCTCTTATAGTCAAGCCCAGTGAGACGACCCGAACTTCCCCGTTAAGGAAAGCACGGATAGAATTGAGTACAAGACAAAATAGAACGCAGACGGAAGAACATTTCATTGTTATTACAACAATTCCATCAGATACAAGAATATACAGAGTATAAATGAATAAATTACATTCGACAAATATCAGATATTACAATAAATTACATAGCAGTGGAAAAATATACAAAACACAACTAGAAGTGATACACGGATACAGAGCTTTCCGAGCATCGTTCCAGCTGTAAATCAGGACCCTGTGAATATAAATCTGCAAAACCAAAACTACTAGCTGCCCGTGCGGAAAATAGGGGCACCCAGAGTTTAGGTCAAAACAATAAACTCCAGGTCAGTCATGTGACTGGTGTGAGAACTAAAACAGTTATTGATATTGGTTTTAAAGTTAGGTAAATCAAGGGACCACGCCGTATAACACGGAACGGGTTTCCTCCCAAGAATACCAGTGCATAGAACAAACAGCGCAATGCTAAATAAAGAAAAATGAAGCTGTTATAAGACCCAGGTCCCATCACACAATGCAACGCAAGCCGGAGGATAGGGTTTTCCCTTATAACAGCCAAAGCATGCTTGATACGTTTAAATCACATTATTTGATACTATTATAAGTGTATAGTGTCAAAACAATTTTCAATCATAAATATCAATCATAGGCGGCATGGGTACCATCTATCATGTCGCCATACTAGTTCTACAATTAAAACCGCAATACACGTATTGGAAATTGGATTCCGTCATGAGCCGAGGCAAGGGGCAAGCTCCTCTCCGATTCGAGACACTCTAGCAAATGTCTCAGGACCCCACTATGATCCTTGGATCTTCAGGGCCGGTCCTCTCTTACTTTTGAGGATTGGCAATTCCTGAACACACGTTTCCCGGTCCTTACAGACCTATATCCGAGGCGCCTCGCATTCCAACAACCACACAGGTGAAAAGTATATAAATGTCAGGGCTGGTAGGTCACTGACACCACCCTAGCTAGAAAGAAACGTCGTGCTCTCCCTGCAGTCACTATCCCGTTTTTGACTCATACCGAGGTGTGAGGCTCGCGAATCCACGTTATACACAAAGCTATGCCACACAGGCCGTGCTTTGATCATCAACCACAAGACTTTGCTTTTCAACAACAGCCTTGATCAATTGCCACTTACGCGTGCCACATTGGCAATTCACTCCATGCGACTGATGTCCATCAATATACAACCTCTGAGCTCGTACGTCTCAGAGAAGGGCGTTAAGCAAGAGAATAAATTCTCCGCCGCCAAACAGATGTATATTTAATAGAGATCAATCAACACAGAATAAAATCCAATGTCAGACACACAATCCATTTACAAGTTCGTTCTGGGTCTGAACGAAACCGGAGGCACTTTCCTCGCATATCCATCCATCTCCAAGTACGTCTGGACGATCACCAACTGATTCCCTCATCCTGGGTGTACAACCCAATCAAGATCATCAGTAATCACCCAAACGATGTGAAGACTTCCGGTCTTCAACCACCGTCTTCATCTTCGACATCTTGTCGAATCGGTTATTCAGAATGGGTATAAACCCGGCCTTTCTGAATAACCCACGTATATAATAAACGAATGTTACACAAACACCACAAACGCCTCATTCCAATTCAGAATATTCCTTTATTCACAAAATCACATTCTTAGGGAAAGGTTCCCATAAATTTTATCAAAGATAAATTCTTCTAAATTTATTCTTCAATCCTCCTTTGGATATCATCTCAAACTAGTCGGGATTAACGAACCACACCGAAGTAATTATTTAGTTTATTTCCCAATCCCAACCTATATATCCCATGGAGCAAAACTGGCGATACTCCATATCTAACACCACGGTGTTATCGGTAAAATTAATTACCATTTCACGTTCAAATCTAATTAAAGATTTAACTATCGCTTTGGAGCAAAACTGGTGGTACTCCATTCTCGATCACCTTTCAGATTTGATAATTTAAATTATCAATTCACATTTTAATCTAATTAAAGATTCATTAAAACTCCACTTAGTTTTAATCTTTTCAAAAATCAATATCCTGCCTTTAACTGGGTTAAAGAACCAATGTCATCAAAAACACGATTCACGACAAACCAAATCACATTTGATATTAAATAAAAGGCTCTGAATAGAAAATATATCGGCTTATATTCAATATCAAATTCTGAAACCAACAAATATCGTATTGGAAATAACGATATAAAATATCTTTCAAATCCCCATAACAATATTTGTATAGTCACGAAATCCAACATCGAAATATCCCGAAGATAATTTCGATTCAGCTCCAGTCCAATCCACGTATTGGAAATTATCGATTATTTTCAAAATCACTTTCAAATTCAATTTATTTATTTTAAAAATAAATTGATTTCAATTCTAGTTCAAAACTAGTTCATTTCGATAAAAATCTATTTTTATCTTTTCAAATGTGGAATTTTCCAGCCCAAATCTTTCCAATTCACATATTATAATTTTACACAAATTATAGATATTTTTAGTAATTTTATCAAGGCCCGTACAGTCGATTTCCAACAACGGCCATCGAACTGCACTTACAGCGACCTTTTTCGAATTTGATTTGGACATAATTCCAAATCCAACCGTTAGATTTCAAATTTCTAATATTCATTGGAAAGCTCTTTTCGATACGAACCCAACGGTTCCGGTTTTAGGAGAATCCGACGGTCGGATCTCCCGCAATGTCCGTTTGAAATAAATGGTCGAAATTCACGAACTGCCGCGGCGCGGCGCGTTCTATTCAGGCCATTATATATATATAATATATATATTATATATATTTCGTCGATTTCCTTTTAAACCGAATTATATAAATAGTTTTAAATTCGTTTCAAAAGCAATTTCAACTTCCATTTCAATTCAAATCAAAATTGAATTCTTCTTTATAAATTCGTTTTAAAATTCATTTCTATTCAATTCAAATTTCAATTCAATTTGAATTCATTTCAATTCACTTCATTTCGAATTCGTTTTCAATTCAATTCATTTCGAAATCGTTTTCAATTCAATTCATTTCGAAATCGTTTTCAATTCAATTCATTTCGAAATCGTTTTCAATTCAATTCATTTCGAAATCGTTTTCAATTCAATTCATTTCGAAATCGTTTTCAATTCAATTCATTTCGAAATCGTTTTCAATTCAATTTATTTCGAAATCGTTTAAAATCCAATTCATTTCGAAATCGTTTAAAATCGATATAAATATCGTTTACGGCGAAATAACGCATCTCTAATCAACACGGCTTTATATTTTTCAAAACTCCTTTATTCTATCCAACAAATGAATATTTATCCCATTCAACACATGAATCTATATTTCTTTCAACACACGACTCATCTCAACACATGAGTACTGTCAACACATCACTATTTTTGTTATGTAAAATATTTTATAAAACTATGGTATCTATCGTTTGATTTTAATTAGACTTCTACTAGGAAGTAGTTCTAATTTTAAATATGATAAAGATGTAATTTATTTTATTTAAAATATTTTACTCAACACATGAATAGTTTCTACACATAATCATCGCCCACACATGACTATTTTTATATTCAACACATGAATTTTCTTTTATAATATTCATTGTTCTCCCGATTGGAATGAGGCCCAATCAATCACCATATAACGTTAATTATATGGATTCCATACAACACATGTATATAATAGCATTGAAAAATAATCAACCATCAACCAAAGTGCACTACATTGTATAAGCATCAAATATAAATATCTAACGCTTATAACAGCCTGTCAATCAATCGATCAACATATTTAATCAATCAGGATGAGTGAACTTCAAATTTCATCCCAACACCCGTGTGGGGTTTCAAAC
Source organism: Allium sativum (assembly GCA_030737875.1). NCBI lineage: Eukaryota > Viridiplantae > Streptophyta > Magnoliopsida > Asparagales > Amaryllidaceae > Allium > Allium sativum. The sequence goes on along the minus strand of CM060919.1, from coordinate 282,134,610 downwards.
AATCAAACACAGATTTTATTTGTGCAGTTGGGCGACGTGTAAAATTTATCGACCCAATCGATATCAGTCAAATCAGTGTATATAAACAAATCGGCCGATTTGTTTATAAATATTCATTTATCCACTTTCACGTTAAAAATTATATTTTTAACGATAAACATTTTATTTTAACACTTGAATTTCTATTCAGTTCATTTATTCACTAAAATGATATTTTTATTTTTCTAACATATTTTAGAAAATTTCGGCGGCATAACGGCACGATACTAGAAACGGGACGAGGCCTAGCCTTATCCCCGGTCTAGTGAAGGCCCACGCCATTCACACCTCAATCAAATCAATTTCAATTCACCAAATAATTCAATTCAAACCAATAACCTAACCAACTACACAATCAAACAATTTTACAAACAAGCCATCCATGGTCTGTGGATGACGGGTGTCGGGTGCTACTAAGCACCGTCTACATCCTAGTATATATATATATATAACTAGAAAAAGAATTTAGAGTGAGAAGTTCTCACCGAAAGCTATCCAATACCACGACTCTTCATTAATCGAAATCTTCTTCGTTATCCCATCTTCGTCATCTTCGTTGCCCGTAGTCACTACATATATAAAAATCACACATTTTTATATTTTGATGTCTTTAAAATAAAAATCACATTTTTATTTGTTCACTTTCAATTTAATAATCATATTTTTATAATCACTCATATATTTAAAAATCGAATTTCTTTACTATGCTATTCAATATTAAAAATCTCGCCTTTTCTATTTTTTAAATCTAATCTTTTCTATTTTAAAAATATCCTCTTTTCGTCGATAAAGATTTTACCTTTTCTAAAATAAAGATTTCGCCTTTACTAAAATAAAGTTTTCGCCTTTATAAAAATAAAGATTTCGCCTTTATATAAAAAAAATCATCACTTGATTTCAACGTATATAAAATAAAAATCAGATTTTTATTTTGCTACATATACAAAGATTATATTTTTAATATTCCTATGATGTAAAAATTATATTTTTATTACTTTTATATAGTAAAGGTTATATTTTTAATACTTTAAAAATATAAAAATCATATTTTTACTTCTTCTACTCAATAAAAATTCCGCCTTTTCTATTTTAAAGTTTAAACCTTTTTTTTCTATTTCAAACCTTTAAAATAAAAATCAATTTTAAAATTCCTTTTTAAATCAGTTTTTAAATCTTAAAAATCAGTTTTAAATTACTTTTAAAATCAGTTTTTAAATTTAAAATCGAAATTAGTTTTGAACTTTATAATAAAAACAGTATTTAATCTTTTTTTCAGTTTATATAAATCAAAAATAAAATAAATAAAAAGAAAAAGAAGGACTTACAGGGGGGGTGTGCGCTGGTGGTCATCAGAAGGCGGAAGGGAGGAGGAATCGAGTGGGGGGTGGAGGAGAGGGTTCGTCGGAGCGGTGGGGTGGCGGGTGGGCAGCGCGGCGCGTGGCTAGGGTTTGTGCGTGGATCGAAGGGGAAAAGGGGGAGAAGAGGTCGGAGCTCGCCTGAGCTTTGGTGGGTGTGCGGCGCCACCAGGGGCGGTGGCGGGTGGGCAGCGCGGCGCGCCCTCCGTCTTCTTCTTTTCCTTTTTTTTTTTATTTTTTTTTCTTTGAAAACGAATTAGAACGGGGGGGGGGGGCAGAGAGGGTATAGGAGAAGGGATATTTTTTTTATTTTATTTAATTATTTAACCCAATTTAAAGTTGACTTTCCGTTTCAACTCAGATTTGAACCCGCCGACTGTCGTCCTTAGCGTAATACCCCCATTCCGAACACAATGGGATATGCCACGTAGGCCAATTCGACTGTTTGCATCAGTTTCCGTTAAATTTACATTTAAATCACTATATTGAATTTTAAACGTACATTTCAAATTACCGGGGTCACATATTAACTCTAAAAATTCCAGAAAAATATTTTCTAGCTTCGTATTGACGATACGGTCCTAACAAAACTAGTTTCGTCGAATTCTGAGACCGTTGGAAAAATGGCCAATTTCCAGTCGATTAAAATCAACTGAAACTGATCAAACGCGTTTTCCTTTGCCACGCTCACATATTGATTCGAAAAATTATGAAATTTGGAATCTAGCAATAAATTGACACTGCGGATCCAACAAAAGTGGTTTCGTCGAAATCCGAGGTCATTTGCAAAATGTCCATTTTTAAGGGCCTGAATTCCATAGCGACTATTCAGAATTTTCAACTGGACATATCTCTCAATTTTTAAAGTGAAATCTCAGTTTCTTACATCCGTTAGAAAGATATTATCAATTAGATCCTAATGTTTTTGGTTTCACTAAAATCCGGTTTGTTTTGCACCCGGTACATTCAATTGAAGTTTGAAATCGAATTATCGAACTACCGCGCCATTTTCAATTCCTTTTATAATTATATATAATTTTTTATATTCTAACGACGACGTATATATTATATACGTCGAATTATATTCAAAATAAATTTTCTCGTCGATATTATTTAAAATAATCTATTTTAAATATGCAAAATTCATTAAAATTGCCAAAATAAAAATTTCAAACTGGCTCGCATTTTACGGGTTATTACACCCAGTATGCGTGTCCCGTCCTCGACTTGGGTCGAGCCCACAAAGATACGTTTGGGTTATTGGTTGAAATGGGCCCCCACAAGCTACCCACCTAAGCTTGTCCACTAGTACATCCCACTTAACCCTCTTAGTCATGTTCATTTACATGTGTGTTTGGTTAAGTCTTACTAATCGTATTTCACATGCCACTAAGGGCACCCACTAGATTACTCATGCCACCCAAGGCACCTACTTAACCCCCATGTCCCACCTTACATGTTTATCTGGTTAAGTATTTCTTAATTCATTCAGGCCATAACCTCATAAAGACCTCTCACATTAGACTGGCATTTATGGCAGCTGGATTTGCCGGGCGGGTCCGGGCAGTCTTACACCATAAAAGAGTCTAACCTCGTGTCTTTACAACTGTTATGCTTTAATTTGGGCCTAGGACCTCTCACATTGGGCTGACATTTGTGACCACTGGATTTGTCGGGCAGGTCCGGGCAGGTTTACGTCACAAACGAGTCCAACCTCGTGTCCTAAGCATTGATTATCACTTATAATCTTTTACCCCAGTTTTAATAATTCTCTATTCAAATTATTAATTAACTCCAATTTAATGATGTCCATAATTGACTCAATTATGGCCATCCACTCATGGCATGCAAAATCATATCAATTGCACCCCAACTTCTTAATATTAAATCCTTAATATTACCCCTACCCTACGTTATACGTTCGCTTATTCAACGCAAAATATACGTTAGACTCGAATAGTCTAACTCATAGCACAAAGATAAATTGTCACAACATATAGACAAATAAAATAAATCTAATCATAATAGGGGTGAAACTTGCATAAACTACACATGTTAAGGATCTAAAGGTGTCAACTTGTTTGGTAAAATGTCACAACTTAAATGATATGATCATAACCCAAATTCATGTATAAACTTGCATATGGGGTTTTATGCAACATAATGATGGTGTGAACTAGCATCTAATACATAGAATTCACATATGTCATAGCATGATTCTAGATGTCATAATTCTAGATCTAAATAGATGTCATGGCATATGTTCATAATCTTTACTAATCAATCTAAACTTGCATACATGATTTGTCATCAACATAGCCCAAATAATATCAACATTATGACTTGATTAACATGAACTAATTAGCATAGATAATAACATCATGACTTTATAACATGTATGATTTATCACAATTTAGCATAGAAAATTACAACCTATACAATATCATCATAGCATGATTTACAACATATAGGATATCATTATCACATAACATAGGATTTACAACATACATGATAGCATAAGGTTTACAACAACATATATGACAATTCACATCATTCACTCATAATCCATTCATAACTTAATCTAATTAATTTAATAATAATCTTGTTAAGATCATCGTACTCACAATTAGAGAAGAAAAGAGAGTCTTGATTTGCTTTAAAGTTGAGTAGAATTAGGGTTTTGATTAGCTTTCTTCCTTCTTAGTTGGCGGCGGCTACACTGAGTTCCATGGCGGCGGTATGACGGTGGCTATTCTATTTTTCATGTGAATTAGAGTGAGAGACTACCTAGGTATTTATAGAGTTTAGGGTTTATTTAGACCGTCAGATCAACTCAGAACTAAACTGAACCGTTTAATTTGCCAACTCAGCCCTAAAAATACATCAGCCAAACCCTAGCCGCCTGGACAGGTCGACACCAAGGTCGACTGCCCAGTCGACTCCCCAGTCGACCTGGGGGGGTGTCGACTGCCCAGTCGACTCCCCAGTCGACCTGGGGTGCTGGGTGGGAATTTTCCCGCCTAGCCTGTTTGACTTCGAATTTTGAATTTTAAATTTTAAATTTATGAAATCTGTTTTGAATTTTCTGAAACTTCCGATGGCCATAACTTCTTCATACGAAGTCCAATTCACGCAAACTCGGACTCTATTTCAACCAGAATTCCGAGACGAACACAATGGCGCAACCCATTTCCCACAATTCTCACGTCTGAGATTAGTTATTCTTTAATTTGTGAATATTAATATTAATAGAATTACGGGGTGTTACATTCTCCCCTCCTTAAAGGATTTCAACCCCGAAATCTTCAAGTCAAGAAGAATGTATATCCTAACATCCAATCGTCCATCTACTCAACCATCAAACATAGGCATCCATTGTACTTATAGACTTCTAATGCTTTCATGTTTAAAATGCATAGTGTGTATATATGTCCATATCTAATGCAAAATCAGGCGGTCCACTGATTCAGTTGACCTCCTTAATGCAAACCATGATAGTGCCATGCGTCCATTATGTATGCAAAAGTTCCTTAATGCTACATATTATCTCTATATGCGTGCACAATCATCATCTGAATGCAGCATCCATATGATAAAAAAAATCCTCATACATCCATTTTACTAAATACATCCATTTATATGCAATATGCAGTATGAAGTGACTGAGCCGATCTAGTTCCTAATAGTGTGTGTATATGCGTCCACTAGCAAACACTTGCATCCACTTTTCATCCATCATACATAACATGTCTCAAACACATGTTTCAACCATAGGATTATCCTAACTAAAGGTCAAGGATACTAGCGAGAGGATACTCTAAAGATAAGATAAGTACAAGATAAGCGATAAAGGAGAAATTAAAGGACATATCCTCGAAAAGAAAAGGGTATCGTGAACGCTTCTTCTCTTCTGTCTCCCAAGTAGCGTTTCTCTCATCATCTCCTCATTGTACTTTGACTAGTCTGACCTCTCGATTTCTCAGCTTCTTGATCTCCGACCCAAGAATGCATGTAGGAGCTCGTCGAATCATCGCATCACGCACTATCTCCACCTCTCTAAGAAAGCTCGGCTCTACCACTTCCGCGGTCTCGTGCAAGCACTTCCTCAAATGTGACACATGGAATACGTCGTGTACACCACTAAGTCTCTCGGGCAAATCCACTCTATATGCCATCTGTCCAATCTTCTCCTTAATAGGAAACGACCCTACAAACCTTGGTGCTAACTTCCCAACAGACCCAAAGCGAACAACGTTCCGTAATGGAGACACTTTGATAAAGACCATGTCCCCAACGTCAAACTCAAGATCTGTCCTCCTCTTATCCGCATAAGATTTCTGCCTATCTTGCGCTGCTTTCATCCTCCTTCGAATCAAGTCAATCTTCTCCGAAGTCTCCCTAATCATATCGGGCCCAAGTAAGATCTTATCCGTAGATTCCCACCAACATGCAGGTGAACGACAAGGTCGTCCATAAAGAGCTTCGAAAGGTGCCATGCCAATGCTAGACTGAAAGCTGTTATTATATGCGAATTCCACCAATGGAAGATGCTCTTCCCATGTACCCCCAAAGTCTAGGATACATAGCCTCAAAAGATCCTCTAGAATGCGATTCACCCTCTTGGTTTGGCCGTCCGTCTGAGGATGATATGCGGTGCTCAAACATAACCGAGTCCCTACCGCCTCTTGCAAGCTCTTCCAAAATTCGCTAGTGAAAATAGGATCGCGGTCGCTCACTATGCTAGAAGGAACACCGTGCAAACGAATTATCGCTCGAACGTATACGGAGGCTAACCATGGAGCAGTCCTCGTACTCTTCACGGGAATGAAATGGGCGCTTTTAGTAAGTCTATCTACTATAACCAAAATTCCCGTATTAGCCTTCCTTGATCGCGGTAATCCGTCCACAAGGTCCATCGAAACACTCTCCCACTTCCATAGTGGAACCTCCAACGGGTGAAGCAACCCACCGGGTTTCTTTTGCTCCGCTTTTACTTGTTGGCACACCAAGCATCTAGCGACATACTCGGCCACGTCTTTCTTCATACCGGCCCAAAAGAAAACTCGCTTCATGTCTTTGTACATCTTGTCCCCGCCGGGATGAATGGTCATCTTCGAATGATGTGCTTCATCAAGAATAGCCTTCCTCAAACCTTCGTCTCGAGGTACACAAAGTCTACTATCCCTACGTAACCAACCCTTATCATCTAGGGTATACCTACAGAGATGGCTTGATGACTCCCCCCTCTTTTGAGCTTTTCTACTAACTCAACCAACTGTGGGTCGTCTCGCTGTGCCTCGCCAATCCATCCCAAAAGCGTAGGTTTGACCTCCAAGGATGCTAGCAAACCGGGTACAAAGTCAACGGAAGGTCTAAAGTCAAACATCGAAATGAATTCTAAGTTTCGCCGCTCAACAAACAAAGGACTTAAGGATAATTTTTTTCTACTTAAGGCATCGGCCACTACGTTACCCTTGCCAGGGGTATATGCTATCTCGAAATCGTAGGACACTAAGAACTCCATCCACCTTTGCTGCCTTAAGTTCAAGTCATTTTGAGAGAACAAGTATTTTAACGATTTGTGGTCAGTGAACAATTCGAATTTCTCCCCAAGAAGATAATGACGCCAAGACTTAAGCGCGAAAACAATAGCGGCCAACTCTAGGTCATGTGTAGGGTAATTTTTCTCATGCGCTCTCAACTGCCTTCCACCATAGGCTATTACCCTACCCTCTTGCATTAAGACTGCGCCTAGTCCCGTCCCACAAGCATCGGTATAAATAGTAAATGGCTTACTCCCGTCTGGCAATACTAAGACTGGGGATGAAGTCAAAGCTCTCTTCAAACGTTGGAACGCATCATCACAATCTACGTCCGATGTGAAAACTAGGTTCTTCTTCGTCAAGCGTGTCAATGGAGCTGATATCTTTGCGAAGTCTTTGATAAACTTCCTATAGTAGCCAGCCAACCCCAAGAAACTTCTTACTTCGGTAGCATTTTTAGGGACCTTCCAATCTTGGATGGCCACCACCTTCGCGGGATCCACAACTATCCCTTCCTTGGAAACCACGTGCCCTAGGAATCGTACTTCCTTCTTCCAGAAGTGACACTTAGAAAATTTAGCTTTAAGATTATGCGCTCGTAGGGTCTCCAACACTTCCCTAAGATGTAGGGCATGCTCTTCTTCATCCTTAGAAAAGATCAAGATGTCGTCTACAAAGACTACCACGAATTTGTTAAGGTACTCCCTAAACACCCTACTCATCAAATCAACAAAGTATGCGTGGGCGTTTGTCAAACCGAAGGGCATCACTAGCCATTCATAGAAACCGTCCGGAGTCCTAAAGGCAGTCTTGTCAATGCTATCCTCAGCCACTCTCAACTGATGGAAACCAGTGGCTAAGTCCAACTGCGAAAACACTGAGGCGCCAACTAACTGATCGAAGAGATCGTCAATCCTCGGCAGTGGGTGTCTGTTTTTCTTAGTAAGCTTATTAAGTTCTCTATAGTCGACACAAAGTCTAAGGTACCCATCCGCCTTCGTGGCAAATACTACTGGAGCACCCCACTCCGATATACTTCGTCTTACGAACCCCTTCTCAAGCAACTCCTTCACTTGCTTATTGACTTCCCTCCCTTCACGAGGAGCCATGTGGCGTACTGGCAAAGATTCTGGTTTTGCATTATCCACAAGATATATTCGAAAATCTATCTCCCGCTTCGGAGGCAATCCCTTCACCTCCTCAAACACATCCGAGTATTCTCGGACCACTCTAACAGATCGTAGATTTTCCACCGACGCGTCAAGCGATTCTAAATAACTTAGCATAACGGAATTTATGGGATTACAAAAGATTTCGAGAGCGTTACCAAGGCAAGTCATGAGCCTAACTAATCTCCTTTCACAATCAAGAACGGCCCCATTTCTGGATAACCAATCCATCCCTAAAATTAGCCCATAGCCCGTGAAGCCCAAAACATAAGCATCACATCTAAACACAACGCTAAGTATAGAAATTTTCAAATCCAAACACATCATGGACAAATAAGCTGAGCCCCCAATTGGATTCGAAACAACTAAGGGATCCTCTACTAAACTGGTGTTTAAGTGCAGTGATTCAACTAATGATGTAGAGATAAACGAATGCGATGCGCCCGAATCGAATAAGGTACGGACAGGATGATCAAACAGAAAAACTAAGCTTTCAACAGAAATGGTTCTACCTCGTTCTTGCAGCGGTGGGACCGCGAGAGCCTGAACTTGTCCACTTGCCTGCCCTGGTGCCATAAGAGCCTGCACATGTCCCCCCGAGGTAGACCCTGCCCTCTGCCCCTTCTTTGGGCAGTCCTTCACTAGATGTCCCGCCTCGCCACAGTGGAAACAGCCAGACTTCTTTTTCTTTCGGCAATCCTTGCTGAGATGGCCTGGTGTCCCACAGTTAAAGCATTTCTTCTTTCCCTTGCCATTATTGTCTTTACCACCCTTCTTGTTTTGCTGTTGTGGTTTCTTCTGATCCCCTTTCTTCTCGGGTGCCTTATCAGCTTTAGCGCCTTTCTCCTCGTGCATGAGTGCCATGTCTACAAGCTTCTCAAAGGTGGCCCCCATAGGGATGTGGGTCATAGCCAACCCTTGCAACGGTTCATTCAATCCGTTTACGAACCTCAGAGCCTTCTTCTCCGGCGTGTTCACTAAGTCCAAGCCAAACCTTGCTAACTGATTAAATTTGTTGACATATTCTTTCACTGATGAGCTTCCTTGCTTCAATGTCAAGAACCTTTCCATATATAGATTCTCTTCTGCCCTTGAGAGAAACTTCGCCTCAAACCTACGCCTGAAATCCGCCCAAGAATCAACAGGACGCTCCCCATTAGTGACCTCCCACCAAAACGAGGCCTCTCCCTTCGTTAACCAAGCTGCTAATTTGACTTTCCTTCCTTCTTCTATTTCAAAGATTTCTAGCAATTCTTCCACCTCCTTAAGCCAATCTCTAGCTTCCCCAAACGTTTCTGACCCTTGAAAGGGTTTTCCACCCATAGCCTTAAATTCCTTGCACGTCTTTGCAAAAGTATCAACGCGAGGAGGAGGAGCGGGTGCAACTGGTGGTGGAGGAACATTGGCTGGACCTGCAGCGGCCCTAGCCTCTAATAACCTCCTATACCATCCTGGTATCGTTACACCATCCGGAAGGTTAAGATCTTCAGCCATGCTGAAACGAAAAAGGAAAGATTCAAAATGGAGAATTCGAAAGATAAAGATATGGCTATTGGGGATTATGTTTTTCATAAAAAAAAACTTTCCTCCCTAAATCACTCATTAAGACATGTTTTTGAAAACACTTCTTCCAAAAATACTTTAGAAAAATAGTTTTTCTAAAAAAATTATATGTTCTGGTAACCTTAAGCTCTGATACCACGTGTAACACCCCACGTCCATTAATGTCACTCATAAAGGGAATGCATTAACTTCCATGGAGGTTATAAGCGAATATAGAACAAAAAAATTACAACAAGACAGATAGTAAGTAGTACTTGGAAATCTAAAACTTCATTTTATTGCAGCGGAATTTAAACATGTTTGTTACATCATAAAACCAGAAATCAGAGTCAATTACGATATCCATCTTGATAAAACAAAATACATAACCCCATCACATAAATAGCCATTAAAGAAGATAACAAGCTGGACTTTACTTCAACGGTCCAAGCTTTCCAAAAGAGAGATAAAGCAATCCAATCAAACTCCGCTAGAGCTGGGTCCACCCTGAGGACCTGGAGGGGGAAAAAGGATAGAAATAGAGGGGGTCAGACATAAAGTCTGGCGAGTATGATAATTCTAACAATACTATTACCAAAATAACTAGACTAAGGCATAAGCTGGAAAACAAGGAAATGTCTATGAACTATGGGGTTTGGAAGAGCAGATAAAGATAACGTTAAAGGCACACATAATTACTAGCGAATAATTACTACACTGCACCGCACCAGTCACCCTAAAGGTTGATCCCGCTTGCTTCACACAGAAACTATATAAATAGCCTTGCGTACCCCTAGCTGACTACATAGGTGTCGTCTGCCCCTATCTCCGCTAGGTGTACCCCAATACCCACTTTCCATCGGCTCCCTACTCGTAGATACCCGTGCTGGCCCCACAGTGGGGTGTATCACTCCCCTAAAGTGGCAACCCGATACAACTTGAAAATGCACGGCTTATACCTACACGATGCAACAACGTCTTACCAACCAGCCCGGGTCCACACACGCATATGAAACCCGTTGGACTTGCGTTGCCACCGCTACCCCGTTTTGGCCTCTTATAGTCAAGCCCAGTATGCATGTCCCGTCCTCGACTTGGGTCGAGCCCACAAAGATACGTTTGGGTTATTGGTTGAAATGGGCCCCCACAAGCTACCCACCTAAGCTTGTCCACTAGTACATCCCACTTAACCCTCTTAGTCATGTTCATTTACATGTGTGTTTGGTTAAGTCTTACTAATCGTATTTCACATGCCACTAAGGGCACCCACTAGATTCCTCATGCCACCCAAGGCACCTACTTAACCCCTATGTCCCACCTTACATGTTTATATGGTTAAGTATTTCTTAATTCATTCAGGCCATAACCTCATAAAGACCTCTCACATTAGACTGGCATTTATGGCAGCTGGATTTGCCGGGCGGGTCCGGGCAGTCTTACACCATAAAAGAGTCTAACCTCGTGTCTTTACAACTGTTATGCTTTAATTTGGGCCTAGGACCTCTCACATTGGGCTGACATTTGTGACCACTGGATTTGCCGGGCGGGTCCGGGCAGGTTTACGTCACAAACGAGTCCAACCTCGTGTCCTAAGCATTGATTATCACTTATAATCTTTTACCCCAGTTTTAATAATTCCCTATTCAAATTATTAATTAACTCCAATTTTAATGATGTCCATAATTGACTCAATTATGGCCATCCACTCATGGCATGCAAAATCATATCAATTGCACCCCAACTTCTTACTATTAAATCCTTAATATTACCCCTACCCCACGTTATACGTTCGCTTATTCAACGCAAAATATACGTTAGACTCGAATAGTCTAACTCATAGCACAAAGATAAATTATCACAACATATAGACAAATAAAATAAATCTAATCATAATAGGGGTGAAACTTGCATAAACTACACATGTTAAGGATCTAAAGGTGTCAACTTGTTTGGTAAAATGTCACAACTTAAATGATATGATCATAACCCAAATTCATGTATAAACTTGCATATGGGGTTTTATGCAACATAATGATGGTGTGAACTAGCATCTAATACATAGAATTCACATATGTCATAGCATGATTCTAGATGTCATAATTCTAGATCTAAATAGATGTCATGGCATATGTTCATAATCTTTACTAATCAATCTAAACTTGCATACATGATTTGTCATCAACATAGCCCAAATAATATCAACATTATGACTTGATTAACATGAACTAATTAGCATAGATAATAACATCATGACTTTATAACATGTATGATTTATCACAATTTAGCATAGAAAATTACAACCTATACAATATCATCATAGCATGATTTACAACATATAGGATATCATCATCACATAACATAGGATTTACAACATACATGATAGCATAAGGTTTACAACAACATATATGACAATTCACATCATTCACTCATAATCCATTCATAACTTAATCTAATTAATTTAATAATAATCTTGTTAAGATCATCGTACTCACAATTAGAGAAGAAAAGAGAGTCTTGATTTGCTTTAAAGTTGAGTAGAATTAGGGTTTTGATTAGCTTTCTTCCTTCTTAGTTGGCGGCGGCTACACTGAGTTCCATGGCGGCGGTATGACGGTGGCTATTCTATTTTTCATGTGAATTAGAGTGAGAGACTACCTAGGTATTTATAGAGTTTAGGGTTTATTTAGACCGTCAGATCAACTCAGAACTAAACTGAACCGTTTAATTTGCCAACTCAGCCCTAAAAACACATCAGCCAAACCCTAGCCGCCTGGACAGGTCGACACCAAGGTCGACTGCCCAGTCGACTCCCCAGTCGACCTGGTGGGGGGGGTGTCGACTGCCCAGTCGACTCCCCAGTCGACCTGGGGTGCTGGGCGGGAATTTTCCCGCCTAGCTTGTTTGACTTCGAATTTTGAATTTTAAATTTCTGAAATCTGTTTTGAATTTTCTGAAACTTCCGATGGCCATAACTTCTTCATACAAAGTCCAATTCACGTAAACTCGGACTCTATTTCAACCAGAATTCCGAGACGAACACAATGGCGCAACCCGTTTCCCACAATTCTCACGTATGAGATTAGTTATTCTTTAATTTGTGAATATTAATATTAACAGAATTACGGGGTGTTACAGAACTTCCCCGTGAAGGAAAGCCCAGATTGCCTTGAGGACAAGATAAATCAGAAGACAAACAGAAGAACATTTCATTGCTTATTACAACAATTCACATCAGAGTACAAGAATATTCATAGTATGAATAAATATTACACATCAGAGATTAAAATACATTACATAGCAGCGGAAAATAATACAAAACCCAACTGAAAGAGATAAACGGATACAGAGCTTTCCGAATATCGTTCCAGCTGTAAACCAGGATCCTGTGAATATAAATCTGCAAAACCAAAACTACTAGCTGCCCATGTGGAAAATAGGGGCACCCAGAGTTTAGGTTAAAACAATAAACTCAAGGTCAGTCATGTGACTGATGTGAGAACTAAAACAGTTATTAATTTGACTTTTAAAGTTAGGTAAATCAAGGGACCATGCCATATAACACGGATATACCAGTGCATAAAACAAACGGCGCAATGCTAAATAAAGAATAATGAAGCTATTATAAGACCCAGGTCTCATCACACAATGCAACGCAAGCCGAAGGATAGGGTTTTACCTTATAATAGCCAAATAATGCTTCATACGTGAAATTTAATCTTTTCTTATTACTATAAGTGAAGAAATCAACTTCAAATATAAATGTATCAATCATAGGCGGCATGGGTACCATCTATCATGTCGCCAATACTAGGCTCTACAATCAAAACCGAAATGTCATGTATTGGAAATTGGATTTCCGTCATGAGTCGAGGCCAGGGATGGCTCCTCACCGCTTTGAGACACTCTAGCAAATGTCTCAGGACTACACACTTTGGGTAACCTAGGATCTTCAGGGTCGGTCCTCCTTTACGTTTGAGGATTAGTTATTCCTGAACACACGTTTCTCGGTCCTATCGGACCCATCCATCAGCTCCGTAGAGACTAATATATCTGAGGCGCCTCGCATTCCAGCAACCACATAGGTAAAAATAATATAAATGTCAGGGCTTGTAAAACGCTGACACCGCCCATAGCTAGACAGAAACGTCGTACACTTCCTGTAGTCACGATCCCGTTTTTGACTCATACCGAGGTGTGAGGCTCGCAAATTAACGCTATACACAAAGCTATGCCATTTAAGGCCGTGCTTTGATCATCAACCACAAGACTTTGCTTTTCAACAGAAGCCTTGAGCATTTGCATCTCAGCATGCGACACAGGCAATTCATGTCATGCGACTGATATCTATCGATATATAACCTCTGATCTCGTACGTCTCAGAGAAGGGCATTAAGAAGAGAATAAATTCTCCGCCGCCAAACTAATATATATTTAATAGAAATCAATCAACACAGAATAAAATCCAATGCGAGACACACAATCCATTTACAAGTCCGTTCTGGGTCTGAACGAAACCGGAGGCACCTTATTCCTAGTCCCATATGTCCAATACAAGAGAGCGGCCCTCGCATATCCGTCGATCTCTAAGTACGTCTGGACGATTACCACTTATTACCTCGTCTTGGGTGTACAGCCCAATCAAGACATCAGTAATCATCCAAACAATGTGAAGACCTCCGGTCTTCAACCACCATCTTCATCGTCGACTTATCGTCGAAACAGTTATTCAGAATGGGTATAAACCCGGCTTTTCCGAATAACTCACGTATAAAATAAACCAGTGCCACACAAACACAACATACGCCTCATTCCAATCCAGAATATTCTTTTATTCAAATATTCACATCTTTAGGGATTTGTTCCCATTAATTTTATCAAAGATAAATTCTTTTAAATTTATTCTTTAATCTTCCTTTGGATATCAATTCAAACCATATTAAGGTTTTCCAAACTAGTCGGGATTAACGCAACTTACCGAAGTAACCATTTAATTACTTTTCCAAACCCAACTATTCTTTCCATGGAGAAAAACTGGTACTACCCCATAACTAACACCACGGTGTTATCGGTAAATTTAGTTACCATTTTCCGTCCAAATCTAATTAAAGATTTAACTATCGCTTCGAGCAAAACCGGTGATACTCCACTCTCGATCATTTCCCAAATTTGATAATTTAAATTATCAATTCACATTTTAATCTAATTAAAGATTCATTAAAACTCCACTTAGTTTTAATCTTCCCAAAAATCAATATTAATGATTATTTAACTTTGGAAACACAAACATGTCGCATCGACAGTCTACACCGTACTATTGATTTCTGCTGATATATAACCTCTAAGCTCGTACATCTCAGAGAAGGGCATTAAGCAAGAGAATAAATTCTCCGCCGCCAAATAGATATATATTTAGTAGTGATCAACCGTACAGTTCGAAATACAACGACAGACATGTAATCATGTCTTTTACTGGGTTAAAGAACTAATATCATTTAAAACACAGTTCACGATAAATCCAAATCACATTCCATTATTTATGGAATCTTCACAGTAAACAAATCAATATATAATCGATATTAATTTCTGTATTCGACTAATAATATAAATGGAATAACGGCAAAGCCTTTTAAGTTCCATATGAATTATCTGTCTTCCTTCATAGAAGTTCACTTCGATTATTATCAACCGAATTCCATTCAATTCCAATGTAATATATTAAATTGGAAATCGTTACTTTGGAAAATCCCATTAAATCATAATAAAGGATTTATATATTCCAAATTACATTACACTATAAATTGGGTTAAAGAATGAATGTCGTTAAAAACACAGTTCACAATAAACCCAATCCACATTCCATTTCACTTCCAATTAGATATTAATTAATTGGTAATTCTTCTTCAAATCTTAATTAAAAGATTTATTCTATTCAAACGGGGTTTAAGAACAATGTTATTTAAGACACCATTCATGACAAACCCAAAAATTCATTTGATATCGAATACAAGGCTCTGAATAGAAAATATATCGGCTTATATTCAATATCAATTTCTGAAATCAACAAATATCGTATTGGAATAACGATATATATATATCTACCAATTCCTCCACAATATCCGTATAAGCACGGAATCCAATATCGAAATATTCCAAAGATAATTTCGATTCAAATCCATTCCAATTCATATATTGGAAATTCTGGTTATTTTAAAAACCAATTCAAATCCAATTTAATTATTTAAAAATATTGGATTTTAATTCTAGTTCATAACTACTTCATTTCGATAAAAATATATTTTTATCTTTTCAAATATGGAATCTTTCATCCCTGTTCTTTCCAAATCATTTATTATGATTTTACACAAATTATTGATATTTTTAATAATTTTATCAAGGCTCGTACAGTCGATTTCCATAAATGGTAATCGAACTGCACTTACATCGACCTTTTCCAAATTTTATTTGGACATAATTCCAAATCCAACCGTTAGATGTCAAATATCCAATATCCTTGGAAAGCTCTTTTCGATACGAACACAACAGTTCTGATTTTAGGAGAATCTGACGGTCGGATCTTCTGTAATGTCTGCTCGAAGTCAATGGTCGAAATTCGCGAATAGCCGCAGTGCGGCGCGTTCTATTCAGCCATTATACATATATAATATATAAATATTATATATATTTCATCGATTTCCGTTTAAAACATATTTTATAAATCGTTTTAAATTCATTTTTCAAAACAATTTCAACTTCATATTCAATTTCAAATCAAAATTGAATATTCCATATCACGATATATAAATGATAGTATTTTCAAAACATTAGATTTTGAAATCATTTCCTTTTTGATATTCATTATAATAAGGAATAAAATCGATATAAATATCGTTCACGTCAAAATGGCGTTAATCTAATCAACACGGCTTTATATATTTAAATATATTCGTGTCCATCCCAAATCGGACATCAAAATTATATTTTGATCCTTTTGCTGAATATTATTTTAAAATATTCGTTATTTTAAAATAATCGTTATTTTAAATTATTCATTCTTTCTGAACAGGAATCAGACGCAGTCGACTACCATATAATTTGATTTATATGTATTTCATACAACACATGTATACAACAACCACGATAAACAATCAACCATCATCCAAAGTGCTATCTACACTGTATAAGCATTAAATATAAATATTTAACGCTTACAACAGTTTGTCAACCTACTGATTGACATACCACTAAACAGTTGGGATTAGTGTACGTCAAATATCATCCCAACGCCCGTGTGGGGTTTTAATCCACAAACACAGAATTTATTTGTGCAGTTGGGCGATGTGTAAAATTTATCGTCCCAATCCATATCAGTCAAATAAGTGTACATAAACAAATTGTCCGATTTATAAATGAATATTTATTTTCATTTCAGGAGAATTCTATGCTGTTCCTTTATACGTTAAAAAATTAATGTTAAAATATTTATTTCAACACTTCACTATTTTTAACTGTTCATACTTTCAATAAAAATGTTATTCTTAACTAACACTTTTTATTTCATAAAATTTCGGCATTATAACGGCACGATATTGAAATCGGGTAATGTCTAGCATTACCCCTCTCCTGATATTGGCTCGCGCCATACAAAATAATATGTCCAAACACAATTACCCCAATCAATCAATTGCCACAATTCAATCAAATCAAGCATAACAACCACAATCAAATCAGACAAGTCGTCCATGGTCTGTGGACGACGGGGAGCAGTTCATATATGCAGTTATAAAATAAATAACTATACAAAGAAAATTATAGTGAGGAGCTCTCACCCTTGGGTTCCACTCCGTCATTCTTTAGCGGATGATGGTTTGGATTTACCCGTCATTCCAACTCCATCTTTCCACGCTGTTCATAAATAAAAACCACATTTTTGTTTCACCGCTATTTGGATAAAAATCACATTTTCATCATTTCGCTATATTTGTAAAAATCAAATTTTTATAGCGCTAAAATCGAATTTTTATATAACTAAAAAACAAATCTTTTCGCTACAACATATATAAAAATCGAATCTTTATATTATGAAAAATGATATTTTTCTCGCCACTTCATATAAATAAAAATCATATTTTTATTTCAAATCTCTATAAGTAAAAATTGTATTTTTATATTGCTAACTTCAAAGTAAAGATTGTATTTTTATATTTTAAAAATCTAGTCTTTCTTTAAATAAAAATCAAATTCTTTTCTTTTTATAAAAATATAAACTTTTCTCTATTAAAAATATAATCTTTCTCATATTAAAAATATAATCTTTCTTAAACAAAAATCATATTTTTCTGTCAACAAAACCATAGCTTTTCTATCAACATAAATCATAGCTTTTCTATCTACAAAAATCATAGCTTTTCTATCAAAAAAATCATAGCTTTTCTATCAACAAAAATCATAGCTTTTCTAGCGTTAAAAAATCTAATTTTTTTCTTGCTATTCATGTAAAAAACTAATTTTTTTTCTTGCAATTCATATATAAAAAAACTAATTTTTTTTCTTGCTATTCATGTAAAAAAACTAATTTTTTTCTTGCTATTCATGTAAAAAAAACTAATTTTTTTTTACTTGCATAAAAATCTAAAAGACTTACATCGATAGAAGAAAAAGGGGTTTTCAGTTGAAGAAGAAGGAGAAGAAGAGGGAGGCAGTCTGAGGTAGGGGGAGGTGGCGCGCGGGGTCGAGGTCAGGTAGTAGCGGGCTAGGAGGGGCGGCACAACAGTCTTTTCTCGACTTGGGGGGGGGGGGGTTCACCCGGCTAGGGTTCACGGGTTTTAGGGGTTGGTTGAATGGAGAGAGGAGCAGGGGGAAGGGGACCGCCGGAGGTGGGGGAGGGGAAGAGGGGGTCGACAGCGACAAACACCTGGGGAGAGCGGCATCGATGTCTCAGTTTTTTTTTTCTTTCAGATCTGAGAACGACGAGAGAGAAATGAAGAGAGGGGTTGACTTAGTTTTGAATATATATATATATATATAATTTAATTCCTTTATTAAATTCCAAAAGTTGCTTTTTCATTCAATCTCCAAATCGAACCCAACGACTGTCGCCCCTAGCTAAATACCCCCATTACGAACACAATGGGATATGTTTCGTAAGCCAATTCTAATGTTTCGATTAGTTTTTATCAAATTCAAAATATAAATCTATATATATTGAATTTGAACGCACATTTTAATTTACTGGGGCCACATACTGACTCCAAAAATTACAAAAAAATAAGTCTAGCTATGTTTTGACGATACGGTCCTATCAAAACTAATTTCGTCGAATTTGGAGAACGTTTGAAAAATGGTCATTTTCTGGTCGATCCAAATTGACTGAAACTGTCAAAACACGTTTTACTTCACCACGCTCACATATTGATTCCAAAAATTATGAAAATTGGAATCCAGCAATAATTTGACAATCCGGATCCAACAAAAGTGTTCTCGTCGAAAAAGGAAGTCCTTTTCAAAATGGCTATTTTTAAGGGCCATATTTCCATTAACAACTATTCTGAATTTTCAACTGGGCATAACTTTTTATTCCCACTATGAAATTTGGATTTTTCAGATTCATCGGAAAGATATTTTCAAATAGAATCTAATATTTTTGGTTTCGCTAAAATCCGGTTTGTTTTGAATCATGTACATTAATTTGATATTTGAAATCGAATTTTCAAACTACGGCGCCATTTTCAATTCTTTTATTATTAAAATAAATATTTATATTCTAATTTCGATTCAAATAAATATATACCTTAAAAATTCTATTCAAAAAAAATTTCTCGTCGTTATTATTTAAAATAAATCATTTTAAATATTCAAAATTCATTAAAATTGCCAAAATAATTTTAACTTGGTTCTGATTTTCCGGGTTATTACAATCTCCCCTACTTAAAATCTTTTCGTCCTCGAAAAGGAACGGAGCTGAAAGTTGTTTTACTAATCAGATCAACTTTCAGTTTGGCGTTCATTCTTCAACTTTACAGTTTCTAAGAATTTCCAATTTTTCAAAAATTTGGCTAACACCCTAAATTTTCGAAAAATTTCGCCATAACCTCCTTTGTACGGGGAGCACCGGGAAAATCCCCAAATCGCTACATAGGCCCTCTCATCTCCAAAAAAAAAAAAAAAAGCCAATCGGCTCATAAAATCATCCAAACCCGATAAATTAGTAAACATGTACCTATTTGTCAGGCATACAATTTTATTCCTCTTCTCTAGCCTTCTTGCTATGACCTGTTCAATGTATGTACATATATATGCATGCAATCTCAAATAATTTTCAATTCAGTTCAAAATTTGAATTCGATTTGGCTAATCGTTCAAAATTTTAATTAATCAACCAATAATCAAACAACATAACCATCAATCAATTAGTTGATTATCTTTCCAAATCATAACTTGGATACATAGTCAAAAATCACATTCTTGGTGCCAAATCACAACAATAGACCTTATCTAGTTTTGGTTCTCACACCAATCAATTGGAAATATATAGACATCCCACTTTTGAAATTCGAACGTAAATGCTGATGATGGTTGACCGATCATCAAAATCGTCTCCGGGCGGCTAGAATGTGATTTTATATCTATCCAATATATTAAAACTTCGAATACACGTTTACAAGGCGTATATGCAAAACTTTTATATATTGGATTGTCCAAATTCAATATAAAATAAATATTCAAATACGTTGAATAAGGTTTAAATTTTCAAAACAATATTTGTTTTAAAAATAACACTCTTCACACTCGTTCTAGGATATTACTGATCCTATCTCTAACGAGTCATTCTCATTGGATATTACTAATCCAATCTCTGATGAATTCTTTCGTTCGGTTCTAATATGTCTCGTTCTCGAGCTTTGTAAACCAAAGCTCTGATACCAAATGTGATGACCCGAACTTCCCCGTGAAGGAAAGTCCGGATTGCCTTGAGGACAAGACAAATCAGAAGACAAACAAAAGAATATTTCATTGCTTATTACCACAATTCACATCAGAGTACAAGGATATACAGAGTATGAATAAATATTACACATCAAAGATTAAAATACATTACATAGCAGCGGAAAATAATACAAAATACAACCGAAAGAGATAAACGGATACAGAGCTTTCCGAATATCGTTCCAGCTGTAAACCAAGATCCTGTGAATATAAATCTGCAAAACTAAAACTACTAGCTTCCCGTGTGGAAAACAGGGGCAGCTAGAGTTTAGGTTAAAACAATAAACTCCAGGTCAGTCATGTGACCGGTGTGAGAACTAAAACAATTATTAATTTTACTTTTAAAGTTAAGTAAATCAAGGGACCACGCCGTATAACACGGAACGGGTTTCCTCCCAAGAATACCAGTGCATAAAACAAACAGCGCAATGCTTAAAGAACAATGAAGCTATTATAAGACCCAGGTCCCATCACACAATGCAACACAAGCCAGAGGATAGGGTTTTACCTTATAATAGCCAAATAATGCTTGATACGTGAAATTTAATCTTTTATTATTACTATAAGTGAAGAAATCAACTTTAAATATAAATATATCAATCATAGGCGGTATGGGTACCATCTATCATGCCGCTAATACTAGGCTATACAATCAAAACCGAAATGTCACGTATTGGAAATTGGATTTCCGTCATGAGTCGAGGCCAGGGATGGCTCCTCACCGCTTCGAGACACTCTAGCAAATGTCTCAGGACTACACACTTTGGGTAACCCTTGGATCTTCAGGGCCGGTCCTCCGTTAAGTTTGAGGATTTGTTATTCCTGAACACACATTTCTCGGTCCTATCGGACCCATCCATCGGCTCTGTAGAGACCGATATATCCGAGGCCCCTCGCATTCCAACAACCACATAGGTAAAAATAATATAAATTTTAGGGCTTGTAAAACGCAGACACCACCGATAGCTAGACAGAAACGTCGTGCACTCCCTGCAGTCACGATCCCGTTTTTGACTCATACCGAGGTGTGAGGCTCGCGAATTAACGCTATACACAAATCTATGCCATTTAAGGCCGTTCTTTGATCATCAACCACAAGAATCTGCTTTTCAACAGAAACCTTGATTATTTGCATCCCAGCATGCCACGCAGGCAATTCATGCCATGCGACTGATATCTATCGATATATAACCTCTGAGCTCGTACGTCTCAAAGAAGGGCGTTAAGCAAGAGAATAAATCCTCCGTCGCCAAACAGATATATATTTAATAGAAATCAATCAACACAGAATAAAATCCAATGTGAGACACACAATCCATTTACAAGTCCGTTCTGGGTTTGAACGAAACCGGAGGCACCTTATTCCTCGTCTCATATGTCCAATACAAGAGAGAGGCCCTCACATATCTGTCGATCTCTAAGTACGTCTGGACGATCACCACTTATTACCTCGTCTTGGGTGTACAACCCAATCAAGACATTAATAATCATCCAAACGATGTGAAGACCTCCGGTCTTCAACCACCGTCTTCATCGTCGACTTATCATCGAAACAGTTATTCAGAATGGGTATAAACCCGACCTTTCCGAATAACTCATGTATAAAATAAACCAATGCTAAACAAACACAACATAAGCCTCATTCCAATCCAGAATATTCTTTTATTCAAATATTCACATCTTTAAAGATTTGTTCCCATTAATTTTTCAAAGATAAATTCTTTTAAATTTATTCTTTAATCTACCTTTGGATATCAATTCAAACCATATTAAGGTTTTCCAAACTAGTCGGGATTAACGCACCTTACCACAGTAACCATTTATTTAATTTCCCAATCCCAACCTATTCATCACATGGAGCAAAACTGGTATTACCCCATAACTAACACCACGGTGTTATTGGTAAATTTAATTACCATTTCCCATTCAAATCTAATTAAAGATTTAACTATCACTTGGTGCAAAACTGGTGATACTCCACGCTCGACCATTTCCCAAATTTGATAATTTAAATTATCAATTCACATTTCAATCTAATTAAAGATTCATTAAAACTCCACTTAGTTTTAATCTTCCCAAAAATCAATATTAATGGTTATTTAACTTTGGAAACACAAACATGTCGCATCGGCAATCTACACCGCACTATTGATTTTTGCCGATATGTAACCTCTAAGCTCGTACATCTCAGAGAAGGGCGTTAAGCAAGAGAATAAATTCTCTGCCTCCAAACAGATATATATTTAGCAGTGATCAACCATACAGTTCGAAATACAATGACAGACATGTGATCTTGTCTTTTACTGGGTTAAAGAACTAATGTCATTTAAAACACAGTTCACGGTAAACCTAAATCACATTCCATTATTTATGGAATCTTCACAGAAAACAAATCAATATATAATCGATATCAATTTATGTATCTGACTAATAATATAAATGGAATAATGGCAAAGCCTTTTAAATTCCATATGTATTAACTGTCTTCCTCCACAGAAGTTCACTTCGATTATTATCAATCGAATTTCATTCAGTTCCAATTTAATATATTAAATTGGAAATCGTTACTTTGGAAAATCCCATTAAATCTCAATAAAGGATTTATATATTCCAAATCACATTACACTGTAAATCGGGTTAAAAACGAATGTCGTTAAAAACACAGTTCACAATAAACCCAATCCACATTCCATTTCAATTCCAATTAGATATTAATTAATTGGTAATTCTTCTTCAAATCTTAATTAAAAGATTTATTCGATTCAAACGGGGTTCAAGAACAATGTTTTTTAAGACACCATTCACGACAAACCCAAAAATCCATTTGATATCGAATACAAGGCTCTGAATAGAAAATATATCGGCTTATATTCAATATCAAATTCTGAAATCAACAAATATTGTATTGGAATAACGATACATATATCTTCCAAATTCCTCCATAATATCTGTATAATCACGGAATCCAACATCGAAATATTCGAAAGATAATTTCGATTCAAATCCATTCCAATTCATATATTGGAAATTCTGGTTATTTTAAAAACCATTTCAAATCCAATTTAATTATTTAAAAATATTGGATTTTAATTCTAGCACATAACTAGTTCATTTCGATAAAAATATATTTTTATCTTTTCAAATATGGAATCTTTCATTCCAATTCTTTCCAAATCATTTATTATGATTTTACACAAATTATTGATATTTTTAATAATTTTATCAAGGCCCGTACAGTCGATTTCCATAAACGGTCATCAAACTGCACTTATAGCGACCTTTTCAAAATTTCATTTGGGCATAATTCAAAATCCAACCGTTAGATTTCAAATCTCTAATATTTGTTGGAAAGCTCTTTTCGATACGAACCCAACGGCTCCGGTTTTAGGAGAATCCGTCGGTCGGGTCTCCCGTAATGTCCGCTCGAAGTCAATGGTCGAAATTCGCGAACTGCCGCAGCGCGATGCGTTCTATTCAGGCCATTGTATATATAATATATATATATATTTCATCGATTTTCATTTAAAACGTATTTTATAAATCGTTTTAAATTCGTTTTCAAAACGATTTCAACTTCATATTCAGTTTCAAATCAAAATTGAATATTCCATATTACCGATATATATAAATGATAGTATTTTCAAAACATTAGATTTTAAAATCATTTCCTTTTCGATATTCATTATAAAAATGAATAAAATCGATATAAATATCGTTCACGTCAAAATGACGTTAATTTAATCAACACGGCTTTATATATTTAAATATATTCGTGTCCATCCCAAATCGGACATCAAAATCATATTTTGATCCTTTTACTGAATATTATTTTAAAATATTCGTTATTTTAAAATAATAGCTATTTTTAAATATTCATTCTTTCTGAACTGGAATCAAACACTGTCATTTACCATATAATTTGATTTATATGGATTTCATACAACACATGTATATAGCAGCCACGATAAACAATCAACCATCATCCAAAGTGCATTCTACACTGTATAAGCATTAAATATAAATATTTAATGCTTACAACAGTCTGTCAACCTAACGATTGACATACCAATAAACAGTTGGGATTAGTGTACGTCAAATATCATCCCAACACCCGTGTGGGGTTTCAATCCACAAAAACAGAATTTATTTGTGCAGTTGGGCAATGTGTAAAATTTATCGTCCCAATGCATATCAGTCAAATAAGTGTACATAAACAAATTGTCCGATTTATAAATGAATATTTATTTTCATTTGAGGAGAATTCTATGTCGTTTCTTTATACGTTAAAAATTATATTTTTAACGTTAAAATATTTATTTCAACACTTAACTATTTTTAACTGTTCATACTTTCAACAAAAATGTTATTTTTAACTAACACCTTTTATTTCAGAAAATTTCGGCATTATAACGTTGCAATATTGAAATCCGGTAATGTCAAGCATTACCCCTCTCCTGATATTGGCTTGCGCCATGCAAAATAATCTATCCAAACACAACTGCCCCAATCAATCAATTGCCACAATTCAATCAAATCACGCAGAACAACCACAATCAAATCAGACAAGTCGTTCATGGTCCATGGACGACGGAAAGCAGTTCATATATGCAGTTATAAAATAAATAACTGTACAAAGAAAATTATAGTGAGGAGCTCTCACCTTTGGGTTCCACTCCGTCATTCTTTAGTGGATGATGGTTTGGATTTACCCGTCATTCCAACTCCATCTTTCCACGTTGTTCATAAATAAAAATCACATTTTTATTTCACCGCTACCGGATAAAAATCACATTTTTATCATTTCGCTATATTTATAAAAATCAAATTTTTATAGCGCTAAAAATCAAATTTTTATATAACTAAAAATCAAATCTTTTCGCTACAACATATATAAAAATCGAATCTTTATATTATGAAAAATCATATTTTTCTCGCCACTTCATATAAATAAAAATCATATTTTTATTTCAAATCTCTATATGTAAAAATCATATTTTTATATTGCTAACTTCATAGTAAAGATCGTATTTTTATATTTTAAAAATCTAGTCTTTCTTTAAATAAAAAATAAATTCTTTTCTTTTTATAAAAATATAAACTTTTCTCTATTAAAAATATAATCTTTCTCATATTAAAAATATAATCTTTCTTAAACAAAAATCATATTTTTCTATCAACTAAATTCAAGCTTTTCTATCAACATAAATCATAGCATTTCTATCAACAAAAATTATAGCTTTTCTATCAACAAAAATCATAGCTTTTCTAGCATAAAAAAATCAAATTTTTTTTCTTGCTATTCATGTAAAAATAGCTAATTTTTTTTCTTGCTATTCATGTATAAAAAAACTAATTTTTTTCTTGCTATTCATGTAAAAAAAAACTAATTTTTTTCTTGCTATACATGTAAAAAAAACTAATTTTTTTTACTTGCATAAAAATCTAAAAGACTTACATCGATAGAAGAAAAAGGGGTTTTCAGTTGAAGAAGAAGGAGACGGTCTGAGGTAGGGGGAGGTGGCGCGCGGGGTCGAGGTCAGGTGGTGGCGGGCTAAGAGGGGCGGCGTAGCAGTCTTTTCTCGATTTGGGGGGGTTTGACGCAGCTAGGGTTCACGGGTTTTAGGGGTTCAGGGGTTGGTTGAATGGAGAGAGGAGTAGGGGGAAGGGGACCGCCGAAGGTGGGGGAGGAGAAGAGGGGGTCGACGGCGATGAACGCCTGGGGAAAGCGGCATCGATGTCGCATTTTTTTTTGTTTTCTTTCAAATCTTAGAACGACGGGAGAGAAATGAAGAGAGGGGTTGACTTAGTTTTGAATATATACATATATATAATTAATTTAATTCCTATATTAAATTCCAAAAGTTGCTTTTTCATTCAATCTCCAAATCGAACCCAACGACTGTCGCCCCTAGCTAAATACCCTCATTCCGAGCATAATGTGATATGTTTCGTAAGCCAATTCTAATGTTTCGATCAGTTTTTATCAAATTCAAAATATAAATCAATATATATTGAATTTGAACGCACATTTTAATTTACTGGGGCCACATACTGACTCCAAAAATTCCAGAAAAATAAGTCTAGCTATGTTTTGACGATACGGTCCTAACAAAACTAATTTCATCGAATTTGGAAACCGTTTGAAAAATGGTCATTTTCTAGTTGATCCAAATTAACTAAAACTGTCCAAACACGTTTTACTTTGCCACGCTCACATATTGATTCCAAAAATTATGAAAATTGGAATCCAGCAATAATTTGACATTCCAGATCCAACAAAAGTGGTCTCGTCGAAAATGGAGATCGTTTGCAAAATGGCTATTTTTAAGGGCCATATTTCCATAGCGACTATTCTGAATTTTCAACTGGGCATAACTTTCTTTTCCCGCTATGAAATTTGGATTTTTCAGATTCATTGGAAAGATATTTTCAAATAGATTCCAATATTTTTGGTTTCGCTAAAATCCGGTTTGTTTTGAATCCTGTACATTCATTTGAAATTGAATTTTTAAACTACCGCGCCATTTTCAATTCTTTTATAATTAAAATAAATATTTATATTCTAATTTCGATTCTAATAAATATATACGTTAAAAATTCCGTTCAAAATAAATTTCTCGTCGTTATTATTTAAAATAAATCATTTTAAATATTCAAAATTCATTAAAATTGCCAAAATAAAAATTTTAAATTGGTTCTGATTTTCCGGGTTGTTACAAAAAAGGTGAAAATCAAGGATCCTGATTGATTGGGTATAAAGGGACAGAGAATTTTGGGAATGGAGCATTAGCTCTCGTCTAATTGCACATGATACATGCATGGGATTAAGTGACATTATAGCTTCTATTGGCTCCCATATATTATAACTTATGACTCAACGCCCTATTTTGTTTGTTATGTTTGAATTTTAGCTATATACGATATTAGTTCAAATTTGGCACCAGGTAAGATATACGCAAACTTTCATGACCAGTTTTGAATATAACAAAAACTTTCATTACAAGTTTATGTATAACCTTGTTTATTCAATTAGCCTGTATGCATATCCAACTTTATAGGATGTGTACTCATTAATTTACTAAAAAGTAAACCTGTAAATAACTTGGGAAAACAAGAATAGTATATATCATATTAAACACACAAAAATAACAATGGACATACAAATTTTTGGTAGTCTAGAAACCTAAGGAAACAGAAAATGAAAAATTAATTCTGCAGTAAGTTCAAAAAGCTCCACTGCAAATTCAGTAGGAACCATACGAGCATCATTTAATTTTGGATAAAATTCTAACAAGAAAAAATTAAAGAAGTATATCACATAAAAATAGCAGATCTGTAACATGACAAGAAAATTAGCACAACAAAGTTCAATATCATAGCACTACAACACCAAATATATATATATATATATATATATATATATATATATAATTCATATCATCGAATATAATACCATACCATATCATTCCATACCATAGCATACAATAGCATTGCAACACCAAATACATAACATAAGTTCAATAGCAACTAGCGTCAAACGTACCAAAATAAACATCGAACCAAACCCGACTAATATATCATCCCAAAACAAATCTTCTTTTTCTTACTAGCAACTTGCTTGTTATAACTTTAACTTTCTTCCTACGTCTTCCTTTTCCTCTGCTTGTGTTCGCTTTCGAAGCTTCATCATCTTGTTAAACTTCCATGTTCTCCTCAAACAGCGCTGACGGCTCTGGTTCCTCAATTTTTTCAACCTATTCCAATACTTGAGCAAGGGGCTCATTAGGGACACAAGATCGGATAAAATTAGCAATGTGTCCTAATCGACGTTTCTAAAAATTTAAAAATAAAATTAATGTAATATAGTAGCAATGTGTCCAAGACTACATTAGTAAACAACTAGCAGGATCATACTTACAATGCGAACAAGAAGCGATTTAAGGTCATTTGCATTCCCAAATAACGTTATTCTATTCTTTGGATTTGCAACAAGTGGATGAGATGCATTTTTGTACCAATCCAAGAAGGTTTCATCACACTCCCACGGATGAACAACTTCTTTTGATGTCAAATTGTCGCTTAAGAGGTGATTTTGCCATTCAGACTATCCAAATTCCCCTGCATAATTGTATGTAGCCTTGAACCCCCGCGACGATGACTTATACTTCTTCTTGTTTAGCGTGAATGGAGTCATCGTTATAGCCATTTAGACCATTATCACCCTCCTCACCTACATTACCCTCATCGTCTTCATTGACTTGTTGGTTGACAGTTTCTCATAACTATGACTTGAACTTTCCTCATTCTCACTATCTTCAATTTCAGTTCTTGCTATTATCTTTCCCTTTTGCTGTTGCAACATTTTTGTCTTTCCAAAGCTAATTTATGTCAGTTCGATGCAGTGGGAGGCACACGACCAACCGCAGGTGCACTTTGTGTACTGCAAGTATGAAAAAAGCAAAGTAATTATATATTAGTTACAAAGTGCACAAAACAATAAAAAAAAGGGTAGGAAACCACAGAAATATGTGAATGATAACAAGTGGAGACTTGCAAATTTACACCAAATAGGAAGTGTAA
Organism: Allium sativum; assembly: GCA_030737875.1. NCBI lineage: Eukaryota > Viridiplantae > Streptophyta > Magnoliopsida > Asparagales > Amaryllidaceae > Allium > Allium sativum. The sequence continues at coordinate 282,105,399 of CM060919.1, read as the reverse complement.
AAAATCAACAAAAGTGAATGATAATTGCGTTTGTGCAAAAGCTAACCATTATTGTGTAATACAAGTCTTCTTTTGAAAAGCGGGTATCAGATAACACAAATGTACTAAACATGCAAATTATTTCATATATTTGATAACAAGAGGAAAATTATTCCAGAATTTCAAAACACAGTAAACAACAAATATGAAAGCAAGCAAAATTTGTAAAATATGTAATACTGGAATTTCATACACTTGGCAATCTCATTTGCACTGCACATTACTAGGATAAGTTTACTTACCTTGGCACTGCACATTAGTACAGGAAGCAACAAATTTTACACATCTCATACTCTAATTAGACTTATGATCTTGAATAATAAGACTGCAATATTTATTCCTACTAGTAAATTTCTGCAATTCTAGTAACTGATTAAGTGTGAGTAACGACTACTTCTTTTGCCATAAATACCAGAGAGCGTATTGAAGATGTACAAGAACTTACATCAGATAAAAATTTAAAGCTTCATCTTTGATCTGTATATTTCTAGTATCAGTATTATAAGCCATGCGATCTAATTCATCATTAATGTTTGTTAAGGTGTTTTTAAGGATAGTCTCTTCTAAAGAAGAGTCATGATCTATCAATGACAGATGAACCAGTTGTTACATGCAAATATACTAAGAAATGCAAAATCTGGAAAATATGAAAGAAACATAAACATGATTCTATTTTATCAAAATAACTATATGAGGAATCTTAAATTTTTCTTTCGTTTTCTCAGTCCCATAATATATTGTTTATGGTTTCGTGTCCAAACATCAAAAGGCCATTTCATTTGATAATTAACTTTAATTATGACAGAAAGCCCACTGAACACAAGAGACTAGAAAGAAAAATCAAAGTAACAAATCATGCAGGACACGTCAATTTTTTTTATATGGAAGGAAATATTATGTTACATCTTTTAACAATTACCTAAACCATTTCATAATATTCACCCATATATCAGAAACAATAGCAAGAAT